>CM036090.1:2231138-2831138 GCA_020631695.1 Trichoderma cornu-damae | reverse complement strand
TCGTGCTGTTGGCCGGAACGCTCGTGTTGACATGGCACGCCAGGGTCATGCGGGTTTCGAGAGCCATCATCTGGAGGAGCGCGACCGTTCGGAAGCTTGCCGGGGCCATTACCGGTCTCCACTTTGAAAGCCCGCCCAAGGCAAACCCCCCCGGCAAGGGCGGCGCGAAAGAAAAGGAGTCCCAGATGAGCAAGGCGTCGTTTTTGGGATCCTCCAGCCTGCAAGTGAAGAGTCGGCGAAACGGCGCCGCAAGCGGCGCTAAGAGCGCCGGCGTCAAGTTCACCTTCATCATTTACGAGAACCAGCGAAGGTGGATCGGTCTGGGGTGGACGTCTTCCCTGTTCGCGTATGAGAGGCCTGCGTGGACGGACGAACACAACAACGCAGTGCCGCAAAGGGATGAATTTGAGCTTCCAGAAGTGGAGGATGGGAGTCGCATGAGGTGGCGATGGGTGGAGGGCAGCCGATGGCGAGTGGACGGCGTGCCCGACGACCAGGGGGCGGTGGATTACGATGGCCCGGATGGCAGGAATGGATGGATATACTACGACAACAAGGTAAAAACGAGGATTTGCTCTTTTGGCCCTTGCTTGACCTTGGTCCTTTCGCTCACACACACACACCACACTTTCTCTCTCTCCCTCCTTTTTTTTTTTTTTAATTTATTCATTTATCTATTGATTTTTCCCTCTCGGTCGAGCTAACATCAGCCTCACCAGTGGCAAAACGGTCGGCGAAGCCTCGATGGATGGGGCCGGTGGACGCGCCGCAGAAAGTGGTATCGCGATGCCGAACTGGTAGAGGTGGACGAGTCTCAGCTCCCCCACGAGCTCGATGCTACAGAATCGGCACCCACACCCACAATCCACTCTACATCCTACACTACCGCCAACGAAAAGATGCGAGCCGAGCCTGTCATTACCAAACCAGATGAAGACCAGGTCGCAGATGAGCTGAGCACAAAGGCTGCAGATGATACCATCTCGCTACATTCGACAGCATCCTCGCGGTTCTGGCCAACACTTAGGAGACGCGCTACGGACCGTTCTGGGGACAGCATCCGCCTGGACAGCCAGAGACAGGAGAAGCGGCGAAGCGGCAGCCAAAATCCGAGGAGAACGAGCGACGTAGCTAGTGATATTGCCGGAGAAGACGATACAAGCGGATTAGGCCTTTCCGTCGCACTTGAGCTGCAGAAGCAAGGCAAAGAGGGCGGCCAATGGGGGATTGGCGACGAGGCGCGCATGAGTTTGGAATGAAGGGCCGTTGACATGACATTTAGCTGCCTTTTGAAACCCGCATTCACCAAAGATGGTTATCCTCTCCCCCCCCCCCCCCCCCCCCTTTTTTTTTTCACCGGAGGGGGAGGATTTGGATCTTTTTTTTTTTTTCTATTTTGTTTTTCTCTTTTCCCCCATGTAACAACATTACTGTCGTGGTAGCATGGCTAGCGGGTTTTACTGGAACTGGCGGGGAGTAGCGGACATGGCATTGTTGGGATAAAGCACCTCTTCTATGAAAAAATGAAGCATTATTTGTACAAATATATGTAATTACTGGGTAGTTTCTAGTGACTGCGAGCCTAGGATGTGGATTGATGCGAAAGGAGTTGCTCTCGCAACGGATGAGCGGTTAAGGAGTTTTGCCAGCTGGGAGTCGATGTAAGCAGCTGGCTCGAACATGTTGCCAGAGAACGGCAAACCCGTTTGGCGACTGTTTGGCCCTGCCTACTCATTCTGTTTTTGACTTTTTTCTTTTTTTCTTTTCTTTTCTTTTTTATCCCTTTTTTTCTTTTCTTTCTTTCTTTCTTTCTTTCTTTTTTCTTTTTTATTTCTCGCTTGCTCAAACCCGCAGCCGTCGTTCACTATTTCATGCAAAGGTTTGCTCTTCAACCACCTCTTTGTCCGAAGCTCATTACGGAGGTGTTTCCTTTCCTCTCTTCTCTTGACTGACTACCGGCCATCTCCCAGATTTTTGTTCGAATGAGAGGGGAAAGGGGTAGAGATAGAAGGATACCAAGGAAAAGGTTGATTGTGAAGACAATGGCTGAACTTTCGGATATTGAAGAAGGGTATTCGAGCGGCGCGGTTGAACACGACGGAGACGAAGAGCAAAGAAGGAAGAACGATGACGGGGTTTCGGAAAATGGCATGGCCTCCAGGCCTGAGGATCCCCATTGCGGCGGCTATGGCGGCATTGGTGTCTGGATCACTGCTACGAAGACAAAGGATAAGATGTGTCAGCATCTACAGCATCACCAAAGCTCGCCTGCCAGTTCGACAACAGTCGTGTCGCCGACGAATGCCTCATCGTCGCCATCATCATCCCGGACCGTCACCCCTCCGGATAGTGCTCTCCCGCCCCGGCGCTCCTTTCCTTCTGGGGCCGTACAAATGGCGTCTACCGCAGCAACTTCCGCCTCGGCCATGTCCCGAGCCGAAAGCTCTGCCTGGTCGTCGGTCTCACGCGCCTCTGGGACGATGTCTGGAGCCGCCTCCTTGGCAGCGGCCACGTCGGGATACTATCGCCACGAAGACAACCACGGGCAGCAGCAGCACTACCCACAGCACGTGATGGGAAGTGTGCCACCGGCGGGCAGGCCGCCCTTTTGGTGGATGGGGGCTTCGGCCAGTGACCTGCCGAGCCCTGGTCGAGATGCTAATGGCGAGGGAGATTGCCTGGCAAATGCCGCCGCCTTGGGGGAGAGGGAGATGGAGATGCGGTGGCTGCTTCATGCCGTGATGCATGCGGTTGTATTGGCGCTGCAGAGCGGAGTTGCCTTGGCGATGTTGAGCATCTTTGCGTGCATGGCTCTGTGGAGGGACGAAGAAGGTGATTTGAAGGGCAAATCTGGCGGAATGCATGTATCCCATCTCCCGATTTCCCCTCCTCCCCCCGGCCAAAAAAAAAAAAAAAAAAAAAAAAACAAAACTCCCATTTCTCCCGGCCAAAGCGGACAAGGCGAGAGCTAACCGTCGTCTAGGCTACGCAGCACGCCCTCTTTCATGACAACTTTCGTCCTCGTCCTCTGTTCTACGACGCTCCTCGTACACGAGATATGGCTTCTCTCTGCCGTCGTGCTTCTCTATCTCCAAGCAGCGATCCTCGCCATGACAACCGTTTCGGCGACATACATGTGGATAAGCTGTGTTCGTGAAAACGACGTCTTGTCGAAGGGCGTCTTGATAGGCTGCGGCGTCCTGTTCTGGGGAACTTCGGCACTTGCTTTTTTGAGGGCGGCGGTGGTGTGGAAGGTTACCAGCCTGCGCGAAGATGAGGATTTGCGACGGAGGGGAGGGATGGATACAGGGCTACAACAAGGAGGGAGATATGCAACGTTTTAAGGGCCTGGATCTGGGGGTGGTGGAGCTGACGGGGTACCAAGGAATAGGAATCTTTGAAATCAAGGATAGAGCTGGACAAGTAAAGCGTGCTTGGGAAACTGCCAGATATTACATCGTGAGCCATTCCTTGCCATCTCTGCCCCCCCCCCTCTCCCTTGTTCTGATACTATGATATCCGGCCCAAATGGGGAAATAACCCGCTTGACTTCCTTGAGCACGACCAATACAAATGTGTTCCCCGTGATTCGCATTCGCATCCTTTCGCTAGACAGCTCCCATATGGAAGACCTGTTGATCCCACCTCTCACAGCCCGGGCAATTCATCAACACCACAACCTGGCCATTCAAACCCTCCTCGGAGGCAAACAGATCAAACTCGCTCAAGAATTCGTCCTTTGTCACCACAACTCTCTTCTCGTCCATCATCTCCCTGAACCTGGGCCTCATTGCGATGAAGGACGGATTCGCATTCTCCAAGACGTCCTTCCACACCTGGTGGGGATCCCTGTGGATCGAGACTCCGAAGTGGACCATCTCTGCGTGGAGGTATGTGACGGCGCGCATCAGGTTGGCCACGTCAAAGCTCCGTTTGTCGCGGGTGATTTGCAGCTCGATGTCGCGGCCGAGTTTGGTGGCCAGCATGGAGGGCTCCCAGAGGAGAGACTGGGAGCGAAGCCAGTGGCTGAGATGGGCTTTATAGGAGCTTCTGATCCAGCCGAGGTCGCTGATTGGGCGAGGCTCTGTGTTGTGTTGGAGATGGCGTTGCCGGGACATGGTTTCTCTCTCTCTCTCTCTCTCTTTTTTTTTTTTTTCTTTCTTTTTTTTTTTTGCCCTTTGGTCTTTTTTCAAGAGCAATAGCTCGCAGTGGGTGATGGAACAGATGTGAAAAATACGAAAGTTTGGGGGGAAACAAAAGGGTTGGTGATTTAAATGGTTCCTGGAAATACGTTTGTTTGCCGAGATGTAATGATTTAAACGAGAGAAAGAAGGAGAAGGAGGAGTAGGAGAAGAAGGAGAAGGAGAAGAGGAAGAAGAAGAAGAAGAAGAAGGAGAAGGAGAAGAGGAAGAAGCAGAAAAAGAAGAAGGAGAAGAAGAAGAAGAACGCCCCAGAATTCGGAAAGAGCACAGGGGAGAGTCAAGTAGACGTTTGTCTGCAGTGAAGATGCCCGCGATGCCGCCGCCATTGAAACTGCCTGATCTAAGTCTATTGGATCGATCCTCCGGCACGCAAACAAAACGAACGAACAAACAAACAAAACAAACAGGGAGCTGCAATGCTTCAGTGTACGTGCGCCGCGAGCTCATGAAAAAAGCGCGCCTGGATCACTTAGTAGAAGCTCTCTCTCTGATGTAGGGAGGGAGAGATGGAAAACGCAGAGGGTTGTACAGAACGTTTTTGCGATTAGATAACAAACCCAGGGGGGGGACTTTTTGCCTTGATGCCTGCGGGGACGAAATGGGAGGGAAACGAGCGAGGGAAGAAAGAAAGAAAGCAAGGAGAAGAAGAAGAAGAAGAGGAAGAGGAAGAAGAGGAAAGAAGGGGAAAGAAGAGGAAAGAACAGAAGAAGAAAGAAAAGAAGTCAAGACAAGACAAGGCAAAGACAAGACAAGAACAAGACAATGGAAAAAGAAAACCCCCATCTCGGCACGCGCCTATTCAGTGCACGGAAAACACGTCTCCTACTTTCAGGCTCCAGTTGTCCTCGTTCGCGAGGCTCCTCATCACATCTGCCAGATCGTCGCAATACTCATCCACCTCTTCCGCATTCAGCTGCGCCGTGTCCCACGACGCAATGAAGAAGAGGTTGTCTCGATCGACCATGAAGGCGCTCCAGAAGAGCCCGCTGTTCACCCGCAACGTCAGTCTCCGTCTCGGTTCATTCACTTCATGTGCGACGCAAAAAAAAAAAAAAAAAAAGAAGAAATATGTTTAAAGATGTTTTTCTTTCGGCTCACCAGTCTGGCCAGTCATACCGCGCCACAGGCTCGAGGGTGTCGAAATCACTGCGGAATCCTCGAGACGCCGCAACGCCCATGCTCACGTCCCACACAAAGGACTGCCGAAACGACGCATCCGTGGCCGCGTCGCCCTCTTCTCGAAGCTCCTGTACGACCTTTTCCCAGGGCACGTGCTCGTGGCGGGTTGCCTGCTCTTGCTCGAGGACCATGCGCCGGATGAAGTCCGCCAGCGTCTCGTCACTGTCGACTTGAAACATGTTCAGGATCCATCCGACGGTCGGGCCGTCGATGCTCATGGCCGGCTGGAGGGCGTTTGATATCCAGTCGGGGACAAACGGCCACGAGCGCGCGCTCTCCCACGAGCTGAAGAGCGCGACGGACGATCTCGTCTGCAGGATGTTGAACAGCGCCAAGGCACACTTGGTGAACGGCGCCGGCTCTAGATTGAACGAATCGCGCATTTTGACCATGTTTGGCAGGCGCACGATTCTGCTGCGGCGCGGAAACCGGAACTCGTGGGCCCTGACCCGCCACTCTCCGTCCCAGATCCGGTCTCTGGCGGCCTGACGCTCGGCAAAGTAGAAGGAATCCTCATCGCCGGCAATCATCATTCCCGGGGAGCGCTGCTTGGGCCATAGTGCGTCTCCGTAGCGCGAGATGCCTCGCAGCCGCCGGGCGTGGAACGAGACGGCTCGCTGGGCCGGCAGGCTGTCTTGGTACTCGGACCACAGGTCCGCGAAGAGCCGATACGGCGTCTGGGCCGGAATCACTGCGTTGGAGTTGTGTATGAGCCAGTCGATGTCTCGATGCCAAGAGAGGAGAGTCAAGGCATCAACCACGGAGTGGTTGTAGGTGAGACGCAGGAGGTACCTGCCCGTTTCCTCGACCTTTATGACGGCGGCACTGAACATGGACATGGGCGAATGCGCACCCGCGAAGCCGTCTTCAGAGAGCTCCTTTGCCTCCTTTTCGGTTTCCGCGACAATCTCGCGCACCAGCTTTCGAAACAGCGGCGGGCTGTGACGCACAACGGCATGGTAGAGCAGCCCTCGAGCGCTCAAGAGGACTGCCCGCAGGAGGGGCTTGGACGCCAGCCATTTGAGCAGGCCGTCGTAAATCTCGGACGCGGCAGCGTTGTGGACCCGGAAGACGACGCGGATGCAGTATGACTGTGGTCGTTGACCGACCACCGTGCGATACATGGATCCTCTGATGGGGACGACATCTTCGACGTCTGACCCGTCGAGGCCGAGTCTCTCCACTTGCTCCTGAGCGGCGGCCAAAAGGCTGCCGTTGATCTCGTGTCCAAGGATCGGACGTTGGGCGAGGTTGCTGTGCCTTTGCCCTCTTCTAGCGATGGAGCCGTCATCGCTATCTGTCGGGCATACCCGGACGATGCCGTTTCCGTCCATCTCACGCCCTGCCCCAGTCGGCGCATCTCTGCTGGCCAGCAGTTGAGCCTGCTTTCCGACCGTGTTGCATCTGCTCAGATCCTGGAGGTACAGGCGCCGCCCGTATATCCGAAGGACGGCGTCGCAGTATCGAAGCAGCGTGATGCTGTCGGCCAAGCAAAAGATGTCATCCGTGCTGCCGGGACGAACTCCCACCAGCTGGTCCCAGATCCCGCTCAGCCGCTCTTCCAAAATCGCCACTTCGCCTCCCTTTCCCACCTCCGGGCAACCCTCGGCTTGGCTGGTCCGCCGATGGTCGGCCACGATGCCGGCAAGCACCGCTCGCTTGGGCTTTCCAATGGAGGTCGCCGGAACACTCTCGAGGCCCAAGTCTTCAAACGTGTACACGGCATCCAGCACGTACTGAGGGCCCAAAGATCTCGCCTTCTCCATCAGCTTCATCTTGGATACCTCTGGAGAGAGTTTGGCGACGGCGACTGGGATCTGGCCCGCAACATCATCCGCAACGCCGACGACAAATACCTGTTGTTGTTGTTATTATTATTATTATTGTCGTATTCTCAATTAGCTGGGGCCATCTCTAGATAGCAAATATAAAGGAGGCCAAAAAGAAAAAGAAAAAGAAAAAGAAAAAAAAAAGGAAAAAAAAAAAGGATTTAAAAAAGCCTACCTGGACAAGGCCGGGGATTTCGGACAACGCATGTTCGACTTTCAAGGGGTTGATGTTTTCTCCTCCCCGTATTATCAAATCGTTATACCGTCCAAGGATGTAAACGACCCCTTCGTTATCAATCATGGCCTGGTCTCCCGTCTTCAGCCACCTTCCCGACTCGTCGCTGTAGAACTTTTCTTCCTCGCTTCCACAAGCGCCGAGATAGTTGCTTATCACCGACGGACCGGCGATGTGAAGCTCTCCAACTTCCATCCGACAGAGGACGTGTCGACTGCCCTGACGACACACTCGCACTGCCGCTCCGGCAAGGACTTTGCCAACTCCTGGGTGATACCCATCCACGAGCATACCGTCTTGCCGAGACCAACTTATTATGGGCGCGCCCTCGCTCATCCCGTAGGCCTGGATGGCATCTCGGGCGCCAAGCCCCTCCCTGCACAGCTGCATGTGCTCCGGCCCAATGATGGTGCCGGAAATCGAGACGATGGACAGGTTGAGATCCCGCGGGCTCGGAAACGAGCTGTGGGACAGGAGGGCCTTGACGAGCGTTGGAGTGGCCGACATGACGGTGCACTTCTCCTGAACCAAGGCCTTCAACGTGGCGTCGATGTGGAAAGACTTGGCCGCGAATACGACTGTGCCGCCGTGACGCCACGCACGAAGCGCGTTGTTGATGGCGAAGACATGGCACACGGGCGTATGGACCAGCCAGCGGTCGACGAAGGACGTGTCGACGTTGGGATCGTAGTTGTTGGTCTGCGACACCAGGTTGCTGTTTGTGTGAGGGCATCCTTTGGGCTTACCCGTGGTTCCACTCGTGAAGACAATGAGGGCGGGAGTGTCCCCGTCACTCCCGCGCATTCCGTTGGCTCGGGGCGGTCCTTGATCGTCGCCTGTGTCACCGAGGCGCTCGTTCCCCTGACATGAGAAGTCCCGAGCAAGGAGCTCGTGGAGGCCTAGCCAGCCATCAGCTACGTCGCTCCCGCAGCGAATTCGGAGGACGCCGTCTGGGAAGCTCAAGTCTCCCTTCGCCAGTTGCGTCGCGATGCCTGCATCCTGCACCACCAATACCCGCGGCGCGGCGGACTCCAACATGAAGGCAAAGTCATCCGTCACACGAGGATCAATGGGGACGAATGCCGCCCCGATCTTGGCGCTGGCCCAGAAGAAGAGGCTCCATTCCGCGCAGTTCCAAAGAGCGGCGGCGACGTGCATGCCGGGACCGACTCCCAGCTTCTCCAGAACGTCGGCCAGACGCTCAGCTTTGTCCCGGAGGTTTCTATACGACCATCTGAGACATTCCGATCGCGCAGTCGGATTTGGATCGTCCGATGATTGGCTGGCGTCTGCAGGCTGCCAGAGAGACACCATTGCTTCTCTGTCGGGATGGGCAGACGCCGTCGCCGCCAAGATATCCCAGAGCCGCTGGTCGAGATCAGCGAGGGGCTCGCCGTGAATCTCCGCAATGGCGGTGTCAGGGGCGGACGCGATTTCGTCTTCTTGTTGGGCCATCTTCAAAAAAAAAAAAATTCTTTTGTTTTGCTTCGGAGCTTTGGTGGAAAAAAGGCAAATCTGTTTTGGGTCTTGAAAAAAGTAAAACGCAGTATTTGGTGTTTTGACGGAGAGAGTTGTGGGCCAAACAGGATATATAGTCCAGCGGCGTCCGACAACACGCAGGTTGCCAAAACTGAAGCAGGCAGAGAGTAGAGACGTCCGGCGAGGCTTTGGGCTGTTCAGTAAGTGATTTCCTGTTTCATAATCTTTTTTGGTCTTGTCTGCAGAGGCAATCAACCGCTCTCCCCATAAATACTGTTTTTTTCCCCCCCATCCTCCCCCTTCTTCTTCTCCCCCTCCTCCCCCTTCTTCTTCTTCTTCTTCTTCTGCTCTATAGACCTTGTGTAGCAAAGACACGCGAAGCAGCCTCACGATTCTTCATTTAACTTGGGAGCCTAAAGTAGATTCGATCAACCGTGCAGCTGTTGGTTGAAACATATCGCAACGTTTGTGATACGGAGCCCGCGTCTCCCCAATAATATAGCCAGGGCAACGCCACTTTCCCTGGCAGCGAGCCGAATAGAATCCCCATCTGACGTAGCACGCAAAATGCGAGTGCCGGCAAGCAGCGTATGCCTTTGAGACACCTGATCCAACGCGGTGCATTGCTGAATCTCCATGGTCAGCCGGAAAGGGGTTGACGGCAAATTGAGCGTGCCGTGGCTGATTCGCACAAGGACAAAAATAAGCTCTCTAGAGTATGAGTTGTTGGTCCGGAGTTACACACACATCTTAAAATGTCTGAGACTCTCTGAAGTCATGAAGAAAAGACTAGGTGTTGCTGACGTACCCCCCCCCCCCCCTCTTCTCCCCCCCCCTTTTTTTTTTCGCTGGCAAAGTCAGCTTTCGCTTGGTATCCAATCTATTTTCACTCGGTTCAAGTTTGGCCCAGGATCAACCTTGCAGCTTTCCAGACAACTTGAGGGTTCATCTCGAAGGCCAGTAGGCGAAGACTAGCTGGCGAGCGCAAGTAATACAAGGCAGCGGGACTTGTTCATCCGACACATGACATGAGCGTAGCGCAACGATGGCACAGGAAACGCCTATTCAAGGAGACAACCGAACAAAAAAAGGAAATTAAAATCAAAACAAGAACAAAAAAAAACCTCTCTTATTTGCTCCGTCAAAGGCTTATTATAACCGTCTTGGTGAAGATTTCCAAATGCAGTAAGCTTCTAGAAACGGTTCAATTTTGCGTGCGTTGGCCAAGTCTTGAAGAGATGTAGTAATCACTCATCGAACGGTCAAGTCCTTGATCCAAGGGGGGAGGGAGAGACAGAAGATCCAATCCCATCGGGGATCACCCTCACTAAATGGCTTGGTGATGAATACGTGGTTACCTCTTTCGAGTTGCGAATACGACCGACCTGTGCCATGTCACTGGGGAACGCAGCTCTGATCCAACTCTCTCAAGTCGTGTCTCGAGTGGTTGCATATTGCAATATCCTCACGTCGCTCACACGAGAAGAGCCAACGCCCATTGGCTCCAGGATGCTGCAGCTAACCACTTCGGCGCGGTATTTCCCGGCAGGAAAGGAAGTGCTTATGCCGGATATCTGCTTCCTCCACACATGTCGGGGGCGCAAGGGCACACTGTCCGATCGGCGTTGAGCTATCTGAGCAGCACGATCCTGTACGGTTGCGAGACATACAGCTGTCATGACCGCTTCCATCCTATCTCACACACGTTGGAAGCAACAGGGGATATGAGCAATTGTGCGTATGCCGTATGCGTATGCGTGTGAGTGAGTGAGTGCGTGTGTGTGTGACTGCATTGGTGCGGAGAGGAGAAGCAGAGGGTAAGGATGGCATCTATCTATGAGGAGCAAGACGAATCTCCATGTAAAACAAAAAGAAAAAAGAAAGAGAAAAAAAAAAACGCGTGTAATCGACTGAATGAGTAACAGACGTACCAGGAAGGATGGTTTTTCCTTTGAAAAAAAATAAACATAAAAAATCTATTCTTATAAACCCCCCTTGGTCGTATAATGACAAAAGCCAATGGATGAACTTCCAGTCGTCAACGAAAGCTTCCATACAGCCTTGGCTGCTGCACGCAACAAGTTTCACAACAGAGAACAGGAACACGAAGAGGAAGCTATCGACATTCATTCGGTCCTATATATGTAAAGCATATTTCACCTAGATGTATTGGTGAAACCCACCCCTTTTTGCCCTTACATGCCGTGACGTATGTGAACAAGGCTTAGCACAACCCCCCCCTTTTTTTTTTCTTCTGAGTCTGGCGTACGTAGTTGGATGCCCAGGAACCATGCACTGCCGACGTGCCATGCATATCCCCTGTACAGCTCGATGTAGGCAGAGAAAGCATGTATTAATTAAAGCCGTTGAGCGATTATCTTTGGACCTTTGTCACGAAAGAGGGTACCGAAGGTGAGCGTTCTCCCCCCCCCCCCCTTTTTTTTTTTGGCATGAAGGGGTGTAGAAAAAAAAAACAGAGCTTCATCCAGCCGATTCTGACGTTGAAGCCATCATAGTTTCCCTCAATACAGACACAACAAAGACGCACAATAGCAGCCATAATACTGTTTATTGGCTTTTTTTTTATTTTATTTTTTTAATTTACGTCGTATAGAAAAAACTTTATCAGCGATGCCTTCTCTGCTTGACAACCGATGTTTATTATTTTACTTTTCCCTTCTCCTCGTCTCTTATACCCTTCACCGCGTATATAACCAGAGACACCAGCAACGGATTTCACGGACAAAAGGCTGCAAGGACGCGCAGGCCAAAGCTCCCATCAAAGACCCCTTTATCGGGTTCGATTTCATCTACGATTGTCTGTTCGCGAAACCCGTCGAAAAATACCTCGATTCCACGTATAAAACGTTCCAGCTGCTGGGGTCGACGTATCTGTGCAAGAGATGGACGTGGGAGGCCATCTACACGTGCGACAGCCGAAACATCAAGCACGTGCTCGCCTCTGGCTTCGACGACTTCAAGCTCCCCCGCCTGCGAGTCGACGCCATGGTGGGACTCCTCGGAAGCGGCATCTTCACCCTGAACGGGCACTCGTGGTCGAATGCTCGTGGAGTCTTGCGGCCCTGCTTCGCCAAGCAGAACAAGGAAAGCATCGTCAACATGCTCGAGGCTCACTTCCGAGCCCTGCTTGGGAGAATACCCAGCGACGGCGCAACGGTCGATTTGCAGCCGCTCTTCTTCTGGCTCACCATGGACTTTGCGACGGACTTTCTCATGGGCCACTCGACGCACGTGCTCGATCGCGCATCGAGCCATGCGGCGGAAGAGCAGTTTGTCGACGATTACCTGGCCTGCTCCACGGAGATTGTGCGGAAGATGCAGCTCGGCCCGCTCCAGATGTTCTCCCTCAACTTCGCGGCCATGAGAGCGCGGACTCGGGTGTTTCGGTACATTGACGACTTCATCAGCGCATCTCTGGACACGACGCGGGAGAGCGAAGCCCAAGGCGCGGGATGCAACGTTCTTCAGGGCCTGGCGGCGGCGACGGCGGATCGAAAGCAGCTGAGGGACCAGATCCTCCACATCCTGGTCGCAAGCCGCGATACGACGGCCTGCTTGTTGAGCAACCTGTTCTTCGTCCTGGCTAGGAAGCCGCAGATATACGACAAGCTCCGGCGAGAAGTGGTTTCGATTGCGGGCGCTGTGCCCGCGACAAGCAGCCAGCTGAACAGCATGGAATACCTGAAATGGTGTGTCCAAGAATGTAAGTCGAGGGCTTTCCAATATAAATATATATATGAATATATATATATAATATTTTGCTCTGGACCTCGTCTAGCTGACCGCAGTCTCGAAAAAAAAAAAAAAAAAGCCTTGCGACTCCATCCCGTGATTCCGACCAACGGTCGAGAGGCCTCCAAAGACACGACCCTGCCATATGGTGGCGGTCGAGACGGCAACTCGCCTCTTCTCGTCAAGAAGGGAAGCCTCGTCATGTATAACATCTACGCCATGCATCGAGACGCCCGGGTGTTTGGACCGGATCCCGAAGAATTCGTACCCGAGCGGTGGAACGGCCTGAGGCCAGGCTGGGGTTACTTGCCGTTCAACGGCGGACCCCGAATTTGCATTGGCCGTGAGCAAAAAAAAAAGAGGAACGATGATGAAAGAATTTTCGACTTGTGCTAATGCGCAGTGTAGAAAGATTTGCTCTCCTGGAGACCCACTACCTGGTGTCGAGGATGGTGCAGACGTTCGACGCGATGAAGGCGAGCGACGATACGGAATGGGTAGAGCTTTACGCACTGGCGACGACTTGCAAGAATGGGGTGAGAGTCAGTCTCGCAAAGGCGTGAAGCGGAATGGAAAAATGATGCTTTTGTTGTGTAGAATCTAGATGTGGCGTTTAGGAAATACAACGTAAATGTGAGAGATGAACAATACAAGAAAGAATATTGCATTGCGTCTGTAGAACGTACATTAAATGAATTGATGAGTGTGTCATGTTTGGGAACAATTGGTATAATATACATATACCCAAGAACCAACATCTCATTCATAGCTTCGTAATAACGTCGTAGCCTCATTTTCCATCATACTATATATATAGTAGGCCCTCCACGCCTCTCCCCTCACGCTCCTACCCCCCCCCTATGGTTCCTCGTAGAAGAGCTCGTCCCTGACCCGAACATCTACGACGAATTCGAGGTCGCCGGGACCGGATACTATGCGAGCCGGCTCCATCTTGACCCAGTCGATCTTTGTCTTGTCGTAGCAGCCGAATCTGCGGTCCACGTAGACGGTGCCGGGCCTCCACTCGGATCTGGTAACGGCCGTCCATTTCATCTGGACAGACCACATACCGTTGGCCAGCTTTGTGAAGTGCTCGGCCTTTAATCCGCGAGTCCACAGCTTTCCCTGCATGGACCCGCGGCGGCAGAAGAACGGCACCGAGTCCCAGATCATGGTGTCTTGTGCCAGGTCGATGAGCACGCAGTGTTTCTGCATCAGGCCCATGGCCTTGTCCAGCTCGGCAAGCCTCTCATCGCGCTTTTCGGCCAGCTCTTGAAAGGCTCCACGGCCGTCGGATGCAAGGCCCGACTTGATCTTCTTGAGCCGCGAGATGAGTGATTTGGGCTTGGCCGCCGGTCGCCGCTCCCCCAGGGCCTTTTGGTGCCGGGCTTGTTCGATGCCGTCTTCGTATGAAGAGTGGACCCATTCGGTGAGGAGAGCGTGCGTCTCCTTGAAATTCTTCACCACTTTCGCAATGCGGCGGCCGTAGGCGCCTCTGGTGCTCTTCAGAGCAACTCGAACGACGGCGGCACGGCGATGCTCGAGTAACGCGAGCCCATTTTTGAATTCTTCTGCTTCACTATCGGAGCAGGGGCGGCGTTTGTACGGATCTCTGAGCTCCTCAATCTCGTTGAGCCTCATGAAGTCCCGGATCTTTGAGCTGATCTCATCCCAGTCCGACATGCTGCTAAGCCGGGAGAGCTTGTAGCTGAAGTAATAAGGACGAATGACTTCTATTAGTCCAGGTTAGCCAACGCGTGGCGACCAAGGGCAAAATGGCATAAAGGCGTACCCTCGAGCTCTGGGTTGTCTCTTATCAACCTGAGATAAAACTTGCCCTCTTCCGAGGGCACGTCAGAATATACTCGAGGCATATTGGACTGATGTATGTCAAGACGACGACAATAGTGAGACTGGACGAATTATTCGTAGCAAGTCGACGAAAATCGAGGCCTGAATTCTTAAGTGGCGAGATGAGAGATGGGGAGAAGGGAGGGGGGAAACGCGAATCGGGGGGAGAAGGGAGCTACTTATAAAATGTTATGTGGGAGGGAGCGCATCTGGAGGTAAACAAACTAGCAACGAGAGAGTTTTGCGGCAGTTTTGGTGGCTTTTCCATTTAGATGGAAGAAGCCCATGTCCCAGCATCTCAATAACCTTCTTTCAGCCACAGATGATCAAGAGCCAGTTGCCTAGGTGACACGGGAGCCAAAGCCGCTGCTGGGCAAAACCAGCCAGATACAAGTGATTTGGGCGAATTTTATATGGACACGCCGAGTAGGAGCCCGAGGCGAGCGCCAGAATAAAGAAGCAGTCCGGCCATCAGTCTCGCCATATGTTTTCGGCCTTTGCGCTCTGTCTGCTGCTCGATTGTGTTGAATGTTGCCCCCGTGACCAGCTGCTCCCTCGCAAGATCCATAGTAGTGTAGACATAGCAGACGTGTGATGGCAGAAAAGAAAAAAAAATCTCGTTTCTCTGCTCACTGGGTAGACTGACGAAAAAATAACGTAGAATCGACTTATATATACGCATGAGCCTTGTTACCCTCAGAAGCTGCTGTTCCAACTATCCAAATCAGAATGCCTCAGGGTCGTCGTCGTCGTCGTCGTCGTCGTCGTCTTTTTTTTTTCTTTTCTTTTTTTTACGGATTCATACCTTTTCCAGCAGGATGAAGCGTTTTTCGTTCGAATTCAGTCGCCCGACCGTGAAATTCAAGTCCACGAAGCCCTAACGCTCTGGATGGTGTCCCAAAAATATGCCGAGCCCCCCCCGTTCTGGAATTGGGGCTATTCGCACGCATATGCAGGTTCATGTTTTTGGATGGATTTTGAGTCATAACAGCACCCCCCCGTCTTGTTTGCTTTCTTTCTTGCTGTGATTCCCATATGAACTATTGTTTTTTTTTTTTGTTGGTAATTCCTGTAAGCGAGGCGTCTTCAAATCAAGTATACGTGATGTTCGGTCAAGAAAAAAAAAAAAAAAGAAAAGAAAAAGAAAAAGGCCCAATTGCGATAAGTTTTTGAATCCCGGGCGGTGACGCAGCTGCGGCAATTTGTGGGGTTGGAAAACGGGGAAACTTTTTTTTTTTTTTTTTTTTTTTTTTTTTTTTTTTGCCAAACCAGAAAAAAATTAGGACAAGAAAAAAAAAAAAAAAAAAAAAACCCATCGGAAGCCGCCGAAAAAACATGTGTGAAGCGAAATTCTTAGGTCGCTGGTGATCGCCTCTCTCTCTCTCTCTCTCTCTCTCTCTCCCTCCCTCCCTTCCTCCCTCTCTTTCTCTCTCTATATTTCCCTCCTCTCCTCTTTTCCCTCTTACTCTCTCTCCTTCTTTTTTTTTTTCTTTTTTTTTTCCCTCTTCTCTCTCCCCCCCCCCCGTCTTCTTCCTCTTGGCCTTTCTGCATATCATCTTGTATCGCTTCCGCGGTTACCGGCCCTCTTTAAAAATCCATCTCCATCTTTATATATATATATATATATATATAATTCTCACTGCGAATTTTCAAGCCATTTTCTCATCATTTAGATACCCCTCATTGACCAAAAAAAAAATTCCCCGTTGAAAAGCCCGTCTCCGTCACCATGGTTGAGAAGCTCTACGTTTCGTACAACGATGTACGGGCAAAATCCTCCCCCCGAGTCCGGTGCCGTGCGGTGCTTTGCGAGAAGCATGAAAAAGCTGACTCGACGTCGCCGCAACAGGTCCACAAGCTGTGCCAGCAGGCCGCTCCCAAGATCCTCGACGACTTCAAGCCGCAGCTCATGATTGCCATCGGCGGTGGCGGCTACGTGCCTGCTCGAATCCTCCGCTCGTTCCTCAAGCAGCCCGGATCCCCCAACATCCCCATCCAGGCCATCGGCCTCTCCCTGTACGAGTCCCTCGGGGACGACACCCAGGTTGAGGAGATGGGCACAAAGGTCACTCGCACCCAGTGGCTCGACCTCAGCGCCCTGGGCGAGATGGAGAACCTTGTCGGCAAGCGTGTCCTGATCGTGGACGAGGTCGACGACACCCGGACAACGCTCGAGTATGCCGTCAAGGAGCTCGAGAAGGACGTCGAGCTGGCGCGCCAGAGGCTCGGGCCCGATGCGCCAAAGGCCGAATTTAGCATCTTTGTCCTTCACGTACGGTTTTTTTTTATGTCTTCTTTTGTTTTCTTTGTCGAGTTTTTTTACATACAAGGACAAGCCTCGGTTTGCTAACTTTTTTTTCTTCTTTTTTCTAGAACAAGGACAAGCCCAAGAAGGGCCAGCTGCCCCACGAGATGTTCGAAAACCGGTACCTGGCTGCGGTCACCTGCGGTGATGCCTGGATCAACTATCCCTGGGAGGCCATCGACATCGACGAGCATGACCGCCTTGCGCGCCAGTAGATTTCATCATACTCCTTTGTCGTCCAAGCCTGCGGGGAAAAAAAAAAGTAAAATTGAGAAATGGGGGAGATGCAAAAAAAATATAAATAAATAAATAAATAAACAAATAAAATCAAAATCAAAAAAAGATACAATGAATGAATTTCGCTAATGCCTGTCTCTATCCCAACCCTGTCCTCTCCGGTGTCTATGTGATGCATGCCAAAAAAAAAAAAAAAAAAAAAAAAACCCCAAAAAAACATAGATTCTTCTATACTTGGCGCCCATGCCACACACACACACAAACACCCGTAGACCCCGTTGGAGCCCATCTATTGTCAAAGCACGATGCTGCCCGCTGTAAAACCCAGACTCGAAATTTTTTTTTTCCTTTTTTTTTTCTCTTCTTCTCTTCCTTCTTTCAAAATGGTAACCTCTCAGCCACCCAGTGTGCCCTCTCGCCGGTGTCGCTCCTTTAGCTTCTTCTCCTGCTTCATGAATTCGCGAATGCCAACCGGAACATTCCGAAAGGCTTCCTCGTTCCACATGTCTTTCGAAGCCTTACTGGCCCAGGCCGCTTCCGATCCCCCGCCATCGGCGTCCATGGTGCTGCCTCCAGCCTTTAATCTCGCTGTCGCTTCGACCTTCTTCGTCGACCATTCTTCGAGGTCTTCTCGGTAACGGTCCCACACGCAGTTGACACACCCGCTCATGCAGCAGTTGTCTGGTTCTTCCGGGCGAGGAGGTATCAGAATGCCCGCGACGTATGTGGATTTTGCCTTCTTGGTGGCAAGGCGGTCTGCTTCTTCGGCGGGACCGAGGAGACGGGAGCCAAAGACGACGCGCGCTCTGGCTTCTGGGGATTCCGGGGGCGGTGTCTGCCGGACCTGCGCCGTAGCTCCGAGGGCGGCTTGGCCAGGCAAAGTCCTGAGCCTCTGATCCGGGGACGGGGACGGGGACGGAGACTTGGGACCGGTTGTGCCGGAGCTCGGCGCTCTCTTGGGTGATTTGGTAGGCGAATACGCTGTAGGGCTCTCGAAAATGGTCTCATAGTAGGCTCCAAGCGGCGTTCTCTGGGGCCACTGCTCATCTGCGACTGCCTCCGTGACGCTCGCAAAGCATCGTCGGCAGCACAGCCCATGCGGCAAAACCGCGCTCGGCCGCACGAGCCCCAGCCGCGATATCATGGTCCTCGGAGACGGCATCGGCGATGTGATGGTGGCAGCAGCTTCGAGGAGCAGAGCCGCGAAAAGCGAAGAGCAATGCCGCGCAAAAAGGTAAGTTTTTTTTTTTTTTTTTTTTTCTTCTTTTTTATCAGATAGGTATGTAGGCCGGAAGGAGATCGGAATCAGAGGGACGGAAGGGTCCGGAATTCGCAGTTCGGAGTCGCAAAAAAAAAACAAGGATGGCCCTTTTGTGGGGTTTGGAGCGCGATTCGGACGTCATCGGGGATGCTGCACGTGACGGCTTCGGATGCCAGGTCTCGGTTATTGCTACTAGGTACCTAGAAGGTACTACAGCCTTCGGATCGAGGTGCCTTTTATTAGGGGAAAAGGGGGGGGAAGAATGGTATGGATGGAATAGGAACAACTGGCGCCATGGCAGGTTTTCCTGTTGCTACAGAGGGAAAAAAAAAAAAAAAGGCAAGGAAAGGAGAGGAAACGGCATATGCAGTAAAGTAGGTACTAGGTACCTATGAGAAATAATACCTCCAGCAGTACTTCTGCCTGTAAGCAGTACAGCCAAGCACTCCGTACTTTGTACTGTTTGGTACGTACTAGGTAGTATGAAAACCACCTTTTGCCTTACCGCCTACCTCTTTGGGCCGAGCCCGCATTCTGCTTAGCTTGCAGCTTTGCTTGTGACGCGCTCCATTTTGGCCAAAAACACCAACCCACATCGCCAAGCTGTTTGTTCATATAGGCCAAACAATACCCGGCGGTTTTCTTCTTCTTCTTCTTCTTCTTCTTCTTCTTTTCTTTGTCCTTTCTTTTTTTTTTTTTTTTTTTTTTTTCTCTCGTTATTTTTTTTTGCCCATCTTGTCTTATCGTCAAGCATCACGCCTTGCCCTGTTGAATGGTTTTATCTGTACGCCGCACTCTTGTTTTCCCACCATGGATGGGCCCGCGTCAAAGAGACGTCGGGTCTCACCTCGTAATTCTTCCGTCAACACTGGCAGCGGCGACGCGACATCCACATCTTCAAACTCTTCCAGAGCTCGAGCCAATGGTCCTCCAAACGCCGCACACGCAAAAGCCGGCGTAGCGCGTCACCCGTTGAAAGCCCTGGACAACGAACGACCAGCGCCCCTGGCAGAATCACACCAGACTCGTTCGTCGAGTGACGAGGCGGCACGAGCAACCGTCCAGGAGCCGGCCAACGCGCCCGCGCCAGCAGCCAACGGCCCGGCGCAAGACGAGAATCAAGCCAGGCAAAGCTCCTCCGGATCGCTACCGTCGTCACGACAGTCCGGGGGCAGCTTAGCTGGTGCGCTCACCACCAGATCGCCTTTCAAGCCCAAGCCGCGGCCGTTGCCGCCGCCCGCGCCCGAGGGAGACGATGAGGCGGATTCGTTCTTGGGACGAAGGCAGCGGCGGTCGCCGAATACGGGTCGGCCCATTTCGTATCCAGAGCCCGAGCTGCCGCCATCAGTCCCCGATGCCGCCTCCTTCACGCCGCCAAAAGGCATCCACAGCAGTCCGTCGCGGTGGAGAGACAAATCCAGGCCGAAAAAAGGCTCGCCGTTGAAACCCTCGGGAAGCCACCCCCTCGGGAAGCCCGGCGGGAAAGCTATCCTGCCAATGCACAGCTTTGAACTTCCGCAGAGGGAATCCGAAAGCGATACGCAGGAGCCCCCCTTGGACGGCAGAGCACATCCCGCCCGCCAAGTTCCCGCATACGATCCCCAGGGGGGCAAGAAGAGGGAAATAGAGGCCCTTGGCGAAGAGATTGCAAACTTGAAGCGGGACTTGCAAGTGGTAAGCAAGGAGAACGATCGGATTCGATTGATGCAGTCCTCTGGCCGCATCCTCAGCTTTGCGGATGAGGAAGAGGTCTTTAGCGTGGTGCGACGGCATCTCGTCGATGCCGAGGCCAATGCTCCGCCGCCGCCGTCGCAGCAGCTGTTGAGAGCAGCGTTAAACCCCATGGCGTTGCTCCCCTTTGGGAGGGCGGCTCCAGTCGTCGCCACGGCAGAGGACCAGGACACCATCGCAGACATCAAGTCCCATCACCCGGTGACAATGACGGCGGAGGAGGAGCTGCCATATCTGCAACTCTTCTGCCCGTTTGACGTCACTTCGACCATGGCCATTTTGCATCCGGACGGGGACCAGCCCCTACGGCAACGACGCGTCATGACGTTCAGGTCGAGAGACGCGCCCGGGCTCTTTACTTCGAAAATCGAAATGGTGGTCAACGCCATGAACTCCAGCATCCTGGAGCTCAAAGTGCGTTCCCTCGAGCCCGCGGCGAGGGCTGAGCTGGAGCCATTCGTGACCAAGATATGCGAGGGCGACTGCAACAGGAGCATGCAGCGCAACGTAGGGATACTCTCATGGGCTATGGGGGAGTGGTACCAGGCCGCAGTGCAAAGAGCCTACCTCTGGCACAAACTGGACCGGGAACTGGCCTCCAAGGGAGAATTCTTGCAAGCTGTTGCCGAGGCGCGGAGGAAAAAGCCCACACGAAGAGCGGCCGAGGCGTTGGAGGAGGAGGGGGAAAGGCGGGGAGGGGGGGAGGAGGAGGAGGAGGGGGAGGGGGAGGGGGAGGGGCAGTCAAAGCCCACCCCATCCTTTAAGAAAGCCTCTTTGGTTCAGTTCATGGGCCAGCAAGCGTTCGAGTTCAATATCCCATCGAAGAAGCGGTCAGATGCTACGTCCTCGGTTCGGCTGGAGTGGAAGATTAATTTTGATTGGATCGGAGAGGCACAAAACCAAGTAACAGTCATGATTGGTGTTCCTGGCAAATGTAAGAATTCTTCCCCCCCCCCCCCCCCTTTTTTTTTTTCCCCCTCTCTCTCTTTTCTTTTTTATTCATCTTTTCACCTTTTCACCTTTTCATGTTTAACCCATATGCTAAACAAATCAACAGGGCGTAAGGCGGACCAGCGCGGTGTGTTAGGAAAGCTCCCAAAGCTGTTTGGAGATCTTGTAGAGGGAGGGCAGGACCCATCTCTCGCTGTCAAGACCATTGTGGCATTAGTTGTAGGAGAACAATAATCAAGCTATAGGCATCTTCCCGTTCATGGGGTCATGAGACGTGAAGGGGAGGAGGTCCAGGGGCAGCCAAGCCCAAGCAAGAGGCGTTTGTCGATCCTATCCAAGACGGGCCGCTTGGCTCAATCCCGCCACACGTCGCCGTCATCGATGGCAAAGAACAATAGGCCCGAACGGGGGGCCTTGACCTATACGAAACTACCTGTATTGATCCCCACAGTGATATCACACACTATTATTTTTACTATTGTTTATCCTCTTCCAGTTTGCGCCACGTATTATTGCCTCGGTTTAGTCCACGTCAACGCCAAGCTTCCTAAGGTCGACCTTGGCCAATGCAATCTCCTCCATCAGCTCCTTGTGGGCGGCGGGAACATTGTTGAACGTAAAGACGCCCCAGCCGAGACGGAAGAGGAGGAACGCGCCGAACGAAATGAGGGCCCAGAAGGGGAGCTGCAGGGCAAAAAAAAAAAGAAGAAGAAGAAGAAAAGGAGTAGCCAGGTTAGCCGCACGGTAAACGAACAATTCGAGGGGAGAAAGAGGGGGGGGGGGGGGTTCGCAGAGGTGGTGACGCACCACTGGGACGATTTCCCGCTGGACGAGAGGAGGGAGCGGAATGAGCTCAAGGAAGAGAGCAAAGTAGAGCTGTTTGGAGCGAGCAATTAGTCGGCAAAAAGCCTGGCCATAGACAAGGGGGGAGAGGGGGGCTATTCGTACGGAAGAGACCAGGAGGCCGATGGAAATGGTCTGCTGCGCGCGGGTCATGATGCCCGTTGAGAGAGAGAGAGAGAGAGATTGGAAAATTTGCGACGCGGAAAAGACGAAACGGCAGAATGAGCGGAAGGGTTTTGTTGCGGCGCCCGAAGCTGTGGGATGGAGAAGTTTTTTTTTTTTTTTTTTTTTTTTCTTCTTCTTCTTCTTCTCCTTCTTCGTTGTTGGAGGTTGAATCTTGTTGCGATCCAAGTTCCAACACTCCTGGGACACAGTGAAGGGGGGGGGGGGAGGCGCGCGTGATGGCCCTGTAAATTGGAATTTTCCCGAGCCGGTGACTAAGCAGCCGCAGGCTCGCGCTCCGCTTTCAGTCCGGGTCACATATTAATGATATTATTCATCTTCTTCACGCCGCCTCTTTTTTTTTTTTTTTTTTTTTTCTTCAAAATCTTTCATCATTGTGTTTGTGTTTGTGTTTGAATATGCCGCCAATGTGATAACGGGCGAGCCGCGCGCATTCCGCACATGTTCGCCGTCTAAAAAGGAGGCAGCCCCCTTCTGTGGCGGCGCTCTAATTTCTTTCAGACAGATCTCATCTTCCTGCTCTCTTCGGCTCTTCAGCTCTTCCATGAATGATGACACTGGGCCAAAAAAAAAAAAAAGGCACCGTCTTTACCGCTTTGTTCTAGGAGACAGCGAGCAGCGAAGCCCGGGAAGAAGAAGAGCCATGGAATAAAAAAAAAAAAAAGACGGCACAGATGACCCCGGCATTCAGCTTTGCTCTCACAGGCGTGGCGTCCAGTGGCCGCTCTTCTTGGCGATATTCCAGCGTGGCCACTGGGCAACAAGGTCCATCCGAGCCGAGATTGGCGCCACTAGGAGACGGGCCATGAGCCCATGGGATGAGAAGCCAGAGTGCTACATAATAGCCGGCCGTCCCTAATCGCCGGCCGCCATCCCATTCCAGTGCCCGGGCGCTAATGCAGGCTGTGCGGTGCGATGTGCCGGCCGCTTTGCTCTGCTTTGATCCCCGTTGCTGATACGACGAAACAGCAGCAGCAGCAGCAGCATCACAGAGCACGGAGAGGGGACACGGAGTTGGCCAAGAGGCGGCTTGATTTCCGGGTACGGGCCAAAATGACGACAGACCTTGGCGGGGAAAGCCTGCGATTCCGCGCGCCCAAGAGTGACCGCGGCCAGCTTTGGGAGAGCGCCAGATTGATGGGCCTCGAGGCCAAAGAAAGACTACAACCTCGAGTTCCGATGGCTCGCTCCCCGGGTCAAGGCTGCAGGGCTAGTGGCTGCTGCGCGGATGTGTTGTCACCGTGAACCAGACACGCCCGTGTGGTGTTTGTGATGGGAGGTAGGACGAGAATAGTCAAGTGAATGTCTCACTGCAGATCCACGGCCAGCCAATGTTACGCCTTCGTCCAAGTCGGGGGCCGTTGCACGCGTTACAACATTGACCAAGGATTCTTGAGGGCGCGATATTCTTCTTGCTTTTTTTTCTTCTTCTTCCTCTTCTTCATCCTTCCCTCAACCCCAATACCCTCCCTCTTTTTTTTTTTTTTTTTTTACTTACATCCCTCTCGTAGTCCTTTCTGCCTTTACAAGCTCTCCCTGTTCTTTGAAATCTACAGCACGAGCGGTCATGTCGACTCCGATCCCTAAACCACCTGGAGTGCCATTGCTAGGCAACATCTTTGATGTGAAGCCCAGCAACACGTGGAGCTCACTGAGGAGCCTCTCTGACAAATACGGCGAAATCTTCCAGATCAAGGTTCTCGGCAAGACACTCGTCTTCGTCGCCAGTGTGGCTCTGGCCGAGGAGCTTTGCGATGAGAAGCGCTTCCGCAAGTATGTGGGGGGGCCTGTTGTCGAGATTCGAGCTGCGGTCCACGACTCGCTCTTCACTGCTTACGACGACGAGCCCAGCTGGGGCATCGCTCATCGAATCATCTTCCCCAAGCTGAGAGCCGACGCCGTGGGAGCGTACTTTGGAGAGATGCGCGATCTGGCCACGGAGCTGTTTGATCACTGGAAGGGCCTCGGTGACGGCAACAACAAAATCTCCCCCGTAGACCAGTTCGGCAGGTTGGATCTCGAGACCGTCACCTACGTCTTGTTCGGCAAGCGGCTCAACGGACTCACCGGTCCTCCGCACCCAATGCTCCAGGCCATGGAAGACTCGTCCTCCGAGGCGATCAAGCGCCCCACGCGGCCGGGCCTGCTCAACTGGCTGGTCTACGGTCGGAAGTTCAAGTCTTCGATCAAGACGATGCGAGAGTTCGCCGCGGATGTCGTCAAATACCGCAAGGAGAACCCGACGGACCGGCAAGATGCGCTGGCCGCCGTGATGAGCACGCCGGATCCGGAAACGGGCAAGACCTTGACCGACTCGCAAGTCGTGGATGAGGTCGTTACGATGCCCATCGGCAGCAGCACGGCGTCCTGCCTGCTCGCCTACGCCGTCTACTATCTTCAGCACAACCCCGAAGTCGTCGTCAAGGCCCGTCAAGAGCTGGATCGCGTCATTGGCGACGGCCCGTTCGAGCTCGAGCATCTCGGGCAGCTGGAGTATGTCGAGGGCATCATGCGCGAGTCTTGCCGCCTATCCTCGGTCGCGCCGGGATTCAACATCGAGCCGCGGCCGAAGGAGGGCGACAGGAGCCCCGTGCTGCTCGGCGGCGGCAAGTACCAGATCGCCTACAACCAGCCCATGATCATCGTCCTGCAGGGCGTGAACCGCGATCCGGCCGTGTTTGAAGATCCGCTGGCCTTTAGGCCCGAGCGCATGGTCGGCGAGGCCTTTGAGAAGCTGCCCGCCGGCGCCAAGAAGTGGTTCGGCAACGGCAAGAGGGTGTGCATCGGAAGGTATTACGCCTTGCAGTGGAGCTTGCTCGTCTTGGCCAAGATGATCAAGGAGCTCGACTTTGAGGTGGTGGATCCGGAGTATAAGATGGAGCAGAACGGGTGGTTCCACACGCAGCCCATTGGCTTTTATGTCAAGGTGAAGCCTAGGGCGACTTGAGGGGTGTGTTGGACTACATGGCCGTGACCCCTGTGTGCGTGTGTGCGTGAGAGAGAGGGAGAGAGAGAGAGAGGAATACTGTATTCCCACTGGCTTAATGGTGGGAGATGATAATCATCGGGCGACGAAGAGACCGATATAGATAGTAGTGCAGAAACATCCTTGAACCGTAGCTCGAAATGAAAATACCGCGTTTCGCTTTTGACATCAAACACCACTTGTCCGTCCCATCCCATCCCGTAGACATGCTCCAGAGAGCGTCGCCGCAACAACCACGACAGCCCCAATCCACAATCCTTTCACCTCCTCGGAATCACCCTGAACGGATCCTGCCCCTTCCTCAAGGCCGATATCAACATGTGCATCCTCCCGTCCACCCTCTCGTCCAGCTTCCTGCACGCCTCCTGCGCGCCTATGCCCTCCCTCTCGCACATGTCCTCCACCACGCCCACCACCTTCTGCCGCACGCCCACGTAATTGCTGGCGTACTTGATCTCCCGGAGGCTCCCCGTGCGCCAGCCCGTGCCGTACTCGCGCTCAAGGGCCTCGATGGCGGGATTGCCCTTCTTGCCGTGCTTGTACTCGAGCCAGACGTCGAGGACGGTGCGGCCCATGCGGTGGAAGCGAAAGGGCCGGGGGGCCGGGCCGGAGGCGTAGCGGGGGGTCGTCATGTGGCGGGGGGCGGAATACCGGGGGCGGGAGGGCTCGCATCGGGGCGGCGGCGACGGCGAGTTTGCCGAGGCGGAGGCGGAGGCGTCTTCGTAGGGGGAGTGCGAGGCCGAGGTCGCGGCCGGCGGTGGAGATGACGGGCTAGGGGAGCGGCAATCGGCTGTCGGATTGGCGATGGGAGGGGGTGAGCGAGGGCGGTTCAGTGCCGTCCCGAGAGACCGACGCAGGAGGGCACGAAGGCGAGGCGCTCCATCCAATATCTTAATGCCGTCGTCGTCGTCATCGTCCTCGCCATCGTCGTCATCACCATTCCCATCGCGGCCGTCCCCTCCCAGCCTTACCCGCAGACGTGGCCCCTCCTCCTCGTCCAGACCAGCGCCGTCACCGCCGCCTCCAGAGTGCGCGCCCCTCTCCTTCGGCAACGCCGGCTGTACGCCCGCTCGCCTCTGCGCCCTCCTCCGAGCAGAGCACTTCCCTCGAAGCGCCCTCGTTGATGATCCGCCTTCATCGTCCGCCAAGTTGGTCAAACTCCCATCAGGCAGGTCCCCCACCCCGGCAATCGCGAGCTTCGCCGCTCCCTCGGGGGAGCCCCGCGACTGGCTCATCTTGTGCATAAGCTCCGTCGCCTGCCTCAGCATCACGACGTGCGTGTCCAGCCTTTTCCTCGCCTCCCTGTTCTCATCCTGGACCCGTCTCAGCTCCTTCTTCACGCTGCCCAGCTTTCCCGTGAGCTCATTAACGCCCATGGCGTAATACTCCTGCATGTTGACCACTATTCTCGCCAACTCCATCGACACCCCGTCCGGTAGATCCACCGACGGCGGCAGGCTCGCACCTTTCGTTCCGTCCTCGTCATCTTCGGCGATTGAGGCGACGCTGTTGGCCGGGAAGCACGGCGCCGCCGGGCGTAGAGCGAAGCCCCATAAATGAGCGCCTTGCCCGGGTGGGTCTGCCGGAAGGTCTTTCGGGATCGGAGGCCGAGGCACGGAGCGGCGGGCAGAAGGAGTGGCGGCGAGTGTAGGCTTTGAAGAGCCGGAGCAAGTGCTCGGGCGGGCCGAGGCCTGGCGCGCCACCTTGGGGGGCTCGTTGCTATTCCGTTGTTTCATTCCGCCCGAGACCGTCGCGTAACTAAGACCGATGGAAATCTAGACAAGGGTTGTTATAAGCTTTTGCGAAAAGTCTCTTGATCCATCAGGGAGGAGGAGAAGGAGCTATTTATCGCCCCCCCCCCCTCCCCTCCCCCTTTTTTTTTTCTTTTTTCCGCCGTAGCTGCGCGCATTGTTGTAATTGTGGAAGTGTGCTTTGATTGCTCCTATCTAGAGCCAGAGTTGAGGAACAAACAACCTGGCTGTGCTTGTCCTCACAGGCCATCCACTGGCCCCCATCACCCCCCTTTCACTTTCCTTGCATTCCAGTCTCAATGGCCATGCCCTCTATTCTATCTATCCCTCAGCTGTAAAAAAAAATAACTGGTCATTCATCTCGTCCATATATTGGGATGCTGCACTCTCCAACCTGCTCGAGTGTGCAACCAAGCGTCCTCCACCCACGGGTGAGTAAGCCAAGACGTAAAAGAAGGGGGGAAAAAAAAGAGCATCATTCAAATGACAAGTCTAAATAAATGTGCACCCCCCACCTCCCATGTGTTATGCAAAGTAAATAACGAAAAGGAAAAAAATAAAAGTTGAAAGGAAAATCGCTCTCCTGGTATATGTATGTGTATGCTTGGTATCTCATCTCGTACAGACCTGCACGAGAGCCTGAAAACAAGAAGACGAAAAAGTATATATATGAAAATGAAATGAAAATAAAATAAAAATATAAAAAGCAATCGGGGTATACAACGCCGAATAATGTGATGCGCTGAAATGCAAAGATGAAAGATATTGTGGCGATGAAATCGCAGATGATGTCCATGGAAAAGTAGTGGAAAGATGGGGGGGGGGGAAAAAGCGTTAGACAGTGACGCTCTTGCGATGGACCCAGACGGAGAAACGACTCCTGCGTGAGGATGAGGCTGCACAACCAGATGCACACTTCTCATCTTGCTCATCCTCCAGGTCTAACCTGTAGCGGCGAACGCTACCGGTATCATCGTCAAAAGCAACATGCGCGCCTTTGCCAACAAAGCAGTCTGGAAGCAGGTTCCTTCGGATCCAACCCTTGACGCCCTTGCTCGCTGCGTCAATGGCGGCATACTCCAGTCGACGAGTTCTATCGCTTGTCCAGTAGTGCGTGGTCTGTGGCGGCAAAGAAGCGGCCGGGGCTTCTTGACTTGTCTCTGCGAGTTCAACAAGGTCGGGGGCTGGGAACTGGTAGTATGCCATTTGGTTGGCTGCCCCAGCGGTCCGGATGTGGTACGAGCCGGAAGCTTGGCTGGTGGCAGGCCGACGTATGGTGGGCCGGATGCGGGAGCGTAGCGACTGAGCAGATGAGGTGCCATACTTGGACAGCCCTGAAGCACGCCGTGAAGGCTTGGGGCGGATGTAGGTGGCTGAGGTGCGCGGCGATGAGGCACGAGATTCGTATCCAGAATCCTTGCGCTGGACCTTGGTGGTTGTTGGAGAGTGGTCTCTCTGTGACTTGAAGGACTGGACCGGTTGGCGTCCCCGGGAGGTTGAAGGAGGCGGCGAAAGGGGGTCTACCAGCTCAATATCGTTGAAGCTGTGGTATGGGGCGTCGGACGTGCGCCGCGCTGCGAGTGCCATGATAACGATGGAAACTCTCGAATTTGTTTGCGGCCGGCGCAATATGGAGTGAATTGGGAGCACGATGGGTGTCAATTACAAAGGCCCGGCTGGGGACTTGGTCGGAGGTGAGGCCGCAGCCAGCTTTGGCGTCTCATATGACGCTAGAGATTCCAGCAAAAGAATATATCGTGAGGAACGAAAAAAAAAAAAAAAACCGGCGGCGACAGTGCGGTATGGAGTAGTATATATCCACAGGCTCCCACGGGATCTCGCGTGTATACTTGAACTGAAAATGAGCCCCTGAAAATTGCAAGCGGCTCGAGAAAAAGCGAAAAGGGAAAAGGGAAAAGAAGCAGACAAAATTCGCGATCTGGGTTACGGCAAAGGATGATTATAACGCAGAGTTATAAAACCGTCGCTCGTGTGCGCACCCACAGGTCGAGGTCTCGCGGGAGCACCTAGTCTTTGTCGAATCGACGAGAGAGACAAGCGGGATTGCGACTGGCTACGGCAAACGCCTCGATTGGTCCGGTTGATGGCGTCCGATTCAAGGCCCACGGCAAGCGGGGACAGTCAAGAAAAAAAAATTGTTCAAGGGGGCGCCACTCCGTAAGGGGATCCGTGGTTGGTGTGTCGATCCCTGCTGGCCAGCAGGTACTCGCACGTACATAGGCAGGGGGTTGTTGTCCCCCCCCCCAGCTGTGGGTTTTTTTTTTTTTTTTTTTTTTTTTGGTTGTTTGACCTTTGAGCGATAGAATCGAATCACCCAGCCGGCGGTGAGCGAAATGCCACAACCACGGCAACCAGGGGGGTTTCTGTTGACGATGACGAGATTCAAACGCTCTTTTGATAACCTGATTTTGAAGCAGCAGCTATCCTCTCCCCATTTGCTACTTGTGGGCCGGAACGTTTTTTTTTTTTTTTTGAATTTCTTATTTTTTGTTTACCTCCCCCCTCTTTTCTTCTTTCTTTCCTCTCCTCCGAGAGACTAACAGTCGCTTATAGGTGGGGGGGGGAAGCAGAGAGAGAGAGAGAGCAAAGGCTCTGTTGAGTCAAAGCAAAAGCTCTCTATTGAGTCAAGGCAAAGGCGTTCGGCAGGGCGTCGAGATCAGAGGCCGAAAAGGCAGCCAGTCTCGCAATTGGTGGCCCAGGGCGGGCTCTTTTGCAGAGGCGCCGTCGCGTGGCTAATCGATTGGACCCAGAAATCCAGAGCCTTGGATGGGTTGGAGGCTGCGAAGGACCCATCACCAAGCGGCGGCAGCTGAGGTCCAGCAGCACTTTGCGCTGGGTCTTCCGGGCGAAGTGGAGAGAGCCTTGCAAGAGGCCCCCCTCCCCCCCCTCTCTCGCTTCTTTCTAGGTTTGAACGTTTAAATGACGACGAGGTGGGAAATCGAGGTTTGACGGCGAGAGCCCGAGCGGAGGGCCGACGGCCTACAGGGGCGCTATCGAGGAGGCCGGGTGGACGGGGGGGGACCCGCCAGAACAAGAGACGGTTCGACAAAGGGAGACGCAAATACGTGGGCCGAGGCCATAGGTTGATACTTGTAATAGAATCGATGCACGCACGAAGCGCCCTCTGAAAGAATCACAGCCGAGGGAGGGATTATCTGCGCCAAGGCGTCCAACAGCGCATGTGTGTCTGCCGTACAGAGTACGAGTACAGGTAGGTACCTACCTGTCATGTGCGCAGATCAGCCCGTCACGATGGCTGCGGGTGGCTTGTATCAAGCACAGCACACGGGCAGCGTCCGTCAAGAGCCAGCGCCGGTCGGCGTGTGTGTGTGCGCCAGGGGAGGGGAATCCTTGTACCTCCCTCATGCTTCCCTGTGCCTCCTTGCCGGCCTACCAAGGCAGATGGATGCGCACAGAGCAGCAAATCACATCCGGCGGCGCTGCCTGGAAGGGGTCTCGCGTGGATGGTTTTCGCGCAGCTCTGGGCGTTCGGTAGCATGTAGAGTGTGTACCTTGTACCTGCTTGCTGCAGGGCCACCAGGAAACCCCCCCCCCCCCCAACGCGCTTAAGGCATGTGTGCATATGCACTGGTAGGCCAGCCAGCTGTTTTGCAAGCTGTGCCAGAGCTCGTCGCAGTTCGGGAGGGGTCATGCGGGCAACGAACCAGAGCAGGGCGAGTCGATGCAGAATGTTGGTTGGCCAGGCGGGCCGTGGTTGGACAAGCGGCAGCCGATGTCGCTGCGATGGCTGCCAACCTCAGCAGCCCGTCATTGGACAGGCGGGTAAAAAAGAAGGTTGTCCCGGACGGGACTTGGCTTTGCGATTAAAAAAAAAAAAAGATCATCAGCTGCTTTGGAAAGGCTGATGTGCCCGATGGTGGCCAAGTGGAGCAAACAAAAAAAAAAACAAAAAAAAAAAGGCAGAAACCGGCCACAACTCAGCCGTCACTGGGGAACACAAAAGCGCCGTTACCTGTCACTCATTATCCTTTGGGCGTCTGTGCAGCGGGCCTGAGCGGGCGAGAGAATCAAACAGAAAATTCTGCCTCGTCGACTCCGCGAGGGTCAGAAATCGTGCGTCGCATCACGGCAACGGAAGCACTCCAGAGGTGACGGCCAGGCCAGAGCAGGCAGGAGAACATGGACACGGAGAGCCGTGTTTGGTGTCGCCCACACGCCAAGGGCGAAGCGAGAGGGCAGCTTCTCGTGACTTTTGGAGCCCTCACTCAAATTGCCGACCAGAGCCAGAAGGCGGTGAAACCGAGACAGCAGCCAGCGGTCCCGCGAGCCAGAATCTGGTCCGATCTCTCCCCCTCCTTCCCCTCCCTCCCTCCCTCTCTCCCACCCTCTCTTTCCCTCCCTCTCCTTCTCTCTCTCTCTCTCTCTTTCCCCTTCGCATGTGCTCGCGCTCTTCGGACTACTCCGTATGGGGTACGAGTATGTATTGACGTATTGGCATGGGGGCACTGCTGCTAATTAGTGCTTTTATTATAGCACTATCAACTACGAGTACCTTATTGTACTACGTACGGAAGGATCGCCCTGTGTCTACTGAGCAAAGCCACACGCGGGCACGGAGCAGATTGGATGGAGAGCTCCCATAATTGCCACCGCGCACAGAGTCAGACGCCTGTTCTCCTGGGCTTGCCGAGCCAGTCAGCGTTTGGCGTTCCTTTTGCACGTACCACTGCCTACCTATACCTTACTAACCCAAATGTGCCTAAGGTAAGGTAGTACTAATTTAATGCCTACCTAATAGTATTCCGCAGTATATAGTATTACTCCATACTTTTACCGTCTGTACTTTATACGAAAAACCACGAGATACCCCAAGGTATATGGCGCAAGCTTGGCTCTGCCACAGCCACTAAGGTACATACTATAAGTAAGTACTAAAGTACCTTGGGTAGCACTGCAGCCTACAGCCTACAGCCCACCTACTATACGGTCTATACCTAGGCACCTCCTACCAGGGCAGGCGTGTGCTGTAGCTCTGCACCCCAGCACGGCGCGTACCCTGGGCACTTGTCGCTATCAGTCCGTGCCTGGTACCAGGTTAGTACCTGCTAAGCTAAGGTAAATTACCTTAGTTACCTTCAGGTGTACTGCATACCTCTGTATGACTCTATGAGCATCCCTGCCCCCCAGTCATGACATGGTCCAAGATAGAGAAGAGAGAGAGAGAGAGAAAAAAAAATTGCAATCAGAGCAGGCCCTTCCCCCCCCCCCCCCTTCCGCATGCATCCCCCATGCATTGCATGCAAGGTACCGCCGCCAGATTTCTCTTTGCTCCCCCATCTTGCTGCCAAATTTCGATGGTCAGATTCCCGGCCCTGGGCGCCTCCAAATACTGCTAATTTCCTCCCATTTCCAGAAGAACCCTTTCCCGTCGGCCTTCCAGACGAATCTGCCTTTTTTTTTTTTTTTTTTTTTTTTTTTTTTGCGTGTGTCTGTTTGTGTGTGTGTGTGCGTCTGTGTAAAGGGGCACGAAGGCTGGGGACCTCATCTTGCGAGCCCTTCTGAGGCCTCAACCAGACAGACGAGAACGAAGATGGCGTGCTCCTCGTGAGCCTTGCCGGGACTCCTGACTGGAGCAGCAGCAACGTCGCGTGCCAGCCAATCCGTGAGCCGCCCGTCATTGTCATCTCGAGAAGCCAAAAAAAATTAAAAATAAAAATAACGAAATAACGAAATATACGGTATAACGTTGCTATGGCCATCTTTTCCCCCCTTTGAAAACCGCCGGCAGAACCTTTTTGCTTTGCTTCGCGCGGCATCTGCGCGGCCCGCCGGGTCCTCCCTCCGCTTTGCGCCGTTGGCCAATTGGGCTTTTTTTTTTTTTTTTTTTTTCTCTTTTCCCCCCCAGATGGCTGTTGGCCCCGAAAGCGTAGCGCCTGCTAAATAAATAAAGTTTTTTTTTTTTTTTTTTTTTTTTTTTTTTTGCGTTGGAGCCGTCAAGCGCCGCTTTGGGCGCCTTTTTTTTTTTTTTAGAAGCCTTCTAGACGTCTCCATCCGGCAACCACCAACCTTGGTCTCAAGTTCGAATAATCGTACCACTTGCGCATGGAGCAGCGCTTATTCTGTGCTCTTCCCTGCTAATAATATTCCACGGTAGTTGCACTGAGGGGGGGGGCGTCATTTCGGCAATTTCATCTTTTCTTTCTTTCTTTTTCTTTTTCTTTTTCTTCTTTTCTTTTTCTTTTCTTTTCTTTTCTTTTCTTTTCTTTTTTTTTATTTTATTTTCTTTTTTTTTTGTTGAGCCCCTCCTCACCTCGCAGAAATCCAGCATCTGTCACCCGTTTGGCGGGGCCTCAGCACTCCTTCGTATTTCGCGGGGGATGACGGATCCATTGAGAATAGAAAGGGGGGGGGGGGGGTTCCTTTCTCTCGTGGCTTACTCAGATCTCTTTCAAGAAGGCCGCAGGGCCAATCTTGGATGAAACGAAACGCTTCGGGCGGTACATTGTCTTATCGGCGACGAGCAAAGGCTTGTCCTTCTCTTGGACTCACGGCATAACAGGAAACAGGAGATTACGTCCATCGGCCATCATCTTGTTCACATATGCACATGTATACCTACCTATAGTAGTAAAAACACAGCAAGTCTAGCCATACCAGCAGACCCCGTAACAAAACGTTGCGTCCTCGCTTGCACGGCGCCCTGCCTGCGATGCTGCAACCAAATTTCATCGTCAACACACAGTTGCGTTGAAAAAAAAATCGAATTTTTTCTCATTTCTTTTTTAAATTTTATTTTTAATTTTTTTTTTCACAGTCTACAACGCTAGGCAGAGAGTATCAAATGACAGCTTGGAATTCATCCTTGGGAGTTGCCAAAGCAAGACTGAGCACCCCTTTGCCTCGGACGAACATGGGCTCATCAGCCTCGTGACAATCCCATCCGGTGGCGAAATATCATCCACCCCAAGGCCAGCCCCAAGGGCTCATCGTGGGGAATGAGAGAGAGCTTTCTTTGGCCCCCTTTTCCGGGCCGCCGCCGGCACCTCGATCAACATTCCGGATAGCCCAAGACGCACTGGAATGGACGTCAACTGCATCGTCTCTCCGGCAAAGTTGCCCGTCAGATCAGCCCCGAGCCCGGGCAGCAATGTATGTTGGAATCGGCCTCGCATTCCCCCGGGACCCAGGCCCTGTCGTTGACCCGCCACTGACCGTTGGGGCCGGCAGCGCTTGCTCTCCCCGACGTCTCCCTTGCGTGTCTCGGAGACGTCGAGTTGTAGGAATGGATTTTCATGTCGAGTGTCTCGACATGGAGCTCGCGAAGTCGGGAAATTGATGAATATTGCTGTGGCGGGACGTCACGCTCTGTGTAAACCGTTATCCCTTCGTTTCGTGCGCGATGCAGCTCCGCGAGCTATAAAAGACAAGCCAAGATCCAAGCCAAAGCGGTTTGCCTCTTCCAGCCTGTCGCCAACGCCCCCAGCTCAGTCCCATCTCCATAGCTTCAGCCCCCATACACAATCCATCCATCTCATCCAGACATCCACCCACCCCTCTCAAGACCGCCAAGATGCAATTCAAGCTTCTCTCCGTCCTCGCTGCCGCCCTGACGGTCCAGTCTACTGCCTATGCCATGTCCTCCACTCAGCAGGGCCAAGCCCAGAAGCAGAGCGAGCAGATCACGCAGGCCGAGCAGATCACGCAGGCCGAGCAGATCACGCAGGCCGAGCAGATCACGCAGGCCGAGCAGATGAAGCACATTCAGCAGCTCGAGCAGCTTGCGCACGACATCCAAGCTAAGCAGATGGCAGAGATTCACCAGATCGATATCACAATCCAGTCCCTGGATGCCCCCACCATTGTGGCCACGCTGGGCACCATCACCACCCTGTTTACCTCCACCGGAACTATCATCGCCGGCATCACCCCCGCGACGCTTGTTGCGGGGCTCCCCGTAGGTTACCTACGCGACAGGGTTTGACGGGGGAAAGAGGCCGACTAACCGGATGGGATTCACAGGACATCATCAACGGCCTCAGCACCCTCGCCAACGGCCTCGTCACGAACGCTGCTACCATCATCACCGTCCCGATCACAACACCCTTGAATCTGGTGGACCAGCAGTTAGTCTACAATGCTTTCGTCACCGTACGTATATCCCTCTTAGTCCCCTCTGCGAGGGGAAAAAGGGGAGGGAAAGGGGGGAGGGGAGATAATCAGGATGTCGTTCTAACAGCCGCTCCACAGCTCACCCAAGCCAACACTCAGCTCATCAACGCCATCCTTGGCCCCAACGGCCTTTTCATCGACACTCTTTTCCGCGCCCCCATCGGCATCGTCCTCAACCTCATCGAGAGAACCGTGGTGAACCTGGCTGGTGCCATCATTGCCCGCATCCCAGCTTTCGCCGTGCAGGCTCAGGACCAACTGAGCAGCATCACTGCATCCCTAGCTCAGACTATTACATTTTAAGCCTTTTCTTCTTCTTTTTTTCTTCCCTTTAGAACGATTGGGGGGAATTCTTTGTTAGAATTTATGATATAGGGGGGGGGGGAGGACCAGAAACGATGGATGCTCCAGACCAGGCGGGGAGGAATATTTACGATTGGTAGGACTGCCCATTCGGCAAAAACACGTCTCTCTCTTTTGTCTTTGTTCCAAGATAGGGTCGTGTTACTTTGAAATGAGCCGATGCTGTAAAAGTTCAATGGAAAAAAAAAAATCAAAAATCAAAAAAAAAAAAAATAAGTCAAAGAAAAGAAAAAAATAAAAAAAACTACAGCGCCCACTATCAGATCAGAGTCGAACTAGGTAATCAATCAACTTGTCATGTCAAGCAGCTACTACTAAGTGACACGCTATACCGCTTAGACAAGCGGGCTGGATTCCATCTCTCTCCATGAAGGGCTACAATTGAGAAATGTTCAGTTTTCCCAGAACACCCTACAGCAATGCCTCTCGTCCATTGTCTACGGCACATGGGCCAAATGAGGAGACCATTTGTTTGTGGTTGTGAGCTTCATCAAAGCAGTGCAGTGTGCATAGATAGATAGATGGCCACTGGCAAGTCTCCTATCGAGTTGAGCGATTGGTATAAAAAAAAGAAAACATTTCACGCAATATCACGATACATTGATACCGAGAAGCGCGGCACATACCCAACTCGGCAAATGCCAGACTTTGCGCCGCATTGCTGCTCCCCCGATGGAATCGCTAGCATTCCTGCCACGGGCGCCACAGCATACTTTGTGTGATTCCGTATTGCGCAGCGCTGTGATGGGGGTATCAGCCGTCCACACAGCAGCCTTGCAAAAAAAGGAGCAGCAGACTTGGTGGCTTTGCGTGTCTGGGGGTTCATTTCGATTTGAGCGAGGTTGTGTGTGTGTGTGTGTGTGTCCAATATTGCAAAAGTCCGGGGCCGCACAGTCTTCTGATCGGTATTCTTCAGAGATGAGAGAGAAAGCCACCGTCAACTCAAAACAAAAGCATTTGAGGGTTGCCAAATACACACGCAGGCTGAGAAGAGCGCCAGCGTTGGCCATCGAATGCCGGCTGCTCTCGGCTTGGCCTGACCCGACCCGACGACACAGGTCTCGCGCTTCCCCTTTCGGCGCTTGACATTTCGCAATGCTTTGCCAATACTACAACTGTAGTCCGTAGGCAGTGTCGTTTCTCCCCCGGTCTCGATGGGACTGTCCCACGGCAATGGCGCCCATATGGCCCTCTTGGGACCTCTTAGGCTATATTATTCTTCCTCGGACGCGCCCTCGGTTACCTCGTCGGAACACACAATGATGGGGTCCATGTGACACGACAGATGCAGCCTCGCCGCCATGACGCCAGAGCTGGACCAAAGGAATCATTTGATTTCCAGAGAATGAGAAGAACGAAACGCTGGAAACGACATGGACATGGAGCATTGCCAAGGACCACTCACTCACTCGCTCGCTCCCTTCTTTTCGTATGGTTGATCATCCGTTCACCGCGGACACAGGCAAAAAAAAAAAAAAAAAAAAAAAAAAAAAAAAAAAAGATGCGGAGAGCGAGTACCTGCGTGTGTAACAAATGTTGCGCCCGCAAAACCCCGCATTTTGGCTTTTGCATCCAGATTTCACGCGGCAGATGTGGGGTTTATTTTATTTTATTCATTTATTTATTTTATTCATTTATCTATTTATTTATTTATCTATTTATTTATTTATTTATTTGTTTATTTATTCATCTATCTATTTATTTATTTATTCCTTTATTCATTTTTAATTTTTTTTTTTTGGTCTTCATATGGCCCGTGGGAGGGGAAAAACTTTCATTTCTTGGGCATCAAAATCAAAAAGAGCCAACCGGCGCTTGGCGGTAGAAGTGGCCCGATGCTGTGAACTCGACTGGCTTGCCTAAGGAATTGAGAACAATCGCCCTTTTTTGGGTCCCATTGCTTTTTCTTTTTTTTTTTTTTCTTTTTTTTTTTTCTCCAACTTCTTTTGGTTAATTATTAGATAATCGAGCCCGTTTCGGCCGATGCGGAGAAATGGGCCATGAAAAGTGGAGGTGGGGGGGGGGCCAAACAAAGGCGCCAGAAAAATCAAATCCAGACAGAGAAGCTTCTTGCCCACTTTTTCCTCCCCCTTGTATTTGACCGTTGATAAATCGCCGTCTCTCCTCGAAAGTTCTCGCAGGGCTTTTCCCGGCCGGAAGACGCCAACGACGACGCTTCTGCGTTTCTCCGACACCCGACCGACCGCGCGGAGGCTAGAGAAAGAGAGAGAGAGAGAGAGAGAGAGAGCGACTGATGGCCGGTGCGCTGGGACGAGGATCCGTAGCGGCCGCTACAGCAGGCGTGGCGCCAGCGCCAGCAGCAGCAGCAGCAGCAGTAGCAGCACCAGCAGCAGCTCCAGGCCTCGGCGCCCCTGTGGTGGCCCCTACCGACGCCGCCGCTCCAGGCGCCCTCACTGCCTCGCCCGGATCGGTCACGGCGCCCAGCCAGCCGGGCTCGCCAACAGCCTCAGCCTCGACGCCGCCGCAGCAGCCGGCCGCGACCTCGTTCCACCACCACCCGCGAGGCCGTCTGGTGAGCAGAGCCTGCGATCGCTGCCGCCGTCGGAAGGCAAAGGTGAGTCTCGCTCGCCAAGGTGCCCCCTTTTTTTTCCCCTTCCCTCCGTCTCACGTTCCGGTTCTGGCCCTTAGTCCTTTGTCCCTGTGCTTCCTCCTCCTCCTCGTCTTTAGCTCTTTCGAGAGCTTCATTGCGCACGCCTGCACGCACGCTGTGTATAATCCATGCGTCTATGACTTCGCACCACCTGCTCCGGCCTCTTTTATCTTATTTTTTGCTTGATTTATTTTTGTATTTATTTTATTCAATTTTTCAATTTCTTATTTTAACTTTTAAGGTTTTTTTTTTTTTTGCGTTTCTTCTTCGGGGAAATGCTGCACCACTCCGTGCTGCCCCTGGATGCTTTCTCTCTCTCTCCACTGACAAGTGCGTCCCCCCACCAAAAGTGCGAATATCTCAACGCCGTCGACAGCTGCACGCATTGCCGCGATGCACTCGTGCAGTGCACCTTCGACTTGCCGCTGGCTAGACGCGGCCCCAAGGCGAGGAAGAAGAGCGATCTGCCCGGCCGGCCACTTCCCGATCCGAGCTCCCTCTCCACCGGGGCTCGTGGACCCGGTTCGCAGATGCCGCCGCCGCTGGCCTTCTCCGGCCCCGCAGGAGGAGGTGGACTGCAGCCCTTCGCCTCATCGTCTCTGTCGCCCGAGACGGCGTGGGAGCCCGTCGAGCCTCTCGGCATGGAGAATGGCCTGCCGCGGCAGCCGCTGGGCGACCTGCCCGGCCTCTCCACCATTCAGAACATATCGACTCGCCAGCGATGGCTGCACCTCGCTCACGCCATGACGTTGCGGAACACCACGCTAGAGCGAGTCTCGAAGCGGTGCATCGACCTCTTCTTTGACTACCTCTATCCCCTCACCCCCCTGGTGTACGAAACCGCCCTCCGGGATGTCCTTGCGTACATCTTCTCGCAACCCTTGCCCGGCGTGAACCAGCCCTCGCCCCTGGCGCAGCTCACGCCCGACCCGACCACCGGCACCGGCACCGGCACCGCCGAGCCGTGGCCCGGCTTTGGCCAGCCCAGCTGCTCGAGGACTGTTGGCAGCAGGTTGGCTCCCTGGGCCGACTCGACCTTTACCCTGGTCACGGCGGTGTGCGCCGAGGCTGCCTTCATGCTGCCCAAGGACATTTTCCCCGAAGGAGAATCCGTCTCCGAAATCTTCCTCGAGGCGTCCCGGGACTGTCTTCACCAGCACCTCGAGGCAGACCTGGAGAATCCGACGGCAAACTCGATTGCCATCCGGTACTTCCACTCCAACTGCCTCCACGCCGCGGGGAAGCCCAAGTACTCGTGGCACATCTTTGGCGAGGCCATCCGCCTGGCCCAGGTCATGCACCTTCACGACGAGGCGTCGCTGGAGGGGCTCGTCCCCATCGAGGCCGAGTTCCGCCGCCGCTGCTTTTGGATCTTGTACCTGGGCGACAAGTCCGCGGCGATACTGAACAACCGTCCCATCACCATCCACAAGTACTGCTTCGACACGGGCATCACCACCCTGTACCCGTCCGGCATCGAGGACGAGTTTGCGAAGACGGCGTCCGAGCCCCCCAGGAATAGCTTCATCTCCGGCTTCAACGCCAACGTGCGGCTGTGGCAGTCCGCGGCCGATCTCCTCTTGGAAATTAGGGTGCTCCAGGACCAGGTGACGCACCACTTCCGGGGAAACATGCCCCCCCATCCCTCCTTGTCCCTTGCCGACAGGCAGCACCTCGACTCCCTCTTCGTCAGGTTCATCACCTGTCTGGACGACCTCCCGCCCTACCTTCAGTCGTGCACCCTGGCCATGGCCGCCATGGCCGAGGGCAGCGGGTCCGCAGAGTCGAAGCAGTACGTGATACAGTGCACGAACCTGCAGGTGACGTTTCACTGCCTACGCATGGTGATTACACAAAAGTTTGAGGATCTCTCCTATTTTGCTCCTGGGGTTGAGCAAGCAGATCTGAGGAAGTCGGAGATTGTACGAGACATGCTGAGGGTCATGAACGAGGCGCCGTTTTGGGGCCTCCAGGCCAACGGCGAACCCAACGTACGTATCTCTTTCTCTTTCTCTCTCTCTCTCTCTCTCTCATATATATATATATATATATATCTAACAGTCCCCCCGGATATGTATATATTATATGTATATATTATTTTTTATGATGGCAACTTTTTTTTTTTCGCTGACTCTTTGATCCGATACCACAGGTCGAAAAGATACGCCTCATCGGCGCTAGTTTGCTGGCCATAATCCATAGGAACCAGGACTCCCCCCTGGCGGCACGAGCAAGGGGGGACTTTTCAGTGCTTTTGGATATCCTCACGCGGCTAGACTCCAAAGCCTCGGATCAACTCAGGAACACCTCTATCAGTACCTTTGTTGGCTAAGTTTTTTTTTTCTTTATGTGTGTGTGGGCAAGGACAAAGCATAGTGGGTTTTTTTTTTTTTTTTTTTTTTTTTTTGCGTGTGTATGTGTGGGTGTGTGTGACTTGGATTCTTTTAGCGTGCTGGGCGTCTTCATTCTACTCAAAAAAGTGATTGCCATGTTGTTAATCTTATGGATCATTGTATATTTGCATTTGTTGAGACGGACCAAGTCATCCCATTGCCTAAAAGCACACTCTCCGTTACGTGAATCTAGAGAAGGGGGTCACATGCGGTTTCCCGTGTGAGACAAGCAAGCCAAGGAGAGAACCAAAAAGTAAAAAAAAAAAAAAAAAAAAGACTCGAGGGACGACTTAGACGAGGCGGTCGGGGAAATGCCGAGACATCGGAGAAACAGGGACGCAACATCTTGGACCTTGGCCATTTCTCCGCCCCGTCGTGGATACCGACTGGCCCTTGCATGTATATATGTCTTTATCAGGGAGCGACAAGTACATGGTAATACGGAGAGCAAAAATCTGCCTGGGGGAACCCCCATGAATGTGTGTGTGTGTGTGTGTGTGTGTGTGTATCCCCTCTGCTAATGCCTCACCAGCATTGCTTTGCACAAATGGCTAAACGTGGACTACCGCTATACTAATTCAGAGCAAGAAGAGGGAAAGAAAAAAAAAAGAACAGGCAAAAACACGGGGTAAAATAAAAAAAAAGGGGAGGCCAGGGGGGGAGAACTTCAAAAGGGAAAAGGCATAAAGGCTATTCTTCTTCTTCCAGCAGCCATTTTAACCCTTTACCTCTCAGCAAACATGTCCTTGAGCACCAACGCAGACTTCTTTGGCGTGCGCTTCAAGGTCGTGTAGTCTGTGAAGGTGACGCCGAAGCGAGGGCCGTAGCCGTCTGACCATTCTGTTTTGAAGAAAAAGAAAGAAAGAAAAAAGGGGTTAGTTTGCATACATAGTAGAAAGCGTAAAAAGATGAGAGGGTGAGGGGCAAAAAAGGGGGATTGGGGAGAGGAGGAGTGTTCGTAATTTTGAGCCTGGTCTGGCACATACCCAAGTTGTCGAGCAGAGCCCATGCAAAGTACCCCTTGACCACCACGTCGTCTTGAGTGATGGCCTTGGAGATGGAGTCCAAGTGCGAGGCAAAGTATCGAATGCGGAAGGGGTCGTTTACCGCCTCTTCGCAAGTCATCTTGTCCTCTCCGGGGCAGGGACATCCATTCTCGGTGATGTAAATCGGCTTGCCGTAAAGGCTGTGCACCCTGGCGAGATGCTTTCGGAACATGTCCGGGCAGGAACGCAGCCAGGCGAGGCCGCTCTCTTCGCCGACGGGGCTTCCATCCTTGTTCTCTTGATGCTCGTGGACGGCGCCCAGGTAGTCCGTCTCGGGGACTGGGCCGTCGAGATGACGAGCAAACTGAGAGGTGTAGTAATTCATACCGTAGAAATCAGTTTCCGCGGCATCAAGGATGGCAAAATCAGCGGGAGCAAGAGCTGGCAGCCTGTCGCCCAGTTGCTCCTTCATGCAAGCAGGATAGTCCCTCTTCAAGCTATGGCAAATAATATAATTAGCACTCAAGAGCTCGGGGGCGGACATGTTGGCAGCTGCTCACAAGATGGGATTCGCAAACCATCCAATGTGAAATTCCATTCGCCGCTCCGCAGCCTCCCTGTCTCTCGGCTCATTGCCGTCCCAGGGCTCATAGTAGTCGCCGTTGAGAGAGATGCCAATTTGCCCTTTTTGAAGAGAGCGAAACTCTTTGCCGTAGATGGCTACAGCCCGAGCATGGCTCATGATCTGAGCCTTTCCTGCGAGCCACGGCTCAGTGGCAGTGTCGCCTTCGGTGGAGTACCTGTTTATGCTGCTCCTGCCGGGAGCGTTGCTGCCGGTGGCATAACCCTGGCTAGGGGTTAGCAAAGACTCCCATGTGGAAATATATATACATATATATATATATATATGCGTGTGTGTGTGTGTGTGTGTGTGTGTGTGTGTGTGTGTGTGTGTGTATGTGCTTGCTGAGGCTCATCAAGGGAGGGTGAATGATTGCCCTTGTCAAGACTCACATAGATGGACTGGATCCACGGTTCGTTGATGGTGATCCAGTTCTTCACCCGGTCTCCGAAACGCTCAAAGCACAGTATCGCATACCGCTCGAAATCTAGTTGGACCTCTTCCACATCCAACCAACCCCCATACCTATCGTGAAGCGCCTGTGGCAGATCCCAGTGGTACAACGTCACCCAGGGCGTGATCCCCCGCCTCAACAAGGCATCAATCAGATTGCTGTAGAACTCTACTCCTTCCTCGTTGATGGGGTCAAGTCTCCCGCCGAGAGGGATAATGCGCGACCAACAGAGGGAGAAGCGGTAGGCCTTGGCGCCGTACCTGGTTAAGAGATCAAAGTCCTCGTCGTACCGATGATAGTGATCGCAGGCAACATCGCCGTTGGCACCATTGGTGCGCGAGGGCTCGAGGTGGCAGTACGTATCCCAGATGGACGGCCCACGGCCACCTTCCTTGACAGCCCCTTCGATCTGGTAGGCGGCCGTCGCGAAGCCCCATTCGAAATCGCTCGGCAGAGCCAGGGACTCGGGCATATTTTGGCTTATTCTTCTTCTTTTTTTTTTTGACTCTGCTGGAGGCCGATCTCTTGCTCCCTTTCTGGGTGTGTGCTTGTTGGAGGTGCGTACGTGTCTGCTCGCGTACGGACGCAGAGACGGCACGAATCATGCTCACTCAGGCTAATAACAATGGACAGGCGCAAGAGCCCGTTGTTGAAACGGACCGACCCGAAGGAGGCTCATCGCAGGAGCGTAACCCGCAGTCAGCGCCCTCTCGCGCCAGGAGACGGCTTTATACCTACACATGTGCCCATTGATGCTCGCGGCGAGGAACCATTGGCCATTGCTCCGTCGACGACGGCTAATGCACCCCGTACTTGACGACATCGGGCCCGCGCCTTGTGCTTGTGTCGAGGCTCGAACGCAGGCTTCCCAGCTGGGGAAATCCAAGAGGCGAGCAGGAGTTTGTCCCCCAATACCCGGCTGCCTATCGATACGGAGAAGCCCCAATGGGGAAATAAAGATGAGCAACCTTTGCTCGAAAAAGAGGCGCCATGATTGGCTGCGCGGAACTTTGTCGAATTATCCGTTATCTTCAATCCCGTGGCACTGCGGATCCTGATTTCTCCGAATCGCCGATTTAGATTCGATCTACAGAGTATCTTAATAGTTGCAGACTATCTCCCCCCTTGTGGGGAAGAAGCGCTCGAAGCAGAGGCACGTTTGCTTTGATTCCCCCCGGCAGACTTGGCTTTATCAATCCCTTCCTTCATCATCCATCGAGAAGTCTTTCGAAATGGCGAGAACAGACTCCTTTGTGTGGAAGCTGCACGCACAATGGCAAGCGTCCGCAGCGGCCTCGAGGCTGAACCGCCTTCACCGAGAAATGGCTGCCGGTTGACTAAGCAAGGCGGCGTCGGCGGGTTTTTTTTTTTTTTTTTTTTGGACGCTGGTGAACCTCTTTTTTTTTTCTCGCAATGGGCGTGGCTGCGGGCTGATGCAGCTGAGCCCGGGTCTGGTCCTGTCTGCCCAACTTTGGCCTCAACGCTGGCGTCGCAGCGCGGGCACAAAGAGAAGAGGCCCAGAGTATGGCCTCTTCTGCGGCACGCACGGTCGACGGTATTTCGTCGCCAACTGATCTGAAACTGGTTCCTCCGTTTTGGCGGCGCAAGAATGGCATCCAGCTTTATTTTCTACTCACGTCATCGCTGCTTGCCAGCGCCGCGCTCGGTATTGATGGGGTGGGTCTTTCTCCTTTTCCCAAGCGAGCCGCTGCCGTCAGGGCTAATCGTGGACATCGTTCATGTGTAGTCTATGACGAACGGAATGCAAGTCCTTCCAGCATGGCAAGACCGATTCGGACATCCCCAGGGCTCAAAGCTGGGCTTGTTTGGCGCATCGAGCGCCATCGGCGGCGTCATCCCATTCATATTCCTCGGCTGGATCAGCGATAGGTGCGGACGCCGCATTCCGACTGCCCTCGGCTCAATTGTCATCATCGCCGGCGTCTTCATCGAGTTCTTCGCCACCACTCTTGATATGTATATCGGGGGCAAGATTGTGCTCGGTGTCGGCTCCTCGCTGATTCAGATGGGGGCCCCCGTTCTGGTGACGGAGCTGAGCCATCCAAAAGAGCGCGTCCAAATCACCACGTTTTATAATACGTCTATTGTGCTAGGATACGTTATTGGCGCATGGGCAACCTATGGCTGCTTCCGTATCGACGGATCATGGTCATGGAGGCTGCCGACACTGATTCAAATCGTACCTTCAGCGTACCAGCTCAGCCTCATCTTCTTCTGTCCCGAGTCGCCTCGGTGGCTGATTGCCAAAGGTCGGACGAGGAAAGCGCTTGAGATTTTGGTCAAATACCATGGCGAAGACGATCCGGACTCTAAGATTGTAAACGCCGAATGCGCCGAGATCGAACAGGTCCTTGCCGAGGAAGCGCAGCAAAACATGACATGGGTAGCTTTTTTCTCGTCTATACCGAACTTGAAGAGGACGTCGCTTTGCTTTGCAACGGCTGTCTTTAGCCAGAGCTCAGGCAACCTGCTCGTCTCAAACTACCTGACACAGATCCTGAAGGACACCGGCGTCAAGTCTCAAAGCGATATCGCCCTTGTCAGCGGCATGGTGACCCTCTGGCAGTACCTCGTGGCGCTCGCCGTCACAGCTTGCGTCGACAAGTTTAAACGGCGCACATTCTTTCTCGTCGGCTCTGGAGGTGTCGCGCTCAGTTTTGTTGCCTGGACGATCGGGGCCCAGCAATACCTCGAGCGCGGTTCCATTGCCGCCGGCCGGCTAGTTCTCGCATGCATCTTCATCTTCCAGGCGTTTTACACGATAGCCTGGACAAACTTGGTGGTAACGTACCCTCTCGAGGTGGTTACGTATCAAATGCGAGCCAAGGCATGGGCCTTTGTCCTATTGACAATACAAGTGGCTACCATCTTTGGGAACTACGTGAACCCAATTGCGCTGCAAAACATTGGCTGGAAGTTTTATATCTATTACTGCGTTTGGGTGGCGTTTATATTCCTCATTGTCTATTTTTTCTTCGTCGAGACCTCGGGGCCCACGTTGGAAGAAGTGGCTCATATTTTCGACGGACAAGAGAAGAAGAAGCAGCTATCAATCGAAACGCAACAACACAAAGATGACGAGATTCGCACCCAAACCGAATTTCTGGGAGAAAGCCCGGTCTCGGGTGTCTCTCTATATAAAAACGACCCGGGAGTTTGATTACAGCTTTATGCACAAGTTTGGATACCCTTTGTATTGGAACATTGGCGACGGCACTAGATTTGGGACATGTTGAATAAAGCCGAAAATATATTAAAAAAAAACCCCCCCGCCCCCAAAAAAACCCCGCCGGACCATCGGGGAGTGAATTTTAGGAGTATGTAGAACGCATCATCTAGATACCTTGGTCATCGAACTTGAACTTTACTCAACTACCTAGTACCTACCTACCTACCTACCTACCTACCTACGTAAGGTAGTACATCTGTTGGAATACAAGAACGCCAGCTGAGCATCATGAACCCGGAAGCAAGACGCAAGAAGCAGGAAGCATGCTCGAGGAATTCCGTTGGATCGGCATTCTGGAGTTGCTGCCTTGCTATCAACAGGGATTAAACAGGCAACAGCCCATTGCCCCGTGTCCATTTGTCCAATCTCCACTGACGAGAAGAATTGTGGGATTTGTAACGTGAGGTTTGAGTCGAGCCCCTAGAGATCAGCCAACAGGTGAGCGACAAGAGATTAGAGGAGCTCACCGGCCTCGAGAAAATGTCTCAACAATGGCACATATCGGTCCACGGCTGCGTGACGTGAGATGCGCGTCTCCCAAGACGGACGGCTCCGCCTGAGGCTGGTTGGCTGGTTGGTGAGAGGATACGCGAAGTGTCGCAACGGTGAGTCCCGAGTGCGAGATTTACCCAAGCGACGACGCCGAGTGTTGCTGGAAATGGCAGCTTGCAGACTGCGAATCCTCCTGCAGAGCTATTACTTGTGAGAGGTCTCTAGAACGCCCGAACCCTTACGCCATCTACAGTGTTCATGCTGCTGGTATGCCGGCATGCAATCGGTGCCGGGGATTGAGAGTCGATCATTTTTTTCCCTCATCTGCCGTTCGACTAGCAGAGCCGCCCCAAGGCCGTTGCATGAATGAATGGGGTGGAAGCCCGGGAGAAGTTGCTATTAGCTGCTTACCGGCGTTCGGTGTGGTGGAGCTGCGTTGTTGCACAGAAGCACAGTGTCCAGATGTTGTTATATCCACGCTGCGAGGGGACATGATTCAGGACGGCAACACGGGATGAAGCGAAGGCGAAATGGGAGTTTTGCACGGCCTCACTTTTCGCGAGGCTGGAAGGTTGCTGCCCAGCCGTGGACGGGAAATGACATGTCGGACAAATAAAACGAGGTTTATTCGGGTTTGATGCGCAGAGTGCCAACTGAGCAGAGCCAAGATGTGCTCCTGGTCCCTTGTTCCAGGAGAAGGGGCCGTCTCTGCTAGGTCCTCTGCGATGGTGTATAGCACACACAGGAACCTCCTCTCGACGGTGTGGTCTTGCTCTTGTTCTTGACTTTTTATTTTCCCCGAGCTGCTCGCTACCACTCTGCTATCAATGGTGGCATCCTTTGCCTTGCAATGTCACATCGGCAGCCAACGAAGATGTGCTTGCACGATGTTTGCAAGCAGGACCAACGTTATCATCTCTCCCACATGGGAAAAAGTGTGGGCGTACGCGGATTTGCCCGGCCACCCCCCAAAATGATCGGCATAGGGAGGTTTTGCCTCTCCACAGCTCCATTCCGATGGGGGAGGAGAGAGGAAAGGCTACAACGGCAACCCATGGGGCTCCGGTAACGGTGTGTAAATCTATTGCGGAGGCATGTGGGACGTGGAGAATGGGAGGATGAGAGGAAGGGGAAGAACACACAAAAAAAAAGGGAATTTTTTTTTAAAAAAAAAACATGACAAGCAAGGCGTGTGAGGGCACTATAAGCTCTTTGATCGGTACTCCCTTGGGCTGCATGTCTTGGATCTTCTCCTCACAGTTTCACTGCCTCTTCCCATCTACCTAGGGATACCTGAGCAAGCTTGCGGCTTTTACTTGCACTCTTGAGGCTGTACGTCGTTCAACAGCGACATCACCATGTCGGACGACGGCCAAGAGAAGGTCGGGCTTGAGTCTCATGTGCATTTCGCGTCCACGGTTCCAGACGCCCAGGATGTCAACGCTCTCATCGACGATATGGAGCGTCAGCTCGAGGCTTCTGGAGGTCTGGAGACAGGCCTCTTTCACATCCGCTTCAGTGATCCGCGGCACTTTACCTGGCTGCTCGTGGCCTTTGCCAGCATGGGAGGGCTGCTCTCCGGCCTTGACCAGAGCTTGATTTCCGGCGCCAATCTCTTCCTGCCCAAGGACTTGGGCCTGACGACGAGGCAGAACAGTTTGGTGAATGCGGGCATGCCGTTGGGCGCCGTGGGAGGCGCCTTGCTGCTGTCACCTGCGAATGAGTACTGTGGACGCAAATGGGCCATCATCATTTCTATCCTCCTTTACACTGTTGGTGCCGCGCTGGAAGCAGGCTCCATCAACTTTGGTAAGGTCGTCAACAACACGCATGCATCATCCAAGTCAGGCTCGATTGTTGCAGGCTTATGCTAATACCGCAAACCCTACCAGGCATGATTGTTTCTGGCCGGGTTGTTCTTGGCCTTGGCGTGGGCCTGGAGGGCGGCACAGTCCCCGTCTATGTCGCCGAGACGGTCGAGCGCCGCATCCGAGGCAATCTCGTATCGCTATACCAGTTCAACATTGCCCTCGGCGAGGTCCTCGGATACGCAGTAGCGGCCATCTTCCTCAAGGTTCCTGGCAACTGGCGCTATATCCTGGGCTCATCGCTTTTGTTTTCCACCATCATGTTCATTGGGTAAGCTAGGCTAGGTCAACTTGCTGGCGAGGTGACTTCTTCTTCTTCTTCTTCTTCTTCTTTTGCTGACGGTGAATTTCTGAAAGCATGCTTTTCCTGCCAGAGAGTCCTCGGTGGCTCATGCACAAGAGTAGAATCCTAGATTCCTACAGAATCTGGAAGCGCATCCGCGGCACGGAGTCTCCAGAGTCTCGCGAAGAATTCTACTTCATGGTCAGTTCCGTCAAGCAGGAAGATGTCCTTGTCAGTGAAGGCGCCAAGAACCAACGCTTCCCATGGATGGACTTTTTCACGTGAGTGATGCTCAGCAAAGATGGAAACATCTCCTCCCCCCCCCCCCCCCCCCTCCCCCTATTTTTTATCATAAAAAAAAGAAAAAGAAAAAAAAAAAGAAGAAGAAGAATAAGAAACCTGACAGGGGAGACAGTGTTCCGCGTGCTCGTCGGGCTCTTGTTTATGCCAACATCATGATACTTCTCGGACAGATGACTGGTGTAAACGCCATCATGTACTACATGTCCGTATTGATGAACCAGATTGGGTTCGACGATGAAAAGGCCACATACATGTCTCTCGTCGGAGGCGGATCGCTGCTTATCGGAACCATTCCTGCCATCTTCCTCATGGAAACCTGTGGCAGGCGGTTTTGGGCCATCACCATGCTTCCGGGTTTCTTCATCGGCCTGGTCTTGATCGGAGCGGCTTATCAGGTTCCCGTCGATACCAAACTTCAAGTTGCGGAAGGGCTTTATCTCAGCGGTCTCGTCATTTACATGATGTTCTTTGGATCGTACGCGTGTTTAACATGGGGTAAGCTGAGCTTCCCCCCCCTTTTTTTTAATTTTTTTTCTTTTCTTTTTGTCCTCCATCATCGCCGATTAACGACGGGCTTCACAGTTGTTCCATCTGAAGTGTATCCCACATATCTCCGCAGCTATGGCATGACCACCTCAGATGCCCTCCTCTTCCTCGCCTCCTTTATTGTGACATACAACTTCACAGCCATGGAAGGCGCCATGACTCGCACCGGCCTAACACTGGGTTTCTACGGTGGTATCGCCTTTGTCGGCGAGATTTACCAAATCTTGTTCATGCCGGAGACCAAGGACAAGACGCTCGAGGAGATTGACGCCGTCTTCTCTCGCCCCACGAGAGAGGTTGTGCGGGGGAACTGGGCAGGCGTGAAGGAAACCGTAGCGGACGTGTGCAGTGGTCATTTCCGCAAGGTGTTTTTGGGACAGATACAGCGGAGGAAGAGTCTCCAGGAGCCACCAACTGCTTGATTGGGATGGATGGCAAGGGATTGAATAGCACAGTTTGTTGCGTAGGGCGGATGTAGAGTGTAGAGCTTTTGTATACGATTGCGAGGGACTCATGTCCATATACATAAATATATATCGTCTTACACGATGACGATGGATCTAGATCCACACTCTGGAAATCGTTTTTACCAACAGCTGCTGAACCATCAAATCACATGCCAACCGTGAATTTTTAATTTTTTTTTATTACAGGTCGTAAATCGGCTAGTCGATGTGGTTGAGGCTCCCAAAAGTTTTCAAGTCGGCTATATATAAAACTCACGACTCCACCCAAGCCTGTCCCATTAGCCGAGACGTAATACTGCTCAACCCCAAAAGGATTATTATAAGACGCGATGCATATCCAGCTTAGATTTCACATCACATAGACTTTGAGCCTCTGCTCAGGCCTGCGCAGGGTGGAAGAGATGTCCATTGAGTTGATGCTGGCGCCGACTTGACAGATCCAAGCCCGCCATGTCCCGAACAATCAGCTCCCGGATCTGGCAACCAAGTCGCCGGCAGGCCAGCCAGTATAAAGCGACGGCTCGTCGTCTCATCGCTGCCGGCGATGCCAGAGCCAACAATCCCAGGGCGTTCTCATCCACCGCTCATCGCCGTCTCATGGACACAACTGGCTTCACCGAGACACAGCTCACCGTCCGCCAAGCGGTCAGCCAGATCTGCTCCCGCTTCCCGAACACGTTCTGGCGAGAGTGCGACCAAAAGGAGCAAGACCCCCGGGAGTTCCACGCGGCAATCGCCCGGGACGGCTGGCTAGGCATTGCTCTCCCGGAGTCTCTAGGCGGCTCCGGCCTGGGGATTTCTGAAGCCACCATGATGATGCAGACGATTGCCGAGTCCGGGGCTGGCTTGGCCGGCGCGCAAGCTGTTCACGCCAACGTGTACGCAACGCAGCCGCTGGCCAAGTTTGGCACGGAAGAGCAGTTGCGGGAGACCATTCCGGGCATCATCTCCGGGACGTGGCGGACGTGCTTTGGCGTAACAGAGCCCAACGCCGGGCTGGACACGCTGCGGCTGTCGACGACGGCGAGGCGGGATGGCGATGAGTATGTCGTTTCCGGCCAGAAGACCTGGACGACTTGCGGGCAGGTGGCGTCCAAGATGATTCTCTTGGCCCGCACCACGCCGTACGAAGAGGCGCCGAGGCCGAGCGAAGGGCTGTCGCTCTTCTGCATCGATCTGGATCGCACGCAGGCTGCTTTGTCGATGCGCAAGATCAGCAAGATGGGTGGCAGGGCCATCGACGCCAACGAGGTCTTCTTCGACGGCTACCGCATCCCTGCCAAGGCGCTCGTCGGGGAAGAGGGCCAGGGCTTCAAGATTGCTCTTCACGGCATGAACGCCGAACGGTGCCTCCTGGCCGGAGAGGCCCTCGGTCTGGGCTACGCCGCGTTGGCCCGAGCCGCATCGTATGCTCGCGAGAGGATCGTCTTCCGGCGCCCCATCGGCACGAACCAGGGGGTTGCGCATCCACTGGCCGACGCGTACATGCACCTCGAGGCGGCCAAACTGGCGACGTACCACGCAGCGAGGCTATACGACGCCGGCAGGACGGACGCTTCCATCACGCAGAAGGCTGTCGGCGTAGCAGCCAGCAGCGCCAAGTACCTCGCTGCAGAGGCCGCCTTTTCGGCCTGCGAGAGGGCAGTGCTGGCTCACGGGGGCATGGGATACGCCGTCGAGTATGATGTGGAAAGGTGGTTTAGGGAGTGCCTGGTGCCGCGGATCGCGCCGGTGAGTAGGGAGATGATTCTCAACTACGTGGGAGAGAAGGCGTTGGGCCTACCAAAGAGCTATTGAACTCTCCCGGTAGCTTTGATTTGATTTTGCTGCCCTGGCACCAGCTCGCGCTGTAGTATATATTAGACTGATGGGCATCTCTTGGGCAGTTTCTAGACAGTTGTGTGTGTCTTGACAGTTTTGTGTGCCTAACAGTTGTGTGTCTAACAGTTGTGTGTGTCTAACAGCTCTCTGCGTGTATATAAGTGGAGGCTGCTGCACACACACACACACACCGTACAGACTTGACTCACACGCAACCACGTCTTTTTTTCCTCCCAACGGCTTTTTCTGGATTTTCAAACGAGGAAAATCCAACCCCCATAAGAGATTCATTACTAATACTAAACAAAACCGAACCTACCAATGGACTAATCGGAAAAGGAAAAGGGGCAAAGTAGAGTAGCAGTCGACAAAGTTCCCTGCCAGCAACCGGAGACACGCCGAGGCCCGCGTCAAGTCCCGAAGCCCGCGCCTCCATCCAAGCCGAGCCCGGAACGGCAGCTCCTAAAACTTTTTGATCCCAATCTCTATTGCTCTCCCTCCGTTTCTCTCCGTTTCTCTCCGTCTCTCCGTCTCTCCGTCTCTCTCTCTCTCTCTCTCTCTCTCTCTCTCTCTCGACACCAGGGATCCCATGACTCTCCGCCATGGGCTCCTCTAAAATCACTCCGTCTCCGTCTCAAGCCAAGAGAGACGGCAAAAAGTCGCGGGCCAAGCACGCATGTCGCGAATGCAACACCCGTCGCGTGCGCTGCGATGTGATGGAAAAGCAACCGTGCTCAAACTGTCTCACAGCCGGAGCCAATTGCGAGGTTCTGCCATCACGGAGAGGAAGGTATGATTGGAATTTGTTTTCTGCCTCTCTCTCTCTCTCTCTCTCTCTCTCTCTCTCTCTCTCTTTTTTTTCTTTTTTTTCTTTTTATTTTATTTTATTTTATTTTTTTCCATTTCCTTTTACAAAATCAATCGTGAATCGCCCAAGCACTGAAAATCACGTAGATACCCTAGGAGATCTCGTCGGCTGCTGCAGCAGATAAGAGGCGAGAGCAGCAGCGCTCAGCCTTCAAGCGAAGCCGGCGTCTCTCTCACTTCTCATCCCACTCCTTTGAGTACCGCGTCTCGTGAAGATGATGCGAGGCCAGATGCCGCAACACCACCCAATCCCATGCCCCAAGAGTCCCAGGATCCAGGCCATGAGGAGGATCTGCTGCCGTCATCATCGTCATCGTCATCGTTACCTAGTCCTACTCCCAGAACTCGCTTCTTCGGCGAATCCAGCTTCCTCACTCTGATCCCTGGCGATGACGGGGGCATTCCAGCTCAATCTCACATCTCGGGCGGCAGCGGCAGCAGCAATAACCAAAAGCCCCGGTTCACATTTCCCATCCTGGCCAACCCGCGGTCCACCTCTCAAGCGGCTGGGGGTGGCACTGGCCTCAGCTCCGGCACGATGCGCTACCTCCGCGATGAGGGCGCCCTGACGCTCCCGGATCTTCGCAGCTGTTTGCCGGCTTTCGAGGCCTACTTTGCCTGGTTCCATCCCAGCTACCCGATCCTCGACAGAGTGCAGGTGGCGCGGCGACTGTTATCCGCTTCTTCATTCTCCTCGGTGGACATGTCGCGGATATTGCTGCAGGCCATGCTCTTCATCGGAGCAACATACTGCGACGCAGGGACCATCCGAGCCATGGGATTCCAAGACAGATCGCAGGCCAAGACTGCGTTTTACACCAGGGCGCGGTTGCTCTTCCACGCAGACTGGGAGAAGGACCAGACGGTGCTGATCCAGTCGCTGTTTCTGATGAGTTTCTGGAGAGGGGGTCCGGCAGATGTGAGAGATGTTCGGTACTGGCTTGGGGTTGTTATTACGCTTGCCGAGTCGTATGGTTTACATCGTTCGTAGGTTTTTTTTTTTTTTACCTTTTCTTTCTTTTTTTTTCTCTTTTCCTTTTCTTTCTTTTCTTTTTCTTTTTGAAAACAGGGCCGCTATGACAAGCAGATGGCTGATAACCATATTCCTTGTAGGTCTCGATCCATGTCCAAGGATTCACATACCGCCCGCATGAGGCGAAGAATATGGTGGTCCATCTACGTAAGGAGGTTCCCATCCTTGGAGCTATAAATCGTGTGTGCTTATGTGTGCTTACCCATTCCTTTTTTTTTTTTTTTTTTTTTGCTGGCAGGTGAGGGAGAGACAAGCCTCCACATCTCTGGGCCTGCCCAGTAGAATAAGAGACGAAGATTGTGACATTGAGCCTCTCAGCCCGTCAGACTTGGAGTCAGAAATCAGCTGTGTCGATTCCCCCTTTGGCTCATGCCAACCAGAGCACATCACATATGCAATCAAGATGGTGGAAATTGCCAAACTACGTGAGCATAACCAAAAGCCCAATGTTCTATTTCCTTTACCTCGTCTTTTTTTTTTTTTTTTTACCTAACAGCTTGTTTCAGTTGGAAAAATCATCGATTTCTATTTCGTTCCCGGCCACGCTTCACTGTCTTCATCCTCTCCAAGCGCTCTCCAAGACCTCAACGTCTCTCTCGAAGCTTGGATGACAAGCCTTCCTGAATACATGAAGTACTCTCCTGAAGAAAGCACAGATTCCGTCTGGGCATGCCTCCTTCACCTCGCCTACAAGTAACGCTCATCCTCCCTATCGTCAGCTCACGCATATTCTTCCGAGCATATAATTCGCTAACTATGATGCCAAATCAAACAAACGAAAAGCCAGCTCAAGATTTTGATTCATAGAAATAGCTTCCTTCGCCTCGACTCTACTACTCCTGGCTCCCAAATCGTCCTTAAAGCCGCCTGCCGAATCAGCCGCATTGCCGAAGATATGTCCACCCAGGGAACCCTCCGCTACGGACAAATGCATCTGTGAGTTTCATCCGCAGACATTGTGAATGATGCTGTTTCGATTTAACATGTCTCTTCTCTTCCGCCAGCATCACAAGCATCTTCTCGGCCCTCTGCATCCACACCATAACTATCCGCCGTGGCACGGGTCTCACCAGGCGTCTCGCCGAACACCGCGCAGAAACTTGTCTTCTTTGCCTAAAGGAAGTCCAAAAATACTGGCGCATCAACATCACCGTCCTTGACCTTTTCCTGCAGTATCTCGACCGCTCCATCGCCGCCAGGCTGCATGGGATGCAGCCCGATACTCTCATCCCCCCTCCCCCAACAGTCAACCAAGCCCCTAGCAGTAAAGAAACAAACGATTCCAAATCCGTCGCAGCAATAGACGCATCAACGCTGGACACAAATCCAGACTCGAGATCTCAGAATGCAAATGACGCGGCGGCGGCACGCGATATCCCCATCCCGAATCTCGGGCCAGGACATTACCTAGCGCAGGAAGAGTTCCAAGAGCAGTATTTTAACCTCATCAGTCAAGGCGACGACGTGCTAGGCGATCTACAGCTGTTTCTGCAGGGAGAAGATTTCTCGCAGGCAGGAAGCGGGTTTAACATGTTAGAAAGATCTCTATAATGCTCTTAAGCTAAGGAGTCAAGGATCGGATTGGGACATATCCAATTAAAGTGGGATGTGAGAGAAATGAGTCTATGAGGGAATATTTATATATATATGTGTGTGTGTGTGTGTGTGGTGTGTGTGTGTGTGTGTGTGTGTGTGTGTGTGTTCATATTCATTTCTTTATTAAAGTCAGACCACTGCTGTCTGGGCCATACATGTTCAACACGTAACTACCAATATGCAGGCCATAACAGTTTTTTTATTTTTTTTATTTTTTTTTAAAAAAAACATACTCGTCCATAACTCGTAGCACAGCCAATTTGTGGCATTGCTTCAACGGAAAACAGAAAAAAAAGGGGGGGTTAAAGGGGGGGAGGGTTATGAAACACCCATTTACAAAAACCACCTAAACTCGGGAGACTTGGGGCCGTCCCTCAGTCGCGAAGTAGGAATATCGCGTGGGTCAATCTTGACACCAGAGAGGCGGTCACGCCTCCTGTTGTCCCAAATCATGAAAAGACCCATGCAAAGGGCGATGAGAGCACCAGCAGCACCGAAGCTGGCAGTGGTGATGAGCGCAGGCTCATACCGGGGGGCATCCCGGGCGCGGAAGATGTTGCTGGAGACGAGACCCATGAGGTTGGCGAGGGGCACGCCAACCGAGGTGAGGGTGATACGGCGGCCTTCGTGCGCAATGTTGTTGTTGTACCAGGTGGACAGGAGCACGGAAGGGGCCGAGGTGCCCCAGCACATCATAAAGGTGGCAAAGTAGGCAACGTGCAGCTGCTTGGTGACGTCGCCGATGGCAGCGTAGATGATGAAGCCGGTGAAGGTGAAGGCGAAGCCGAGCACGATGAAGGGGAAGCGCAGGCGGGTGAGGTCGGAGCAAAAGGCCAGAATGAGAAGCACGACGGCGCCGGTGACGTTGGGGGCCACGGTGTAGAGGTTCGTCTTGACGGTGGAGAACTGGAGGCGCTGGATGATCTGGGGCAGGAAAAGGGAAACGGACTGGATGGGCACGCCGAGGCAGATTTCGATGAGGAGGAAGCCGTAGGCCCAGGGGTAGGTGAAGATCTTGAGGGCCTCGCGGAAGGCGAACTTTTCGGCCACGTCGGAGGAAGAGTCGACCTGGATGCGGTGGAAGGCGAGGGAGCGCTCCTCCTGGGTGAGGAACTTGGCCTCGGAGGCGCTGCGGGGGAGGTAGAAGAAGGCGAAGATGGCGAAGAGGAACGTGGCGCCGCCCTCGATGATGAAGAGGTAGCGCCAGACGAAGATCTTGGTGTGCTTGATATGGAAGACGCCAAAGGCGAGCAGGCCGGAGAAGGCGTTGGCGATGTTGGAGGCGGCGTAGAAGACGGCCAGGCGGCGGGCGAGCTCGCCGCGGCGGTAAAAGGTCGTCAGGTAGTAGATGACGGTGGGGAAGAAGGCAGACTCGGCCATTCCCAAGAACCAGCGGACGGCGAAGATGCCGCTAAAGTTTTGAGTGGCAGCAGTCAGGAGCGTCATGGCGCCAAAGGTGAACATCATGACGGGCAGGGCGCGGGAGGGCCCGAACCTCTTGGCCAGCATGGCGAAGATGGGCGCGAAGACGACGTAGGGGATGAAGAAGATGGAGACGACGAGGTTGTACTGGTTGGGCTGGAACTTGAGGTCTAAGTTGGGTTTTTTGGTGCCACGCGTTAGTTTTGCCATGACGAAGAAGGTTGGGGACGGCAGGGGAAGCGCACCGGTGCTGAGGCCCTTGGTCTGGGCGTTTCCCAAGTTTCCCTTGTCGAGGGCGTTGAAGAGGTCTGTAGCAAGCATAGTTCAGCTAACTGGTCCCTATTTTGTCTTCTGAAAGAGGAGACTTACACATGATGGCCAGAACGGGCAGGATGCGGATGTCAAACTTGAAGCACAGCGCACGTTCGGCGGGATGATCTGTGACGCGGGCCGTCTCTTCCATCATGCCATCCTTCTGGCTCTCTATCTGGTCGAGGTGGTCGTTGATGCCCATGTCCTTGGACAGGGCATTGTCGACGTCCTGAACCGCCATGGTGTGTTTTTTCTCTTGGACTTGCCTCTTTTTTTTCCCCTTTAACAACCGATACGGCTGTGAAATGGAGCAGAGAGATGGAAGAAGAAGAAGAAGAAGAAGAAGCAAGTATTCAACGGTATCCGATGAGAGAAGGAGATGAAGAAGAAAAGGCCAAGGCAAGGTGGTTGTGAGATGGAGACGCAGGCCCGAGGCTTTATAAACAAATTATAGCTCAATGCACACCAACCTGCCGGGAGGCGCTCGGGAGGCAAACTCGACAGAAGTAGAATAAGAAGAAGAAGAAGAAAAGCGTCCGAGCTTCCTTGTAAATGGAAAGCGCCGCAGCAGCAGGGGTGTGTGTAGGTAGGCGCTGGTTATGACGATGCAACTCCAGATGGGGAGAGTCAGTTTGACAGATGCAATAGACACGACCATCAGGGGTGGCAGCAAACGCAGAGGCTACGGAGATGGGTTCGTTCGTTCAGCTGATGATGGTTTAGTCCCTCATTGCCCAAATCGCCTTTTGCCATTTTTCTTCTCTGTCTCTCCCCTCCCTCCTCTCTGCTACTCCAACAAGTTGCAAACCCCCCCTTCCATGCTGGTCTGGGCTCTCTCTCCCACCCCTCCCCCAGGTAATACTAGTAATTCAGAGAGGACTTACCACTAGGAGGAACCTCCGAAATCAATAGCCGGACCACGGTGAGGCAGTCCCGGAGACGTGGAAAGATTGGGCGGCATGCATCGAGCAACGCCAGGAGATTGCCGTTGTGAACCCAAGAACCGATAACCCACCAGACTCGTCGTCACCAAAAAAAAAAAAAGAAAAAGAAAAAAAGAAAAGGCGTGTCCCTGTATCCACCAACCCCCCAAATAAATCTCTTATCTCTCTTGCCCTCGTGTCTACATAGATAGATCCACGCCAGACAGTGGTGACGAAGACAAGATGAGAGATATCTAGAGATGGGGACTATCGGAGGAGAACTCGCTACGACGTTGGCGTCCAGGCACACGACCGTCCGGCATCTGACTCTGAATGAATTCGTATTTTGCTTCGAAGCGAGAGAATGAAGACGGCGCGTGCGTTCCCCAGAGCCAAGCAAAGCCAAGCAAAGCCAAGCCCAGAACTTTCTCTTTCACTTTTCTCTGTCTCTCTCTCTCTCTCTCTCTCTCTCCCTGCTCTCCCCCTTCACGAAATCCTCTCCGTGGGGGAAAGGCAAAAAAAAAGAAACAAAGAAAAAGAAACAAAGAAAGAAAAAAAAAAAACTTGAACAGCCCAGCTTACCCCACACTTTTGCTCTGCTTCATATGTAGCACACAAGGCACGGGGAGTAAGCATAAGATTTTGTGTGCGTGAGAGAGAGCCAACGGCCGAAGGGGAAAAGGGCCGGAGCCGCAGCAGAGCGCGAACCAGAGGCGCCCCGATCCCCCTTTCTCGAACCCGAACTGCCAATGGCCGCTAGCATGGTAGATCCCATTTGGTTTAGGCCGCCGTGGGGGAACTTGTGTGCCGAGAGACTTGGGAGAGAGGAGGAGGAGGGGAGGGATTGATTGATTAAAGCTGCGCTCCGAAGATACGGAGCCATGGGGGTCTCGAGGATAACAACTCATCTTTTGTTCGTTCTACAATCAGTGGAGCATTTCTCCGTACCGGAGTCTTGATTTGTCTGTCTGTCAAGAAGACCCCATTTTCGGCCAAATACGGAGTTGCAATATCTGACCGCCATTCAGTGGGGGAACAAACATTGGGGGGGGGGGGGCTGGCTCGTGGTTCATTGGGCTGATAGGTAGCCATCTCGGAAGGGATGGATCAGCGCTTGGCCGGCCAAGGCCAATCAAACAATGACTTGCTCCCAATCTACAGAGTAAGGGTCCCCCATATAGGGCAATGTATCAGCGCAAAAGCAGTCGGTTGGGGGTCTCGGAGGGGGTCATGATGAGGAGAAAAATAGGGCACCCACGGAGTTGGGGAGATCCAGACTTGTCATGGGAGAGCAGCAAGTCAGCTCGGCACCCTTCCCCCGTCCTTGGCCCGGGCGATATCCCAGAGAGGAGGCATGAGCTAAAACAGCATCTCCCCGAGGATCTCTCAGAGGCATTGACGCTGCTGCAGTCACGAGTAGTAGTAGCACATACACGCGCTGCCGGGAAACACGATCCGCTCTGTCCTCCGCTCTCCAACGGCGGAGGCTCCTTTGAATGCGTATCCATATACTACTACTACTATTACTCGTATCCCCTCCAGCTTTACCCGATCCCGCCTAAGCAAGGCGCCGTACGTCACTAAAACATAAAAAAAAAATAGAAATAAAAATAAAATCAAAAATCAAAAATCAAAAATCAAAGGGCGTTAACAAGAGTAGTAATGGGTTCAAGTGGGAAGGGCGTATAGCAGACGGCGAATATCAATTTCCGAGTCCTCCGCACGCAACGGCCTTTTTTCTCTCTCTCTCTCTCTCTCTCTCTCTCTCTCTCTCTCTCCTCTTATTCTCCTCCTTTTTTTTTTTTTTTTCACCTCATCAGACTTCAATTAAGCCACCAAACCAACCTGCCTCTCTGTGAAATAACCCCTCTCAACCCATAACCAAAAATGTCTGGAAAGGAGCCCGTCCTCACCTCAAACGCTCCCAAGCCTCTTCCCGGCATCTACAGCCAGGCCATCAAGGCCAATGGCATGGTCTTTGTCTCCGGCGCCGTGCCCATGGACCCCGTCACCATGAAGCTGATCGACGGCGACATCCAGGCTCACACCGTAAGCCGAACCAAGCCTCGATAGAGACCCGGCCAGAACAAGCTGACGAGAGTCCGTTGGACAGCACCAATGCATCAAGAACCTCTCTGCCATCCTCGAGGCCGCCGGCTCCAGCCTCGAGAAGGTGGTCAAGGTCAACGTCTTCCTGGCCAACATGGACGACTTTGCCGCGATGAACGAGGTCTACAGCACCTACTGGGGCGATGTCAAGCCGTGCCGAACGTGAGTCTCTTGTTTACTAATTTTTTTTTTCTTTTAAATTCTTTCACGGAACCTTTAGAAGTTACCCCTCAATTTATTTCTGTCCAAAGAAAAAAAGGGGGAGAGGGGGAGGAGCCCCGCCGCCATCTGATGGTGGGGGTTTTATGACAGAGGGGGGGGGGAAACAAAGAAAAAAGAAAAAAGAAAAGAAAAGAAAAAGTCGCGTCACGTATTATCTATTGGACTTGTTTGCTCTTCAGCCTGTGGCTTCCGTGAGGGCGTGTCGAAAAGTGAAGGGACAAGACTGGGGCTAATGATTTTTGCGTGTGCAACAGATGCGTGGCCGTCAAGACGCTGCCGCTGAACACAGATGTCGAGATTGAGTGTACTGCTGTTTTGTAAAGGGACAGGTTTGGGGAGAAGAAAAAAGTAATTAATAAATAAACAAGAAAATAGAGAGAAATACCAAAAAAGAAAGAAAGGAAGAAAGAAAGAAAGAAAGAAAAGAAAAGAAAGAAAAGAAAAAGGGAGAGCCACCAAAAATGAGAATTCATGTATAATGAGGAATGGCTGTATACATATAGATCAAAACCGTTTTTGCCGTATATGATATAATATAATATACAAGGTAATAATACGTACGGATGCTGGACTCGTCATTGGAATAACACAGGGGACGGAGCGCATATATATGCACAGACATTGATATCACAGTACACAGTTCAAATAGCCGAGATGCAAACCCCTATAGCCTTGATCAAGTGCGGTGAATGGATTTGATTTTCATGTATCCCAAAAAAGCAGAGCATCACCACAAAGTAGGTAGTACACGAGTCGCCATGTGCAAGTCCACACGCAGCCATGGCCCAAAAACGACCAGACCCTCCTCCCCTCAACTCAAACGCTCCTCCTCCGGTCTCCATCTATGATCTACGCCACATCCGGCAGCGCCTTTTCCACGTCCATCATCTCCTTCATCCCGTCGACAATGTCCTTGACCTTGGCCTCGTCCGGCCTCGGCAGCGGCCGCCGCGCCCATCCGCCGTATCCAAAGTAGGCCTGCAGCGCCGCCTTGACGCCCACGACGCCCGTCTGGATCGCGACCCAGTCGCCCGCCGCCAGCACGGCCTGCAGTTGCGCCGCCTCGGCCGCCTTGTCGGCGCCGGCCTCGGCCAGCCGGAGGAGCTTCACGGCGGCCCGGGGCGAGACGTTGGCTAGGCCGCCGATGACGCCGGATGCGCCGCTGGCGAGCGCGGCGAGCGTGAAGTCGACGCTGCCGGCGAAGCACAGGAAGCCGCGTCCGGAAGCCCGCGCCGCCGCCGCCGCCACGCGCCCCAGCTTGCCCGTGTTGCCGCACGTGAACTTGCAGCCGGCGATGTTGGCGTGGCGGCTGAGGCGGATCAGCGTGTCCGAGTCCATGTCGACGGCGGGCGTGGCGCCGGGATAGTTGTAGATGATGATGGGGATGGGCGAGGCGTCGGCGACGCCCCCGAAGAAGCTCTCGACCGTCGAGCCGTCAAACAGCCCGGCGTAGTAACTCGGCGGCAGCACCAGCGCATAATCGCCACCATCAGCGGCCGCGGCCCGGCACAGGCTCACGGCTTCGACGACGGACTGGGCGCCGCAGCCGACAATCAGCGGCATGGACGAGAATCCCGCGGCATCGAGGGCCGCCCGCGTGGTCCGCGTGATGGCAGAGCGCTCGTCGTGTGTCAGATGGACGGCCTCGCCGTTGGAGCCCTGGACGGCAAGGCCAGCCACGCCGGCCTTTGCGAGCCGCACGGCGTGCCGCGAGACCGCCTTGACGTCCAGCTCTTCCGTCTCGGGGTCAAAAAAGGCTACGGTGGGCACGTAGACGCCTCTGATGAGAGCCCGTGCCGGACGCTCGGTCCGGCTGCCATTTGCGGCGGCCTCGGCGGCGGAGCAGGCAGAGGGAGACATGGTCTTTTTTTTTTTATGGGAGAGATGTGAGCTCTCTTGTCTGTCTGTGAGAGAGCAAGCACAACGCGAGAGAGAGAGAGAGAGAGAGAGAGAGAGAGATGGACCGTTGTCAAGACAGAAGAAAAAAGAGAATGAGGAGGATCAAGGTAGGGGACGCCCTCAAGGCCTCAAGAGTAACAGGAATCTGCTTCACACAGAGAAGCCTACGGGAAATATGGGAAACCAAAAGAGCCAGGAGATGTAGAAGGAGAAGAAGAACAAGGGACGAAGAAGGAGAACAAGAACAAGAAGAACAAGAAGAACAAAGAAGAAGAAGAGTGACGGGAAACGGGGCCTGTAGTAGGCACATGATAGCTCCCGGCACTTACATTGGCAGCTCCATGGCCAAAAGCACCCGCGTCCACATCGTTACATTTGCCGAGAGAGAGAGAGAGAGAGAGAGTCCAGCCCGGCCCCCAGCATCAGCAGCATAATGCTCGTGCTATTGTTGTCATGTCGTGCTCCGTGGGCCAGGAGCCGCAAACGCGAAAAAAAATTAAAAATGAAAAGAAAAATAAAAATAAAAAGAAGAGAAGAGAAAAGAAAAGAAAAGAAGCAAGTACCCCCACGCTCGCCGTAAGAGCGAGTACATGAACCAAGAGGAAGGGCCCTCTTAATAAGAAAATAATAATAATAATGATAATGATAAAAGAACTGCTGATCGTGGGGTAAGTAAAATACATAGACCAAGAATTCTTCTTCCATCATCTGTCCTATCTCTTCTTCTTCTTCTTCTTCATCTTCTTCTTCTTCTTCCTCTTCTTCTTCACTCTCCCGCCGGCCACAAGGAAGCAACGCCACCTCCTCCTGTTTTTTTTTTCTCCTTCCTTCAATTTTTTGCCCCGTTGCTTCCAATCAAGCGCCACATGAGGAGTTCCCCGTCTTTTTTTTGGGGGGGGGGGGGGGGGAGGGGAAGGGAGGGAGTGTGTGGGGGGAGGGGAGGGGAGGGGGACAGGCAGCCCTTCCGAGAAGGAAAATTGCTTTCCAAAACGTCCGCCGGCATTCGCCATTGGAATCCGTGGCTTCGCCCTGCCCAGGTCTCCCGGGAAGAGAGGGGGAAGGGGGGGGGGACCGGCCGCCATCCCCCTTGCTTCCGTCGGTGGGGGTCGGACGGGCTTTGTATTTTTCATCATCATCATCATCATCATCGACTCCATGGGGTCATCAAGAAATGAGGGGGGGGAATTGATGGGAGTTGTTTACAGCTGTGCTTCATTTCCATGGCCAATTAACACTTGTATTCTTGTATTGCATGCGATTCAGTCAAGGTCGGCATACCCTTTCACCACCCCCTGGCCTTGATCCAAACGTCCACAATCTCGTCCTCGTGACCTGCCCGATCCTCGTCCACCACAAAATACCACCCAAAATGGCTGCTCGTGATGCAGGCGTGGTTCGGCCACAGCCTCACCTTTTGTCCCGCCTCCACCGCGTCTCCCTGCGGCCCCGGGCCCGTCGTCGTCGTCGTCTTCTTCTTCTCCTCCTCCCCCTCCTCCTCCTCCTCCTCCTTGCCGCCGCCTCTGCCCTTGCCGGCCGCCCACGTCAAGATGCCGTGCTCCTGCGCGAACCTGCCCACCGTCCAGCCCTCGTAGTCCTCGACGTCGCAGGCGGGCATCTCCACGCCGCTTCGCCCCCACGGCGTGACCATGGCCATGCCGTCGTAGGCCTTGCAGAACTCGCGGCCCAGCGCCAGCCCGCCGGCCCCGATGAGGGCCTCGTCGGTGCCGTTGGCGCCGCGGCCGGGGTACACGCCGTGGACTTCGGCCACCACCGTCAGGGCGATGTCGCGCCACGACAGCCGGGACGAAGCCAGGCTGTGCGCCGCGAGCTGCTGCAGATCCAGGGTCGGGTACACGCCGGCGTGGATCTCCACCGCGTGGCCCTTGGCCTTGACCGCGGCCAGGAGCTCCGAGAGCCGCGCCGCCGCCGCCCGCAGCTCCGGCGCCTCGTCCGGCCGGCCGCCGAGCAGGTTCTGCACGGACAGCGCCGTGGGAGACGCTCCCGCAGAGACCACCAGCGCCGGCAGCCGCATCCCCGCCTCCCTTGCCCTCTGCGAGAGCCTCTCCGCGGCGCTCAGCATGGCGTCGACCTCGGCCCTCAGCATCTCCATGGCGGCGGCGCGGCCGTCTCCTCCGTACGAGTGCCCGGCGTGGGAGTACAGCCCAGACAGGACCAGCGACCCGGCCCCGTGGGCCTCCAGCGCCGCGTCCGCGACCTGGACGAACCGCTGGCTGCTCTCCACGACGCCCGCCCGGCGGCCCCCCATGTCGATCTTGATGTGAGCCAGCGGCGCGACGCCCGACTGCGCCTTGAGCTCAGCAGCCGCGGCCAACTGCGCGGGATCGTCGAGCAGAAGCGAAACGCCGCCCTCGCCCAGAACCTTGGCAACCTCGGCCAACCTCGCAACGGCTCCCCTGGAGATGGGCAGGCCGTAGAGTAACTGCCATCGCCGCCGCCGCCGCAACCCCCCCGGGAAGAAACCCAAATCAAGGTCATTTCGTCAGCCTCGTGCTTTTTTTTTTTAATAGAAAATAAAAAATAAAAAATAAATAAAAAATTGAAACATGACAAGTTGCGAGGTGTTTTTGGGGTTATCTTGTGCTGTGCCTTGTTCCGGCTTTCTCGTCTTGGTTTCTCACGCATACATACATTGACGCGTCTCCCCTTGCTCTTATACTCCTGCAGCAGAGGCAGCACCATCTCCGCCTCGGCCAGCGTCGAGACAATCAAGTTGGCCGGCCTCGAAAGATCCTCGCCAACTTGAAGGCGCGTCAACTCAACAGTCTACAGCAAGAAATTCAGCATCAGCATCAATCAGCATCAGCCATCACCGCCCCCCTCCCCCTTTTTCTCCCCCTTTTTCTCCCTTTTTTTTTCTCCTCTCCTCAGCTCACCTTGTGCGTCTTCACATGCGCCCTCCACCCCAGATCCAACTCCTTCACGGCCTCCAGCATCCGCTCGCAATTGCGCCTCGCCGCAGCAACGTCCATCACCGCCGCCGGCGTGGGAACGTCGCGGATCGACTTTCCCACAAACTCCCCGACCAGCGCCTCCTTGGGCGACGTGGGATAGAAGACGAGCGACGACATGATGGATGAGATGAGTTGTGCGCGCTCTCTTTTGGCCGCCAACAAAAGAGACTGAGATGTAAAACAGAGCAAGAAGAAAGAAAGAAAGAAGAAGAAGAAGAAAAGGGAATCGTCGCTCTAAGCCTTATTGTGACATGAGAAACGGCGATTGCGATGCGGCTGATGTGAAAGCGTGATGCTGATGCTGCTGCACCCTCATTAATTTAGTAACGCATATTATAATACGGAGTTGCATTTTTAAAAAATAAATCCAAATAAATAAACATTTCTGGCCCCAAAAGTTTCGGCCTTGTTGATTTTTGCTTCCCCCCACGCTAAAAAAAATTTCAAACAAACAAAGGGTTGTAATCAATCATCAGTGGGGGTCAATCAAGAGTTGTGGCAGAATGAATAGAGTTGCAATGATTTGTTTTTTGTTCTGTTTTTCTTTATTCATTCCCATAATTTTTTTTTTTTTTCATTCTGATCCACAAACTCAAGTCTTGTCCATGAAAACAAAAACATACAAGAGAGGGAGAGAGAGAGAAATAATAAATCGCCATCATACAAGGAGCCCCCCCCCCCGGCTTATGCCGATGCAATCAACGCAAAATGCCTCCACCAGGATGGCCATCCCAGGTCATGTTCGGCGGTGATCTGTCCTAGTCTGCTTTCCTTTGGAGGCGTCTTCCATGCCGGCATTCCCGAGGCAAAGACATCGTCCATCTCCTCGAGCGCATATCCTTTGGTCTCGTACACGGCGGCAAACGTGTAAATCAGTGCAAGGCAATTCACTAACAGCCTGGTCAGCCATACGACACCTCAATGCGTCAATCAGATTAGATTGATAGATTCATGGAGAGGGCGGATCGTACAGGCGCCGAATATGTAATATGTGTTGTACCTGTCAGATCAGAAACCTCCATGTCAGCCAGCCGGTCCTTCGCCCGACATCGCAAAAAAGGGGGGGGGGAGTCCTTCCTCCTGCCTTACCTGACAGCCCACACTGCAGACGGGCAAAAAAAAAAAAAAGAAGAAGAAGAAGAAGAAGAAAATAGTATTAGCAAAATTTCCCTTGTCCAAAATAACAATCCGTATCCTCCACTTACGCAAACGCGGCACGGAAAAAGCCACAAGCACATTGCAGAACCAATTGGTTGCCGTACACAAGGCCACGGCTCTAGAACGAATCCCGCTCGGAAACATCTCTGCGGGATATATCCACGATATCGGGCCCCATGTCGCTGCAAACGCAGCTACAAAGAGACAGGAAAAGAAAACAATGCCAACAGCGGCAGGGCGGTTCTCTTCAATGATCCAGGAGAGTTGGGCATTGATATGGCTTCTTGTTTCCTCTGTGTTGGGTTGACCGTAATACTGTTGGAGAGCTCCTGCCGGTAGGGGGTGTTGTCAGCTGGCACATGCAATAATGCTAGAATCCAAAGATGAAAAGGGGGGAAAAAATTCAAAGCAAGCAAAACGACGTAAAACGCAGCAACAACAACAAAAAAAAAAAAAAGGGAGGGGAATAGTCACCCATGAAGAATAGACACGTCGTCATCACAAGGGAGCCAACGAGCAGCGTCGGCCGTCGGCCCCATTTGTCCACGAATAAAATGGCCGGCACCGTGAAGACAACATTGATCAAATACTGCATCGAAGCAATCAAGAGCGGCGATGTGAGCCCTGCCCCAACCACAATGTATACAACGTAGTCTGTCATGTGGGGGAGGGTAACCCCGAGGGAGAGTCAGCATAACGTTGATGCCAGGTCGGGCTTTTATAACAAAAAGAAAAGGAAAAAGAAAAAAAAAGAAGAGGCAAGAGAGAAGAAAAAAAGAAAGGAGCATTGGTGGACAAACACATCATGATATTCATGCCACACAGCTGGCTCCATGCCTGGACGCTCATCCCCAGCGCAATCCTCCTCCGCAGGGGCTTTCGAAACAACATTTTGAAGGTAATCTTGCCGTTTCGACGCTGAGCCCGAAGGTCCTCTTCGATCTCCATATACTCCGCCAGGACGTGGTCGTGACGCACGTCTCCGCCCCCGTGGAGGTCAGCAAGAAGCTGCATGGCGGTATGCCAAAGGTCTCGAGCGGCAAGATAACGCGGGCTCTGGGGGAAGAAGAAGAGAGCCGCGAATAGCAAAACGCCGGGTACGATTTGGACACCAAACGAGAGCCGGAGCGCAAAGACTTGCGGGTTGAGCACGCCCGCACGCCCGTCGAAGAGCCTCACGGCGGCATACTGGATGAAGTACTGTATCAGAATGCCCCATGTGATGGCCCATTGCTGGAAACTGTCGGCGGAGAGACGCTGCATGTTAGACGCCTGTCCAAAGCCGCATTCATGGACGACGAAGAAAAGAAAAAAAGAAAAAAAAAAAGGGGGGGGGGTTGGAATCGGAATACCTAATGACTCGGCCCCGAATGTGCAAGGGGGCAATTTCGGCCTGCCCGATGATGCTTCTTTAGCCAGTCCATGATGCAAAGAAACTCCACGAGGCTGGCAAGAAAGCATACCTGATACACGGGCACGACGGCGCTGATGATTCCAGCTCCCATCCCAGCAAGGAGCCTTCCGGTATACAGCACCGACACGGCCGGCACCGCCGCCTGGAGAGTGCATCCGAATATCCATAGGCAACACGCATACTGCAACGCCCACTTTGGCGACATGTTCCAAGCCAGGTGCCAGGACAAGAGCGATCCCACCAGCGAGCCAACGGGCATCATGGCAGTGACGGCGCCCTCGGCAAGAGGATTCGGGTGGCCAAAGTACTCCCAGTAGGCTTGCACGCCGAGAATCCCGGACATGGACGAGATGTCGAAACCGATGAGGGCGCCTCCTAAGGTGTGTTTTTATTTTTTATTTTTTTTTATTTTTATTTTTTGGGGGGGTTTTTTTGCATCTCCCGTCAGTTGCGTTTCCGTCAAGAAGCTCTCTCTGTCTTTTTTTTTTTCTTTTTTTTTTTTACCCTCATCCACAAAATCGGGTGCCCGGATCTGGGAAAGCAAAAAAAAAAGGGGGGGGGGACGGGACGGGACTCACCAAGGGCAGCAATAGAGCATATGGCATAAACATTTTTCAGTTCATACATGGTGGCGGCCTCTAATCTTGTAAGAAAGAAGAGTAATAAAAAAAGAAAAGAAAAGAAGAGTAAAAGAAAAAAAAAGTCTGATAAATAGAAACGGCTCGACGGAGCATACGTTTTGCAGAGGCGGAACAACAACCAACAACGTATGGAGAATGTTTGTTTTTGTTTTGGGAAAAGATGCTGGTTACGGAGAGCAAAAAGATATCCCCAGGCAGTTTCCCTGGTTCCCTGGTCATGCCCTCGCCAAGCCAATGACAAACTTTTTAAGTTTTGGCAGCCTCGAATCGCGCGCGGTGAGGGAAGAGGCTTCGACGACCCGAATCCGTTGTCCGGCGAACTTGGGGTTCATATTTCCCCAATCACACAAGAAACTTCTTCGCAGCTTCCGATCCTGGAACCCATCCCAAAAGTATTACCATCCCCTTTACTTAATACGGCCCGGGTCAGGAGCACTTCCTCAGCTTGAGCCCAACCTTCCCTCTCCACAGCCCTGCATAAAGCAGATCGGCAGTGAGGAAAAATGGCAACCAAGATTGCCGGGAGTCTGCCAATGCCAGCCAGGCAAGCTGTGCCGCCATCGACAAAAAAAGGCAGTCTGGGAGAAGAAAAAGAAAGAAAGAAAAAAAAAAGGGGGGGGGGGGGGGGGGTGATTCCGGACATCTTTGTCGACGAGGCTGGAGTATTTCTCTCTCCCTCTTTCTCTCTCTCTCTCTCTCTCTCTTTCTCTCTCTCTTTCTCTCTCTCTCTCTCTTTCCTCTCTCTCTCTCTTTCTGTCTGCGTCATAGTCAGCATCCAGCACTTCCCAACTGTCCCTGCATATTCACTGCACAACGTGTGTTAGTAATGGTAACCAATCGGTTCGATGGGAAGCGAAATAGGTAGGTTCAAATTTGTCGCAATCCCTGAGGCAATCCATTCCCTGGTAGCCACCAACAATAATATCCTTGGCCACAATAAAGTTGACAAGTAAAAAAAAAAAAAAAAAAAAGGACAAAAAATATGAACAAAAAAAATAAAAATAAAACACACACAAACAAAAAAAAACACAAAAAAAATCGACAAAAAAAAACACAAAGCCCACTCTCCCCAGGATCCGCGCATCGGGCCTAATCGTCAACAAAGTTACAAGTACATGTTCTAAACAAAAACTCAAGCCCTCCCTGCCTGCCTGCCATGAGATGCATTCATTATTCCGACATGCCTCCATTCCGTCCAATGTACTTGTTCGCATCAATGGGTATCCGTAAACGCCAGGTTCCTCGTTACAAAGTTCGCAAAAGTGATGTGCATGCCCTTTTTTTTTTTTTTCAGCCAGAGCGTGGTTGGGCATGCTTCTCGTATATGTGCTGGAGATAGGTTCGCTGCATCCTGAAAGATGAGTAATCGCCCCTGAAAATCACATCGAGGATGCCGCCGCTTTGGGGAGCTTTGGCAACCTCTTGCATGCGCTCGCGTAAGGTGAGGTAGGCGTCGTGGAAGCGAGACAGGACGCCCGACGTGTTTGAAGAGGAACCGGAAATGTCGTTGGCGGGATTGTTGGGGTCGATGATGGAGAGGCGGTCCGTGTTTTTGTATGTAAAACTGGAGACTTGGCTCTGCAGCGCCGAGAGTTAGCAAGCAAAGGAAAAAAAAAAAACGCCCGCGTACCTGGTCGAGTCGAGGCCGGCCTTGTTGGGTGTGAATTTGGACAGCAACTCACCTTGCGGATATATCCAACGGGGCTGCTGAGCGAGATGGCATTCACCTCGTGGTCAAAGTGCCGCCCGTATAGCTCGAAGAACTCGAGGAGCATCTCGCCGAGGTGATGCTCCGGGATGAGACTACGGCTCTGGACCTGCGGCATCAGCTGAAGCATGCTGACGACCAGGCAAATCACCGTAAACCCTCCCAGGCCCCCATTGACGGGTTCGTTCAGACCCCGCATCAGAAGAAAGTGCTTGATCAGGGTGACGAGGATGGGCATCGCCGGGTACTCCTTTTTCCAGCGCAGAAACGTGTCAATCGCCTTGACTCCTCCGAGATTTTCAAACGACACGTCGACTTTCAACCCAGTGGCCCTGTCCACGAATTTCACGAGCGGGATTCGGGCGTGGGCAATAACCTCAATCGAATCCGGACTGGCAACGTGTTGGGCCACCAGAAACTTGCGGAACTTGTACAGCCAACTCCTGGCGCTGAGATACGTAGGCGGACCGCCCCGCATGAAGCTGGCGGAGCAGACTACCATATCCATGTCAGCGGTGGGGAGATAGAGGCCAGACATGAAGGAGCCAAACGGAAAGAGCTGAGCGTTGGCAAAGCTTCGGTCATCCCTTTTCATGGCCCTCCTCAAGTTATCCACCAGCTTGTCGCGAATCGCCTGCTCAAAGTCACGGGGCTTGACGAATTCATAGAAATCCATGACTTCCTTGTGGAGTCTGGCGCGAGGCAGGTCAGCACGCAAACGCGGCCTAAGAAGATCAAGTAGGGACAAGGCGGCGCTTACCGGAAAGCCATGTTGGTAGTTGCAGAATGGTCGACAGTCGCCCATGGACAGGGCTCTTCATTCGACTTTGGCGTCCAGTTTGGCACCAAGACTCCCTTTGACGGCCTCATGTTGGCTTTCTTCAGCTGGCCGTAGTCTGGTGGCTGGATGATCTCGTCGTCGGCGGTACGCTTGCGAGAACCTAGAGGGCCCGACCTGTCTATGTCCTGCGAAACGACTGGTGGTTTGCTTGGTAAAGAATTGATGCCTCCGGCAGAAGCGGGAGGAGGCGGTGGTGGGGGAAGTTCGCTGAGCGGCGGCGGCGGCGGTGGTGGTGACGATGGTGGTGGTGACGATGGTGGTGGTGGTAGCGGTGACGATGGTAGCCTGGACGCCCCAACAGCTTGGCTGTTGTCGTCGTCGTCCTCCTCGCTCTCCGGCTCGCTGAGATCGAAGGAGATGAAATCTTCCGCCTCTGTCGAAGCGGCGGGTTTGTTCGAGTTGTCTTCCAGCCTGGCCTTGCGGATCAGCCTCACAACGTCTCGCTTCTTGCGCGTGGTTTCGTCAGGGCAGGGAAGCGCCGTGTACGGGTCTGGATTGGACCACTTGGGAGTCGCGTCAGCAGACTCGTCGGCCGCGGCTGTGCGCACCCGTTTTTTCGAGGGCTCCTGGGTATCGGACTGAGGCGACCGTGGCGAGATGTCCATATCAAGCTCGTCATCATCCGACAGCTCGTCCAGGTCGCGGAACTTGGCGCCTTCGCCGTTGTGCACGCTCTCTTCCGGGAGGCCTGTGGTGATGCCAGAAATCAAGGCTCGCTCGGAATGGTGAGGCGGCGGCTGCCAGCGAGGCCTGCCAGGTCTCCGAGGCGGGCCGCCGCCACGCCCATCCCTCCGCGGCGGGCGCCGCTGCGACGGCTGGCCGGCAGGCACGTAGTCGGAGATGCCGGCTGGTTTTTCGACGCGGAAGGTGAAGTCGCCCTGGGGAACGTGCGGGCGGTACGAATCGCCGCCGCCGCCGCGATGGTCGTCGCCGTACGGCCGCGGGCGCGATTCCTGCCTCCAACTGCCGCCGGGCCTCCAGCCGTCAGAGTCATGGTAGGGCCTATCGCGCGACGGAGCGAAGCGTGGTGGTGAGCGTCGAAAGGCATGGCGGCTCCTCTCTTCGCCGTGGCCGCTCCGTCCGCGGTCATCACTGCGCCGCTGCGGTTTATTTCGCACCATTGCGGGCCTAGAGCACAGGGGCAGTTATACTGCGATACGACACAATGCGATACAACGATGTGCAACGCGCCGCGCTGCGCTTGTGTGGTAGCAGAAGATTGGGAGTATGAGAGGGGAGAAGAAGGGGGAAAAAATTGTCGGATGCGCGAGACGGCTGCCAAAATCAAATTGTGGTTGCGGCGTATCGCTTATCGGGTTGGCTGACTCAGCGACAAAGCCGGTCGTATGATGTAGAACGGGTTTCGTGGGATCACATAATGGAAATGAAACATGAACAAACAGCCCAGACTTTCATTCCGGCAATGTTTCGTTTGGGAGATTTGGCAGCAAATCATGGTCATGGTTCACGATAGGACGGGGGAATCCGGGCTCTTCTATCTAGCATTTATACCAGTGGACAGCGGATTTTACGCACATAGCAACAGAGTGAGGTACTCGAATTTTCTTTTTCTTTTTTTTTTTGTTTTTCCATCTTTTACCATTGTGCATCCAGACCAGGCCGATTGGCATTCATCCAGACCCCGTTGCCATAGAAGCCAAGGCGCTGTTATCGAGTAGGCAAAAAACAACCAAGTCGTCAAATGAGGCTCCCTCACTTTAACTGTGGCCGTGCAGGCGAGCGAGAACCGCCACCCAGTCCTGTCTCTTGGCCCAGTCTTCCCAGGTTGTCATGGGGCAGTCAATGCCGGCCTGTGCGATGTCGACATGATTGTCAACATGATGGCTAGGTTAGATGAGATGCCCCAGATGGGATGCCCTTCGTTGTGGGGCGACATACCTTTCTGATGTCCTCTGCTTGCAACACGTCCATGCCACCGTCATAGCCCGGGTTCGAGCTGTACAAGAACATGTCGGTTATCTCGCCGCCAAGCTGTGGCTCCCCCGTTGCCGCCATCATCTCCTCGGGCTGAATCTGTTTGTAGGTTGCTGGAACGCCAGACACCTCGCTCCACGTTTTGATAAACTCGGGCCAAGTGCAGTTTGTTCCTGCGGCCATGTACGATTTCCCCGGAGGCATCTGCCAGACAGCATAGGTGAAAGAGCCCATGTCGTCCACTGGGGCGAGGTGCGGCTGTACCTTTGTAGGATCCGTGGCAAAGGCCATCTCGATTCGTCCATCGGGAAGCTTGAAAAAAAACGGGGTTAGAACAAGGCATTGATTGAATCACGCACTCTTGCTCTTGAAATGTCAAAGAAAAAGAAAGAAAAAGAAAGAAAAAGAAAAGAAAAAAGAACGAATAGTCGCCAAGAGAGACGGCCGAAGCGGACACCGTGTAATGGAAAATCACGCGCCGGTCGAACACCTACTCTACCAAAATAAGACTGTGGCAGGATATTGAAGCTTGTGTAGAAATAGCCAGTCTGGATGCAGGACATCTTTGCCGCGAGCTCGGGATAATGATGCTCGACGTAGGCCGGGAAGATGTCGGCCTTGGAATCGAAATGATACAGCTCCTTGACCTTGCCGCCGCTGCACTTGCCCGCGTGGCTCAGTGTGGAGACGAGAAAGCCATTCTCGTCCAGCGAGGCCACAACTTTTGCAGCAGCGTCGGCTATGTTTTTGCCGTGGCGAAGCTCCGCGTTGTAGGCGAATCGACGGTACGAGATGCCCTGAGCCCTGGCGGCCTCACGGCATTCCGGGTGGAAGAAGGGCTCCCAGTAATCGGTCACGCTGAAGATGGCATTCGCTCCGGCGAACGCCCTCTCGAGGCTGCTTGCATCGTCTAGGTTTGCCACGACCAGCTCTGCGCCCTGGGATGCGAGCTCCCGGGCAGCAGGAGAGGCAGGATTGCGAGTGAGGCCACGAACACGAAAGCCAGCGGCGAGAAACCGTCGGGCAACAGAGCCGCCCTGGTTCCCCGTGGCACCGACGACGCAGATGAGCTTTCTTCCTTTGTCGCCCATTTGTCACATGCACAGGCGAGGGCGGATGATACGGGAGGAGTCGAGATGGAACATCAGCACGCATTACGATTACAACAAAGCTCAACAAAAAAAAAAAAAGAAAAAGAAAAAAAAAAAAGGTTGATTCGATATGCACAGGTAGATCGGCTGCTCGGCTGCCCCTCACCATCTCCCCCAACTGCTCCGGCACCCCCTTTTTTTTAACGGCCAGGCAATCATACAAAGTTATCAATCAGTAGAACTATATGGCAGTTTGAAAAAAAAGGGGGGGATTCTGACACTAGCAACGAACGGAACCTGAAACTAATAGGCTCAGCCAACGGTACACACAAAAAAAAAGAAGAAAAAAAAGAAGAAGAAAAAAGAGAGAGAGAGGGAGAGAGAGAACCAGACGGACACACCCGGTAACGGAACATGTGCTTCATGGAAACAAATGATTTGCGGCACAATCCGGTCCCCCAAATCTCAGCATGCGCCAAGTCCCAGTACCATGGACCAGCTCTCGCAGGCGACGGCTGAAAACCACGTGCCATGAATGATTTGAGCCAGGTCAGGGGGGGGGGAGTTGCAGAATGATGATGCCTAGTGTGGATACGGAGTTACTGCGAGATGAACTCAAGGGCTCGGGCAACCCACCGCGTCCGCCCCCCCCCCCCCCCCCCAGCATTACCCACTTCATCGGCAAACCAATCAAAGAATTCTAGTGGCCTGAGGGCGGGATGCGACGGCGCAGCGTTCAGCTAGTGTGAAGCGAAGTTGGATTCAAGGTCGAATCGAGGGACGGCAAGATTGAATGATGGATTCCCTCGTCTATGTACCTGCACCAGAGGAGAGAGAGAGAGAGAGAGAGAGAGAGAGAGAGAGAGAGAGAGAGAGGAGGTGTAGGCAATAGCATGGTAACGGAGTGCCGACTCTGAAGCGCTGGGCCGGATCAAATCGGAAAAGAAGGGACCCGGGGGGGGGTGTTGAATCAAGAACTGCTCTGCACGCAGCACATCACACTAAGCAGACCGCAGGCGAGGGCACATGTATCCGCTGCCACGCAGACCTCGCTCCTGGCCCAGCATCAAGGCATCATCAGCCTGGCCTCCCTCCTTTGGTATCGGCAGCAGCAGAGACAGCTTCGTAGAACAAGAAACATGCTGCTAGCTCGTTTGTGTCTTAGCCCTCCCGAGCCCGACGCGGGCTCCCCGTTCCCCGTCCTGGGAGCTGTAAGCTTTCGCATCCCCATCCCGCAGGCCGCTCCCCGCCTGGCTCGCTCGCGAACAACAACTCATTTGTGCTCCGTCCGCTTGTGCCACGAAACATTGCCGTGAGGACGGGGAAACGCTCAGGTCGAGCTGAGGACCGAAGACGAGAGGGGGAGAAAAAAAAAAAGGAGGAGGGCGCCCGCCTCTCCTCGCTCTCGGCACTTATTTGATCTCGAAAAGCTCGTTATCGCCTCGTGCCCACCAGAGGATCAGCGCCGAGGGAGAGGGAGAGAAAGAAGAAGAAAAAGGGGGGGGGAAAAAGAAAAGAAAAGAAGAAGAAGAAAGAAGAAGAAGAAGAACAAAGCGAAGAATATCACATTTTGCGCGACGGGCCATGCCTTCTCCCAAGGAAAAATCCGCATCCCCTTCCACCTCCCCCAAGGCCAAAGAAAATTCTCCATCCACGTCCCCCCCGCGGCATCCTGCGTCTCAGTCTGTCGGTGCCGCCGCCGCTCGGCTTGCCGGCCTCGTGCATGGCGATGCTGAGAATCCTGTGCCCGTCCAGGTCGATGTGAGTGTCGCGAATTCCATTTTGGCAGCTAGCTTTTTTTCCCTCGACCTCATTTTGCGACTACGTACTTGATATCACCCTTGACATGAAACAAAACAAAAAAAAAAGAAAAAAGAAAAAAAGAGAGGGGGAGAGAGAGAGAGAGAAAGAAACGGGGGGGAAAAAAAGAACGAGAGAGAGAGAGAGAGAGAAGGGGGGAGAGGGGGGAGTATGCCAAGGATGAAATAACCTCGTGCAACCGCTTACTCGTACCCGGGAACCAGACTGACGCCTATGCCGACGAGCCGGGGGATGTCGACTCGACTTACGGCTCCGATCAAGACTCTGCCAACACCGGCTCCATCACATCCTCCATCTACAACTACCAATACGAGAACGGGCGCCGCTACCACGCCTACAGAGAGGGCCAGTACGTCTTGCCCAACGACTCGCAGGAGCAGGAGCGGCTGGATCTCCAGCACCACATATGGCGACTCCTGATCGGCGGCCGCCTGTACACGGCGCCGCTGCCGTTGCCGTCGGGCGAGGGCGAGGGCGAGGGCGAGGGCGAGGGCGAGGGCGAGGGCGGCGAGCAGCTGCGCATCCTCGACCTGGGCACGGGCACGGGCATATGGGCCATTGACATGGCGGATGAGTTCCCAACCTCGTCCATCTTCGGCGTGGACCTGTCGCCGATCCAGCCCGAGTGGGTACCCAGCAACTGCCGGTTTCACGTGGACGACTACGAGGACCAGTGGACGTACCAAGACGACGAGAAGTTCGACTACATACACGGGCGAGCCCTCGGCGGCACGTCGGCCAACTGGCCGCGGCTCTACGGGCAGGTCATGGAGAACCTCAAGCCGGGAGGGTGGCTGGAGATGCAGGAATACGACGCGTGGATCTTCAGCGACGACGACAGCTGCGACCGCGCGCCGTGGACGATGGAATGGGCCGGCAAGATTGACGGCGCCAGCAGGCTGTACGGCAAGCAAATCAACGTTGCGCGGTTCCACAAGCAGTGGATCGTGGATGCCGGCTTCGAAGACGTGGAGGAGAGGATATACAGGGTACGTTTTTTTTTTTTCTTCTGTTGTTGCTGCTCTCTTCCCATTCTCATCAGAAGCGAGACGGCGCAACGGGGCACAATCATCCCAAAGCATGATAATATATATATATATATATACATAAAAGAAACACGACCGCTAACCAGACGGGGTGTTGAAAATGTAAAGATACCCATCGGGCCGTGGGCCAAAGACCCGACGCTCAAGGAGCTGGGCAGGTTCGAGCTTGCCAACATGCAAATGTCTGTAGATTCACACACGCCGGCTCTGTTCACGCGCGTCTTGAACCATTCCAAGGACCAGACGGACGTTTTCATGGAGGGCGTCAAGCGCGAGCTTCGAAGCCGAGATCTCCGGCTCATCACCAGCTACCGGTTCATTGTTGGGAGGAAGCCCCTCGGCTCGTAGGGATGGAGCTGGGGCTGGGGCCGCACATTAAAGCCCTCTTCTTCTTCTTCTTCTTCTTCTTCTCTCTTCCTTTTTTTTTTATTCTTATTTTATTTTATTTTATTTTATTTTATTTTTCCCCACCACCTTGAGCGTACATGGGACATGGATATGTATTTAGCTGGAGCTGTTTGGGCTACTTGTCGGTGAGCATGGTCTAACAAACCATTTGTGGGAATCGATTTAGATTTCTTTCTTGTTCTCTTCTTTTTCTTTTTCTTTTTCTTTCATCTTTCTTTTTTCTTCTTCTTCTTCTTTCATCTTTCTTTTTTCTTCTTCTTCTTCTTGTCTTCTGTTTGGTAGCCATCAATAGCGAGGCGCGTCATCTGCCTGCAGGGCCTCGCATTAGCCGTCAGCGCAAAAGGGCAAGCCTCGAAAGACTCTCTCTTTTTGACGCTTAATTCATCACCACCAACTTATGCCTCACTCACGTGTGTGCTGCCACTTGTACAAAGTACGGAGCTGGTGTGAACAATCCTCCCCCCCTTGACCCCCCTTGGTTCCGACTCTCTTCTTAGAAGACCAGACAATCCATGGCGTGCATGTGTGTCGTCCGTCGAGCCTGCGCCACCGGCACATGCCGGTTGGCATATGCCTATGAATCTACCTACATATGATGCGCTCTTCGTCCCAGAACAGAGGCGATAGATAAGAAGACCAATGAATGACAGGCAACCCGACTTTGCTTCATGGCACAGCCCCCCCCCGGCGCGAGGCGTCTCCCAAGGCTGTGCCAGCTGAGAGAGACTACAGGCGGCTTCATGTTCCCATTGTAAAAAGAAAAAAAAAAGAAAAAAAAAGAAAAACCCAAGAAAAAAAAAAGGAAAAAGAAAGCCCAAGTCATCCATCTCCCCCCCCCTCCTTTTTTCCATTCAACCCTCAGGCGACAAAACTTCATTGCGCCTCGCAAAAGGGCTCAGCCAGGGAATTGCACATGCTTTGTTCGTCTTGGTCTTTTTTTTTTTCCCGATTTACAGCGTCGCTCACACTCACACTCACACGCCCCCCCTCTCTTGAGCCTCAGCAACTATGCTATAAATAAATATCTTTTTTTTAACCAACTCACCAAGAAGAGGCTGACTCGAAGAGAGGAGAGAGAGAGAGAGAGAGAGAGAGAGAGAGGCCCTCGATTTTATTGATTTTATTGAATTTTTTTTTTATTATTACCCATTTTTTGAAAAAAAAAATTTTTTTTAAAAAACATTTCTTCTTCTTTTTCCCTTTTCTTCTTCTTTTTCCCTTTTCTTCTTCTTCTTCTTTTTTTTTTTTTTTTTTTTTTGGCTCCCCTTCATCATACACAACCTGCAGGCGTCTTCTCCGCCGCTCCGCACCACGCAAAAACGAACGAAACGCGCCTCGACGCATCCGGTCTTCTGTCCGCTCCGCTATTGGGGCTGGACGGGAGCGGCCTTGGCGAGATGGCTGTGATGTGACGATCATCCCACCTGATTCACCCCCCCCCCCCTGGGAGTCGAGATGGCTTTTTTTTTTTTTTTTTTTTGGGTTGCATGAACATCATAATGCGCATTCCTACCTTGTCCCTCGCGGCTTTTATTATTATTATTATGATTATTATATATATATATATATATATATATATATTTACATGTAATGTATGACGAGACTTTCTGTCAAATTACGAGGCTTTTTGCCCGCAATGTTCATTGGGCCGTTTCGCGCCTATGACTCAGTCCGGCTTTTTTGATTGTTGCTTTGCTTCCCCCCCCCCCCCCCCTATGAAGCAATCACTTGTAACTTTTTAATTTTTTTGTCACTCGCATACCTTGTATTTTTTTTTTTTAATTTTTTTTTTAATTTTTTTAATTTTTTTTTTTTTGGCTTACAGAAGCTTTTGGGGGGGAAAAGAAAAAAAAAACAGAAAAAAAAAAAGAAGAAAAGAGAGAGAGAGAGAGAAGAAGAAGAAGAAGAAGAAGAAGAAGAAGAAGAAGAAGAAGAAGAAGAAAAGGGCTAATGGAATGTTCCACCCGCTTTCAGGAAACGCTACGCAAAGCCGACTGGGACGAATTCACAACACGCCTGTCGGCCATGACGTCGCATTGGCTCGAAAGCAACAAGAGCAGCAAAAACAGCAACATCGGCTGCCGCGGCAACACAGGCTGTGATTTGCAAGACTCGCCGCCGCCCGAGCCCGAGTCCGAGCCCGAGCCTGGCGCAAAGGCCGCAGAGCTCGAGGCCCGGACGCTGGCGCTGGTGCAGGATTTCCCGCACCTGGTGCGCGATTTTGACCGGTTTGTCCAGTGCGCAAGGATGACGGCGATGCGGTACGGGCGGTAAAAGGACCAAGGACGAGGAACCAAGGACAAGGAAAAAGCAAAGGCAAAAAAGGAAAAAAGCAAAAAGCAAAAGCAAAAAAGAGCCGGGTCGAAAAACCAAAAGGAACAAAAGATTGAGAGAGAGAGAGAGAGAGAGAGAGAGAGAGAGAGAGAAATGGGTCCCCCCCCTCACGGCGATGCGTGGGTAACGTTGAATCAGCTTATCGAGACGGGTTTTATGTATTTCTTTCATTTATTTAATTAATTAATTATTTTATTTTATTTTTACTTTTATTTATTTTGTTTTATTCATTCATTTACTTTTTTTCATGTCTAAATTGCTTCATCAAACAGCGTCCGTTCTAGACGCCGCCCCCCGAAGCACGGCAGGGATCGTATCAAAATTCTTCCCTCACACGCCCCCAATAAGCAATCCCCCCCCCCCGCTGTAATTTAGTTCGCTTAGTACTATAGTAGTTACCTAGTAGCAGTAACTACTAATAGTATTAGGTAGATGCCTACTAGTAAGTACCAAGGCAGCAGGAGATAGGCAGTGACGATCACGTCCTTTTTCTGCAAAAAGCACATCCATCACATATCACACAGTAATCAAAAAGCAAAACAAAAAAATTTACAGTCACGATTACTCTTTTTTTTTTCTTTTTTTTGCGCAAAAACAAGTTTTTTTTTCTTTTTTCTTTTCTAGGAATTGCCTTTTTGCATTAATTACTATTATCTGTTTTCCGGCGGATTCAAAGATAAAAAAAAAAAAACCGCAACATTTCCAACCATCTTCACTCGCGAGCGCAACCATGTTTCCTTCTCTTCTGCAAATCCCCCCGTAGAGGTTCCAATGAGAAAAAAAAGGGGGAGGGGGAATTATAAACCAACCAAAAAAAAAAAGAAGTCGTCGAGCAAGAAAATGAAGTTTCGTATCACATCTGCCGACGCATCACACAATAAATCACACAATTATTTCCAATTCCAAAAAAAAAAAAAAAAGTTGGAAACGCCATCTTTCCCGGGCAAACACCCTCTAGATGGTGCTGCACTTTATGCAAAAGTCGAGAAATAGCAAGAGAAAAAAGGGTTGAAAACCAAGAAACAAGAAAGAGAAAAAAAGCTGCCGCACCAAATCCTCCCCCCCCCGAGCCAGCCGTGGATTAAAAGGTAAGGCCAGAGGACCCGAAATATTGCGGCCCCGGACTCCAGGGAGGAAAAAAAAAGGGGAGGGTAAAAAAAAATTTATTGTCCTGGGTGCGGCTGTCCGCCCGAGTAAACGTTGCGAGCGCAACAGCGCCGCCCCCAGAATTGCCGGCAACTCATTTTGCTTTTTCTCGCCCGTGGTCCCGTCTCTTTTTTTCTTTTGCTTCTCCTCCCGGTCCCAAAGTTCACACCACGCCTAGGTCCTCGAGGCGTCGGAAACCAGTATTAAAAAAAAAAAAGAGGCCGAGAACCGCTTAGAGGTTGGCGGCGAAGACGGCGGCGGCACCGACACCGAGGAGGATGTTCTGGCCCAGGGAGCCGGCGCCGCTGGTAGGGGTGACGGTGGGCTTGCCGGTGTGAGTCACGTTGGTGCCGTTGGTGGGAGAGGCAGTGCCGCCAGTCTGGGCCATGGCGGTGGCAGCGAAGAGGGCGACGATAGCGGCGGCACGCATTTTGAAGGTTTTGTTTTTGGTTTTTGGTTTTGGGTGGAAGAGGGAATTGGTTTTTTTTGGTGGTTTTTTTGTGTTTTTGGATAAGCGAAGCTTGTGGGGATGCTTAACGAATGTAGTTGGAAGCTTGAAAGTTATTTCAAGATTGCAAGTTGGAGTTTGTGATATTAGGTTGATGGGAGAAGAGAGAAAGGGAGGGAAAGAAAGGCGGCGGCTGGGAAAAGCGAAAGTCTGCCGTGCTTTATATCTTTGGTTTTTGATGGGGACGAACAAACCACCCCCCAAACCAAAAAAAAAAGCAAGGGAAAAAAATCAATAAAAAAAAAAGGGAAAAGAAAATAATAATAATAATCATAATAATAATAAAAAGGAGCCCACTCACACAACGCAGCACAGCAAACATGCAAACACCACACGCCCCCCTGTCTATCCCACCCCGTATCCGGTGAGGCACCAGGGGGGGAGTGGGAGTGGGAGTGGGAGTCAAAGGTGGGAAGTCAAGGTGGAAAGTGAAAGTGGGGCATCACGACTCTGCCTCCCCCAGCAGATCCCAACGTTACTTGTTGTATCGTCATGTTGTCGCCGAGGCTGGTTATCGCGTCATGTCGCCGCTTTGCCTGTTTTGGACATCGGTGGTGCCCGCCGGCGGCAGGGGGGGACGCTTCTCGGCCGGTGGTTGTGCTGGCAAAAAGGGTGCTGAGCCCTGGCTGCTGTGCGCGCCCTTTTTACTGGGGCTGCGGAGGATGAGAATGGGGCATTTTTTCCACTGCCAGACCAACTGCTGATCGAACTGCAGTACCTAGCAGTACCTACCTAGTAGTACTAGTAACTTTGTACTATTACTGGTAGGTACTGGGTACCTAGGGTACGTAACTATACTTGACCACAGCAACGGTAACAGTACCTGTCTGTACGTTTTGTTTTGCTTGTGGCAAGCATTGCCCGCAGCAGCAGCACCAGTCTGCCCCATGGCCTCAGCCTCCCCCCCCCCTCCCCTGTCATTAAAAATTGCGGATGGACGTTTCGATATATGCTACTATAAGTACTACTAGTACGGAGTGCTACTAGTATATATATATATATATAGAACAAGGGCAGATTACTGTACAAGCAACGTTCGGGGGGAGGGTCGGAAGCCGGAGCACGGGGGGGGAGAAGAAGCAAAAAAAAAAAAAAAAAAAAAAAAAAAAAAAAGGTACACGCTGGCGGGAAAATGTACGGAGCAGGTACTTTGGCTTTTTGATGAGATGAGAAAGAAGGCGAGAGTTACGCAAGCCTCGTGGAGGGAGCGGACGCCGGAAGGTCCGAACCAAAACTTTTTTTTTTCTTTTTTTTTAGTTTATATTTTTATTTTAAATATAAATTATAATTTTTTTACTTTCTTTCCGCACCCTTGCGTCTCTTTTTATGCTTTGTGATGCTTTCGGCCGCTCTCTTGTGCCACCTGGTTAAGAATACATTCCAACTGGGCTACGAGATGGGGCCGTTTGTTGGTTTTTTTTTTTTTTTTTTTTGGTCGTTTCAATGGTCATTTTTTGCTGGGCTGGAGTGTAAAATAATCATAATAATAATAATAATGATAATAATAATACCAAAAAAAAAAAAAAAGACGAAAACGATAAAAAAAAATTTCCCTCCTGCATTCGAGATTTTGGGGCCTGCAACTCTGCCATGCGTTGCGGAGATCCGATAGCGAGGCCAAGAACGAGGAAACAAATTGGACTTGTTGCCGATCGGCACGACGGACCACTATTTTAACATGGTAGTACGTGCTCCGTAGAGATGCTATATGAATAAAATAAACAAGAGGAGAAAAAAAAAAGCGAGAGAATGGGAATTGAGAAACAAAAGAAAAAAAAAAAAAAAAAAAAAAGGCGCCCAACAGTGAGTTGAGTTGACTGAGTGAGTTGCTGCGCCGGCAAACCATCTTCGATGCTGCTGCGCTGCGGCTGCAGCCTGGCCGGGGGAAGGATGGGGGTGAGATTAGGTAGGTACTAGGTCGGTACTAAGGCGCCTTATTAGGTACCTACTGTTGTACCTGCTACCTTAACCTTACCTTGATAGGTAACTACGTACCTCAATGTATAGCACCTTGGCACGATACTGTACCTTACCTTACTGGTGGGCATCACCCAAGGCAGGCGCCTTATGTACCACACACACCAACCGGATGGCCTTATCTCCCCTTGCTATCTCTTGCCGCACGCACCAGTTAGTAATGCGCACACATGTAGCAGCGCTGCTAGTGCTACGGAGTACCGAATGTGCTTGGTACCACCTTGCCTTGGGTAGCATTCATATCCCTTGGCATTTCTCGGCTAGCACAGCTCGAGCTCAACTCACCAGCCACTCAACAATGTTTTGTTTATCTGCTGCTGCGAGCCGCTCCACCGCAAGCCACAGCAACCAGAACCCAGCAACGACGAGGCGAACAAGCTCCGTGGCAAGCCACCGCCTCTCGAGAGCCACCGGCCCAGCAAAACCAACTCCCTTTCCGTCCCACGCGGCGGTCGTTCCTTTGGCCACTCTTTCGGGGAGAGAGAGGGGAGAGGGGAGGGGGGGGGGGGGGGGGGCCATACGCGTCATCAGGGCGGGTGCGCTTCTGGTCAGGGCGTTTCTGGTTATGGAGGCGCCTTCGAAATTGGGGGGGGGGGGGAGAAGGAGGGAAAAAAGAAAACAAAAAAAAAACCAAAAAAAAAAAAAAGCGGGCGGCGAGAGTGGGTCGGGAGCGCCCTCGGACCGGGGGGGGGAGGGGGGCTGGTTCACCGTGCCATCCGATATGCTCGTGGCTGGTGCACTGATAACGATTGGGTCCTTGCGATGGCGTGAGAGAGCCAATCCGTCCAATGCGTTGTTGCTCGCTAATAAGCTGGAATTTCATGGCAATGCGTCGTCAAGAAAGGGTACGTGCAGGGTTTTCTTTCTTTCTTTTTTTTTTTTTTTTTTTTTTTTTGATTAGGTAGGTACCTAAAGGTTAGTACTAACGTACGGAGAACTGTATGTAGCAGGTACTAATGTAGCGGGGATAGGTATTTTTATCTCCTTTGAACCCGTCCAACAGCGTCTCTCTCTCTCTCTCTCTCACTCTTCCGTTTCCCATTCATTCCTCCTTGTTCCCGGCCTTGCTGTCCCTTTTTTTTTTTTCCCTTCTTCTTCTTCTTCTTTTTATTGCATTCTTTCTTTGTTTCTTCGGTTAGTTCTGTTTTTTTTTTTTTTTTTGTTTTTGCCATTTCCCTGCTTTACAACACAACATGCAGGGCTCCCCTTTCAAGGTAGTACTACTACTACTACTACTACGTAGTTACTAGTGCATAGTATCGGCAAGGGTAAACAAAAGGAGTAGAGGAAAAAAGATTAGCAGTGGAGAACTGCTCCGTTACGGGTGGGTCTTCTCAAAACCACCGTGCGTCTGCCGATCTGGGATAAATGGCTGGGAAAGCTTGGCTTTGGTCAAAACTCACCCTGGGCTCTCTCTCTCTACTACTACAGTACTAGCACTACCTATGTAGTAGTAGTTATTTATTGCTTTTTTGACAAGAGAACCGATTGCCTTGGCAAGGCGTCTGCTTGGCGTGGCGTGGCGTGTGGCATGTGGCGTGTGGCGTGGCTTGACGCAACCTGGACGGAACCGCTCCAAGCATGAATTAACTTATACCATGTACGTGCTAAACGTAACTACCAAGGTGTACATACGGGTAGGGGACTTGCAATGCTATGGAGCAGCTGCTGCATTTGCCATCACGGGCAGAATGCGATGAGTCGGGAGCACATAACGCATACAGTAAGCAGGCTTGGACATGTGCGGATTACCACTTGCCACTTAACCACTTACCACTACTGCGTACTGCGTACTGCGTACTGCGTGCTACATACCATGCATGTGCCAACCGCGGGCCTTGTTTGTGTCTTTGCTACACAAGAACCTCCTCCTCCTCCTCCTCCTCCTCCTCCTCCTCCTCCGTGCCCCGTGCTTAAACGCCGAAAAAGGTTACTCGTCGCGCCACGCAACTTACCATACGGTGCCAACGGTTCCGGACGTCCCAACGGTTTTTTATATATAGCCGGCGCCCAAAAAAAAAAAATTTGGAATGAGGGAAGAAAGGCAAAAAAAAAAAAAAAGCCGTTCTCAGAAAAAAAAAAAAAAAAAAGAAAAAGAAACAGTTCAGCGGCAATTCTCCGAGCGATCACCGCGCCACAGGCATGCAAGGTACAAAAGTTTGAATTTTGGCTGCTTGATGTGCCTCCCCCCCCTCCCTCCTCCCTTACGGATCTACAAAGAGAACGTGATAAAAAAAAAATTTCCCTTTTTATTTTATTTTAATTTTATTCTAATTTTTTTTCTTTTTTTGGCGTGAAATGAGTTTGTTGTGTTACAGAATGCTGCAGCCAATAAATAGCACCGGGTGACAATAATAATGGGGGCTTTTTTTTTTTTTTTTTTTTTTTTCATTCTTTTGAATTTTCGTTAAATTGTTTTTTTATTTATTTATTTCATTTTGCCGGACAACCCGATGGGAAAAAAAAAAAAAAAAAAAAAAAAAAAAAAGGACTCCTTTCTGGTTCCACTGCCCAAGTTTCAGTCAGCGCCTTTACCGACGGACTCGGTCGGCAGCAGCCCGCGCTAGAACCCGGCGCGGGCAAAAAGCTACAGCAACTGCTGCTACTATTACGGAGCACTACATACTACGAGCACAGTGCTAGGTAGGTGCCCCTAGGTAGGTGCCCCTAGGTACATACTATAGGTGCCCCTGTAGCAGCAGTTGCTAGCGAGCCTATAAGCAACGCACGGCGCACGGGCGTGTGCTGTAAGGGCCCTAAAAAAAAAAAAAAAAAAGGCCGCCATTTGCCGCTCGCTCGTTGGCCCCCCTTGGATGCTGCAGGTACCGCTTTTTTCCGTGGCAGCCGGGAAAAGCCCATTTTCATTCCAATCTCGGCTTTCTACTCTCTTGATTACTCGTTATACATACATACATACATACCTGCTACAACGGATTTTACTCAGCAGGTAAGTACTAATTACCAGTAGTACCTCATGTGCACAGTACGTACTGCAGGCCTCGCGGCTTCGGCCGTAATCCAGCGTTTTGCCCGCAAGCCCTGGGCCCCCCCCCCCCCCCATTCATCCCAGCCCCGGGGGGGAGCTTCTGTGAGAATCTGGAATCTGGGAATCCCCCGGCCCGGCCGTGCCCTTTTTTTTTTTTTTTTTTTTTTTCCCCTTTTGCTTTCTTTTCTCACCTTCCCCTTCTCCATCTCGGCTCCGTGCGTGTGCTTGTCTGCCCTCTTGTGGCAGCGGTGTGAGCGCCGGGGATCCCAGCAACCGCATCCCAAGAGAATAACGTACTGATACTACTAATGTGCGCACTCCTTACTGTAAGTCGTTAAGTTGTGCCATACAGTAATATAGCAGCCATACCATTCAGAAAACCCGACGCTTGAGATGGATTGCTTGCTTGCTTGCTTGCTTGCTTGCTTGCTTGCTTGCTTACACCTGAGCGGGCCCCGACGCGAATAGTATCTCCATTTTTTGCTTTTGCATGAATTTTTCATTTTAATAAATAAATAAAACAAACCAAAATAAAACAAAATAAAATACTCCCTCACAACGAGCGAATCCACCCATCCCCCTGATGGATGGGGTACATCATATACCATCCGATAGATACAACAGCCACTGCTGCTGGGCTACATACAAGTACTATTACAGTACAGTACAATATCCTTCCTATCCGTGCTCCGTGCCGGCGCCTCAAATCGCACTCACTGCCAGGCGGTCAAAAACAATGTCCCACGAACCCACGAACCCAACCCGCAACGCCCAGAGCGGTCAAGACATCCCCAAGGCAAGGCCCTCCCGCATCCTGTCTCGCTATCAGCCCCCGTTTTCCAACCATCCATGGGTGTTGGTTGTTGGCATGGAGCAGATCCGAGTGTCCTTTTTTTTTTTCCTTTTTTTTTTTTCCTTTTTTTTTTTTTTTTTGTATTCTCCCCCCCCCCCCTTTCTCCTCTTCCTTCTCCTCTCCCCAAGCTTTATCGACCGACCCAGGCCAGCGCGCATCGTGGGCAAGATCCAGATCTCAGACAAGAATAAAGAAAAAGAAAGAAAGAAAAAAAAGGGTAAGAAATAAACAAATGAATAAATAAATAAAATAAATAAATAAATAAAAAGAGGGAAATCAGCCCCGTTCTCCAACCACGCCTGTCTGTCCTGCGGGGGAGTATGTATGTAGTTCCTCCTTGTCCTTTTTCTTTTTCTCTTCCTCTTTTTTTTTTTTTTTTTCCTATTCTGTTCTATTCTACATATTCTGACTATCCATCCCCCTCTTTCTTTCATCTCGCTACGACTTACGGCGTACACGCTCTTTGCTGCCGTCTCCCACCCCCCCTGGCGTGCGCCTTTCTTTCCACCTTGCCGTGTGTGTGCGTGTGCCTTTACCGGCTCTCCTTTTATTATGGTATTTCGCCCATGTATCGTCAATTGGTGCCCATGCGACTTATTGGGTTTGAGCTGTAGAGGTAGAGAGAGTGTGTGTGGCTCAACTAGAACACTATTCTCGTAGTAAAAAAAGAAAGAAAGAAAGAAAGCAAAGAAAAGAAAAGAAAAAATAAAGAAAAAATAACTGACAAGAGTCGTCGAGTCGTCTTAACAAGGTATATCGGCAATATCCATCTCTCCAAAAGAAACGGAGCGCTGTTACTACTACGGAAGAAAGCAAGAACCATAGATAGGTAGCAATAAACAACGCCAAAAGAGAGAAACAAAAAACGCAATGTCATGAATGCGGCTATACAACGTGAAAAGATCTATATATATAAAAGTTCACCACTCGCAGAAAATCAACAGTCCATCACGTCGTTATAATTACACATCGCGAGCGAGAGAGCGAGCCACAAACAGAGCGAGAGAGAGAGAGAAAGAGAGAGAGAGGAGGGGGGAAGAGGGAGAGGGAGAGAGAGGGAGAAAGAGAGAGAGGGAGAAAGAGAGAGAGCCCGTCCATCGGTTTTCGTAACCCTCTCCGCGAGGCAATGGAAACAAACTGCGTGCCATAATCCTTCGAGCGCTGGTTATCCATGTTAAGAAAAAAAAAAAAAAAAAAAACTTCCCCGGATCCCGCGAATCCTTGGATAGCAGGCTTATACAACTTGAAGCACCACGAAAAAAAAATCTTTCCCAAAATTTCGTCTCATCTTTCCCCTCGATATTCTCCCCTTTCCCCTATTTTCGTTGTTCAGAGGTCGTGGTGTTAGTGAACGCCGTTCACCTCGCCATTGGTGACGGGCACATCTTCGGCCACACCAATGAGGATAGAAAACTGCCCACCAGCGCCGGCGGCAACGATCTTCTTGTCTCTCGTGGCGGTGTTGTCAATCAAAGTAGGGACGTGGATGTCGTCAATGGTGCCCTGGCCAGTCTGGTAGTTGCTAGAAAAGCCCCAAGAGTACGCTTTACCGTCTTTGCTGACGGCAAAGCTGTTGTCGGTACCGGCAGCAACAGCCACAATATCGGAGATGCCTAGAGGGGGGGAGGAGGGGGGAGAAAAAAGAAAAGGGAGACATGTTAATATTATACAAACGTCGGTAAAAAAAAAAAAAAAAAAAAAAAGGGGGAGGGGAGACCATGGCGGCTTACCTTCGTGTTTGGTGGGCTTCACGAGAATTCTAGCAGTGCCTCTCTCGTCGCGGATGACGTATTCCTCGTCAACCTTTTCCACGGCTTCGAGTTCGAAGCCGACTTGGTAGCCATCCACACGGCCCCAGGCAAATAGTTCTCCATTGTCGGTGCACGCCAAAGAGTGGTGCATTCCGCCCTCGATGCCCGTGACCGCGTGGCCTGCGAGGAAGCCGACCTTGACGGGCTTGAGGATAACGGCATCGTCCTCACCGGCGCTGATCTCGACGCCAATCTCGCCAAAGTTGTTCAGGCCCCAGCCCCAAACGGCCCCGCTGTTGTCAATGGCGAAGCTGTGGTACGAGCCGCAGGCGATCTTGGCAATCTTGCCTCGCGGCAGGCCGACGCCCTGAGGAATCAGAGACGACATCTTGTTGCGCTCGATGATGCGTCGGCCGAGCTGGTTCTGCTGGCCGCACCCCCAAGCGACGACGTTGCCCTTGTGGTCGAGAGCAAGGATGTGGTTGGCTCCGGAGGCGAGGGCCTTGATGTTTTTCAGGCCGGGGAGCAGCGCGGGCCGAGACTGGACCTTGACGGATTCCGAAAAGCCCAGAATGCCATCGCTGGAGCGGAAGGTGCCCCATCCGTACACCCGCCCGTCCTCCGTCAGCACAAAGGAGGCGCTGTCGCTCGCCACGACCTGGACGAACTTGGTGCCGGGCGCAAAGTCTTCCTCGGACAGGGCCGTCGGCGTGCTTTCCCTGGGGTTGATGCCGGTATCGTCTTCGTCCTCCGAGTCGGAGTCGTCGGCCTTGTCGGCGTCCCGCAGCCCACCATCCCAGTTTGTGTCGCGACCCAGAGCGCCCTGGTCGTTTACGCCCCAGGTGAGGATCTTGTTGTCGCGAGTGAGCGCAGCGACGTGCATGCCGCCGCATGCAATCTGCACAACTCCGACCGCCTTGGCCGAGAGTTTGTCGTTGAGCCGGGGCCGCTTGACGTCGATGGGCCGCTTGCCGTTGACGCGCTTGCTGCCCAGCCCAAGCTCGCCCGACGTGCCCTCGCCGAAGACGTAGATGTCCAGGACCTGCGTAGGGGCTTCGTTGACCTTCTTTCCAATCTCAACGTGGGCGCTCTTCTTGGCCTTGGCCGGCGCGGCGGCGCGCGGGGGCGCCTTGTCGGTCTTGCTCTTCTTGGGCTGGGGCTCTTCCATGACTACATCTTGCTCATTCTCGCTCTCCGTCTCCGAAGCCTTGCGCTTGTTTGGAGCGGCGCCGTTCGTCACGGGCTTGTCGTCAGTCTTGTCGACCGATTTCGCTCTGGCCTTGGCCGGCTTCTCATCCTTCTTGGCAGCCTTGGCGGCGGCAGCTTTGCTTGTTGTCGCCTTGGTAGCGGCGGCGGGTTTAGAAGAAGCCGCCTTCGCGCCGGCCTTTGTCGCGGCAGGCTTCTTAGCATCTGAAGCTGCCTTGGGGGCAGCGGCCTTGGCCGCCTTGGGAGGCATCGCGACGCGCTTGATTTATGGCCCTGTTGCTTTTGCTTTTGCTAAGGGAAGGGAGGGAGAGAGGAGGGAGAGAGGGAGAGGGGAGAGGGAGAAGGTGGTATAAGGAGACGGTATAAGTCGAAAGGGCAGGGAGGCTTCAATTGCAGAGACAAGCGCTATGCAATGTTTCCAAACGAAGCAGAAACCCTAACTTTTTTTTTTTTTTTTTTTTTTACACCCCTTGATGGCGATGAAGAGATGGAGCGCGCGCGCGTGCTGCGAGGTGGTCTGTGGGATAGTTATAGGAGTGGGTTCGATGATGGCAGGACGCGACCAGGCGAGATTTTTTTTTTTTTTTTGCCCAGCCCTGGCGGGTGGCACAGAGAAGTGGCCCCACACAAGGTAGGAACTCTGCCATGGCCCTTGCCTGAAAGGGCTGACCGCTCTTCGATTGTCCGGCAGTAAAAATCACAGCAGCCAATGAGCTCGCAGTGTGACAACCCTCGCGCGAGCGGTGAATCACCGCGCGAGATTACATAATACAAGAATGCGGAACGTTTTGTGTGACCCTGTGGGTGGGCAGATAAGTATTATTTATTATTATGCCGACATTGAATGAAAATAAGGCAGCGCTCTCACTTTTCGGTTCAGCAAGGAGTAACGACACACGGCAGCAAATCCCAGCCTTCTTCCCAGATCGAGGATAGCACGTTCAGATTTAGCTCAAATTTTTAATTTTTTTTTTTGGGTGGGCGGTGTTTGTTTTTGGTTTTTGTTTTGATTTCATTATCAAATTCCCCTCTCCCCCCCCCCGAGAGGGAACGACACGGTGCCACCAAAACGCCTTGCCCCAATTGTTGTTATACAGGACAACAATAACAAAATGGCACAACCCAGACCCGAAACAGTAATGTGCCCGCAGATTAGGCGACGGCCGACTCCAAATCTATGTGTGTGCGCATGCATGTATAGTTCGTTTTCGCCAGTGCATTGCAACCCCGAGATGGTTGCAAGCCAGCAAGTCCCGCATTCCATTACCGCCCTAAACGCCGGCCATTTTGACCACTAACTCTCCAAAGAAAGGAGAGGGAATATAAGAAGAAAGAAAAAAGAAAAATGTAAAAAAAAAATCAGGTAAAGAAAAAAAAAAAGCCATGCAAGCTCCTAGCACGCATCTCGACATTGATGGAGTGCTTTATTTGGAGTAGTTGGTAAAGTCCATCTCGTTGGCAGGGTTGTAGCCGCCATCGGTGGCCTTCTCGCAAGTACAAGCAGCTGCATCGTGCAGAGTCAGCACCCAACAACTCCGGCTTTTGGAAAGGGGGGGATTGCGAAAACTGGGTACTTACTTGCTGGCCGAGCTCCGCACTGGCAGGTTGAGCCTGAGACGGGCGCGTTCTCCGTGACGGCCCGGTCACAGGTGCACTGGCCGGCGGGACGAGCGCGGCACGAGCAGCGGGGACCCTCGACTGCGTTCTCAGCAGTGGCGTTGGCGCAGGTGCAGTGAAGGGCAGATTGCTTGCCGCACGAGCAGGTGGCTTTCTGGGCTATTCGGCCGGGTTGCATCGTCAGAAGACTGCAAGAGGAAGGCTGCGAGGCTGAGGCCAGAGGGAGCAGCCGGGGGATCAACTCACCACAAGCGCACTCGGCGTCGGTGCCCTGTCGACAGCAGGTGGTGGCCTTTGCAGCGGTCATTATTTTGTATTTGTTTATTTGTTTATTTATTTTTGCTGACGGGCGCGGTGGAGGACGTTTTTTTTTTGCTCTGAAGATGTGCCAAGTGAAAAAAAAACAACCGTGGATGGATCAAAATATGTCGGGGATGCCTGCTTTGATTCGATGTGTGTCTGCACTCTCGTCCAGCTTTGGGACTTCGGACAAGTGACGTTCTTTTGTACCTGATGCTCGGCCCACAGCCTCGCCGGTGATGACGCCGAGTTTGGATCGGATTACAGAGACGCTGATTGGCCGAGTGCCGGGAGAGTTGGAACCTGGCCAATCAGCGCTGGGCGATTTCCAAGCAAGCCTTGCGAGGAGCCTTGAGCCAAAAAAAAAACGGGGGGTTTGTTTTGAAACCGAACCTTGTTTTTCGCAGTGGACCGATTTTGTTGCAAATCATTCGGTATTTTTTTTTTCCTCTATTTGTTCCGCGTTCGGTGTGATTTGCACGTGATCTACTCCGTTACATGGTTTATTGGTGACGTCACTGACGTACCTGTTGTGTGGCGCCAGGATTTGGATAGCTTTATCAATATGGCAAGAACTGAGGCGGCAAATTGGAAAGCTTGGAGCAGCTACCCTGAAGAGTCGACCATTTTATCGCGTATGAGACCAGTGCAATTTCACAGAAGACATGCCCACTACAATAATCTACTACAATAATATACCACAATAATCTGCTACAATGATATACTACAATAATCTACTACAATAACCTACAACCATGATTGCGATACTACCCGAGTACAGTTGGTTACATGCGTCGAATCGAATCGGGCCGTGACGGCTTTTGGTTAGAAGCGTGTGGTTGCAAATTTTTTGGGCCAAAAGTTTGCTTATCTAAATGCTCAGTACTGACTTGATGGGGCTGTAATAACTGTATATATATATATATATATATATATATATATATAGCAACTACTGCGCACTACCTGGTAACCTAAAGTTGCTGAAGCTACCGAAACACCAGGACCCTGGGCCTCATTTGATCGAGAGAGAGGCTACCTACTATACTTCGTCGGCACTCCCATCCGGCCCTCCCATGAACCCGACGGCACGTTGCGTCAAATGTATCGAAAGCTGTGTATGGGAAAACGAGGCTAGGAAAACGAGGCAAGCACCTCTTGAATCTTTCTCGATACAGAGATTGGCATCCCATCATCCAACCGCGCGCCTGATCGAATAGCCCCCGGCAAGGTTGTCTTGCTTCTGTGTCGATGCTAACCACAGCAATGCCCCAGAAACCTACTCCTACCTACCTCGCCTTGGTCGTTTTTTTTTTTTGCCACAATGTCTGGACTACTAAGTAGGGAGCCTCCTTTCATGCGAATGAATGGCGGGTGTCTACCGAGCCCGTGACCGACGAATGGGCACAGCCATGCCTGCTCGAGGCTAAGAATCGAACCGCACCGCTTTCCCCCGCGATATATGAACATCCTTTTGCAAGGTTAGAGACTTTCTGGGGAAGTCATCAAAGATCCGCCTCTCCTTGATTCGTTCCCGCGTCGCGTAGGTGACTTTAACCGGCCCAAGAGGCTGTTCGGAGCACCATTCCGTAATGACAGCAACAATGCGGACGGGATGCCAAGATGGAACAAGCTCTCTTCTGTTATTATTATTATGAATATTTTTTTTTTCCCGAGGAGACGCTCAACAGCCGCTTTCTTCTACCGAGCATCGCTGGCCCATGACTGGCGGTGGTGGAATGAAGCCTTGCAGGTTATTATTAATATATCTTGGCTTGCTTCCTAGCAGGTGAAAGATTGATCTGCGATACATTCCGAATTTTTTTTTTCTTTGGAGAGGGCGGAGAGGGGAGGGGGGGGAGGGGAAAGGGGGCGGCATGTAAGATTTTCTCATTCAAAGGTTGGTCCCTCGCCAGGCTTGGTTTTTTTTTTTTTTTTTTTTTTTTTTTTCTTCTTTTTTCCTCTTCTGTCCTCCATCCATCTACCTTGGTAACCCTCTGTAGCTGCCATATCACAAATCAATATGTCACCAAAGACGGACAGAGACAAGATTGAGGTGTCAACGCATGATGTGCGCTTGGCAGCTGAAAAAGGCCAAGCCGCTACCGATAGGTGAGCTCTGCTGCTCCGGGAAGCGCAGGCTTTGCAGAGGGAGCTTCCCCCCCTTCTCCGGCAAATCTCAGACAGAGCCTGGTGTCGCACTGACGATATAACGTATGCCATGGGCACAGATACGGCCAAGCTCTGGTCGCGTGTGACCGCAACGCCGAACGCAGGTTGCGGTTGAAGATTGATCTGTTCGTCGTGCCAACCGTGTCGCTGCTCTATCTCTTCTGCTTCATCGACCGCGCCAACATTGGTAAGCCGACTTATGGCGCTGAGCTCATCCTGTCGACGTAAAGATGTACGTCTCGCCCTGACTCGCGAGCGATCCGTAGGCAATGCAAAAATCGCTGGCCTTGCGAGCGACCTGGCCTTGGAGGGCTACGACTACAATGCCGTTATTTCCATCTTCTTCATCTCGTACATCGTCTTCGAGATCCCGGCCAGCCTGGCGTGCAAGTATATAGGGCCCGGCTGGTTCTTGCCCCTGACGACCGTCTTCTTCGGCGTGTGCTCTCTGGCGACCGCGTACGTCAACACCATGGGCCAGGCCGCCGCCGTTCGATTCCTCCTCGGGATTTTCGAGGCCGGCATGATGCCCGGAATCGCCTACTACCTCTCCCGCTGGTATCGCCGCTCCGAGCTGGCCTTTCGGCTGTCTCTCTACATCGTCATGTCGCCGCTGGCCGGGGCTTTCGGTGGCTTGCTGGCGTCTGCCATCTTGAGGCTTGATCACGTCGCCGGCGTTCGCACCTGGCGCATGATTTTCCTTGTTGAGGGCATCGTTACCATCGGCCTCGGCCTCGTCGGGTTCCTCACCCTGACCGACCGCCCGGAAACCGCGCGCTGGCTCTCGCGGGAAGAAAAGGACCTGGCCATTGCGCGCATCAAGTCCGAGCGAGTCGGCACCACCGCCGTCCTGGACGGCATGGACAAGGCCAAGATCTGGAGAGGCATTTTCAACCCGGTGACACTCAGCACCGCCTTCATCTTCCTCTTGAACAACATCACGGTCCAGGGCCTGGCGTTCTTTGCGCCGACAATCGTGGCCACCTTGTTCAGGGGCAAGACGACCATACACCAGCAGCTGCTTACCGTGCCGCCCTATGTAGTGGGGGCCTTCTTTACCGTCTTGTTCCCCCTCCTCAGCTGGCGTCTCGATAGACGACAGGTGTTTATCGTCCTGTCTGCTCCCATGGTCATGGTGGGGTACGCAATGTTCCTTGGCTCGGCGGACCAAAGAGTCCGCTATGGCGCGACCTTCCTCATCGCCTCGTCCGCCTTCGCCCTGGGCCCCCTGACGAACGCGCAGGTCGCCGCCAATGTCGTCGGCGACACCGCCCGCAGCGCAGCCATTGGCACCAACGTCATGATGGGCAACGTGGGCGGGCTCATCAGCGGGTGGGCGTTTCTTCCTTTCGACGCGCCCGACTACCGCATCGGGAACGGGCTGAACCTGGCCACCTCGGGCACCGTCTTGATTCTGGCCACGCTGACGCTGCTGTGGATGAAGCGCGACAACAAGAAGCGGGGGAGCAAAGATGTCGACGCCGAGCTGAGCGGCCTGACGCAGGAGCAAATCGAGGATTTGGACTGGAAGCACCCGGCTTTCCAATGGAGATACTGAATGTGTTGGCGAGGGCAGGGGGGTTTGCGCAATGCCAAGGACTCAATCCCGCCTCTTCAACCGCCAATAGATATACCCATCAAACGGCGCAAGCCGTAATTATGTGAGCGGGCAATACATGAGCATGACGGCGTAGCGAATGGAAAGAGTGGGCGAATGACCGAATTTTCGAGAGGCCCCTTTGCGCCCCCTTGTGTATATATATATATATATAACCCCCACGACTGCTGGAACCATGGAGTCTCACTCTAGTATGGTATGTAGATTGGCTATTGTAGCAGCTATGAATTAGTCTTCAATGGTAGAGTTGAAAAAAGGGAAAAAAAAAACCCCCCCCGAAATGCACCAAAAAAAAAAAAAAAAAAAAAAAAGGAAAAAAAAGAAAAAAAAAAAGGGAAAAAAAAGAGGACTATAAGTACATCTATTAATACAGAATCGATGATAGTATCCCTTCGTGTGTATGAAATATCGTGCATGAAAATCGGAAATCCCGTTTGCAGCTTGATTTTTAGTTCAACCCTTCTCCAAAGCCGTGAAACCGATCATCCAATGGCTGGAATGACTGGTAATATTCTTCATGCCAGCTCCCCAAGTCGCCATGCGGCGTCAGCTCTCCCGGGCCGTAGAATTGGTCAGTCATGGGAAAGCTGTTGCCAATGTCTCCGTCATTCGGGTCTGAGACGCCGTTGCTCCAAGATTGAACGGCAACCGAATCCGTCGGGACGGGGACGCTCACATGCGGCATAAACGACATGTGTCCCGAGAAGCTGCCGTCCAGCATATTCATTGCCGCCGGCGTAGGCGCGGTCGTTGATGGGTCAGGGGCCAAGTTGCTCCCGCGCCTCCGCACATCGTCTTTGACGACAGTTCGCGTGCTGTCCCGGGTTACAAAAGTAGAGTTTCTGATGCTACCGCTCTCTTCGGAGCACTCGTCCATCATTACGACTCCAGAGTCCGGGCGTGGGAGTATCTCTCTCCCCTTTCGCGGTATGAGGGTTTGGAAGCTCTGTGCTCGGGACGGCTCGTTCCTCTTGTTGCTGCGGTTCGTGTAAGGCATGCTCTGCGCGGCGCCGATGCATCGCTCGACAGCCTCCATGAAGCATTGTTGGAACTTGGTAGTCAATGTCTCCAGGGTTGCGGGATTTGAGATCTTGTCGCGCAGGGAAGAATGCAAAACTTCAAATGACGCCATGTAGTAATTGGAGAGCTCAAAGTGTTCGATGACGGGGGTGAAATCTGCTCGTTTGGCATTAGTGAATTTTCCAAATTTCCCAATTATTAAAATTTTCTTTCTTTCGAATAGCGTCAAGGTAGAATGCATACGGTACGAATGGATCTGGTGGTCCTCATCATCTGGAAAGAGAATGTTCCAGATTTCTTTCCACTGGGCCTCGGGGGATGCGCCGCTGACCCTCTTGCGAGACAGGAGCTTGATGGACGTGGTTCCGTCCACTCCCGATTCTGGATCGTGATCCAGGATGTCGCACATCATCTCCTTGGGCAGACGCTGGTGATCGCGAAGCTCTTTCCGGGTATGAAAGTCGCGGTTGCATCTGTCGCAGACGAACGCGGACGGGTCGTCTCGCTTGTGCTGTTTGACAATGTGCTGTCTGTGGAAAGTGCGTCAGTGGTGGCGTTATACACAAAACGAATCACGCGTGTATAACATGATGCGAAAGGATGGGATGGGATAGGGCTTGGCGCGCGTTACCTTAGCTCGGCGAATTTGGGAAAGTATGTCATGGCACAGCTATGGTGGTCTCTGACGTTAAAACGCGAAGGGTTCCTCTTTCTGTAAGGGCAGCTCAAACGCAGGTTCTCCTCGTCCTTGGGGTTTGGCCGCAACTTCTTCAGGGGAGTGTACCCCAAGCCATCGCCGTCGCTGAACTCGCCGTCGTCCTCGTCCCCTCGGCCCTGCTTCTTTCTCTTGCCACCGGACTGGGAGTCGCCGGCACCGCTGCCGCCCTGAGAAGGCGTCGAGGAGCTGCTTGACGATGACATGACTTGTGTCATATCGGCGTCCGATGGGGTGGCCCAGAAACAGCTCCCAACATCGCCGACAAACTTGCACACGAGGCTTCGAACCGCCGGAGTCACCTTGGACGCCTCCTCCTGAAGGTCCACCCCGAAAACCAACTGGAGAGTGTAATCAAGAATGGCCTCTGTATCATGAGAGGAAACGTCTTCCGAGGTGGATGATGCCGTGTCCCACTTGGACGAAAGAGAAGGCTCGATGGTAGCCGTCTCGAGCTGCGGCCAGTCGCGGGAGTCGCTAGGAGTCAGGCTCTCTTCCTCCTCCTTGATGGGAGAGACCTTGGATGAGCTGACGGGAGAGAGTCAATACAAATGAGATGACGAGCTACCCCTCAAACGGTCTTTTGTGCTTGCCTTGCAGATTGATCCGGGCAGTCGCTCTCGCCCGCGGGAACGGGAGTGGCTGGAGTGGCGACGCGAATCTCTCCTAGCTTAGCGCTGAGGTCTGGGTATCCCGCAAAGGAGAAGCCGTCATCATCGTCATTGGCATGGGCCGAGCAGAAGGACCCCGTGGAGGATCGGTGTCGATGAAGCACTCGGCTGGCCGGGCGCGAAGCATCGACGGGATGGCCGCAAAAGACGTCGCTGAGATCGCTGGCGTAGCTCGTGCTGATAGGGCTGGCCAGCGTTGAGTGGGAGTAGGTGGTTGCCGAGTCGGGCACGTTTGCCGACGAGATGCTGCTCCTCGTCGAGGCGGTCCTCGAGCGCAGGCGAAACGAGCTGGAGGCAAAGTGCAGGCTTTCAGGGAAGTGCCTCCGTTGGCCAAAGGCGGTAGCGAGACCTTGGCTCTCGATGCTGGATTGAGGCGCAGTGGCGGGCTTATCGCCGAGCGCGTCTCTGGACCGCGAATCTCGTCGCAAGTGTATGGGGATGTGATTGACGGCGAGACCTGGTCTGCGATCTGTCTGATCGATGGAGCTATCGGCCATGGAGTGAGCCGCCGAGAAGCTAGCTCGTCTCAAGGTCATTTGAGTGCGGAGGACGAAGTTCTTCTTTTACACGAAAGCCGCTTTGGGCTCGAGGATGCACCAACAAGACTTTTGCATAACCGCCTGTTAGTTGCGTCGTATTATATCACAGACGGCGCCATTTTTTGCAAATAAATGGTGGTGATTGAGGAGAGGCAAACAAAAGAAGAAAAGAGATGCCAACCCACAATGCCAAATTATACGTATATTAATTGTGAGGAACAAAGCAAAAAGGTTGTCGAAAAATAGGAAAAAAAAAAAAAGACAGAAAGGAAAAGAAAGAAAGAAGAGAGAGCAGAGAGAGAGAGAGAGAGAGAGAGAGAGAGAGAGAGAGAGAGAGAGAGAGAGAGAGAGAGAGAGAGAGAGAGAGAGAGAGAGAGAGAGAGAGAGAGAGAGACAGAAAGAGGCTGCCTCTCTAGAATGCCTTATCGTTGATAGGGAGAGGGATGGAGGTTTGTAGAGGTTCCGGCTACTACGTATTAGTATCAGCGGCCCTCACCCGTGTTATTGTATCCCAGGATAAGGAATGCCTTGCGAACCCGCATCAACGCCAACTCGGATGCCTTTTGATGGCCCTGGACCTTTTTTTTTTTTTTTTTTTTTTGCCTACGGGCTGGACCCAAACCGAACCCTCCAGCGCGTGGCCTAGTGTTGTCTCTCGCGTCCGGGCCATGCTTTTGCCTAGCCGGGCCTGTAATAGAAGGCATCCTTCGTGGGGACGAGAGACGGTGCTGCGCCTCTGATTCGCTCATGGCGACGGCTGTTGCATGGGGAGCACTGCTGACGCAGGCAGAGACGATCTTGTCGAGGCAGCCCTATGGGCCTCGCATCTCGACGACGGCTAAGTGGCCGGGTCTGGTGCTCGATCCAAGGACCATCCTGATGCGGCTTCGCTGCCTGTCAAGCAGCCCAAGGTGGCAAGAGAAGAGCCAGCCTAGAGAGACGAAGAGGCTCCCCCATCTTGCGGTTTGGGGGGGGGCACACGATCGACCGATGGGCCGTTCGGGACCGATTTCAAGCCTCATCAAACCAGCTGAACATGTCCGTCATCGTTCTCATTGTGTCAAGGATGCGCCTTGATCTCTGATCCGGCACGCGTTAGCCCAGCGTGTACGGAGGACGGTAGGCATAGAGAGAGATGTACAGCGCAGAGGAGTGATAGGTAGGTGTTGATCCCATCCTACTGTAATCCCGTCCTGTGTGTGGAGGGGCGTGTGTGTGTGGGGGAATTGGGAATCATGAGAGTGCCTTGTGCAAATGGCCAGATGGCCCGAGGCAACGACGCAGGATAAAAATAACGTGGGGTATCGGCTTGCCCCCAACCTGCGCTGCGGGCAGATAGAGATGGCTGGTGGCGGCTGTCATGGGCTTCCTTTCCTAGCCTTTGCGGATCAAGTTCTCTCTCCTCGTTGGCTAATGAAGACGGACCGGCGCATCGTGGATGCGTTGAGTTGGAGCCTTGTTTTTTTTTCTTTCTTTTCTTTGGAGGATGTGTTTTTTTTTTTTAACCCCTGGCTGAACTCCGCGCACAAGCAGGTCGGATGGTGATGTCGTGGTGAAAGTTTGATTTTTGTTCTGTTCGTTCCATCATGGGCCGTCCTCAGCAGACAAACAGGAGCCGCCGGCAGCAGCAGAAGCCCGCACGATGGGAACTCAGGCCCCCAAGCCGCTCCCCTACTAGGGGAAGCTGCATACCTTAGTAGGTAGGTGAAGACCCCTCCCGCTGTTGGCCCCCCCCAAAAGCGGCCACTGGCAGCCGCTACACCACTCGGCTGCGTCCGCTAACGCGCGCCATCCAACAGCGGCTCAGCCCAGAGCCCCAGCCGTGCTCTCCAGGTTCCTCTATGACAGGAGCGGCGGTCCCGGATCGTTTCTGGTTGGCGCGATCGTTTGATGCTGCTGCACTTCGGCAAGGCCGCGAAGCCGGTGCATCTGAGCTGGAGCACTACAGAGCACGACCGGAAGATGAGTGAGGCGGCAGATGAGCGAATCGAGGTCTCAACGGAATGGGCCGTGGATTATTTTGGATGCTACAACTACTGCTACCACCACCACCACCACCACTGCTGCTGCTACTGCTACTACAGAGCACTGCTGCTGCTGCTACTGCTGCAACTAGCCTCACCGCTGAGCATCGGGTCGCGCTGCACGGCGATGCAGCGCGCTGTTGTTGCCGAGGCGGTTTTCAAGACTACTTGCCCCCTTCCAGGACCAACTGCTTGAGCCTTGTGCAAAGGTGCCCGAGGCAAGGTCGTTGCCAGACTAGAATGAGGGGGTATCATTATTATAACTACAATCAATATCTACAGGTTCATTACATACCACTACCACCATACGCAAGACAAGCCGTATCCAGCGAGGCAGGCAATGAAATCACGACCAACGCTTTGGGTGTCGAACGCGCGTCATGAAGCCGCCGCCTGAGCCAGCTTCCTGCGTTTGTTCCTTTCGTCTTGTTCGGCCAGGACTCGAGCGGTCAAGGTCGCCGCCATCGAGTTGTTGATACCCTTAATTCTCGAGTCTGCTTCTCTCTTGGATCGGCCGGCATCGCTCTTGTTTGCCTTGTCCTCCCTCTTTTCCCCATTTGCCTCTTCTTCCGCCGTTTCCCCAGCCTTGCGTTTCTTCTTCTTTTCCGACTTGCCCTTCTTGAGCGTGTGTGTTAGGCCGCTGGCCTGTAAATCTTCGATCCGCCTCTGTAATCTGTCCAAGTCCTTCTCACCAGTGGGGAGGATGGCTATCACATTCTCCTGGGCAAAGGCTTCTCCACACTCTGGGCAGGCCTCCGCTTTGATCTCCGCAATGGCAACCTCCGCAAACGCATGGCCGCACGGCACTAGGTAGACGGCTTTCGTTGCCGGTCCCATCTCTTTCATGGATATTGGGCAAGCCCACTTGTCGCCCGTCTTGGAGAACTTCAGCTTGGCCACATCACGTAGCGAGCGGATGCCCAGGACCGCTGGCGTCACTTCGTTGGGGTCGTCCGAAGGCATCAGCCCCTTGAGGATGGCTTCGTAGCTGTAGAGCCTTCCTCGCCAGTCCGAAACAACTGCGTCCAGGTCGAGGGGCGCGTCGCTGAGGGCACAGTGAGCCCACGCATGGCTGAGTGATTCGAGGGCTGTCGCCTTCAACTCGGAAATCGTTGGTGCACGCGCTGCGTTCTTGACAAGCTCGCGGCGTTTGGGGATGGATCCGCCGTCGTTGCCCATGGCTGTTCTATAATCGCGGCAATGCGGCGCAACTTTGGTATAGAAATTAGATTCGAGTTTTTTTTTTTTTATGCCCCAAAGTTTCGTCAGGGGTGTGATGACGATGGAAACCTTGATGAGAAGACGCAAAATGGCAATGGCTCGTGGCGAACATTTTGTGGGGGGGGGAGGATTACCAAATTTTCCGTTGCGGAGTTAACCGCCCAAAGTTAGATCAAGCTCACTTGTGGATCACAACTCTGCTGGCTATCGATAGCCCAGCTTTCCAGAGAACTCTCATGTGCCGCCTAGTGCCGATAGGATATATGCACACTGTACCAACCCGGTCTTTCCCAAAGACGACACAGTGCCCACACAGTGCGTGCAAACGCGCAGCGAATCCAATCCCACGAGGCTTAACCTACCGTTCTTGTCCTACCCAACCTTCACACAAATCCGACAGGACAGTTTTGTCGGGGGCATCATGCCAACGTGACCTTGGGCTGCCAGCGAGGCATTCCGTTATTGGTGTCATTCCTCCATCCTTGCCACCCCGCGACGACGATTCACGAATTTCCCTTTGGTCGATAGACTTCGACCTCCCTCGCGCGCGTCATCCTGTCCAACCCTCGGTGCGATTTTTGGCCTCGCCGTCGAGCCGTTACGACTCCCCAGCCTTGGTGCAGTACATGCGGCGCTTCCATTGAGGCTCCTGTCGACTTGGGGACGATGGCGCAGGCGCAGCAGCTCGCCCTGGAGCGGCTCGATTATATCACGAGGGGATTGCGGTCAAGGTGAGCTGCCGTGGTGGGGGATGTTTTGATCGAGGCTGCTGACTTTGTCGTCCCTCCCAGAGCCAGTGATGATGTGCGTAAGCGATTAGCAATCCAGCTTCGAGAGCTCGTAGCCGTGTGCCATCGAGGTGAGTGAGGCGATGCCGTGTCCCCTCCCCTCCCGCGTCTGAAGGACTGCGCAAATTTAACCTTGCCGCCTCGCAGACCTCAGCCCCGAGCAGTTCCTCACGTTCTACAACGGCGTCAACAATAAAATCACCCAACTCATCACACATGGCAGCGACTCCGCGGAGAGGCTGGGCGGCATCTACGCCCTGGATTCTCTCGTTGATTTCGAGGGCGTGGACGTGGCGGCGAAGTACACCCGTTTTACCCAGAACCTGAAAACTATTCTTCGTGGCAAGGACACCGTCCCCATGCGGCATGCCGCCATTGCCCTCGGGAAACTTTGCCGCCCGGGGGGGGCCATGATCTCCGAGCTGGTTGATTCCGAGGTGAATACCGCCCTCGAGTGGCTGCAGAATGATCGAGTCGAGGAGCGTCGGTACAGCGCCGTCCTCGTCCTGCGCGAGCTTGCGCGGAATGCCCCCACCCTAATGTATCAGTATATCCCAACCATTTTTGATTGGATCTGGGTCGGCCTTCGCGACCCGAGGCAGCTCATCCGCGAAACCTCGGCCGAGACGGTCAGTGCGTGCTTCCGCATCATTCGCGAGCGGGACCAAGAGATGAAGCAAATATGGATGAGCAAGATCTACAACGAGGCGAGACTGGGCCTCAAGGTCAACACGGTCGAGTCTATCCACGCATCTCTGCTGGTGCTCAAGGAGCTGCTGGAGCAAGGCGGCATGTACATGCAAGAGCATTACCAAGAGGCCTGCGACATCGTCTTCAAGCACAAGGATCACCGTGACCCGACCACGCGAAAGACGGTGGTGCTGTTGATCCCAGACCTGGCGAGCTACTCCCCGGCCGACTTTGCCCATTCTTGGCTTCACAAGTTCATGGTCTACCTGTCCGGAATGTTGAAAAAGGACAAGGAGCGCAACGATGCCTTTCTCGCCATCGGAAACATAGCAAACTCCGTCAAGAGTGCCATCGCGCCGTACCTCGATGGCGTCCTGATTTACGTGAGAGAAGGTCTCAGCGTGCAGTCTCGTAAGAGGGGCTCCGTGGACCCGGTCTTTGACTGCATCAGCCGCCTCGCTGTGGCCGTCGGCCAGACTCTCAGCAAATACATGGAGGCGCTCCTGGACCCCATCTTCGCCTGCGACTTGACGCCGAAGCTGACGCAGGCCCTGGTCGACATGGCCTTCTACATCCCGCCGGTCAAGCCCATCATTCAGGAAAGGCTGCTCGACATGTTGAGCGTTGTCCTCTGCGGCGAGTCCTTCAAGCCCCTCGGCGCACCGCAGCCAAACACTCTGACCTCGGTGCCCACCATCACAAAGGATGCCAAGGACCCGCAGGCATACGAAAATCGCAAGACGGAGATAAAACTCGCCCTGAACACGCTCGGGAGCTTTGATTTTTCCGGCCACGTCCTGAACGAGTTTGTGCGCGACGTGGCCATCAAGTATGTCGAGGACGAGGATCCGGAAATCAGAGAAGCCGCGGCTCTCACCTGCTGCCAGCTCTATGTCCGAGACCCCATTGTCAACCAGACCAGTTACCATGCCCTCCAGGTGGTTGGGGATGTCATTGAGAAGCTGCTTACCGTGGGAATCTCCGACCCGGAGCCAAATATTCGGCGGACTGTGCTGGCCGCCCTCGACGAGCGGTTTGATCGTCACCTGGCCAAGGCCGAAAACATTCGCATTCTGTTCTTCGCACTAAACGACGAGGTATTCTCCATCAGAGAAGTTGCCATATCCATCATTGGCCGCCTCGCTAGGTTCAACCCCGCCTATGTTATCCCTTCCTTGCGCAAGACTCTCATCCAGATGCTTACCGAACTTGAGTTCTCCGATGTGGCGCGGAACAAGGAGGAGAGTGCCAAATTACTGAGCCTCTTGGTTCAAAACGCACAGTCGCTCATCAAGCCCTACGTAGAGCCAATGATCTCGGTCCTTCTGCCCAAGGCCAGCGACCCCAGCCCCACGGTCGCTGCCACCATTCTCAAGGCCATCGGAGAGCTGGCTACGGTCGGCGGCGAAGATATGCTGCCGTACAAAGATCGTCTCATGCCGTTGATCATTGATGCCTTGCAAGATCAGAGCTCCAATATCAAACGAGAGGCTGCTCTCCACTCCCTCGGCCAGCTGGCGAGCAATTCGGGATATGTCATACAGCCTTACCTGGAGTACCCTCAGCTGTTGGAGATTTTGCAAGCCATTATCAGGACAGAAGATCAAAGAGGTCCTTTGCGACAAGAGACTATCAAATTAATGGGTATTTTAGGCGCGTTGGATCCTTACAAGCACCAGGTGAGCAGCTTGGCCTCTCTCTCTCTCTCTCTCTCTCTCGCTTTATTTTTCTATATATATGTAGACTTTTTTTTTTTTTTTTTTTGAACAACGGGGGCAGTATGAAGAAGCTCGAATTTTTGCTAATCGCGGAATGCAGCAGGTTGAGGAGAAAACACCCGAAATGCAGCGACGCTCCGAGTCCAATCAGTTAACAGACATATCATTAATGATGACCGGGTTGACTCCGTCGAATAAAGAGTACTTTCCTACAGTCGTCATCAACGCTCTACTTCAGATTCTCAAGGACCACTCTCTGGCGCAGCATCACGCCGCCGTCATCGAAGCCATCATGAATATCTTCAGAACTCTGGGATTGGAATGTGTGTCATTTTTGGATAGAATCGTTCCTGCGTTCTTGCTTGTTATTCGATCATGCCCCACCACCCGCCTGGAGTCGTACTTCAATCAGTTGGCGACATTGGTGAGCATTGTGCGACAGCACATTAGGAACTATCTTCCAGAAATCGTGGAGATACTCCAAGAATATTGGCCTACGTCTGGTTCGCTTCAAACTACAATTCTGTCCCTAGTCGAGGCCATCTCCAGGTCTCTCGAGGGCGAGTTCAAGATCTACTTGGCATCGCTTCTCCCTCTGATGCTTGGTGTGCTCGATAAGGATGTGTCTATCAAGCGAACTCCGTCCGAGAAAGTTTTGCACGCCTTTCTGGTTTTTGGAGCGAGTGCTGAGGAGTACATGCATCTCATTATCCCTGTTATCGTTAGAACCTTTGAGAAGCAGGGACAGCCAGCCTTCATCAGGAAGCAAGCGATTGACACTATTGGCAAGATTTCCCGCCAAGTGAATTTGAACGATTTTGCGGCCAAGATCATTCATCCCCTAACGAGAGTGCTTGACATGGGAGAACCATCACTTAGGCTCGCTGCGCTCGATACGCTCTGCGCTTTGGTGCAGCAGCTCGGGAGGGATTATATACACTTCATGGGAACCGTGAACAAGGTCATCAGCCAACATCAGATTCAACACCAAAACTATGACCTCTTAGTCAGCAAGCTGCAGAAAGGGGAGGTCCTACCACAGGACCTGACGTCGGACGCGCGGCTTTTGGACATTGGGGATGAAACTCCCTTTGCGGATCTGGGCAACAAGAAGCTGGAGATGAACGCCATCCACCTGAAGGCTGCCTGGGACACAAAAGGAAAGTCCACAAAAGAGGACTGGCAGGAGTGGTTGCGAAGATTCAGTACCACGCTTCTCACAGAGTCGCCGAACCATGCCCTGAGGGCCTGCGCTAGCCTTGCGAGCGTCTACCTGCCGCTGGCCCGAGAGCTCTTCAATTCGGCGTTCGTCTCTTGCTGGAGCGAGCTATATGAACAGTTTCAGGACGAACTGATTCAGAATATCGAGAGCGCTATCAAGTCAGAGAATGTCCCGCCAGATCTGCTTGGTCTTCTGCTCAACCTGGCCGAGTTCATGGAACACGATGACAAGGCGCTGCCCATAGATATCCGCGTTCTCGGTAGAGAGGCTGCCCGCTGTCACGCCTATGCAAAAGCACTGCACTACAAAGAGCTCGAATTTTTGCAGGACCAAAGCAGTGGTGCTGTGGAGGCCCTTATTGTGATCAACAACCAGCTGCAGCAGTCAGATGCGGCCATCGGCATTTTGCGGAAAGCTCAACTGTATAAGGAAGGCATTCAACTCCGCGAGACGTGGTTTGAGAAGTTGGAGCGGTGGGAAGAGGCTCTGGCGTCTTACAACAAGCGTGAGAGAGAGGTGCCTGCTGATCAGCCTATCCCCATCGACATTGTCATGGGCAAGATGCGCTGCCTCCACGCCCTGGGCGAGTGGGACGCGCTCGCCAGCTTGACCGGCAGCACTTGGGCCAACTCTGCCCCCGAGGTCCAGAGGATGATTGCGCCGCTTGCTACGGCTGCCGCGTGGGGTCTTGGCAAATGGGATTCGATGGATAACTACCTTTCCTCCCTGAAGAGATACTCTCCGGATCGATCGTTCTTCGGCGCCATCCTGGCCCTCCACCGCAACCAGTTCAGAGAGGCCATTGCCTGCATTGAGCAAGCCCGCGAAGGCCTGGACACTGAGCTCAGCGCCCTGGTCAGCGAATCGTACAACCGGGCGTACCAAGTCGTCGTCAGGGTCCAGATGCTTGCCGAGCTGGAAGAGCTGATTGTATATAAACAGTGTGACGAGAAGAAACAGGCCACCATGCGCAAGACGTGGGAGACCAGACTGGAAGGATGCCAGCGCAACGTGGAGGTTTGGCAGCGCATGCTGCGGTTGCGCGCCCTGGTGATCTCTCCCGCGGAGAACATTCGCATGTGGATCAAGTTTGCCAACCTCTGTCGCAAGTCGGGCCGCATGGGACTGGCCGAGAAGTCGCTGAAGCAGTTGATTGGCTCCGACGCGCCGCTTGAAGCTTTGATTCCGTACTGGAGCGATACGAAGGGCGAGAGGCAAGCAACGGCGGCGCCGCGCAACGCTCCGCCTGCTCAGGTCATATACGGCATGCTCAAGTACCAATGGGAACTTGGCCAGCAGCCATCCATGAGGGCGTCAGGAATCGCCGAGAGGACTCTGTATTGCTTGCAGCGGTTTACCAACGACTCGGCCCACCGCCTGGACGTTGCAAAGGCTCATCTCACGGCGCAGGTCGGAAGCGACGTGAACCTGCCGCTCGAGTTTGGTTTCCAAAACCAGGTGGACCCATCTGTCATGAGCCCGCAAACGCAGCGGGCGCTGGTCGACCAGACGGTGCTGTTGGCGAAATGCTACCTGCGGCAGGGAGAGTGGCAGATTGCCCTCAACAAGGACGATTGGCAATACACCAAGATCCAGGACATTCTGGCCTCGTATTCCCAGGCGACCAAGTACAACCCTCGCTGGTACAAGGCTTGGCATGCCTGGGCGCTCGCCAACTTTGAGATTGTGCAGACCTTGTCCGCTAGAGGCGATGGACAGCTGTCAAGAGCAGATCAGACGATGATCATTGAGCACGTTGTTCCGGCCATCCAGGGCTTCTTCAAGTCCATCGCGCTATCCGCGGGCAGCTCGCTTCAAGATACGCTGCGTCTGTTGACGCTGTGGTTCACGCACGGCGGCAACTCGGACGTCAACACGGCCGTAACCGAGGGCTTTGCTAACGTCAGCATCGATACGTGGCTGGAGGTGATACCTCAGCTGATCGCGAGGATCAACCAGCCAAACAAGCGCGTGCAGCAGTCTGTGCATAACCTCCTTGCCGATGTGGGCCGGGCGCATCCGCAGGCGTTGGTCTACCCGCTCACCGTTGCCATGAAGTCGTGGCAGAATAGTCGGCGGTCGAGGTCTGCGGCGCAAATCATGGACAGCATGCGACAGCACAGCGCTAACCTCGTTGCCCAAGCGGACACCGTCAGCCATGAGCTGATTCGGGTTGCCGTGCTCTGGCACGAGCTCTGGCACGAAGGCCTGGAAGAGGCCTCGCGCTTGTACTTTGGCGACCACAACATCGAGGGCATGTTTGCGGCGCTGGAGCCGCTCCATGAGCAGCTGGAGAGAGGGCCGGAGACGCTCAGGGAGATTTCATTCGCGCAGGCCTTTGGACGGGACCTCAAGGAAGCTCAAGACTGGTGCCACCAGTACGAGACGAGCAGGGATGTCAACGATCTCAACCAAGCATGGGATCTCTACTACCAAGTTTTCCGTCGCATAACTAGGCAGCTGCCGCAGGTGACGAGCTTGGAGCTCACATACTGCTCCCCCAAGCTGCTGAACGCCAAGAATCTCGACCTAGCAGTCCCAGGAACGTACAAGAGTGGACAGCCTATTGTGAGGATAATGTCCTTTGATTCAACGTTTACTGTCATCAATTCGAAGCAGAGGCCAAGAAAACTCAACGCCAACGGCAGCGACGGTGTTTCGTACGCCTTCTTGCTCAAAGGCCACGAGGACATTCGCCAGGACGAGCGGGTGATGCAGCTCTTTGGTCTCTGCAACACCCTGCTGGCCAACGATTCCGAATGCTACAAACGACACCTCAACATTCAGCGCTACCCTGCCATTCCGCTCTCTCAGAACTCCGGATTGCTGGGGTGGGTTCCGAATAGTGACACGTTACACGTCCTCATCCGAGAGTATCGCGAGAGCCGCAAGATTCTCCTCAACATTGAGCATAGAATAATGCTTCAGATGGCGCCTGATTATGACAATCTCACGCTCATGCAAAAGGTAGAAGTGTTTGGGTATGCCCTGGACAACACAACAGGTCAGGATCTTTACAGGGTCCTCTGGCTGAAATCCAAGTCGTCGGAGGCCTGGCTAGAGCGGCGGACGAACTACACTCGCTCCTTGGGCGTCATGTCCATGGTGGGCTATATCTTGGGCCTAGGCGACCGACACCCTTCGAATCTCATGCTGGACCGCGTCACCGGCAAGATTATTCATATCGATTTCGGCGACTGCTTCGAAGTTGCCACGAAGCGTGAAAAGTACCCCGAGAGAGTGCCTTTCCGACTTACCCGCATGTTGACCTATGCCATGGAGGTTAGCAACATCGAAGGAAGCTTTAGAATTACATGCGAGCATGTAATGAGGGTATTGCGAGACAACAAGGAGAGCGTGATGGCTGTACTGGAAGCCGTAAGTTCACACAAATGCCACATGCAGTCCGTCGCTTGACAAGGAGCTTTGGAGAGCTAACCCCGCCGTCACAGTTTATCCACGACCCCCTCCTTACCTGGAGACTGACGAACGCTGCCTCTCCGGCTGGGCCCAATTTCCGATCCGAACGCGAAGTGGCGCTGGCAGGTCCCCATGCCATGCGAGCACGGCGACAATCCATCCTGGATGCGGATGTGGCCCCATCTGAGCTCATGGCAAATGTCGAGTCGTCAGCACCCCCTATGGCTAGAAACAGGGCCCGCACAAACAGCTCAGCGGTTCCTGACGGCGCCCAGGCCAACGGCGCGGAAGAGAGAGAGAGCCAAAATGCCAGGGCAATCGAAGTGCTGGACCGTGTTTCTCAGAAGCTTACGGGACGCGATTTCAAGCCCAATGAGGAGCTTGACGTCATTAACCAAGTGAATAAGCTCATCATCGAGGCCACGAAATTGGAGAATCTGTGTCAGCACTACATAGGATGGTGTAGTTTCTGGTAGCCTAAGAGAACGGAGCGTAGGGCGGGTCAGGGATAAGCGGAAAGAGGCTTGGCCAACCAAAAAAAAAAAAAAAAAAAAAAAGGAAAAAAGAAAACCCAAAGAAAAGAGAGAGAGAGAGAGAGAGAGAGAGAGAGAGACAATGTTTGGCCTGCCTGTTTCGCAGATGGCTCTGGTGGCGGCAGTGTGTGCCTGCGTTTGCTGGTAGCTCCCCAGCGTCGAGAGGACCAGGAACGATTTGAATTCGGATATTTGGGCAGTAGGTTCAGCAAGGGTAACACTGATGTGTGCCTCTTCTTCATTCTGCTCTACCCTGATGGGAGTTTGGAAGGGAGGATAGTGCTTTTGGCTATGGCGGTTGTTTGCGTGCCGACCTGGAGATATAATTGTAATCGTCATGGCGAGCGAGCAGGTACTATTCATTTTTTTTGTTTTTTGTTTTGTTTTAAATGATGTATGACTTTTGAACGTCTTTGTGCCTTTTTCTCTCTCTCTTGTGATGCATTGTGTGTACGTTGTCAGCGAACACGCATGATATTACACTTGCTCTCTCTCTCTCTCTCTCTCTCTCTCTCTCTCTCTCTCTCTCCGTTTTTTTTTTTTTTTTTTTTTTTCATCTACAGACTTGATCTATATTTTTTTTTCATTAGGTTGCTCAAGTTGTCAAGTTTACTTCTTCTCCACTGTCGGCTATCCTCGTTGTCTTTACCGTGTTCAACCTGTAGTTTCTATATCAAACTACATGTTGGATAGGGCTATATGCTCCTCATGCCCAAAGGCTTTTATGTATACGGAGTACAATGACAGCGAGACGTCATGCCGATTAACACTAGAGCCGTGTGTCCAAGAGCTCAAGCTCAAGCTCAAGCTATCTATATATATTTATATATGAAGGTCAAAGCGATGCCGACGGCTGTATGGTTGTCGAGATACTGAATATTCTCTCGGACGCCGGCCATTTGCCTATTGATCCGCAATTAGCCTTTTGTCATATCCTCACCGCAATCCTCCATATGACACAACCCATGGCAATGTAATCAGCAGGGAATTTTCCCCTTCCCCGGCTCTTTTTCTTACTTGGGGATTGGTGCGGTTGTCGCAAGATCCATCCACTCTACTAGACAGAATTCTTTATATAGCTCGCATCTTCTATTGGCACTGTCGTGTTAACCTTGGCTGTTGTTTTCGCAGGCCCCTCTCCCTCCCGGGCCGTGGGCTGTAGATGAAGGGGGCGTGAGGAGAGTAGCCCCTTTGTAAGAATTGACTGACTAGGGCTGACTAGATAGATGACTTGTGTAGAGAAAGAGAATCCTTTGAAGAGAAAAAGATTGGAGTTGGCCAAAAAGGGAGACAAAACATGAAAGCTGAGGCAGACAAAGATTTGCCGATGCCCGCAAAACCCGTTCATAGGGGCAAAGCAAGGATGCTGCACTGTAGCTTGACTGTCGTTGGCTTGATTTAATCAATTATTTTTAATGTGTAGTGAGGCGTGTGATATAGTACGTATAGCAAAAATGCCTTCGTTATGAAAGTTTGGAAGATTGCCATGGTACTGATGATGAAAATGCAATTACGCTAGGGAGAATATATATATATATATAAAGAAGGCCAATTTAGAAGCTACTTTCCACTTCATGTCGACACCTTTGTAGAGTAGCCCAGCCTTGCGTGATGAGTGGAAAAAAGCATTCTTGTGTGTAAATTAGTCTCGAGGCAATCGATGCCACCATTACCTGCGGCATCGTGGGGTTAATGGAAATGAGGCCCAAGCCAACGTCACTTGTTCCTGGTGGAGTGCTTTGTTTTGCCCTTTCTTGCGGACGAGACGGGGGCTCGAAATGACACACACAACTCAGCGGAGAGCGTCTGTACGGAGAGCAGCTTGCCCATGGCGTTGTTTGTGTCTGCAACTCATCACCAACACCGGAAAACACGGCCCCCCCCCCCCTTACTATCTTTGTTTGCCATGAAAAAAAAGAAAAAAAAAAAAAACAACCAACAGCTTGGCTTATCATGATAATAGCGTAAATAATTCTCGTAATGAATGGCGTATATACATATATACATATATACATACGGAGTATATATTATATGATGAGCTCTTGCTGATAGGAGTGGTCAAGAGGCTGCCACGCGCGCAATCTCAAAGCCAATATACTCCGTAGCTGGAATGAAGAATGAAATGGCAACATGGCAAATAACTTTTATCCAAGCCAATGAAAAGCGAGAACCGGGCAATGGTCCGGTAGAGGCGGTGTAAATTTGTTTGCGAAAAGCCCATCCTGTTGGGTCGCGGGTGTGCGTACTGTGCGGAACGAGAGGAGAAGGTCAACCACATGGTGTTGGATCAAACGCCTCCCGCAACTGTTGGCGCACCGACGATTGCCACCGGAGCCATCACATCACCCTTACATGTGTTACAATGTGACGGAATGGAAAACTAAAAGGGGTCTGGAGGCTGAATGTCAGGCTGCATGGAACCCCGCCCCTGTGCATTTCAGCTCAATGCATCAGGAGATTCCTGTGGTTAGTATGTAGGCATACGTAAACAATATTACGGACAAGGGGGGAAGTGTTAAAAATAAAGTATCGTCACGTCAATAATCTCTTGACTCCTGTGCCAGCTCTCACGTAGCAAGGCTTAAAGATGACTGCAATGGCAATCACGACAACAAGAGAGAGAGAGAAAGAGAGAGAGAGAGAGAGAGGAGGAAGAGGAGGAAGAAGAGGAGGAAGAAGAGGAAGAAGAAGAGGAAGAAGAAGAGAAAGAGTAAGAGAAAAGAGGAAAAAGAAAAAAGGGAGGGAGGGGGGGGAGTGGTATCAGAGACAAGGTAGAAACATCCGAGCATCCGGGATTTAGCATTACGTAGGTGCCTCCAACGCCACCTCCCACTTATATTAAGCACACAAGCGTAAAATCCCCATCTTCTTTGTTTGCGTCGCGCCCATCGCCCTGCCCCGTGCGTTCTGTGTGCGGCGCGCGCATCATGTATCCTTCTTGGGCTTCCTCGCCGTAAACACCATGGTCCTCCCGACGATCTGGATATCCACCTCGTCAAAGCTCTGCCGTAGCCCGTCCTCGAACACGCTGCTGCTGTCCTTCCAGTTGCTGAATATGCTCTTGTCGTTGTAGATCTTCATGAGCCGTCTGGCGAGCCAGTTCATCGGCCTCTCTTCCCCCAGGATTGTCGTTCCCACCAGGACACCGTCCTCGGCCACATAGTCCTTCAGCCGGCTGAACACTTTGGCCTTGACCTCCGGTGGCCCGGCAAGGCAATGTAACAGGTAGAAGATGCTCACAGAGTCAAACTTTTGGCCAACAGGCAGCGGCAACGATTCCGTCACGTCGGCTACGACAGAGTGTACTTCTATGCCCTTCCGTACAGCAGCGATACGGGCGGCCGCGAGATCCAGCGTGTGTGGATTCAGGTCGACAAGTGTAATCTCTTTGCAAGGTGTTTCGGACTTGAAAGCATTGGCAGGATAGTAACCTGTGCCGACGCCAACATCGAGATGTTTGCTTCCTATTGTAGATCTGAAAAGGGGTAGCTGCACTTTTTCCGTCGAGCACTTCCAAGCGTAGCTGTTTGATATCCTGAGAACCCACCAGTCGTATATCCGCAGGGTAAAGGGCGTGTAAGCAGCCGAGCCCGCATTCTGCGCCGGCGACTGTTTCTTAGCCGCTGTCCCGGATTCACCCATATCCGTTTGGACTGCAATGAAGAGTTTGAGTTTTTTCAAGGAGTTGAAATCAAAAGGGGTTCCGGGGTGCACAAGCTCATAGAAAGGAAGAGAGGGATACTGGATACTACATATAAGAGGAAGGGGGTTGGGGGGGGGGGGGGATGAAGAGAGAAAGAAAGAGAGAGAGAGAAAGAGAGAGAGAGAGACCGATGTTGTCAACTTGGGTAGCCTACCATGTTAGTCCAACAAAACATTATACTAGTTGGTCAGGCGCGGGCTGCTCATATGAACTGCGTTTTGCCTTTACGGATACTTTTTCCCTTTACTCGACGGCACCTTTATCACTCGACAAAGCGGGCTTTTATCTCGGGTCCAGGCCGCTAATATCTTTGGTGATCCACCTGTCATCTATCGAACTTTCTTTTGGGGGGTCTGTAAGTGCAAACAACGGCCCCAAGGGCCCCCCCCCCCCCCCCCCTCTTCCCTTGGATAACCGGTCAATGAAGCATAATTTCTTCCTGTTAGGCCATCGTATGCTTTTGGCAAACTAATCACCGACGTCGCACGACATACGGAACCGACAAAGGTTAGTTGCCCGCGACAGGCTCCCAAACCCGACAGGTTGGCCCAATCAGGCAGGATTCTGCGCGACACGCGGAATCTTGCATCAACCTCAATGCGGTGAAGTCTCAGCCCCGGGACTTCAGACAAACTTTTGGGCACTAAGTCCCAAATAGCCTGGCACCATTAGGACTCGAGGGGGTCGAGGATAGGACCCATTTCACCGGCCCGCCAAGCTTGGCTTGTCGACACGCAGCTTCAGCTTTGCGCCGCGCGCGCAACCATGGACCAGTCCGCTCGTGGCCGGGCGTCACCAGTGCCGCAAAGGTTTGTTGTCCCTTCCATAGAACACCTCCACCCCTATGTGTGTTCCGCTCTTTGTCTGCTGTCCTTGGGCCAGGGCGAATTTTTGACGTCCTGGGCCGTGGTCGTGGCGATGTCCGGTGTCACGCATGAATAAACCGAGCCAATCTCTTTTTGAACAAACATAGATTAACGTGCCGTCTGGAGGGAACCCGGACCCGGACCCGGACCCAGAAAAGCTCGCACTGGCCTCGCACGGAGTTTGGATGACAAGGGCTAAGAATCGTCGCCTTCGAACCATTTCCCGTGTTGAGCGTCTTGTCAGCAATCGTCTGTCACTTTATAGCTTGCGATTCAAGTTGTAATAGCTATCAAGACGGAGTCATCAACACCGTCATTCGACTTGGCCACTTTATCCATTTTGCTCTAATGCCGTATACTCCGTAAATTGCCGTCTGTCGCCCGTCCACAGGGGGGGAAAAAAAGAGGGAAAAAAAAAGTGAAAAAAAAAAAAAAAAAAAAGAAATGTCATCGCAAGTGCTTTTTCTCGTCTCCATCTTATGTACGGCGTCTAGGTCGTGTCGCTCTACAACGCCCAAGGGCGTGTGCCGTTTTCTTTCTTTTCTTTTTCTTTTCTTTTCTTTTCTTTTCTTTCTTTCTCTTCCTTTTTACAGTTCATCCTTCTCCTGCTGCGAATTCTTCACGGCTTCTCCATGCTCACAGGCTGCCGGTGTTCCCACCTCCATCTTGTAGACACACTTCTCGGCCTCGGTGACCCTCCAGATCTCCTCCTTCTCCGCGCATCCGAGCCAGACGTTGGTTCGTCTCTGGGGGCCGTTCCAGCACGTCTGTCCGTTCTCGTACCGCATCACCATCCTGGGGCCACTGCCGAGACTCTTACCATCCACCCTCTCCTCCTCGTCCGCAATTTCAACATCGATCCTCTCAAAGTTGCCCATGTTGGTGGATGCATAACCCTTCTTGGATTTCTGGAGCGTCTTTTCGAGCCAGCATAGTTCGTACGTATACTCGCCGGCGTCAATCTCAGCACACTTGCCCTTGATGGATCTGAAAATGTCAGATGGCCCATAATCCTTCTGCTGCAGATCCGACCTCGCCTGCTCAAGATCCCTGTTCTTGCTCCTCAGATCCTGCTCGGCTGCCTCGACTGCCTCTCGAGCAGCCCTAACAGCGCTCGATTCCGACCCATCCTTGGAAGCATCGGCAATCACGCCATTGTCAATCAGCCATTTACGAATAACCTTGATTTTGTCGTGCACCACACCGCGGATGAAGGGGGGGATGTAAGCATCAAAATCGTAAACTAAGGATAGAGAGAGAGAGAGAGAGAGAGGAGCTCAGTGTCAGCAACAAAAGCAAACGCAAGCAGTTGGGGAGGGATAAGCTGATAGTGCTTACGAATGTCCGTATCGTCGCTGAGCTCATCGAATGCCTTCCAGTTTACTCCGTTGGTCTCGTCGTCCTCTTTGAGGATCTCGTTGATGTCCGACTCGATGACTTCGGACTTGTCAGCCGAAGCTTCGCGGGCCGCGTAGTCTTCGAAAGACCTAACCGCGGCCTTGACTCCTTCATCGTTGAAGTTGGGGTTATAGCCTTCCTTGAACTCTTTGAGGATGGTCTCGAGCTCGTTCTTCTTGCTGCGCACGGCTTCGCGGTCCTCTTTGACCAGCCTGAGAGTTTCTCGCAGCTCTTCGACTCTATCCTTGGCGAGGCTGACGAGAACGCCAAGCTTGCCGCCAGGGCCGCCGTCGCTTTTGACAAGCTTACCTCTGTCTTCGCTCTTGGCTTGGTCATATTTCCGTTGCAAATCTTCCTTTTTAGCCTCGAGAAGCTTAATCTCCCTTTCCAGCTCCGCAACGCGAGCCTCGGCTTGCTGAAGGAGAGCGGACGCCTGTTGTAGCATTTCCCGCTTCTTTACGCTAGCCTTTTCGACATTTTCCCTCCTCTCTTCCGCCAGTCTTCGGTATTCTTTGCCAATCTCCGCACAGCGGTTTTCGCATTTGACGCCATTGACGTGCGCGCCCTCGTCTGTGCCATCGCAGCAGACGTCATAATCGCAGATGCCATCATTGACGTAGGCAAACGGAATGTAGGCCCCGATGTGACCCTTGTTGGTGCACCAGAATCCAGGGAGGGAATTGGTGGTGTTTGTAGTTCCAGAGGCGCTGCCGATCAGGGGCTGTTCAGGAGAGAGGGGGTCGATAAAGGCACAAGCAGCAGTGCCGGGCTCGTCCGAGCCGTCTGGGCAGTCGCAGGTGTCGTCGTTGACACGATCCAGGCTGATCGTGATGGAGGGGTTGCCGATGCAAGAGAAGACGTCCTCGTTCTGGTAGTGGGAGATGACTTGAACGACACACAATCAGCAATTGGGCGTTGAATTGGCCACCGATTGGCCTATCCGAGCTGTTTACGCCTCACACCGGGCAACTCTCCCTTGTGTGTATGTATGGGCCAGCTGCGTCGTTCCCAACTTACACTCTGGTCCGACTCCACGCGGCACGCCGCCAGCAGCAACCACTGTGAAGGAGCACACGGCGCCCAGCAGCGCCAAAGACTTTGGGTGCTGCATATTGCGGGCGAGTTGTAGGGCCTTGGGGGAGTATGTCGGAGAGGCGAGAATGGCTCGAGGGTGAAGGCCCAACCAAAGCTCTCCCTACCAAAGTAGACAAAGTGGCAGCTCCCCCCACTGGCTCGGTGGAGTTATCGGTAGCTTGTTATCCGGCAAAGCTCCGGCACGCGCGTTCGCGGGATAAGACGCCCCACATCGCGGGGTTCCAGGGGAAATGCGACTTTGATACGGAGTACTCCGTACCGAGAACCCCTCCAAAAGAAGGACTTGAGATTTTGGCACTTTCAGACCTCAAGCCCATCAACAACAAACACTTCGCCGATGCCCTTCTGCCCCCGATGGCGTCTGCCCCCGATGCTGCGGCCCTCAAGAGCCTCGAGATCCTCGTCCAAACCGCAGGCACCCTTCTGAAGCGGCTCCAAGACGTCCTCGGTGAGATTCGAAGCAACCCAGAGGCCGCCTCGGCCCCGGCGACCTCGTCAGCGTCGACAGCGCCTCTCGATGCCGTCGCCCTCGCCCGCGACTCCGCTGCCCTGATCAAGGCTCATGCCACCAAAGTCTCTCTGCTTATCATAAACGAGCCCTTCACCCCGAGCGCAGTCTCGTCCGTCGTCCGCGAGCTGGTGGCGGGCCCCGTGCCCGGTCTTGCGGCCTCTGTCCAAGCATGCGATCCGCGCGCGTACACTCTGGTGTTTCGGCGTGAGCTGGCGTGGCGATGCCAGCGCGTATTGTCGGAACTGGCCGATCTCCTGCAAAGGATACCAAAGGACGGCAAAGTGCTGGCAAAGGAGAAGGAGGGGTTTGGCGCATCCGGAAAGGGCAGCATTGCATCAACTGGTGTCCTCTGGTCCGCTTGCGACAGTGTCGCCAGTCTTGCCGACGGTGGCGTGGGGGGATTCTTTGTGCACAAGATGAACGAGTGGAGGGACACCCTCAACGACATCATGGAGGAGATGAAGGAATGGGGAGACGAGGAACCTGACGAGGATGAAGACGAGGACGAAGATGAGGACGAAGATGAAGACGAAGACGAAGACGAGAACGAAGACGAGGCACACAGCCAGGGAGACGGCGTCGGCAATCTTGCAGACCAGGTTGGGTCAACCCACATATCGACGCAAAATATCCTCGACGACCTCATGAGCTCGCACCGGAGCATTCCCGCCTCCGACCCCGACCGCATCCGCCCCCGCCTCGAATCATCCCTTCGCCGGCTTCGCCTCGTAGGCCTCTTATACCAGGCCATCACAAAGCGCCGCATGAAGAAGCTCCCCCCCTTCCCCCGGGCCGAGGCCAGCACCAAGGTGCCGCAGCGATTAGACGAGCTCGCCGCCCTGCTGCAGAAGCTCCCCGACAGCTTCGGGGACTTGGCGTGCGCCTTTTACGAGCTGCGGCCGAGGGAGATTGACGACGCCATGGACCACTGCTTCCTCGGCGCGTTTGCCGTGAGCGAGCTGCTGAGCGAAAGCTGGGATGGCTCACGAGACGAGTTTACGGAGTGGACGGACAAATTTCAAAAGGAGATTAAGAAAGCATAGCAGCAGCATTCAATGAATCAAAGATTTCCCCCACCATGCCGTCGCCGCCGGTAGTTGTTTAACCAGTTCTTTCCGATGCCGAGTTCGCACAAACCCCACGCCTGTTGTGTCTCCCTTGCTCCTGCTATTGTACTTGAGTAGTTTGTAGAAACATTTGCTTGATGACATTGACATTTGCGCATCAACGCGAGATATCTAAAAAAAATAAAAAATAAAAATAAAATAAAAATTTATTGAAAAAAAAAAGAATAGAGAAGAGAAGAGTCTCATCTTTGTTCATCTTGTGATGTTATTCTATTCACAGCACAACGTCCGACAGTCGCTAAATGCATTTTACCTTACATACAATGTACCTATGCTACAACGTAACACAAAGTTTCAAACTTGAGAGTCCCTTCAATGTTGCCGTCCTAGTTAACAAAAAAAAAATCGTAACTCCACAAGGGGGGAACCAGAGAGAATATGAGAGAATATGAGAGAAGAAGAAGAAGAAAGGGCAAAAGAGAGCGTAGCTTTCCTACCGCAACACCCCCAGCCCCTTTGCAGCATTCGCAACGCCGCTCGGCACTCTGCAACTCCCTCCCCACTGGCTTAATGCATGGCCTGAGTGGTTTCGTGCTCGAAAATACTCGACTGCCCTAACCGCTTGTCCTCTGCTGCGCCGTCTTCGGTGGTTGGGGTGTCGGGAGTAATGGTCAACTCTGGCGTGTCGAGAAACGGCGGTGCGTCCTGTGGTTCGCTGGCATTGGCAATTGACTCTCCGCCCACGTCCGAGGTTCCGATTCGGAGGCTTCTCTCGACATGTTCAGCGTTTGCCTCTTCCTTGTCCTCCTCCTTGACCTGGGTAAGCGGACGCGCTGAGCCGTCGCCGGCCTCCACTTGGTGCGTCGCGGATCCATCGTCAAGATTGACGCCGACGATCTCGGCCAGGCTGCGAAAGTTGAACATGGGCTCGCTCTCCATCTCGCCGTCGCCGCTGTCGCTGCGATTGCCCGTGCTCTGCCGCTTGGTTGCGTCCGGGCCGGCCAGTCCCTGCCCGCTATAGCTCCCCGAAGGGCTATCCGCCAACGAGGAGCCCAGCGACGATGCGTTGCTCATCTGCCTCAGATGCGAGCCTCCCCGGCTAGGAGGGGTTGGGATAGGCAGCGACGCCGATGAGGCCGTCTCCGTTGCGCCAGCTTGCGGTCCACGATCGACCCCCTTTCCCTTGTCACCGATGCTTTCCGCCTTCCTCTCGAGCTCCGGAGCGTCCGCTGCCTTGGAAGTTTGCGACGCAGCCTGCATAGTCACCTCCAGCCTAAGGTTGCTGGCTGCGCTGTTGCCTCGCTTACGGCCCAGCCCCAGGGAGAGGCTGCTTCCACTGGCTCCGCTCAGGCCGCCCCCATAAGGATCCTTGCCCTGCTTCTTGAGAGCCTTGCGCTCTGCCTTTTCGCGCTCCTTTTCTCTCTTCTTGGCTTCCTTCTGGAGGGCCTTTTCCACCTTGCGTTTTCGATCTTCCTCGGCCGCGAGGGACAGACGAACCGCTTCCATAAACATCATGTCTTCGAGCTCCTCCATCCGAGTATGACGGCTCCCGTCCGGATTCCGACTCAAGCCCCGTTCGCCGAGCTCCTGGCCTTCTGCGGTATCGGTCGCACCGCCGCTCTGCCCTCCCCCGGGGGTGCTTGTGCCGCCGCTGTTCGTGCTCGTGTTCCTCCTGCCGAACCTGCTCGTGCGCATCCTAGACCGAGACTCGGTTCCCCCCATCAGAAAGGCCGCGGTGTGGAGAGCAGTGGCTGCGGCGGCGCGGCGTGCTTGGTGCGCACGCGCCGAGGCCAGCTTCGTCGCCCAATCCGGCCGGATGCGGTCGGTGGTGATGACGTTGGGCGCATTGACGGACAAACTATGTGCCCTTCTTCGTCCCGTCGGGGCGGCGGCGGCGGCAGGGGCCGGCGCCAGCGTAGAGCTGAGGGAGCTTTGAGAGGACATGGCCGTATTCGAAGCCAGATTGGAAGAGAATGCCAGGCCGCGTCGGAAAGGAGGCGGTTCATACGTCACACCAAACTCGGGTTGCTGGCAGTAGGGACACGACGAAGGCTCTGATATGAGCATTTCCGGGGGGTCTTCCGCCGAGAGGCCCTGGTTCGGATCGCGCACCTGACCATCGGGATGGTGTTCGGGAAGGTGAGGATCGGCTCGCTTGATCTGCACAAAGCATTCGCTACATATCGGCTGGTCACAGCACCTCGTGTGGTTGAGATACGGAGGATACGTCAGGAAGCAAATGGGGCATTCGGAGGCATCCTTGTAAAGGTAGACTTCGAGAGGCTGGCCGTTGACGAATGGATCGTGGGGGAGGCTGATCTCCCTGGGCGTCAGGTCGGTCGAGGACGCGTTGCGCGAGCCTACACTCAAGGCGGCCGCCAACGCCCTCGCCCTGGGCTTTATGGAGCCCTTGGAGGGTCCGGCGGTTGATGGGGACGGTAGTCCGGACCCATTGGCCGAGCCGCTCACATCCGAGGCAGTCGAGAGAGTCCTGGGCCCCATCTCCACCGTCAAGCTGTTGAGGTTCTGGGCGGCAGGAAGAGGGTCATGCGGCGGCAGGCGAGGTATCAAACCAGGGTCGGGAGGCGCATCGGCGGCCGGGACGGGCAGGCCACGGGCCGCCGCGATGAGTTGGTGTTCAGCCCAGCTATCAGACCAGTCGTTGAGGCCGCGCCAAAAGGGAGCTAGTTTCCGCTCGACCTAGTTCTTCCGGGTTAGAATGGCCAACAACGATGTTCCGGCTTGGAGGAGCGTTTGACGCACCTGCAGCTGTCTGACAACAGCCTTGTTGAAGTCCTCGGTCCCCACATACGTTCCCATGGTCACAAGATACCCCCCATCGACGTGCTCTTCTCGTATGCTCCGTTCGCGGTCTTGAGCTCTCAGGACTCGCTCGCGCTCAAGCCTCCGCGCTTCTCGTTCTTGCTTCGTCTCGCGATGCTCAAATGGGGCATCCGGCCGGTCTCTGATTCGGGACGCAGAACTGCCTCCCAGGCTAAGAAGGCTTCTTTCAGTCCTGCCTAGGAGGCGTGGATCCCCCAAGAGGCTGCGGGACGCATTATCCCCCAGATCGAAGCGGCGCTCCCGACCATCGGCGAAGCCCTCGGGATAGTCGGAGCGAGATTCTTTTGTGTTGGTATTGCCCATTGTGGGAATGCTGCAGAATGCGCAACGCAGCGAGTGAAGGGTGAGGAGGGGGGGAAATGTAGGAGAGGGAAGAAGAAGGAGGAGGAGAAGAAGAAGGAAAGAAGGAAAAAATCAGCCGGATGGCAATTGTTGGATGGGCGATGGGCGACGGATGCTGAGGGGAGAAAAGCACAGGGTCGAGAGCGCCAGTCGAGGCAAAGACCTTGTGTGGTCTAGCCGACTTGTGAGCTGACCTCTGCCGCAGCCTCAGCCTCAGCCTCAAGCCTCAGCAAAGGACTCGCCAGTCGTGCGCCCCGGACCTGGTGCACCTATTCGCGATGCAAAGGCGTCCCGAGGACCATGCGGCGCTGGATTGGATCGTTGGCAAGCGGCAGGAGAAGAGGAGGGAGAAGAAGAGGAAGAAGAGGAGGAGGAGGAGCTGGGAGACAAAGAAAAAAAAAAGGCACCTCGGGCTTCGTTGCGGTGCGGTCGGCCACAGAAACGGGCGAAACGAGGCAACAGGAGCGAACTTCAGACTGCTGCCGACAGCAGATGTCGCATAGTGCTTTCCGGAATTGAACGCCTCCCGGATAGGCAGCCGGCGCCTCTCGCGGCCGGGCAGAGATGAGTTATTCGAAGCGCCTTTTTTTTGCCGCCCGGGGGCGACTCGAAAATGGCGGGTGGCAAAAACGAAATGCTAGCAAGCAGCTTCTCGCCCGTAGGAGCAGATGGTGCGCCTTTAGCAAACTCGCAGCGGGACCGCGTTATTCAAAAATGGGATTTTGGCGATGGGATGGGCGCACCGACAAGGCGGGAAGCAGAGGCGAGGCGAGGCGAGGCGAGAAGGCACGGGCGATAACGGGCGATAACGGGCGATACGGGCGATACGGGCAGGGGCGATACGGGCAAGGCTATAAAATGAAATGAAATGTTGGACGAAGGCGAGTTGGCAAGAGAAGAAAGAGGCTTGCGATGCGACCGCGATGCGATGCAGCCGATTGCGATGCTTCCAGGCTCAGTCAAGCGGAACACACACAAGGCGACCCTTTGGAGGGCGATTGATTTTCTTTCTCGCGGCAGAATTGCTTCCACCCCCACCTTCCCACCTTCTGAAGGGGTTGCCGAAAAAAGATGGAGAGCAGTTTTGGCGGCGGCCACAACCCACAAAGTACCCCCGCCAGGGAAGGTACAAATCCGGAGTCCGGAGCGCTTAGCGCTGGTTTGGTGCTGGGGTCTGCCAACAGCACAAGTTGCTTTCGTGGTGCAGCTACCTTACCTATAAGGTTACTACTAGCAGGTACTGCCCACTACTAGTAGTACCTTAGGTACCTGCTAGGTAATATTATAGTACAGGTATGTACTTAGTACCTAGCAAGGTACTGGGCAGAAGAAGAAGTGGCTTTGCGCCCAGCTCCAGGGCGACAAGGACTTGAACTTGGTTGGTTGCCACACTGAAACCAAACAAAACAACAAAGAAACCTTCTTTTTTTTCAGTTGCAGACTACTGTGTACTCAAGGCAAAAAAAAAAAAAAAAAGGGAAGAAAGAAAGAAAGAAAGAATAGAAAAACAAAAACAAAAAGAAAAACAAAGAACAAAGAACAAAGCAATCCAAGGGCCATATTGGCGAGTTTGCTTTGCCCCCGTTCTGCATCCATCTTGGGGGGGGGGGGGCTTCCCTCACCCGTGTACTCCGTTAGCAGATGCTGGGGATTTCTTCCAGCCGCCAAGTACTAGGTACCTCTTCTCCTAGGTACCTTGAGAAATTACCCGGCCAGCAATCCAAAAAAAAAAAAAAAAAAAAAAAAAAAAAAAAAAAAGAGGTATCGCCTTGCCCTGAGGTACCTTCGGGACAGCCGGACTCGGGCAAAAACAGGCACAGGGTTACTAGTAATAACTTGAAGGTAGCAGGGGAATCCAAAATTCAAAAAGCTTTCCTTTTCCTTCTCTATACCTAGGTACCTCTTACCTATACCTAGGTAGGTAATGCGGGAGCACTGCTGGTACCATTCAAGACGCTTCTACTTTTCCCGCAGTTGATGGAGGATGAATGGGGCTTGCAGAATTATCATTTCACTGGGGCTGCTTATTTCATTGCTTACACTTACTTGCTGCAGCTGCAGCTGATGCGCAACAACCTACATACATTGCTAATTACAGCGCCTATAGGCTATGGTTGCCTTCTGTCCGTTCTGCACAAGTGCCCAATGGCGCCCCTCAAAACTTGCACCAGGCCCGTGCAAAAGTACCTCGGTACCTTGATCCCCTTCCCCGGGGGAACCGGAACCGGACTTTTTCCTCGATTCATTTGAGCTTCATTCAGCCAAATGCCCAAGGCTTTGATATTATCAGCCAACCAACAAATCCCTTGGGGTTCTTTTTATTAATTGTCTTACTATATATCTTCCTAGTCCATGCCATTACCATAGTATTAAAACAGCAGCCTTTTTGCAAATGGCATTCGCCATGGTACTTGTATTCCAGAATTATGAACCAAATGATCTTAGTACCAGGTACCTTTGTAGAACTTAAATAGGACTGAACATCTCATAATGAGATCATCCATCAATCGAGCAAAGTTCCGCGACGTCAACGTTTTGCCAGAGAACATGTGAATTTTGTTGCACCATACATATGCTTCCGATGTGGCCGTTGGAAAGCCATTTAGCCGGTCAAGAGGGGGAGGAGGGGGAAAAAAAAAACCACTAGTTAAGCCTCAGATGGATGTAATGCATGCCAGGACAGGTTTAAAAAAAAATTCATTATTCTAAAGGGGGGGGGGGGGATTGTTATAAGAATATCTAATATGGCGAGTCTATATGCGCAATCAAGTACCGCTTACTGATTCGATTCGATTCGATCCGATCCTTCTTTCTTGCTTCGGTGTAAAACAACAAAAACATCCCCAGGGTATCTCGCCTCTGACCAATGCAAATGCAAATGCAATGCCATAACTGCGCAGTAGCGTAGCTCTCGGTGCTTCGATGCCTCCCATCACCAATTTCACCTGGTAGGGGCCCACGACTGCAGCCAACCTCGCATCTTATCCAAGTGAGCCCTCTCGCTTTCGGCGGCGGCGATGCACCACTCTAGATCCCAAGCCTTTTCTGCCGCCACCAGCTCTGCCAGCCTGCGGCTCGTCTGGCTTACTTCGTCGACGCAGAAATAGCATGGCTTCGAGGCATCCAGGGCTCCGGATAGAAGCGGCTTGACGAGAGGGAGTACGGCTGCGGCGGATGACCCCTTGGCCTCGAGTCCGGTGTTTGATCGTCCAGCTTTGCACCATTCGTTGGCGCAGTGCGGTTTCCCGCACCCCGTCATCATCTGGCCGAGATACCGTCTCTCGATTCTCCGTCGCAGAGCTTTGCCGTCAGGGTCATGCATGCTGACGTACAGGGGCCCAAAGCACAGCGAGCAGAGACCAATGTCGTTGCCTGGGCCCTTGACCTGAGAGGTCGCCGTGCCGATCTGGCCCCTCGGCCCAACCCCGTACAGCGTTCTTCCGCAGTTGACATTCCGGCAGACCGAGGGCTTCGGCCGGCTCACCTTGTCGAGTTCGTGGTGTTTCAGGTGCGTTTCCATGTCCCGTAGACGAACGATTCTGTCGCACAGGTGGCACTCGGTGGTGCGGGCCCCATCTGCCAGCTCGTGGGCTGTCATTCCCGAGAGGGCAACCTCGGGTGACGGGTGAAAGGGGTCGCCCTCCTGGGGAACCTCGAGGTGGCAGAAACGACAGAGGATCAGCTTGCCGGGGCACACGCTCGTGCGGTGGCGCGCCAGGTCGGAGAGCGAGTTGGTGGAAAACTCACAAGCCGGGCAGCTGTGATCCGTGTGAAACACCCAATCGTGTTTTGCCTTGCTCCGTGGTGAATCTCCGTGAGCCTCATCATGGCCGCAGTGCCAGTGGGCGTCGTACTCGGGCGAGCCCTTTTTAAAGACCGACCTGCACATTGGGCAGAGGATGTTGTTCCTCAGGCAAAAATTTTGATGCAGAACCATGGTCCGCTTCGGAACCCACTGTAGACAGTTTGTGCACTGCTCGTCGTCTGCGGAATGGTCGGCCTTGTCGAGCTCCATGGGCTCCTCGGCTGTCGTTCCTCCCGAGGAAGCGGCCTTTGCCCGAACAGCGTAGGCAATCGGCGTTGTCGCCGTCATGCCCGAGTTGGGGTCCTGATGGGCGTGAACGGATATCAGCAGGCTCTCCGCATCCTCGAGCTCGACATTGGTTGGCGATATCGTTATGGACTTGGTGCCGTGCTGAGCGGGCGAGAAATCTCCAAAGACGTGAACCGAGTCTCGGGGCAATGCCCTCTGTCGGCGGGATTTTGGCGTGACAAAAAGATCCAAGCTATCCGCATCGGAAATGCCGCCAATGGAGATGACTACATCTTGCGATCGGTCCCACGACGGAAGCGTGTAATCAACGTATTGGCCGGGCACGACTTGCCCTTCGGCGTCTTTCCAAACGCTCAACTCGCCGCCCTTGAAACTGCCAGAGGAGGCACCGGCACCTGACTGCCCCCGCTCCATGATCTGGCGCATCGTCTCTCGGGCTTGCTCTTCGTTGAGGGCCTCGATGTCAACTTCTAGATCCGTATCAATGACGCAGATGCCGTCGCCATCGGGCGCAAACTTATCCACGAGCAGCTTGAAATTTTCTCCCCGTGAGCCTTGGACAGGAATAACCGTATCCTTTGTCAACGTTGTAAAGTTTTGTCGGAGCTGGCGCTCCAGCAATGGCTTCCAATCGTCCGGATGATACCCAGCTTCGAGGGGCCGTAGCCGCACATATGTTCCTCTCTGAAGCTGCGCTGCATGTACCGTTATCCGACTGCCCTCGGAGACGGCGTTTTTTCCTGTGAGGCCCTCGGAAACCCCCGCGCCGACAGGGCCGGTGTTCGCCGCCGCCACGGGATCTTCGGGCCCGATGGCCAGAGCCTCGAGGAGCAACGAGCTCAGGCCAACGGTTCCCTCCGGCGCAGAAAACTCTCGGATGCCAGCGTGCACCACATTATGGTTCTTCGGATTGACGAGACGGAATATGAGAGGGTTTGGAAGCTGCTGTGTTTCTTGTCCGTACGCTTGGCCGCTCGGGTAGCCGGAGCCGAAGAAACCGCCGCCATTGTTGCCGTTGCCGGCAGATGTCGCGGCCGCCCGGGAAGACGAAGCCGACAATAGCTGTTGGAGGGCCGAAGGGGGGAGGATGATCTTATCTCCTGGGAGCTTGCTGCAGATTGGATCGGAGGGAGGGAGTATGGCGAACGTGTCCGACCACCGAAGAGAGATGGGCTCGTCCATGGCGCCGTCTGGTTTGACGGAGTTTTTTTGACGGAGTTTTTTGACGGAGTTTTTTGACGGAGTTTTTTTTTTTTTTTTTTTTTTACGCCAAACGCAGCCTTTCGTTACGGGAGAAAGATATGATATGATACGCACAGCAGCGAGGGAGAGGCACGCAGCCAAATGGCCACCAAGTTGCACAGAGATTGATCAATGCAAACAGCTTCCATCTCTTAGCTGCCGCGATATCAAAGGGTTAGAAATAGATAAGTCAGAACTACCTACTGGTACTAGTTAATTCATTGCCATGGCGAAAAAAAAAAAGGCGACAGCTTCAAGACGCGGCCAGAAACGCCTAGAAGGAGGCAATTGTGATAAGTCAGCAATTCCGTCGATTTCTACGGCAGCACGGCAGCAACGGACACGGGCAAAGAAGCTTCAGTTCGTTGGCGATGACATAAGCGCACGTGCAATGTCACGTGTATATCAATGTTTGGGGGTTCTCTTCCAACCGTACAGAATAGGTAGAGAGGCTCAAGGTATTTCCACACGAATACGAACAAGTACGTACAAGCAGTCACAAGGCCGCTTGCATAGTCGTCGTTGCGGCAGGCGAACAAGGACGCGGCAACAAAACTTGAGAGAAGGGATGTTGGAGACGCTGTCCTGGAGCCCCGCAATACTGATCAGCCGCGGGTGCGACCAAAAAGACGCCCTCCCCCCACGCCGAGAGATCTCGTTCGCCAGTCCGGACGCTGGACGGCTCCGCCCTTCCGGCGCATGCAGGCCCTGGATGTTGAGACAAGGATGAGCATCAGACCCTCGACGTTTGAGACAAGCACGGCATCAAGCATCCAAGAGCAAAGAGGGGGACCGGCAAAAACCCACGGACGGGATGGCACATGCGGCGCGGCCAAAACGCCAGTGCTGCTGGAAAGAACAAAAAGACAGGTCCATTGCTCAATCAATCAATGGCCCGGTTGGCCGCAAAAGCAACCAACCAGGGTGTTTTTGACGGCATGGCATACCTACGTCAACACTTGCTCTCCATTTCGTCTCCGCCTAGGTCCCCCGCACTGCAGCGTGCCGCTCTGGTAGTGTGTCGTTCCACGGACCAGGGAGGGTTTTACGAGGTGGCACGTTGTCGAGGTGGTGAGAGCCGCCCGGCCCCCTCTCGAAAGAACAAAGAACTGACTGACTGGCCGGCCAAACTTCTTTGAGAATGCTAACAACCGATGCCTGCTCTCTTGATTCGTTCTCCCAAGAATCCGGCCAGATTATGCCAGTGCGAACTAGAATGGTGGGAGCTCCCTGCAATGAACCTGCTACATAAACAAATTACGTCTTGGCCGCCCATTCGCCACAAACTGTCCCCTCCATCTCAGCCCATTGATCCATATCCGCAGGATGAGTTTTGACGGAGGTCGCCTCGGTACTTCGGCGCTTCTTCTTCCCCTTCGAACTCACCTCGCCTCGCCTCGCCTGGTCTAGTTTTCGACTGGTCTGCTGTGGCACATCGAACCACACGCAGCCGCCGCTGGCGCTGCTGATAATTTGCCCAAGCAAGCTCAAGGTACATTTGCGAGCAATGAAGTTACTCCGTTCAAAAAGGGAGCCCCCCATCCTTCGCTATACGGGTGCCCCCAATCTCCCGTGCACATTTGGATTGGCCACCCATAGCCTGATAAGGAGAAGGCGTCGCCTTAGTCCAAGATTGCCTTGTCTTAGCCAAGCCGGCCATAGCCCAGGCGCCGAGAGGTGCCTATACTCCATGCGGCAGTAGTTACAAGCACTTCCATGATTCAGCAAGCCTCGGCCACGTCTTGCTTCCATGCGCGCCAACAGCACACACGCAGCGGCTCGTGCAAGTATGGAGTACCTGACCGCCCAATCTCGCCGACGGCTCTCGTCTCAGCAAAGCACTTTCTCTCGTCCTCAGCCCGCGACGTGTAATCTGAGATTGTCTCACTTTGTTATAAGCAAGGTTGTACCGGCGCCTAGCACGTGTGCTCACCCCGTGCAAGCGTTCCAAATAAGGTGAGGAGGCGTTGCTTTGTGCCAGGTAGGGCATCCATTCTGGGTAAACTGCCCAGTATTGCCATATATCATTGGCCTCCCATCTGCCAAAACTCCCCTACTCTCCTGCTACTCTCTCGTTTCAACTTGCTTCATTCTTTCTCTCCCGTCCATACTGCGTACTTTGTGAGAAAGGCGTTGAGCGTTGGCCTCTAGATCCCATTGCGTCCAGAAGGGCATACCAGAAACTTGCAGCAAATCCAACCTAGATCATAGCTGCTGCTTTTACTGTACGGGAGGCGTTCCCCACCCAGCCATACGCATTCCAACATACCGGCCATACCTCTCTTCTCTCTTCTCTCTTCCTCACTCACCTTTCCCTCGTGCTGGCACCGCTTGGCCATTACGAGCTCACAGCTGTTGCCTCGCCTGCGACGATCTTCCATCGCCCGCGAAGTCTCTTGCGTTCCCGAGGTCTTGGTAGCCTGACATGAGCCTAGCTACCGCCAACCTCCCAACGCGTGAAGAGCTCCAACTGCTGGCGACAACGGTAACGGAGGAACCAGCCACTACCCTCTATGACACCATTCGCAATTCTCTCATCTTGAGCCACACCATCCCCTACCTGCCCCTATCGAGTATCTTGAGCCTGGCTGCGGCGAGCCGAGCTTTCCGAGCCCTCATTCTCGAGACCCCGGGAGTTTTCCGCCACTTGGATCTTTCCCACGTCAAGGCGGTCCAGTTTGAGATTGACAAGATCGATCACGGAGGCGAGATCTGGCGTAACGCCCAACTAGATGAGAACCTCACCGAAGATGAGTGAGTGCATCGTGATTCCCGCATCGTGTCATGTCATGCGATCCCCAAGCTCACTTTCCGCAGCTTCTACTCCGGTCCGCTGAGGGGCATCTTCTCGACCCTTGGCCGACAAAACATCCTGCAAAATGTCCAGACTCTGGTTCTTGACGGACTCTCCGTGACTTCGGAGCTCTGCCATGAAATCATCAACGACGCCGCCTTCAACGTTCGCGTCCTATCTATCCGCGAAGTCAAGAACCTGAACCAAGGCAAGCTTCGCCAAGCACTACAGTATGCTTGTCGCCCTACCCGGCGAGCGGGTTTCCCCAGGCTCAAGGCGCTCTACGTCTTCGGCCCCAGGGACGTCGCGGCTGCCGCCGTGCAGCAATCCGGCCTATCCGGGGCGTCTATCGGCGCGGAGTGGAATCAAAAGAGCCAAAGCGCTCTAGCCACATCCCTGCAGCATGAAGGTGACGCTTGGTGGCACAAGAAAGGACGTATTTTCCCTCGGCATGTCAGTCAGGAGTGGGCCAATTGCATGGTTGCCTGCCAGGGCATCATAGCCTTCGATGCCGTCCTCTGCCGTGGTCCGCGCCATCGCAACTCGCCGGCCTACAAGGGCGGGCTGTTGGGTTCCGACACCGCGCCCGCCGTGGCTACATATGCTCTCCCCGGCTGCGAGGGCTGCCACGACGCTCCTGAAGGCCTCGTTCACCCGGGCAGTAGCTCGGACGTTAATCGGCCGCTACTGGCCCCGCTACCTCTCCTATCTTCATCCCTTCGGGCTGCAACCACACCCAAAGAGCCATGTAGCTCTTTTGTGCCTAGATGCCCGGACTGCATCCGCGAGCGATACTGCACTGGCTGCAACAAATGGTGGTGCGAATCGTGCTACGAGCTTCCCGGCCAGGGTTCAGGGGGTCATTTTGCGACGCAGATCGTCATCGTTGACGATGAGACGGTCAATGGCTTTGGCAATTTGGATCTCGCAACACCGACCATGAAACTCAAGGTACGAAACGGTCTCTGTCATTCATGTACACCCGCTCGAGCCCAGGAGGAGAGGGCAAATGGCAGTTGAAAAAAAAGAAAGGAGGAAAAGAAAAGAAAAAAAAAGAAGGAAAGGAAGAAACGAAAAAAAAAAGCCTGCGACATGACGAGCCGGGATGGATTGGACCAGCCGATCAGGCTAGTCTCGAAAACAGACCTCTCGAATTTGTACGCAGCGTTTGTTCCAAACCCCCCTCCCCCCTTCCCCCCTTGATGCTACAGCTGCAGACGAGGAGAAGGCGTCACCATCACAGGGTTGCATTCTTTCCAGAAGAGAGTTCTGCTAACAGCTGATTGTGTAGCCACGAGTGTCGAAGAGCTGTTGGGAATGCGGCAACAACGTGAGCATCAGCCCTGCTTCCCTCCGTGATTTCCCTCTTCTATACTAGAGAGAACTGACATCAGAGACCAAAAACGCAGTGCGATACTTGCATTAACCGTACCCAGCGAGTGTGCAAAAAGTGTTGCGCTGGATATTGCACCACCCACAATGAAGGATGTTCGATGAATCATGTAAGTATCTCGCCGATTCGAGTGGACTAGGTGACAGATTGCTAACGCAATAGACAATAGTGCGATTGTAAAGCAAAGCCCAGCGCCCTCCTCCCTCCGACTTCATGGAACCCAACTGTAGAGTTTTGAGTGCTAACCATTGACGTTAGGGTGTGTATCTCGTGGTCGGGGCCTGGGTCGTCTCTGATCTCGATATGAATCTCCTTTCTTGTTTCTCTTTCTTTCCCAAATAACTTGAAATTCATGGAAACCCCCCCCCCCCCCCCCCTCAAACCATTGGGTACCCGACTCCCAACTCATGATGGCGCACGGAGTATGATGAGCGAATCTCCTTTCACCTTGCACACCAGACCGCGGTTGTCCGCACACAGTCCGACACTTCAACTCCCCAGCGATAGCGCCGTGCATCTACACTTGAGGAATGCCGAAACACCGAAACGTGCCGAAGAATACGAGACATGAGCGTATCGTATCATTTGTTTGAATGATTCGTTTCCATAGACGGGATCTGATGCTCCGCACACAAGGTCGTTTTGAATGGGTGATGGCAGCCGAGCGAAGACTTTGGTGCGATGGCTTTTTGTTTCTTTTGGGTATACCTAGCCTAGCATTTGAAAATAGAGCCAAATGACTGCTCCTCTCCCCCCACGCATCCCCTCTTTCTTGTGGGCAATGGCTTCGTGCTTATTCTGCTGCAGTGCTGCCTTGTTGATGGCACCAATGGAACGCATCTCGGCCTGATCTTGGCATCTTGCTCGGGCATATAAATTACTTGTGTCTTCCCCGAGACAGCATAAACCTGCATGCTTAGCGAAGCTCCCATGCAGTAATCTTCGGCCAGAAGCCTGCTGCTGTGTATAAAGTACCTCAGATTGTCCACTGCAATCCATCGGAAAGTCGTGTCTGTCATATTTTAACGTTGTTACTCATTCCTGACAGAGTGCTGCGTTGCAAATTTCTTGGCAAATCCAGTCACAGCCGCGTGTATGTCCAATCACAGACGAATAGTCGCACCCGTCTATCCCGTGCCCAGGCCGCCATGTCTCACCCGTAGCCTTGCTTTTTTTCTTGCTGGAGAATGAAGCACCAGGTATCAGGGACACTGCAGGGCGTTGCTCTAAAAAATTAAAAAAAATTAAAAAATAAAAAAAGGCGCCCAAGGTTCTCCCTCCTTCAGGAAGTTGAGAGACCTGTTGAGAATTTGCGGGCTATCCATGCACTTCCGTGCTCTTCGTACTCTTGCTTCGTGACGACTACTTTCTCCATGTTTGGATGATTTGCCATGTTGGCTGCTCCGTGCCATGTGTTGGTGATGGGGTCGGCAGGGCGCGCAACGCGGACAATGCAATCGTCGGGGACAAGCTGCACGAGCTCCTTCTGTAGCCGCTGGATGAAACCGTCAAACAGAGAGCTCCCGCCGACGACGACAATGTTGGCGAGGAGACCCGGCCAAAGGCCAATGGGTAACTCGTGGAGAGATTGCTGGATGGCATCCGCGAGGCCTGGCTGCCTCATGCCCACATCCGATGGGCGGAATAGTAGCTCCGGGACGGCGAACCGTTCATTTCGTAGAGTCAAGACGTCTTCTTCTGACTGTCCCGTCGCGGCAAGCTTTCTGGATTTCATATGCTGAGCCGGATCATATTCACGGAGGATGCCCTTGTGCCGAGTATGGAAGTCCGGCAGAACGTAATCCTTGACAATGCCAGCTCCGGTCAAGTAGCCTTCGCGCTTCCCCCCCCTCGTCCCCTTCCACGTGCGCTCCAGGTCCGCCTTGAAGTCGGCGGAGACATAGCACGACGTTTCCTTCATCTCGTTGACAATGTACAGATCGTTACGCATGTCGAAATGACGCAGGGAAATGAGACGAGCCATGTAGTTTGTTAGAAACTTGCCCCCAATATCGATTCTCCTGACGGCCGAGTGGAGAGGCCGTCCGCCCAGGAGAGGGGTCATGGTTGTATGCGAGAAGCCGGAATCGATAACCAGCATGATTTCAGCCGGCGTGTTTGCGGCCGTAAGCGTATCTTTCGGCGTCCGGAAGAGGCTCTGCAAGTCATGGTAGGCATTGAACGTCGGTCCTGGTAGCACACATGGAACGTTTTAGCATCGAACAGTGGGCGTGTCCTCCTCCCCCGCAGCCGGACTGCTCAGCGACAACATACCAACGCCTCTGTAGTAGCTCGAGAAGCCGTACTCCTCAAAGACGATCTGATCGCAGTTGGTCTGTAACACGGGCAGCGCATTCGGCTGCTCCGTGAGCACCAACCGGGTCTCGCCGGGGTCGCATTTCAGCCCCGACTTGTCGCCAAACAGCTCCTGGTCCCAAATCCCCTTCTGTGCCTCCCAGTTGACCAAATAGCCCTTCTCCACCGGCCTCCGGAACTGGATCTCGCTAAAGTCCCGGCATTGGTCGAGCTCCGAGGCCACGTAAATCTTCCTCGAGCGATCGCGCGCAAGGCAGTTTGGGATGACGCGAGGATCGGGGATGGAGCCTCCGCAGACGAGGCCGGCTTTCAGCGTCCAGGCGCCATTGTCGACGATGAGGGTGTTTTGGGGCCGAGCCGGTGCTGCGGCCGTGGACTTGCGACCTCCCGCCATATGGAGGAAAAAGGGAAAAAATGATTCCGACTTCGCGAAAACTCGGAACAGAAGCTCGGTATTAATTCTGGGTCGCAGGTGCAAAAAGCGCCAGCCGGAAGTGGAAGACCTCGGATGCAACCCGTGCCGTCCTTCGGGGTTTATGTAATAAGCCTACCCTAGAGCTGCATATAGGTGGAATTTTTTTTTGTTGAATGACTTTTGCCAAGAGCTTATTCACAACTTGGAAATTCGCAATCCAATGAATAATATACTCCGTACACTCAATGGAAAATGTTTGGATAATTTATTTTTGCATATCATTGTCATTACAGTACGCATTATTAGTATTATTATTATTATTATTTGAATTTATGTTGACTAAAGACGATGGCGCAGCAGACCGTGCAAGGCAAGTCAGCAAGGTCGCTTTATGATGTAGCATTGTAAAATAGAGAGGGAGACAATCTAAAGGCATCCCCCCTTTAAAGATCGAGAGGGCATTTTTACAATTGAGAAAATAACCTTAATTTTTCAAGGGTAATTGACACAGCAGAGCCTAGGCCTATCTTGAAAGTTTTGGACAGAAGACCAGTACAAGGAGGGTGGTTTCCTATTTCAAGCGCTCAAGTGATAAAGGGGCAAAGGTGAAGATGTAAGCAATTCAACAACCACAGCAGACTTATTCCCAATACATCTATCTTCAATCGACGCATTCATTTACAGGCGTCAAGTACGTCTGGGGTGAGCTTCGTAATAAACCGGCCGCTCGGCGGGGATTATCCCCCCCCCCCTAGGACACTATCAAGCTGCGTACGAAGCTGTATATATGATGTATATAAGTAGACATTCACCACCCAGCAAATGGCTTGACAGCGTTTTGTCGTGACCCGCAAAAACAAGAACAGCTTGAGATTGACCAACATGACATCAAATGACTGCCGGTCGGGAGTTGTACATCGAGTTTCCTCAAAAGCACAGGTTCTCAGCCCCATGCCTAGAGCCAAAGTCTTGTAAAGCATTCGTATTTGGTATTTAGCGATGGTATTTACTTGAAAAATTTGTCCAAGAAACAGAGGGGTGAGCACAAAAAAAATAGAAGAGAAAAAAGTAAAAAAAGGAAAGGAAAAAAAAAAAAGGGGGGGAAGGAAAATATCATAGGTCATACAGGTCTATAGGATTGCGCGTTGCACGTCACAGCTTGGGAGCGGCTGCTGCTGGAGGATCCAACCCCCATCCCTCTACCGCCTCGTAATTGGGAATTTTAAAAGGAGCCACTCTGACATTGACAAATGTTTCGCCGCCGCTCTCCCAAGCGTGGTCCTTCCACGAACCCAAGCTGGGCCACATCTTGTCCTCGACAAGCCTGGCAATCTCGCCGCTCCTCTGTGTCGCGGCATCGTCCTTGGTGCCGATGATGGGACCGATGACGCTTCTCCACAGGTCCCACGTTTCGTCGAGCTCCGTGACCGCCGTCACTCCCATGACGCTTGCTCCGATGCGAGGTCCGGCCCCGACATAGGCCGTGGTGCCAAAGTCTTTGCCGGCGAGGGCCCAATTTTCCAGAGCCCACCGGATGGCCACTCCCTCGAGATGCTCGCCATTGTCCGCGGCGATTCGTGATAGCTCGGCGCAAGCCTTGCGCAGCTCTGGCGGGGAGGGGTGCCAAGAGGCCATGGGCCCGTTATCGACGCCTCGGGTGGTCAGCAGGCCCATGTTGAGCATGCTGGCGTTTAGCAGACACTCGACCCTGGCCGCGCGGAATCGCTGCAGGAAGTCGGGTCGTCCGAGCCGAGAGTTCTGCAGGCAGAAGTTGCCGTAGGAGAGGACGGCGTCCAGCGGCTCGCCAGTCTCCCTCAGTATCAGCTCCGCCAACGACGCGAGGGTCTCGACGGGGTACCCGCTGATCCCAACGTAGCGGATCAAGCCTTGGTCGCGCAGCCGGCGCAGCTCCTGGACGGCCTGCAGCACCTCGGCAGGCGACACAAACTCGACGTCGTGCATGTAGACCAGGTCCAAGTGCCGCGCGCCCAGGCGCTCCAGGCTGCGGCAGACGCTGTAGCGCACCCAGGCGGGCGAGTAGTCGAACTCGTCGGACTTGATGCGGCCGGCCTTGGTCACGAGGAAATACGCCTCCCGCGGCGGCGGCGGCGTCAAGAGCCGCAGCGCCTGGCCCAGCAGCATCTCGGAAGGGCCGTAGTATGGCGACGTGTCAAATGCGTTGATGCCGTGCTCGAAAGCCCTCCGGACAATGTCGACGTAGGGCATGTGCGACGGATCCGGGTGATACTGGTGGTTGAAGGTGGCCGTCCCCAGGATGAGGGGAGGCAGGACCTGAGACAGCGGCGTTCGCGAGGCAGCCATGGCGACTCAAGCAGTTGGCGGCCTGTACAGCCGTTTGTTACTGCGGGACAGCAGCGAGAGGCATGGCGGTTTTTATTATAGGAGGCGTGGGAGAGAAGAGGATAGTATTTATTGTTTTAATTGCTACTGGCTGCGTCGATATGGTTTTTGTTGTGGGTTGGTGTGGTAGGTTCTGCTCGGACCAGAGAGACGGAGAAACCGGCCTTTTTTTTTTCCCTCTTCTTTTCTTTTCCCTATTAGTCTGGCCGCCGCGCTAAAAAAAAAAAAAAAATCCCCGAAAAAAAAAAAACCTGTAAATCGGGCGTAATGGCGCGTAAACTCCCGTCGTATATATGCGTATAGATGTGTGTGTCTATAAGAACTATACGCCCAACTTAAAATGAATAATAGTGACAAGTTAATAAAAAAAGGCCCGTCGTTCTTTTAAGCCGCCAAACCCATTTGTAGCTTCGGGTAAAATAGAAAAAAACAAGGTAAGGTATGCAACTCGCCCGATCAGGACTCGTCCGTTGGTAGCAGGTACCTGCCCGGGCACTGCTTGCCGGGTACCTCATTGCGCTGTGAAAAGGGACCTGGTGACATTGATGGAATGGGTTATTGCATGTTGCGTGTACTTGGGAACAAAAACTTACCCGGCAAAAACCCCGGAGTACTACCCAAGGTAGTATACTGTACTGACATCCTACTTTTTTCTTCTTCTTTGTTGCTAATACTAGTACTTAACTCCGTGGGCAAGCAGAAAAGGGATGCGGACGAAATGCTCCGCGGTAACATTCCGTGGCGCTTGTTCGTCCGAGCAAGATGAGCCGATCGAGATGATGCAATCAATACAAGCCCGCTCGTCACGCAAACGCCGTGGCTGGAACCGCGCCTGATAGAGGGGCGTATCTATACAGTGCGCAGCTAGTACGAATGTACTGTGTGTTAGATATCGCGGGCCAGGCCGGCATTCAAGCATCGGCATTTATGGGAATGATCAGGCATGCCGTGCCAAAAGGCTGCCTGGGAATCCACAAGGGTAATAGACAACTCGACCTAAGATACGTTGTACGGAAGTTGCTTCGAGGTGGTGCTTACAGTACTGGTATATTTCCTTGTGAGATGCATGCCGTAGTCGCCATCTCGGCTACCACTGGGTATCAGGTACTAACAGGTACTCAGGCACTATAACCTGCTACCTCTATAGTAGCAAGTACTAGGTACAAAATTGCCTCCGGCCCCAACGGGCTTGGTACTAACCTGTGTGTTTGCCTAAGGCATCACAGTATTAGTGGTGATATCTACAAGTTTTGCCCAAAACTCCAAAAAAACGATTCTTGCCACCGGCGACTCCGTCTAGCCACATGCTAGAAAATTTAGCTTCGTGCGCTGCTGCTCATCATTCACCCATCCATCCATCCATCTTGTCCATCCAACCAACCAACCAACCAACCAACCAACCAACCATCCATCCATCCATCCGTGGCCTCTCGTGGCCCATGTCCTGGCCCATGTCCTGGCCTATGTCCTGCACATTCGGCCATTCTCAGCCACGGTCCAAGCCTCGCTGCCCACCGCCGTCCTCGCGTATAGCAGGCCCGTGGGGTCGTATTTCTGCTTGATCTTGAGCAGCTGGGCGTAGTTGGCGCCGTAGAAGGTCTCCTGGAAGTCGGGCTGCTGAAAGTCCGCTTCGTTCATGTAGGCGCCGCCGCCGGGCGTGGCCGCCTCGATGACGGGCTGGACCACGGTGGTGATTGTGTCCTGGGTGGCAATCATGTCCTGGAAGGGAGCCTGGAAGCTGTAGGGCAGAGTCAGCGAGACCTCGACGATGGACGAGCGCCACTGCGGCAGCACGGCATTGGCCTGGCTGCCGCCAAAGTGCGAGACGTTGAGCCCCACGCCGATAAAGGTCACGCCGAGCTCGACCAGCTGCCGCGCCGTCGGGGAGAAGGTCGGGAGCGCGGAGCGGGGAATCAGTCGGCCGCCAAAGAGGCTCGTGCCGACCTGGATGTTCCCGGCGGGGAACGGGCCCCAGTAGTTCTGGTAGTGGTCAAAGTAGCTCGGGAACTGCGTGTAGGTGGGCTGCAGGTCGACGCCGAGCAAGGCGAGCGCGTCGATGAAGGGCTTCAGGATGGCCTCGATCTCGCCCTGCGTCTTGCCGTACGCCGTCATGGCCGGCACCTGGAAGAAGCCGTCGCCGAAGAAGTAGATGATCATCACCCCCGAGTCTACAAGGACGGGCAGCGCGGCGTGGAAGGCGTCGATGATGCCGTACAGCGTCTCGGAGCCGAGGGCGGTGGTGTCGATGGCGAACTGGGAGCCGCTGACAACGGCATCCGGGTGGGCGCGGAACACCACGGAGACCACGACGCCGTAGTTGCCGGCGCCGCCGCCGCTGAGTGCCCAGTAGAGATCGTCGTTCTGCGTGCGAGTGGCCGTGACGAGCGTCCCGTTGGGAGTCACGACGTCGTACGAAAGGGCATTGTCGGCAGCCAGGCCGTAGTTGGTGCTGAGGGCCGAGTGGCCGCCGCCCTGGACGTAGCCTCCGGCGATGCCAACGCTGGGGCATTCTCCCGTCACCACGATCAAGCCCGCGGCGTGTGCGGCCGCCAGAGCTTCGAAGCCCTGGATGCCGGCTCCGACCTTGAGGGCCTTGCCGGCATAAAACTGGTCGTTCCAGTCCAGGACCTCGGTGTCCTTGAGATGGTGGGTCCAGACGGCGAGGGCGCCCGCACCGGTTGAGCGGCCGTTGTAGTCATGACCGGTGTTGCGGATGACAAAGCGGATGTTGCGCTGCGCCGCGAACTGGAGGGTCGCGGAGACGTGGGCGGCCGTCGAGACGTTGACGGCATATTGCACATAGTTGCCGAGCGTGCAGGGCGAGTCTGGTGGCTGGAAGGGGTCGCAGCTCGCATTCGCGAACAGGGGCGCCATGACGGACGACGACGAGGCGAAGCTGAAACGCAGATTTTCTCTTGTCAGACGGCATCGGTGGCAACGGCACGCGCATCCGGGAAAAGGCTGGAAAGGCCCGTCCGGAGGCACCCGGCGACGACACTTACTGGATCGGGGAGGAAAGCCAGTTGTCCTGGAGAAACTGGCATTCGGTTGCGTTGTAGGACGCGCCGTGGCACGGCGACCCCAGGGGCACCGTCGCTATCAGCCGTCCATCAACAGTCTTGTTGAACGCGGCCCAGTCCTTGGCGCTGGGCCAGCACTTGTCGCCCGGGAAGCATTTGCACGACGAGGTCGATGCGGACGGGTCGGTGGGCGCAGTACGGGCGAGGCCGGCAAAGCCCGCCACGGCCAGCAGCGTAGAGCTTAGACGACTACAGTGCATCTTGGTGGGATATTATTGCCTTGGGATATTGCCTAGAACTCTCCTTGAGGCGAGGGAGGAAGGGGAGCCGAGAGGAAGAGACCGAAGATGGCTGAGAGCTGGCTGTCCGGCGAGATGCGCGGATCTGCCGACTTTTATCGAGCGTTTGCTCGATTTACAACGTCCATCGATCTTTGCGTCTGTGTACGCCTATCTCGGCATTCCGCGTGCCGGTTTAATCAGCCTATTGCTCCTTGTGGCGACAATATCAGTCGATAGTTGACATCGAGGCAGCCGCTTCGCACTACTGATGCCAGGAACTTAATCAAAAGGCCTCGGTGTGCGGGCCTCAGAACCACGTTGCCAAGCCCTCTGGAGATGTGTTCTGCTCGGTTGGGCGAAAGAACCCCCCCCCCCCCCCCTCCTCGTTCAATGCCGACGGGGAACAACACCGCTCTTCTCGGCGTACCGCGAGAACGTGACCCGTATAGCCTGGCCAGTGTAAGGCATAATTGGCCAAAGCTGAGACCGGGGAATTGATGCTTGGAGTAGAGAAGAGAGAGAGCGCGCCGAGGAGGGCTGACGAAGGAGCTGGTGGCCATGGTCATGTTATTCGCAGTGCACGCTTGGACTTTGAGCCACCATTGTTTCTTTCTTTCTTTCCATCTTTCTTTCTTTCTCTCTCCCCCCCTTTTTTTTTCTTTTTAAATGCTTCTTCATGCATCAAACGCTTTGACGCCTTTTTGCCAAGAGCATGAATAACCAGTACGTATGCAGGCTTTGAGGTGCCATTTCACGCAAATCCCCGGCAGTCGACTCGGCCGATGCTACATGCATACTATTGCGCCAGTAGCCGAAATTCCCCGTGTTCTGTCGAACCTGTGCTCCGTACGGGGTACCTCGATCTCACATCTGTCCGCCGTGCTTCTCTCCGTCGCATGTGTGTGTGTGTGTGTGTATGCGTGTGTGGGTATGTGTATGGGCAGGTGGGTGTGTCTCCGTCGCTCCAGAAAGCCGCCTTGGGAATGCTTTGTGTGCGGACTGCAGTCAAGCGGCTGCTGCTCCTTCTTCAAAGATCCTTGGCGCAAGTGAGAGATTTCTCTGTTTAGCTGGTTTAGGGAAAGGGTTGGGCAAGCTGAAGGGCATGAAAAGCCGACAGGTCTCCTGCATACCGACAGGGATACGCCTTCAGGGATGCAGAAACCTGGGTTCTTTCTGCATCGTCGTATTCCAGCTGCAGCGGCAGGGCCTTTAAATGACGATTGATTTGATCATCGAATGCTGTGCCTAGCGAGATACTATTAATGTACGCCATTTTTGCAAGCAAGGCTCATTTGCTTTTTTTCTTTTTTCTTTTTTCTTTTCTTCTTCTTTCCCTCTTCAGCAAACCACGGCCTCTCGTCTTATTTGGCCCACCTCCGGGGCGATCTAACCTTGGCGGGATGCTATCCTCCCGCCCGCCAACTACTCTGAAACTATCTCTGTTCTTGGAAAAGAGCGCGTTGTTGATGGCTGCCGGACTCTCCAAGCCGAGTTCCCGGGGCTAGGGGTAGGGAGCAGAAGACGGGGAAGCCGGGCTTGGCCACCTCGGTGGCGTTCCATCCAGAGTCCAGCGGTTGGGACACACCACGGAAAAGCATCACAGCCGACAAGTTTATTATTATTATTATTATTATTTTTCTGCGCCAAACCCGGGCAACGGACAAATTCAGCTTGGTAAGCGGCATGATGGGCTGGCTGCTTGCAATCAACACGCTCAAGTTCTAGATCATTTGGGGTAAACAATAGTCCTTTTTTTTTTCTTTCGACAAGGCGAATGCGACCTGGCATCATGACCTGAAGATCAGATCTCACAAATTTTTGTCAAGAGACACAAGCAATCCTGGCTCTCTGACTAAGCGACAATCACGACGGGCTATCCCTTGTCGGACTCATCTCCGAATGGTCCACGAGCTGCCCAAGGCGATCCTTACAGCTGCCACGGCTTTTTGGCTCTTACGTGCAGAATGCTACCATCTCCGGGGTCTTGAGACTCGTACAAGTGAATGAACGAATAAATGAATGAATGAATGAATGAGAAAAATGGCTGCCTCGCCCAATAAAATAACAAGCTCCACGGAGGCGAGGGGGGAGAAGAGCAGGAAAAAAAAACAAAGAGGGCAAAAAAAAAAAGGCAGATGAAATTTGTCTGTGACAAGGGGGGGGGGGGGGGGATGAACGCTGTTCAATGCTGGGGCCTTTCATTTCGACTCTTCTGCCTGAACCCTGTGGAGGAAGACGAGGGAGGGAGGGAGAGACAGAGAGAGAGACAGACAGAGAGAGAGAAAGAGAAATGTTATAACCAGTTGACCAAACGCCACAACGCCAAAAACCCCCATGCTCGCATCTTTTGCCGCAAGACGCTCAGCTGTCTGCTGCCTATTTCGAGCTAATGCTACAGGACTGACTAGCCGGGAAACGAGTGAAGCTAAGAGGGATAGAGAAAGCCTGTCAATAACAACCTGGGGAGGGGGCGGTGCGTCAAACTAATAGTAATGAGGCGGGTGGTATTAAGTATTACTCCGAATTCTTTTTCATACAAGGTATATTTATTTATTTATTCATTTATTCATCGTTTTTTTTTTTTTTTGGACGGAAGCTGGTATGCGGCACTGGCAGGCCTTCTCTATCTAACTAGTCTTTGCGTCGGTAGTTGATGTCCCCCTTGTCAGCTTTTCTCTCTCTCTGTCTCTCTCTCTGTTTCTCTCTCTCTCTCTCTCTCTTCTCTCTCTTTTCTTCTTCTTTTTTTCTTCTTTTACTCCGTATTCCAGCTCGTTTTTAAAGGTTGAGGGTTATGTCGAGGTCAAACATATCGGAGCTGCCATTGGATGAAATTTGACTTTGCTCTTCATTCTTTTTGATTTTTATTTATTTATTTATCTATCTATTTATTTATTTAATTTTTTTTTTCCCTTCCCTCTGCCATATCTCCCCCCTCCCCTCCCCTTTCCTTGCTGCTTTAGACTTGTTTAGCCGCAAGCCATCTCGCCAAGAACCGCTCCGTCAGGAGTCCATGATGCATCTCCTGCTAACGGTTCTTGACGACTTGCGTTTCATTACCCGCGATACCTGGGATTGTTCTCCCTCCCTCAGTCTGATAAAAGTACTAGTACTATAATATTCTGGGGCGCGCGCCGCACAATACATACCCCTTTCTCGCTACGCTCTCCTCTCTCTTCCTTGTCCTAGAAAACTCAACGCTCTGGATTTACCGGGCTCCCTTTTTTTTTTGTTGTTTCTTTTTATTTTCTTTTTTAGTTTCTTTTCTGTGTTTTTCTTTTTCTTTTTTCTTTTTTCTTTTTTTTTCTTTTTTCGTTTTTCGTTTTTCTTTTTTTTTTCCCATTCTTCTCTCCTCTCTTGCATGTGCTATGCAAAAAAAAGCCAAGGGTGTCTGTCCCACCGCCTTTTTCTGTTTCGAGCATCTGGACGGACATCTTCTTTGTTCTCGTTCAGAATAACTGGAAACAGAACAAAAAAAACACATGGCGTGGGCGTACAACACGCCCGAAGGCACGCCCAACAATGGGCCAACCATCACCGCCATTGCCGTGGCGGTGACGACGTTGGCTCTCATCGCGCTGGGTCTGAGAATCTATGTCCGGACCAAGATTACAAAGGCCCTCGGCTTGGGTACGTATCTGAAGGGGTGGCCTGAACGATCGACAAAGTGCCGCCTCGCTTCCGCTCTCGTTGAAGAATCGAATCTAGATGGGGGCAGCGGCTAACGTAAGAAACAACAGATGACTGGTTGATCATTGCTAGCTGGGTATGTTCTGTCGTTCGAACCGCTCCTTCTCGGCAGGCTCGCTTGGGAGTTTTTTTTCCCCCAGAGAACACGCGCGCCTAGTGGCCAGTTGACTGACTGACTGACTGATCTGACTGACTTATTCGATCCCGCAATCGGCACAGGCTGGAGCCAGTGGCTACGCATCAGCAAGTATCGTCCGTATGTCATCTGCCCCCGATCCGGCCCAACTCGCGTTTTACGCTGCCGTGATCTTGTTTGAAAGCGATCAACGGGCTAATTGTCGTGCAGAAACAAAATGGGGCCTTGGACTCATTCACCTTGAAACCATGCCCGAGGAGAATTTGATCAACTTTGGCAAAGTATGCCCAACCCTCTCTCTCTCCCCCTTTCCCCCTTCCTCCCCCCCCGCCCCCCTCTCTTCCCTTGCCTTTATCCTTGTTTCTACAAACGAGTGTTGACCTTTCTCTAGATGCAGTACATTGGCGCACCATTGTAAGTTGATCTTCTCTCTCTCTCTTTTTATTTTTTTTCTTTGCCGCTTTTTGAACGATATAGGTTTGGTTTTTTTTTTTTCCCTTGGCTCATAATTTTACTCTTCTTAGCTACGTCGTTGCTATCTGGGGCTTCAAAACGAGCCTGCTTGTGTCCTATGCGCGTTTGGTTCCCGGAGCGTATCGACTGATGCCCATTTCCATCGCCGTCATCGTCACAATGGCGCATATTGCCTTTATCCTTGTCTTCTTGTTCATGTGCATTCCGGTATGACCCACCTCCCCCTACAATCGGCGACATGTTTTATATATATATATATATATGTATATGTATATATATATTATACTAACGGTTCTCCATGCCTAGGTTGAAAAGCAATGGGAGCCTTCGATCCCTGGTCATTGCGCCGACGCCGTCCCCTTTTACCTGACTTTCTCATCCCTCACCATCGTCTTTGATGTAATCACGTAAGCTTGAGCCTCTTTCCCCCCATACGCGGCATGGCGTGCCCAAGACACACACCTCCATTTCAACCCCAGAGAGGGGAAAAACTCGTTCTCTTACTCGTACCAACTAGGCTTGTCCTCCCCTTCCCCGTCCTCATCAAGCTTCAGATGAAACGCCGTCGCAAAATCGCCCTCCTCTGCCTCTTCGCGCTGGGCCTCTTCGTCACCATTGTCCAAATCATTCGCATCCAAACCATCAACAACCTCTCCAACTACCTGGACTCCGCGGAGACCATCAAGTGGTCCATCGTCGAGACCGCCATCGGCGTCATCATTGCCTGCGTGCCCACGCTCGCGCCCCTGATCACGTACTTTTCCGAGAAGACGCGCAGCGGCGGCGGCAGCAGCCACACGCAGGCCAGGTCCGGCGGCGAGGGCCCCTACGCGCTGCAGTCGTGGAGGGCGGCGAAGAGCGGGATGAGGCCCCTGGGCAGCGGCAGCGGCGTCGACGACGACGGGGACAACGGAAGCGAGAAGAGCACGGAGAATATCTTGCAGGGGCCCGTAGCCTCGGCCAGCGGAGCGAGCGAAGCAAGCGACGAGGCTGGTTTCCAAGTTCGGGCTCCTCAAGCCGCAACGAAATCTGACGACTGATATAAAACGTTATATATATATGCATGCTAACCGATATATGGATCATTAATTCTTTTTTTTTTCCCTTCCTTTTTTTCTTCCTTTTTTTTTTTTTTTAAATTTCCTTCTCTTTGCTTGACTGCTCATCATGGATTGCGTGGAATTTTGATCTAATCGAGCAACAGGAAACCATTGCCTGGTTTTTTCTTTATTTTGCTTCATTTTCACTTGTTCATTTCTGACACTCATGAAAGATGGTTACGCCAAGGCACACACACACACACACACACACACATATATATATATATATATATATATACATCAAAGATACCCCCCCATCACGGTTAAATACAAGTAATTTAGAAATGGTTTGCACACACAAAGATTAAAAAAAAAATCAAAAAAAAAAATCAAAAAAAAAAGATGCCAAGTCAAAAAAAAAAAAAACCCCTTTGTGCTGCAAGACAACCGCCAAATCAGATTCACAACATCATCATTCTGTACACCTTTTCTTTGTTTCTTTTTTCTTTGTTTCTTTTTTTTTTTCTTTTTCTTTTCTTTTTCAAATTGAGTAAGCAGAGAGAGAGAGAGCATGCATATAAAACCAGCCAAGAAGGATTTTTACAAAAAAAAAAAAAAAAGCTACAAAGCAATTCCAAATCCGAAAACCTCCCCATATGCCCCCCATCGCCACCGTCAATACCACCAAACTCCCCCGTATTTCCCCCCTCCCTCTTGACAAGGTCCTCCGAGTTGCCAAATTGGAGTCTTGTCCAAACTCTCATCGCTCATGGACCCGATTGGCCGAGTTTCTTGTATTCAGGAAAGGGTAACACCGGGAGCCGAAAGGATAAGACTTATCTTCACATCAGCTTGTGATACATGCAAAATAGATAAACTACATAACATGTGCAAAATCTCGGTTGGCTGTGCGCATTGTAACATAGACAAGGTAGAGGCAAGGGAACCCCAGAAAACACACACACACACACACACACACGCAAAGGGAAAAAAAAAACCGTAGATTCAAGTCCAGTGGTGATCTCATTCGGGCATAATGGTAGGTAGTAGGAAAACAGGGTTAGCTTAAAAAGAGTTATATATATAAACACGTGGTGATTTCGCATCCTAAACGCGTGAAGAGTTTCTTCTTTTTTCTTTCATTTTAGGGTAAACGTTAACTAGTAATTGTTATGTCTGCATCTACCGCATTACAGAAAAAAAATACGTCTCAATGTCAAACACATCTCTTGGGACACTTCCACCGTGCCCTGGGTATGATTTCATCACAAGCTGCAGAGAAAACAATTATCTGCAGCTATCCACCACGTCATAAGAGGGACATAGTAATCGAGGAGGGGGGGAATTAAAAAAAAAAAAAAAAAAGAGGGAAGGGAAAAAAAAAGAAAAGAGAAAAAGCCTCCTTTATCCAAGTAGACGCGGGTGGCGCCAATGCATCTTCCGTTTATACATCGACAGTCTTCTCGAGGTACTCGCCAGCACCCATCTGGACAGCAAACGTGGTGGTGGGCTTCCACTTGGACGAGGTACGGGGGGTGGTCTCCTCCATCATCTTGTCGACCTGCTCGAGGGACAGGCCCTTGGTCTCGGGGATCAGGAAGTAAGAGTAGACGAAAGCGCATGCGCAGAGAGATCCCCAGAGGAAGAAGACGGAAGACTTGAGATTGGCCTTGTTTGTACCGACCAGGTAGGGGGTGATGACGGCGATGATGGTGTTCCACAGCCAGTTGGAAGCAGTGGACAGAGCGACACCGCGGGATCGGATAGGCAGAGGGAAGATCTCGCCGATGACGATCCAGGCACCGGGGCCCCAGGTGGAGGCGAAGAAGAAGATGAAGATGGCGATGAAGGCAATCTGGGCGTTGACGGCAGGGATGTTGTCGGCCAGAACCTGGGTGGGATCGGAAGGAGTAGGGCTGGGGTGGGTCTTGTTGAAACCCACGGTGACACCGACGATGGCGACCAGGAACTGGCAGACGAGCATGCCAAAGGCGCCAATGATGAGGATGGTTCGGCGGCCGAAGCGCTCAACGGTCCAGAAGGAAAGGGGAGTGGAGGCGACGTTGACCAGAGAGAAGATGAGGGAGATCAAGAAGGGGTTGCCGATGGCGCCGGTGGACTGGAGGAAGGGGGTGGAGTAGTAGAAGATGAAGTTGACGCCGGTCCACTGCTGCATCATCTGGAGAGAGGTACCGAGGATGGTTCGGCGCAGGTTGGACTTGCCGGTCCAGAGAGAGCCCTTGAAGCAGTTGGCCCACGAGCCGAACCAGGTGGTGGAGGGGATCAGGGCACGCTCGTACTCCTCGTTGGCGATGATCTCAGCAAGCTCGTTCTGGACGTAATCGGAATCCTCAGGCTGGCCGCGGACGCGAGATAGGGAGTTGATGGCCCTTTGGATCTCACCCTTCTTGACGAAGTAACGGGGGGAGTCTGGGAGGAAGAGCAGACCGCCGCCGAGGATGAGGGCCCAGGGGAACTGGATGGCGATGGGGATGCGGTAAGCGCCGGTGTTGTCGTAGTCCTTGGTGCCGTAGACAACGCACGAGGCCAGCAGAATGCCAATGGTGATGCAGAACTGGTAGCCAGCGACGAGGGCGCCGCGGACCTTGCGGGGGCACTGTGGTTCGAGAGAAGAGCAAAGGTTAGCAAAGCAACGGGAATGACCGGCGCGAGGCAGGGGCAGCGACAACGCACAATCTCAGACATGTACAGGATGACAATGGCAGACTCGAAGCCGACGCCGAGACCGGCAACCAGACGGCCGGCGACGATGGGGCCCAGAGCGTGATCAGGAGCGGTGATGATCTGGATGATGACGCCGAGCATGTAGATTACACAGCCAATGATGACGGTCCACTTGCGGCCGATCCAGTCGGAAACATCACCGGCAATCAGGGCACCGAAGAAGGTGCCGGCGGACAGGATGGAGGTGATGAGGGACTTGTGGCTGTCGGAGAGGTCGCCAGCATTGGGGCCCTCGACGGCCTTGTAGAAGATGGGGGAGCCGTTGACGCCGTTGATGTAACCGGAGTCATAGCCGAAGAAGATGCCGCCAAACGAGGCGAATGCGCAGATCAGGTAGGCCTTCCAGGTGATGGGAGCCTCGATGTGCTCGACATCCTGGGCCGTGTGGATGCCCACGGAGTTCTTGCGGGCATCCGGACCCTTTGTTTCGGGGGTGTCGGACATGGCGTCGGGATTCTTGCGGATTGGAATTCTCCCAGGAGCTTTTTTTCGTTTGTCTTTGTTGGCGCTTTAGGTTAGAGGAGAGGGGGGGGGGGAGGCCAATGGACTGAGGGAGAAAAGGGGGGGGGGGGGGAATGGAAGAAGAGGAGGTTGACCCGGGCCGAGTGAACGGAACGAGCTCTTTGGGTGAGACAGAGATCGACGAGGCAAGACAGGACGAGAACGAGGGAAGGGGGCGGGCGGCAGGTCTACCTTTTTATTATCGTGACGCCGGGAGGACGAGAGCGATGAGACCGAGAGCGATGAGACCGAGAGCAGGCTCGATGGCGGAGAGACGTCGGCTCGGGGAGGCGGCCATCGAGCACACACGCCCCCCCCCCCCCCCCCAAGAAGCCTGGATCATGGGCAGGGGGGGGGGCGTGTGTGTATGTGCGAGATGCAGCTCCATGGCCACTTAGTCAGTCAGTTTTGAGTCCGGTCGGAGGTGCCTGTGAGAGGTTGCCATGAAGCAGTCGTCACAGCGGTGGAATTGCAGTGCCATATGTTCCCTGGTGGTGGTTTGAAAAGGCGCGAGAGGTCGCAGTGGAGAAGGGCGGGCTGGTGGAGAGAAGGACCCAAAAGGCGTGGCGCTCGGCCTCACCCACATGCTATTCTCCTAGCCCCGGCGCCGTAAGAGGCCTAGCGGTTTTTTCTTTTTTTTTCTTTTTTTGGCTAGCGACAGCCAGCGTTCGGGCCTGGCCTAGCGCTCAAAGGTTACCTTTTTTTGAGGTTTCCCCCCCCTATAGTATAGTGTACATACAAGCGGCCGGCACAAAAGGTAACGTCCCAAGCGCTACTCTATACACTCTACTCTAATAAGCGTCGGCGCCGAAAAAAAAAATTTATAATAAAAAAAAAAGTCAAGAAAAAAAATTATTTATTTATTTATTTTTTAAGTTTTTTTTGGGGGTTTTTTTTTTTTTTTTTACAGTGGCAATTCCGCAATTCTGCCCGGGGGGGCTGCTGAATCGCCCATACAGTAGCCACCTGTCGATCATACGGGCGGCATTCGCCTTCCCCCCGTACGAGCACTACGCGGGGGGGGGGGTGGTTTTTCTTGTTGTCTTGTTCTCATCACAGCGCCGCCACAAGGGGCACGGCAACCTGTCCTGTCTGCCTTTCCTCCCTGATCCCATGCCATCCATGCGTGCAGTGCAGCAGAAAAGCTGCGAATACCGTATGATGCAACGACGACAACTAGAGGACTAGAATGGCAAAAAAAAATAAAATAAAAAGATTTGGGCAATTTTTCAAATACTAGAAAGATGTGCGAAAAAAAAAAATTCATTTCAAGGGGGGAAAAAAAAAAATAGGGGCCTGCACGCGAGAGGCAGGGCTTGTGGGCAGGCAAGGCGCCGCACATCTGAAAAAGCCAGCGCTGCCCCCCCTGGCCGCCGGGAAAGGGAGATTGAGGGGGGCGTCTCTCTCCCCCTGGCCCGCTGTGCCCACAGGGAGGGCCCGCAGCGACCGACCGTCCAGACGCGTCTGGGGAAAAAAAGTCCTCCTGGGGATTTTGCGGGGCCCGGAGGCTTCTGAGCTACGAAGTAACGCCGACGCAGCCCAGAGAACCATTTTAGTGGCCCCGTGGCCTGGACCCCAAAAACGCCCCCCCAGAAACGAAGCAAGAGAAGCGCCGAGAAGGGCCGGCGGTTGGGGCTTTGGCTGCTTGGGGGGAATTGCCATCTCGGGGGCCATGACACATTTGCTTGGACTTGGCTGAGCATTTGAAATTCAAAATCGGGATGCGTACCTACGGAGCACACGGGGCAAGGTACTAAGACACTACCTAGTAGGTAGACCTACCTAGGCACAGTAGGTAGTACTCCGTAGGTACCTGGCAGGATGCGGAGTGCGTGCCAGGGTTGCCGCCGCCCAGTAGCAAGTAGCACTAGTACCTACTAGGTACCTACCTAGGCATTATAGCACGTAGTACCTTGGTAATAGGTACCTAGATGTGTTGTGCTGTAAAGCAAGGTGCTACCTGTGCTCCATGTGTACGTTGTCCCGTCAGAGCCTCGACAAGCAGGCCTCAACCGGCTTCCTCCACGCAAAGTGCCTTTTTGGTCGATTTGATTTGATTTGATTTGATTTGAATTTTTTTAACAACTTCTAAACCCGGTGGTTGCCAGTTGGCTGCTCGGGCACTAGCGCCGATGGCAACTTGGCACTTGCTTTTGTGTGCATCGTGCTACAATGCCTGGGATCCGCCGTCCCATGGAAGGTCGCCATGGAACTTCTGTCCATGGCACCGGAGCAGAGATTGTACTGTATCATGAGTGTTGGCTGCCATTCGTCGCTAATGTAAGCGGTAACAATGCTCCGCGCGCGCCGGCAGCAGCACGGGTTGTGAAAGAGCACTGCTAGGCATATACTAGGAAGTGGTAACGTATAATGCCTGGGTCGGTCGTACTGCCTTACCTTAGTGCTAAGTACACCTACTAGGTACCTAGTAGTACCTGTATTACAGTACCTTACCAAAGGTAACCGTACCTGGAACATTTTCAGCTGGCGGTGCCCTGTGTCCAACTACCGGATTATCTAATCTGGGCCAGAAGAAATAAAAAAACCACTGAGCTTCATCCGTCGATCATCCTGCCCATGCCAATGTCATGGGAGAGAGCCGACGCTCGGGCCTCTCCTGCTGAAGACGGAATGAAAAAGCAAAAGGGAAAAAAAGCAAAAAGCAAAAAGCAAAAGGAAAAAACAGAAAGGAAAAAAAAAACCCCCCAACCTGAAAAACCTTGCAAACGTTTACGTACATGCAAGCACAGACTACCTAGTAGGTACCTTGCGCACGGCGTGCTGAGCGGTCGGCTGGGATACGGGGTCAAAATCAACAGCCCGACGTCACTCCATATCCATGCTGGGAGCCACCACAGCATGACATCCATGGCATGACACGACCTCGCGGATGCGGGCCAACGCCCTCAGCACGGCTGGCCTTTTCGGCCTTTTCCCATCCATCGCCTGCATCGAGCGAGCAAGCCCTTCCCCCGTACTCCGTACGCACTCTATTTCCCCATGGGCCTCGCGCTGACAGTCCGTGTCCGGCGGCCGTGGGGGAAAAAAGCCCTCCCAAAGGGCGAATTTTCGGTCGTACTCGGCGGCGCTATTGGATGGGATGGAGCCCGGGGATTTTTGTTTTTTTGGTGTTTTTTTTTTTTTTTTTTTTTTTTTTTTTTCACTTTCCTTCTTTTCTTTTTCTTTTCTTTTTTTCTTTTCTTTTGGCCTCTGGCTGGAGAGAGTGAGAGCGAGAGTGAGAGCGAGAGTGAGAGCGAGAGTGAGAGCGAGAGTGAGAGTGAGAGTGAGAGAGAGTCAGCCCGGAGGAGCGCCAGCCGCACGCTTTCAGCGCCCTCTTCTCCCACCGCGGGCAGGGCAGCGCTCGCAGGGCCCTTTTCAGAGCGCCATAACCCATAATTGACCGAGCTTGGAGGCAGCTCTTGACGACCAATTGAACATCTAACGAATCTACCGTCTGGAATCATCTCCGGCCTTCTGGCGCGAGCAACCGAAAGCAAAAATTTTTACGGCAATAGGCGGAGTCATCGCGCTCCCTGTGAGCGGAGCCATCATGTCCTCGTGCCGGTGTTTTTTTTTTTTTTTCTTCTTTTATTTCACTTTTTTTTTTTTACTTCTTCTTTTTTTCTTCTAGTTTTTTTTTAGTTTTTTTTTTTTTAGAGAGGGTTTACCCGTTGTGGTGCGCGTAATGCTGCTTACATAGCACATTAGTAGGTACCTCTAGTACCTACTAGTAGTACGTAGTAAGCTTCCTCCTCAGCGGTTCGCCGGATTTCGCCAAGTGGGGGGTTAATGGATGAGATTCCTCTCCTCGCCACTTTTTTTTTAAAAAAAAAGGAAAAAAAAAAGACCATTGTATCGAACTTGGATCGGATCATGCCCTCTTCACAGCCTGCCCGCTTGGCCCGCGTGCGCGAAACCGCAAAATTCCAATCAATGGTGCTGCCAGAAGCAAGTCCACACAACCAGCCAAGCAAGTAAGTGGATTATTCGCAATGGCTAGAAATGTGACGGCGTTTTGGCCCGCGGCCAACCAACGCCAAGATCTGCCCATCAGCGAGGCTGAAGACGGGATGCTACTGCACCTCGCGACATTGAACGCCCAGGAAGAGGTTTTGAGCTTGGATGCTGGAGTCCAAGATACAGTAGCTGCCTCGGATCGCTTTGGCCGAAACAGAGATGGCCCTAACGGCTTTTTTTTTTCCCCTGCCAACGTTGGCCAAACCGTCCCATGGATCTTTTCGACGTCGGCCTTCCAACGAGCCCCCATCTTTGGCCGCTATAACGATGTTTGGTTCCAAAAGAATCCTCAAGGCCCCTTTTCAGAAGCCGTTGCAAACGGCCCCGAGCGGACTGACTACGACTGCGCGTGAGTTGCCGCCATTCGTCTCCTTCTCTCTCTCTCTCTCTCTCACCCTGAAAATACACAAGAAAACCTTGTTTTCATCGCTCGGGCCAAAACCAACCTCGTACAATACTTGATCTTCCCTGACTAATAAGAAACAATAAGAAACAGACCACAAGCGAACCCAAAGCTCGGGCACCCCCCCCCCCCCCTCCCCCCAACAGGCACTCCATACACTAGCATGCCTCACCATGCGCGCCTCCGGACCGAAACACACTCCACATGTACGCCCACAATGCGGAGCCCGGCTGGAAATTTCAGGTCACGTTTACACCCAAGGGGAAAAAAAAGTTTGAAAATGAAAAAGTGAAAATTTTAGAATTTTTTAAAAACTTGAAAAAAAAAAAAAAAAAAAAAAAAAAAAAACTTTTCACGCCAACGGACGGGGACTCGCTCTGCTGGCCGGTTCTTGGGAGGTTTTCCGGGACGGACAGACGCCAAACCTGGTCGAGAAGAAAAATTCCTTTCAGCCGCGCCGCCTCGCGAGATGAGAGGCCGCGCTGATTGGACACGATACCCGACAGCCCTTCAAGCAAGTGAGGCACGCACGTATCGGCTCGTATCGAACCGAAGACATTTACAGTACTGGCCACAGCACGGAAGCAACTGCTGCTGCTGGCCGACGCATGCCGGCGAGAGTTTTTTTTTTTTTTTTTTTTCTTTTTTTTTGCCCATCAAGGCGCGCCAGATCGGGACCGAAAAGCCGCCCCGTATTTGCTCATCTGATGAAGGGAGTAAAAATACTGGGGAACAGGGGAGTATGGGGGAACAAGGGGCGAAGAAAAAAAAATTGGCCTTTGAATCACAAGACCAGTACATTCGACGACGACTGCTGACATGCTGACGGGGGAAAAAAAATTGAAAAAAAAATAGATTTTTTTTTTCAAATTTTCTGAGAGAGCGTATTCGCGATACCCAGCTCTACGCTGCATCATCATCAGATCCGGCTCAATAACCGAGCCACACAGTTAGGGAGCCCTCGCTTTTCTCTCTCTCTTTTTTTTCTTTTTCTTTCTTTTCCCAGGCTGAATCTTGGCCCACCACTAACTAATAGCAGTGTGATGATGAGTGGTCGTTCGTTCTGTGATTACGGCCACATGGCAAATGAACCGCGTGGTAAATGTGGCTTGCCGTGGCTGCCATGGGAGAAACTTGTTGCGGTCGTGCTCGTCATCGTTTCTTTTTCTTTTTTTTTTTTGTTCTTTTTTTTTGTTCTTCTTTTTTACACACAGGAAGAGGAATGTCCTGGCTCTCGCCGCCAAGCATCGTGGCAGCCCACATTCCGCTCAAACCACGCTGCCACGTCTCGCCAGGACGGAATTCGAATTCGCCCTTTACAGAACACCCCCCCTCCCCCCCCTCTCCCCCGGGGGGGGCCAAATTGGAGCGAGCGAGAAACTTTGCTGAATGTGTCCTATCCCAACTGTAAATTCTCATTCTCGTATGTTTTCCCCCGTTTCCCATAATCATTCTTCGTCGTTTGAGTATCCGCCGAAGCTGCTACACTACTGAGAAAGCGCCGAGCATCGGCAGCTCTCGCGGAGTGCCCTCGGACGTACTATTTACGACGTGCTCCGTCTACCAGCGCAGAACAAAGGGGTGTCCCACTCAGCCGTCTTGGGGACCCCGTTGCCCCATGGGCAAGGCAAGACAAGACAAGACGAGCAAAAAAAAAAAAAAAAAAGAAAGGGGGGGGGGGGGGGGGTGAGGTGAGGGAACATGTGGCGGGATGTACGTACTGTATAAGCGTGAGCAGTCGAGAAATTGGCAGAGAGGGAGGATGGATGAATGGCCGAGACGCCCCGAGGGTGGTGGTGGTGGTGCGTGTCCCTACCCCGGGCGATGCATTCCAAACAATTGTTTTTTTTGCCGACCAACATCATTTTGCTGAGGAGATACATATGCATATACGCATCTCGACCCCCCAAGCAAGGACCGCGTAAAGGATCGCGATGGGCCTTCGATAGACAAAGAAAAAGCACATGGTGGATCTTGTGCCTTGATCGGGGTGGCGACCCCGAATGTTGCCACGGGCCAGATGTGGTGTCCCTGAAATTACCACCCCATTGTGCCATCCATCCATGGCACCCACCACCACTCAGCAGCTCTTACGAGGCGCCCGTTGCGCGCGCGGCCACGGTCTTGCAGGCCTGCTTGGGACCCGATCCCGGCGTGGGAGGACCTTTTTCTTTCTTTGTATCCGCGGGCATCTCTTCCCAAAATGCTATTATGGCTGCATTTTGCGGGCATGTGCAATGCTTTATATATATATCAAAAGCGTTGGCTTCGGTCGGCCTAACACAAATATCTACCCTACGCATGACTCTTCACACCCAGAACCCCGTGCGTTTGGAAGAAACCCCCCCCCCCCCCCCCTCCTCCCCCAAAACCGACGGTTCCCTTCCCTTCTTGCTTTTCCCTCTTCCTTGCGGGTTTTACACTGGCAGCTCGTCGTGATTCCCGTGTCCACCTGCCCCGGGGCCACGTTTTATCCCTACCGGCCGAGTGGGGGAAGTTTGTTGATAACCAGCATGGGCTTGTTTTTTGTTGTACATGCATGCATTCCGCGCTCGTGTAACCATTCAGGACACAACCCGCCAAAGCAGCCCAGGTCGTCGCATATCATGGAGTAGGTATTGCTACTATACCACTACTACTATTGCTGCTGCTACTTCTGCTACTACGCTCGTGTGTGTGTGTGTGCGTGCGTGCGTGTGTGTGTGTATGTGTGTGCCTTGCCATGTCCACGAAAATACCACCTGCCTGCTGACCGACCTGGGCATAAAAACACCGTACCTTACCTGGCAATACCACCGCAAGTAGAGAGAGAGACATGCAAGGCATTGATATTGGGAACGGGGTATGGGGTACGGGGTACGGGGAACGGGATAGCATTCGACGGAGTTGCACCTTTGGCCACAAGCGATATGCACGTTTCTCTTTTCGGGGAAAAACAAGATAGGGAGACGCAGACGTACTGTATAGTGTTTATTTGACCATGCTGTATGATATATGTCGTCGTACAAGGAAGAGAGGGCCGCGCTCTCCCAAATCTGCTCAACGTGCTTCGGCGAAATTTGTTGGTTCTTCTTTTCTCGCTTTGATTCCCACGCGCTTTTCTTACATTGACGCGAGGGAGTAGTTCTACTACTACTACTACTACTACTACTACTACTACTACTACTGCCGCTGCTTAGGACACGACACGACACACACGACACACACACACACACCCCCCCCCCCCTTTTTCCCCCAAGACGCCCCCAATGCTACCATGCAGTGAAAGGAAGGGAACTACGTACTAGCCTGATGGCTCCGGCCCGAAGCCCGCTCTTTTGGGCTCTGCAGGTTCTTGGGGGGTTTCATTGCTCCCCGGAGATGGTGTCGCCATGTACCACAACGCAGCCGCTCTTCCCACTCACCTTTTGTGCGTTGCGTGTGTGTGCCAATGGTGGTGAGAGCGCGCGGGCGGCCTGGTGAGGGCGGCAAAAAAAAAAATCTATTCAATAACGCTTGCTCACAATGGACAGCCCCAGGAACTTTTCTGTCCGGATTTTTGCTCCAGGTGTGGTCGCGCAATGACTGGACTACTAGACTGGGAGGGATGGGAACCCTGGCGCCGATCCTTTATCTGGGGCTTGGCCAGTCGGATGGAAGGGAGGGTGAGGGGGGTCGTTTCTGTATGTAGTGGGTAGTATGTGGTGGTAGCATGTGGTGGTAGTAGTGATATGGTTGTCGAGGAGGGGGGGGGAGAGTGTGGGATTGAGCTCGAGGGTGAGGCCATTAAGGGATGAAGAATCAATAAAAAAAAAACCGGAGTTGATGTCCTGGGGGTTCGGTGGTGAATCTCACTTCTTTTTTTTTTTGGGGGAGGAAGGAGGAGGAGGAGAGGAGGAGGAAGAGGAGGAAGGGAGGCTAACTCTTATCTGACTTGTGGTTATTATCGAGGTGTGTGGCTGGTTAAGAGTTGGATACAAGGGTGAAGTGTGCTTGACCAGGCAGGTGAGATTTGTTGACTTTGTTTTATAAGCATCCTCATGTCGATGGGGCGGAAAGGGAAGCACGGAGTGTGCTTGATGTGAGGTGTTGCAGTAGTACATACATGGTAGTAAGTTAGTACTAGTACTAGGTAGTACGTAGTATTTCATGGTGGTAGGAATGCATATACCTTCACGGCCAAATCATCATTTAGGGGGGCAGGTTTTGGCTTATCTTGCATGAAATTGAGCGGGTGCCAGTGTGACGCAACATCGCATCTCTGCGGAACGGGCGGGAAACGGGCCAATAATCTATCTGCTCTTGTCTTGTCTGTCTGTCTGTCTGTCTGTATGATATTACTCGTGCTACATAGAATTGCTAATACGGTAATATTAATTAATATTAATAGGCGGGCTGTGTGAGATTGGGAGGGCGGACCGCCGGACGTTGAAAACTAAAAAAAAAAAATCTAGATTTTATGCTTGTGTCGAGCTTTGGAGAGAGAGAGAGAGAGCTTGGGTTGGGGAGATGGACCGATAAGAAACTTGCCCTGGTGGTTTAGACGTTTGGAGGGACGGAGATGGGACTTTTTTTTTTTTTTTTTTTTTTTGTTTTTTTTTTTCGCACGGGAGGCAAGAGAGATTTGTTGATTGAATAGGCCCTTTTTTTTTTGTTAAAAAAAATTGTTGGTTTCTTTGGTTTTGTAGTTAGTTTTCCCCTTAATAGGTTCATTCGATTGTAAGTATGGAGTATATAGGTATCAAGTAGTAAGTGCTATGGTAGGTTTTTTTTTTTTATGCATTTTACATTAGCCTACCCTGTACAGCCGGCTCGAAAAAATTTTTTCCCCCCTCTTTATACAGTTCATAGCCGTTGCCCCGGGTTCACTCTGAGAACATAAACTAAAAATAAGCATACGTCGTCAAACGAAGATTGCCATGCGGACCAAATAAAATGGATGCTATATATATGTGGGCACGATAAGGGCCCCCCCCCCCCCCCAAGGCATATATGTTAAAGCAGGGCCTGCCGCTGGATGATGGAAAAGGTGCCCCGATACTCTCCAAGGCGGTCTGGTCTGCTACTCGCTCGCCAATAAAGGCGTATGATCGAGGCGTAGACGGGCTTTGTATTCGTACTCCGTATAAAGAGTTTGTTGTTTTCCCGCCAAAGGGAGATGAGACTACTACATATGTATGATGCACGGAGCAGAGCAAAGGGCAGGTGAGGTTGATCGACCCCGCTGTTGGGGATGCATATACATACGTATAATTGGGACTTGTTAGTGGTAAAGCTGGTTCGATAGATCAAGTCTGACGCTAGGGTGAAGAGACCAGGACCTTGCCATCAATAGGAGAACATTGCGCGCCGCTCAAGAGCCAGCTAGGCCATTCTCTTGTTCAACCCATTTTTCTCTGCAACGCTCGCCTCGCCGCGGCAACGGGGCTGCTCGGGGGGGACCGCTCGTCCCTGGAGACTCACCATGGCTCCCATCCCGGCTCGGGAGTCGAAGCTTGAGCTCGCATTCTTCATGGCGGCGTGGTCAAAGGAAGCTCATCCGAAGTCGCATCGGAGGGCTGTAGACGATGGCCCAAGACACCTACATACCTATCCTGTCATTGTTATCCTCGACCCATGGGCTTCGACCAGGCATTGATGCCGCACACAGCCCATTCAAAGAATACCCCGGATAGCGTTCACGTTGCAGGTCCCGTTGGTTCTCGACGCAGCACCAGTTGAGACGCAGAGCGCGGAACCCGCGGGCTAGCTGAAGAAGGCTCCCACCATGTTCATCCGCTTGGGCAGCGTAGACGAGGCACGATGAGCAAATGGCTCGGGCCATGGCGAAGGAGATCATGACCGTGCCGGAGGCGAAAGAAAGCTTAGATCCTCTGGAAGGTGCGCACTGTTTTTTTTTTTTTTTTTTTTTTTTTTTTTTCGAGGCATTCCCCCCCTCCCTTGCTGTCCTTGTCTCTCATGATTTGGCCATCAATACCGCGCAACCTTGGATGAGACTTGTTGCTGGCCTGAGCTCGCCGGAACCAAAAAAAAAAAAAAAAAAAAAAAAAAAAGGACAGCGCCGTTGTCCCACTCACTCACTACCTCTTCGCATAGAACGACCGAATGCCCTGCAAATGAGGCGGCGCCGCATTGGGAGGCCGCGAGCCCTCTTTGATCAAGGTGCTGAGTGGCGAGAGGAGCGTGACCATGCGGCAGAACGCCAAGGCGCTTTTCGCCAGAGGGACGCGGATATGATATTGGGGGGGCGGCGGCGACAAGACAAACTATGTAGCTGCTGGTCTGGTCTGATTGCCAAGATGGGCTGCTGCTCATGGGAGATGGAGAGCGTGGTTCGCATTATGGGCGCTCCGCAGGGAGCACATGACGGCCCCCCCCCGGACTCGAGATTGGGATTGAACGCATAGAGTTATCAGAGATCTGATCTGCAGGCCGGTCACTCGACAAAATGGCGCAGAGGTTAGTTTGCATGGAAGTCGGTCAGGCGCGAAGATGGGCGGGGGATTTGGGCTTTTTGTGGCGGTTGCTCGTCTGCTGCTGCTGCTGCTGCTGCTGATGGTGATGGTGGTGATGATGGTGGTGATGATGATGATGGTGATGATGGTCACGATGGGGAGATGCGTTCAAGTCGGGGTAGACAAAAAGTGTTTGCTGGAAAGAAGCCCGGAAACCCATTTGGAACAGGACATGATGGACCCAAAGTGGAAATTTGCGGGGGTTTGGCCGCGACGCTTATTATGGAGGAGGGAAGAAAACAAGGTCCATCCGTCGGCTGACGATGATGGAAGCAGGCAGGATTTATCTTTTTCTTTTTTTTATCTTTTTTTTTCTTTTTATAATTTATTTATTTATATATATATATATTTTTTTCGAAATTAGCATCAACTTCATAATTTTCTCTGGATCGGCATGCCTCGGACGTTGCCGCATGTCTCGCATGTTCCTGAACAGCGTTGCATTCCGCCGCTACTCTATTACAGAACACAGCATTCCAAGGTTTTTTTTTTTTTTTTTTTTTTTTTTTTTGCGAAACAACGGGCCGCCACATGTCTCACCAAACAAAACAAAGAAAAAAAAAAGCCAGGAAAGGAAAGGAAAGGAGGAGAGTCTGACGAACGATATTCAAGAAATTTGAAATCTGGGGGGCTTGACTTGGAGGCACTGTGCGGAGAAGGAACAAACACCACTTGAGAGCGCTGCCAAGAGTTGGAGAGTTTAGCCAACAATGGGAATTATTGATTTACTTGGCAGTACTAACGTGATGTCGTACCATTGATTACGCATGTGTTGCCTTGCTGCTCGAGCCGTGTTTTTTTTTTTTTTTCCTTTCTTTCTTTCTTTCTTTCTTTTTTTTTTATAACTCTTTTCCCCGGAATTGCGCTGCAAGAGATATGCTCAGACTATGATTTATTACGGGAGGAGGAATATTCCATACTCCCATCTGCTCCCAATAACAGAGTTACCTATACTTTATAGGTGAAATAAGGTTAGTTTAGTACTAGGTAGTACTAAAAAAGGCGGATGCGCCAACATGTACAATTACGGAGCACCTGATAAGAGGTATAGAGGTACCCTTAGTAGATAAGGTAGTACCTAGTACTAGTACCTATATTATAACTGTACAAAAGGTACTGAACTAACATTGGGTACGGGTACATCGCACGGCTGAACACGGCGGAGAAGACAAAACTTGATTGCTCGCCCGCCTTTTCCCCCCTCTTGTTTGAATTTGAAACTTGTCACCGGCTTCTGTGTCATGTAAATGCGGTCATGGTGAGAGAGCGAATCCTCCCGAGCGGTTGCGGTGATCCTCGCTGGTGTGTGTGTGTGTGTGTGTGTGTGTGTTGGTGGCGGCCATTTACCATTTACAGTGCCCATTCCTCCGTAGGGGGTGCGCGTCGTAACTCGTACCACTTTTTTTTTTTAAATTTTATTTTATATATATATATATATATATTTTTTTTTTCAATATTTTTTCCAATTTTTTTTGTCGTTTCTTTTGTTTTTTCATTGCCGTAAACTGTTGCCGTGGCCCCCTTGTCCGCTTAAACCTCGTGGTGACAGGGCAATACTGAGTGGGCCTGATGCATACACACATACACACATAGCATATAGTCCGGGACTGTCAATAGATACCATTCTACAAAAAAAAAAAAGGCCAAGATATATATATATATATATATATGTATATATTCGTTATTTTATTTTATTCGCCCTTGTGTTCATGGTTGGTCTGAGAAGCAGCAAACCCCCCCCCCCCCCGGGCCAAATGCCAGCACAGTGCGCGCGTCGCCATCACATGGGCAGCGTGGCGCCAGAGCATCCCCCCCCCGCCCGCTGGGCCTTGGAGCCGCTCTTGGCGCGCTGTCTTTTGCCCGCTGTAGCCAAGGGACCCCCCCTTGTGGGCAAAAAACTTGCAGCGGACGATGACCGCTGAACCAGCCCAGCCTCAGCCCGCCAACGCCACAGGTTTGGTGAAGCTTAATCCTCCTCCCGCCTCCTCTTGCGGCGCTCGAGATGGAGATCCCTCTCTTCTCTTCTCTTTATCTCCTCTTCGCCTTCCCATCCTCCTCCTCCTCCTCCTCACCTCCTCCATCTTCCCCCCCCTCAAATCTCCCCCTCCCCCGCCGTCTCGAGAGTTCTGGGGGCGTGCGGAGAGAGAGAGAGAGAGAGAGAGAGAGAGAGAGAGAGCTCTGAAATCGCCCACTTCTCGGCCCCGCGCGTTCTTGTTGTGGTGAGCTTCGTTTGAGGCGGCTCGTCTCCGCATTCCGGTTTTGCGGCTCGGCTGCCGCTTTGACCTTCAACGTTCAGCCTTGTGCCCGAACACAATTAAACAAAGAAAGAAAGAAGAAGAAGAAGAAGAAGAAGAAGAAGAAGAAGAAGAAGAAGAAGAAGAGAAAAAAAAAAAAAAACCTCTCCTCTTCGCCATGGCGACCGCGACGACGGCTTCGGCTGCGCCCACGGCGACCGTCCGGGTCCCGCCGCAAGGCGGCATCTTGGAGGGCGCAAACCCGTCCGAGTACGACCCCAAGAACCCTCTTACCATCTTCATCATCCAGGTCAGTGCTCCCGGCAATTGCCCTCCCCGTTGTCGTGGCAGACGGCGTTGACGCAAAAGCCTGCGCAGGTCGGCCTCATCGTCATCCTCTGCCACATCCTGCATTGGCCTCTGTCCAAGATTCGCCAGCCCAGGGTCATTGCCGAGGTCATTGGAGGAATCATCCTTGGCCCCTCTGTCATGGGACACATTCCCGGGTTCAAGGATGCCATCTTCCCCGCTGCTTCGATTCCCAACCTTACGCTTGTCGCGAACCTCGGCCTTGTCCTCTACTTGTTCATGATTGGTCTCGAGACGGACGTTCGATTCCTCCTCAGCAACTGGCGTGTTGCTACGTCCGTCGCCTTTGCTGGCCTGGCCTTGCCCTTTGGCGTTGGCAGCGGTCTCGCCTGGGGCGTATACAATGCCTTTCGCGACGACCCCGGCGTCAAGCCAATTCAGTTCAGCGTGTATATGTTGTTTGTTGGCATTGCAGTTGCCATCACCGTATGTCTTTTGCCGGATCCCGACCTCCCCTCCTTTGATCCGTCCAATTCCATCATGGCCGCTCGCGCCCTAACCCTTTTTTTTTTTGCCATCTTCTAGGCGTTCCCGGTGCTTTGCCGTATCCTGACCGAGCTCAAGCTGCTCGATACGCCAGTTGGCGTCATTACTCTGTCGGCCGGTGTTGCCAACGATGTCGTCGGTGAGCCATTGTCGGGCCTCCCCCTTTTCGTCATGCGACTCCTACTCACATCGTGTTCCCAGGATGGATCCTGTTGGCTCTCTGTGTCGCTCTCGTGAATGCCGGGAAGGGCATTACGGCGCTGTGGATTCTGCTGGTTGCCATCGGCTACATCATCCTCCTCGTCGTGGCCGTCAAACCCAGCTTGCGGTTTGTTTTGCGGAAAACCAACAACCTCGAGAACGGCCCTTCGCAAAGCGCCGTCGCTCTCATTCTCCTCATCGCGCTCACCTCCGCCTTCTTCACCGGAATCATCGGGATCCATCCCATCTTCGGAGGATTCGTCGTCGGTCTGGTCATTCCACGCGAGCACGGCTTCAACATTCGCGTCATTGAGAAGCTCGAAGATCTCATCGGCTCTATTTTCCTCCCTCTTTACTTTACCCTCTCCGGTCTCAACACGAACCTTGGCCTCCTCAACACTGGGACGGCCTGGGGCTACGTGTTTGCCACCACCTTTGTCGCCCTCTTCACCAAAATCATCGGTGCGTCTGTAGCTGCCCGGCTGAATGGCTTGGTTTGGCGAGAGTCATTGGCCATTGGTGTCTTGATGAGCTGCAAGGGGCTGGTGGAATTGATTGTTTTGGTGAGTTTTGATGCACGGGAAAATGGAAAAAAAAATGGTGGAAAAAAAATGGTGGAAAAAAAAAGAAGAAAAAAAAAAGAAAGAAAAGAAAAAGAAAAAAAAAGAAAAGAAAAAAAAAGAAGAAAAAAAGGAGAAAAAGACAGAAGAAAGAATACGACTGCCCCCCACCACAAAAGAGGCCATCTATGCTAACCGTCTACGTCTTTCAGAACATTGGTCTCCAAGCACAAATCCTCAGCGTCAGGACTTTCACCATCTTCGTCGTCATGGCCCTTCTCACCACTTTCTTCACAACCCCCGTCGTCTCCTTCCTCTATCCTCCTTGGTACCAGAAGAAGATTGCTGCCTGGAAGCGTGGCGAGATCGATTGGGAAACCGGTGCTCTGATTACGCAAGTAACCGCAGCCCCCGCGACGGAGACGTCTCCCAAGAGAGTCAGGCGTCTGCTTGTTTACCTTAGGCTGGATAACATGCCCGCATTGCTCAACCTCCTTTCCTTGTTCGGAACCTCTCACGCCGTAGAGACGCCCCGCGGAAGTTCTGGGGATTCCAAGGGAGCATACGACGACGTAGTCGCGGGGCCTGTCCGGGCTCACGGCCTGCGGCTCCTCGAACTGACAGACCGTGATTCGTCCGTCATGACGGTGGCTCAGGTCGACGAATACACCAGGCACGATCCCGTTGTCAACATTTTCCGCAGCGTCGGCCAGCTTCACAACATTGCCGCATCTGGCGAGGTTGCCATCATGCCCGAGGATCGCTTCGCGGAGGCTCTCGTTTCGCGCTCATCCAACATGGCCTCGGATCTTCTTCTCATGCCGTGGACCGAGACCGGCAGCATGGGAGATGCTCAGATTATTTCCTCCGCAAACGTCGAAGACAGGCTGGCGTCTACCTATCTGCTGTTCGTAAAGTCTGTTCTGCTCTCCACCGAACACAACATCGGCATCTTCTTCACACGCAGCAGAGATGATGTCAAGGCGTCAAAGAGCATCAACCATGAGCAGGCCAAGCTTCGTCGACAGTACTCGTACGATTTTTCGAGACGCGAATTCCCCACTGCCCCCCTGGTACCTCGCACGCACAACATCTTCTTCGTCTATTTTGGAGGGCGCGACGACAATCTTGCCCTGAACCTAGTCATCCAGCTCCTGGAGCGTGAACGGGTAACGGCAACCATTATCAACGTGTCCGGTATTTCAGACAAGTCTGCGTCGGCAAGCGACAACGTGTTCGACGCAATCATTGGCAATCTTCCCCCGGATACCTCTTCCCGGATCAAGATTGAGAAATTCTCCGTTGCTCCTACCGTTGAAGAGCTGCTCAACCACGCCGACTCGGCTCCCAACGCCAATCAGTCAGACGTCCCGAAACCGACCTTGGTTGTTTTAGGCCGCAGCGGAGGAGTCCGCTGGGAGGAAGGCAAGCTTCCAGATAGGCCAAGGGAGGATGTCCGGAGCTGTCTGGGTACCCTTGCTTCCCATTTTGTTGCTAGCGGTGTGACGACGGATCTGTTGGTTGTGCAATCCAAGGTTGGCGCTGCTTCGTCATGAACGAATATGATACCTTACCTTTTTTTTTTTTTTTTTTTTTTTTTTTTTTTGGTTACATGTATGTTTTTATCATGGTGCTGTGGAGTATATAACGATATATATACATCTGCATATACGGGGCTTGGTAAACTTGACATTTCTATAGCTGCATATGAATTTGTTATTGATGGACAATATCACTATTACAACAAACTATATTTCTCTTTATGCAACGTCCGTCACCTACCCGTGTGATGTAAAAGTGTGAATGTTTGCGAACATTTTTGCTGGTCATGACAGGTGGAGCCATGATATTTGGACTGTTACGAAACATGGAATAAAGGTTATTGGGGTTGAGAGAACTGCATAAGTTGAATGGACTTTAAACTAATTGGGACTTACGTCGACGAGCCATAAGACGAGTGCTAAAACGTAAAGTAGTGTACTCTCTTCATACCAATCCATGATTTGTTCCCCCTTTTTTTTTTTTTTTTGAAGTTTTTTCCCCTTCTACTTACTTTATAATCTTTGGATGTAAACTGAAAGTAATATTCTTAAAACGGCCATGTCATTTGTCTTTCTATATATATATGTATGTATATGCATTGTAGTCACATTGGAAATGAATAGACTTGGAGAGAGTTGGAGCATTTCCAAATTGGAACGTCGTTGAATGAATAGGCTGGAATGTATGAATGTATTAAATAGGTAGACCCTGATATTTTGCATTGAACTGACTCTCTCATATATATATTTTTTCGAGTGATGATACGTTGCCCCCTCCCCCCTCCCCCTTTACTAGACTGCATGTTGATGAAGTGTGTAGCATTTATCATATCAGGTCCACAGAGGTATGCAATTTTTTTTTTAGGCAACGGCGAGCTTGCAAGGCCGCGTGATAATAGCCAATAGATAATTTTCTTATTGTAAGAGTATCGTTTGTGTTTATTAGTTAACCAGCGCAAGCGATTAGCCGTAGGATTTTTTTTGATTTTTTTTTTTCAGATTGATCATGTTCATCATGAAAATGGGGGTTTCAACCTTTATAGAACAGCCAAACCTTTATATTTGGAAATACTATTCTCGGAATATCCCCCCTCTTCTACTGCTGGAAGCCAGGCGCCATTAGACACAACGATCCGCTGCTCTCTCGATGGGGGATGGTATGAATGGAATGGAATGGGATGCCATATTTGTCTGAATGGTTTGTATTTTGATAAAACTTTTATTATATCGCGCCGTACATGGAAGACGGCTGGTAGCAGCATAGGTACTCTATAGGGGGCAGTGGAAGTCGTAACAGAACTGGTGATTGCGATTTGCCAAGATTGAATCCAACTATTGGCCAAGTCAGCGAGAGGCGGTATAAAGATCTGTGTATTCTCATGTTTACACCGTCTCTTGCCCTTTACCATGATTAGAATCAAAAGGTCTAACAAACCAGGCCTCCCCCCCCCCCAATTGTTCTTGTTATTTATTTAATTCTTTTTATACCGTGGATGGCCATTGCGAGCAAGTGGCGAGCGGTGATGCTTGGAGGAAAGTGATGGGAAAAATCGAGAATCTCGCGGAATGTAGCATGTCACAGTCTCTATGGCACGCAATAGATTGTCGAGATTGGCCGTGGCCGCTTCACCGGATAAAACTCGTGAACGAATGGGGTAGTTTATAACGGACAGAGTTGAAGAAGAAGAAGGAGTCCTGTTCATATGAAAGAAATCAGACAACTGTAAGTTGCAGGCAGGGATACAGTGGAAGGAGGCATCGGAGCAACTCCGCTTCTTGGATAACAGGGCACACGTTAACTCGGATTCCTCGTTTGAAAAAAAGAGATGACCAACGCGCGCAGAGGGGAAAAAAAGAAAGAAGATATCAAAGTAGGGCATAAGTTGGGATGAGAAAGGGACGCCTGTCTAGTAGCGCTGAGATAGGAAGAAGAAAGAAAGAATAAGGGAAAAAAGGGGGGGCAAAGAAGCCGGCGACTACGCGGCTGTCGTGGGATAGAGAGGCATTTGATTTTGCCGTTGTTCTCTTTGATATGTAAGGGTGGATGGTCTACGGACTGCCCTTCTAGGAAGTAAAATATCAACATATGCCGTGTAACAACTGAGGAATCGATGCTTTTGGCTGCTGAAGCCATGTCGTACCACGGCATTGGATCCATCCAAAGGCTAGGGTTTGAATGGAAATGTCAAAGGGAGTGAAGGAAGCAAAATTGATCCGTTATAACAATGGGAGAGGCGTGAGAAAAGTAAAAAGAAAAGAAAAACCCCCTCAGCCATGGTATTTCCCCCCCCCCCCCCTTTTTCTTGTTTTTCACCCCCGATGCGTGGAGGACATGGGGCACCCCAGTGGACGCGATATTAGCCCTTGGTGTTTGTTTTCTCGCATAACAAAGACGAAGTATCACTGGCGAACCCTCCAAGAGCAGTGACTATGCGCGATATACACTGGAGGCACCTGCAGCTTGCTGAGCTGAGAATTTTATTATTATTTTTTTTTTTAGTCCCAGGGCCACACAGAACTAACAACGGAGCAGGAGCCGGGACTATGGGGATGGGGATCGGCAGAAGAGTCAATAAGCTGCCAGATGCATACATACGCCGGCCGTGATTGGCGAGCCACCATGGTTGCCAGAGGGGCCCATTAGCACACAATGCAGTAAGTTTTGAAACGGCGGGCAATAGGGCTTCGAAAACGGGCTTGAGGCTCAAGCCAGGCTCGATTCGACCAGGCCGCATCGTCATCCTACGTCACGGGGGTGCTTGCTGTCGCATCTGGAGCTTTTGGCGAGAGGCCTCCCCTCTGGCTATTAATATGAGGCATTTGGATTTCGGGCCGGGGGGTAAGGGCTGTGCTTTGTTGTCTCTCTCTCTCTCTCTCTCTCTCTGTCTTTTTTTTTTTTTTTTTTTTTTTTTGCGGTGTGAAGCTTCTCACCGCGCCTAGACCAGTCCATCTTTCAGCCATCAGAGTGCGGAGTTGCCAGTTGGATCCAACTTGTTAATGCGAAATGGAACCCGGCAGCACAAGAACGTTTTTTTTTTGTTGTTTCGTTTTGGCGGTAAAGCTCCATCAAGCCACTCCGGTGGGCGTGAACTTGTTTTACCCCATACTCAACCTTGGGTAGTTGCATAAGGCACTGGTTATGCTTGTTATGCTATTACCTCTTTACCTTTACCTTGTATATAACATTGCTTTGTCACGGCTGTGCTCGTCACCGTGTAGTGTGTGTGTGTGTGTGTGTGTCTCCTTCTTGGGAGTGACGGCTTCCAAGGAAGCAGCACAAATTACTGCGAATTTATACATGTAGACATTTTATAACATTGCATTGTATAGCATTGGTGTTTATGGCATAAAACTTTGCATGTTCACGGCCCAAAACAAAACAAGCCTCAAAAAAAAAAAAGGGTCAAGGGAAAAATATGTTCTGCCAACTCTGGGGAGCGGCTGGTCGAAGCTTGTCGCCCTGTCCCCCCCCCCATGTTCTGTCAGACGACCCCGGCGTGTGTACCCGGTACTTTGGGCGGGCTTGGACTCACAGTGCCGACTCTCGACAGTCCGCACTGGCTGCTCGGTTACGCACGGGGCTGGCGCCAAATCGCGTCTAGCTGCATAGTACGGAGTACACCCCCCCATTATTGCATATAGGGCACGCCGTCACCGAAACTATTTCGCATCTCGAACCGGATCGCTGCCACGCCACCCCTCAACCCCATATTTTGCCATGAGCTTATCACAAAGCGAGGCCTTGGCATCTAGGAACACGCACACGCCCCCTACAACTCATGTTCACCGGGGGCTTCGTTGGGGCTCAATGCGCTTTGGGAAGCGTGCCCACGAGTACAAGCGCCTGCGTGGACGTGCGCATGCATCGCGTCTACAAACAACTGAGCCGTTGGGCGAAGCCTCGTCGAGAAGGAGGACACTGGACCGCTTGGCTCGCCTTGGTTAGAGGGCACAGCATTGATTCTTGGTTGTGCTCCGCATGGCAGCGTAAGGGTACGACAGGCCCCCCAGCCCTAAACCACCAAAAGCGTGGCAGCGAACAATTTTAGCGGCGGCTAACTGCGTTCGTCGACTTCGGTAGTTGTGGCACGCCGGGCCTATCACAGGCAGCATTCATCAGGATGAGCGACAAATCCAGCAAGAAGAGGCACGGATGGCCCCGAGCAATTGCTTGGCATGGTAACGGTGCGTGCGGAGTCTATATATATCATTATACATTGCAAGTATATACTCGTACTACGTACTTGTATATGCAAGGCACATGGGAAGTTTTTGGTTCTTGGCATCAAAGGAACCAACCGCTGTGATTTCCAAGCGTTGCTTCTTTCTTGCCACGCTTTTCCCTTGTGGATGGCCAGGCATCTGTCGCTTCCAAAAGTAGGTGGCGATTGTCTGTCTCCTCCTCCTCAGCAACTTCTAACCAGCGTGGCCAGCAAAAAAAAAAAAAAAAAAAAAAAAAATACTTGGAACTTTTTGTCATTTCATCCCCTGGCAGAAGAAACTACACACGCGGCCAAAACAATTGCTCCGACAGAAAAGTTGGCCACTCGTCAAGCAGTCCTCGTCGGCAAAGTGATAAAGCAAAAGTCCCGGCTACGGGGCAATCCCCCTTTCTCTGTGCAAACTATGTGGCGCGGTCATTTGACGCCAGCCCTTTTACCAAACCGACAAAGCCCAGTCAGTACCCATCCAACTCGTTTCAATAACGGCAAGCGACGGCACTACGACAGCAGCGGAGCCAAAATTCCGTCGAGACTTATTTGAACAATTCAAAAATCGAGGCGCTAATGAACAAAAGTATGACCGTGTTGCGTAACACAAAGCCGGGCGCCAGCAAAATTTTCAGCTTGGTGGCTCAAATAGCGAGCCATCAGCTGCTCCAATAAGCCACCCTGAGAACAAGGCGCGAGAGGGCTCTCTGGAGAAGCGGGAGTAAGCCTCCTTTTGTATTCGCTACTGCTGAGAGGAGCAGAGGTGCGCCCACTTTGCATCCTTTTTACCCAGGTCATGCCTTAGCGGAGCTGCGCCCTCGTCTGCACCATAGCACACTACGTGCGTGGTAATAGTGCCTAATCACCGAAGCATCGCTGGGCGAAACTACAACGAGGCTTTTCTGTCGTTGATGTTGGTGCTTGTGCTCCGTTCTGCGACTTTGCTGTTGCATCCTTCTCTCATGTACTGGTATCGCCCTGCAGCGTTGAGAGTCGCCTATGTTGGCTGCATAAAAGTTGGTGGTGAGACTACCCAGGCGAGACACGCCGATTCTATCTACGACGCCTGTTTGCACACCATGACAATAAGCTTTGTCGTTTGGGCACCAGAAAGCCATCCATGTTCGCTGGCAAGACATTCCGTCTGACGTTTGACGGCAAGTCAGCATCAGCCGTTCTTATTGTCCCGAGGATTACGGGAGTACCTTGATGAGATTCAAAGCTTTTGGGAAGAATTCTGTTCTTCTTTTCAAATAGAGAAGGAAAAAAAAAATCTAAAAAAAAAAAAAAAAAAAAAACTAATCAAAGCTCACGGCGTTGGGCCACCGTCAAATAGCCCTTGCGCGTCCGGAGCAAGGGCAGATGATGTGGGTACGGGCGGACGAGAACAATTTGTCTTGCCGCCCACGTGCGTGAGCTGCTCCCGTCGAATGGCTGCACCAAAAGTTGCTCTCAGACCGTCCCAGTCCACACCCCAATCGCCAATACGATGTTGGCCTCGGTAGCATCGCCGCCACGTGCGGAACCTCTGGTTTCCCTTGGTTGCATCAATTCGCTGTCGGCCGTCATCTGGCAATTTGGTATCGCCACTTCGGATGCTCCAAGAAAGGGCTCCTTCTGATGAGTCGAATAGAGCTAGCTATCTAGAGCTCGCTATCTAGAGCTCGCATGACGGAGTCTCAGACAAGAGCGAAAGAAAGAAATCGGTAGATAAAACTGTTCTAGGCTCGGACACAAGACGACATTTTCGACGACACCATCACCATCAGCCCCAATGCAATGTATTCTCCGTTGCCAAGCACGGATGCCATCGCCAAGTGTCTTGGCCGACATAGCCCAGCCGCGTACGTGTCTGCAAGCCGGGGCGATGTCGCATGCCCAATTGCCAATTACAAGATCAATCGATGGTCGTAGCAAGAAGCGCTGTACGGATCCAACGCCTGGCCCGGCCAGCCATTGTCAAGTTGTAATGATTCCCCGTGCTGCCGACGGGAGTTTGCTCTGCTATCGCGAGTGAATAATAGCCTAAACCAGTTTTTCTTTTTTCTTTTCTTTTTCTTTTTGTTTTCTTCTTTTTTTTTTTTTTTTTTTTTTTGTTATGTTACAAGATGGGGCGTGCATGTATATCTAGATGTCTGTCATTTCAGGTTTCCCTGGTCCTTCAAAGCTTGCCGCAACGCCTTGGCTGCCTTTTCTTGGCGCCTCTTAAACGGTCTGAGAAACATGTCGGGAAGTGGATGCGCGCTGTTTGCATGATCTGCTGCAAATTCTACACTGGCGGTCGATCCAAACGCACGGTTTGTCGTCTGAACCGCGAAGTGCAGCAGATCCGAGCCAACTCCCTTTCCTCGGTATCGCAGCTTGGTGGTCCAGGCGCGGACGACGCCTTGACCGTCTGAGCCGGCCTGAGCAGCACTGCCCTTCTTCTTCTTCTTATTTACGCCGTCCCCCTTCAGCCTGAGCACGACGACGCCGATAATCTCTTCGCCGAAGACGGCTGCAATGATGGTATCCTCCTTGCCGTCGGGGCCCGTGATCCAGTCTCTCCACCGAAACTTCTCCGCCCGTTCAATGTATCTCGAGGCGTAGAATCGAACAAACGACAGGTACATGATGACGACGCCCGAAAGCATCGTCATCAAAGTGCCGTAGCCGGCATGCTGGTACTGACGATATACGCCTGCGCACATGGCGACCAGACCCGTGACGCAGAGCGGGTGGAAAATTATGGCTGCCGAGGCGGTTTGACGCTGTTGAGCGATGCTGTCGGCGACCAGGCGCAGCGCATCTTGTTTCTCGCCGTCTCGCGTGACCACTCTGTAGGAGAGCGGAAGCACGTCGTCGAGCGCGTCTTTGGCGTTGCTGCTGCGGCTCTGAGGCTTTTCTGCCATGGTGTGTGTGTGTGTTGTGAGCGACATGATCAAGGTTCGACAGCGAATGGCTGACCAGATTTTTTTTTTTTTTTTGGTAAGACGCGGCTCTTGGTCTGGTGGTGCTTAGGGTTGAGACCGGTTGAGCGCAAAAAGCTAGGATGACTCGACAGAACGATTCCAACCGCCCTCTTTTCCTTTTTCCACCCACACGATCAAGGCAAAGAAAAACAAACAGGGTAAGAAAACCAGGTTCGAAGTAAGAGTCAAGCTTACGAATTAACTTTAGAATCTGGAGCATTTCTGACCTGCATTTTGGCTGACAGGACGCAGGCCCGGGACATGAATTTGGAATTGATCAGCAGACGTCACGGGCGGAAATGGCTCCTCAGACGGTGGATTATAAGAGGATCTTTCGCTGTGTCGCAGGCGGGAAGCGCAGAGATGGAACGAACGTCGAGGCGAGCACGTGGACGGTGCAGGCATGCTCATGCGGCGCAGAGGATATTTGGACGAGGCGAGCCCGAAGCAAGGGTCCGATCCGGTTGACGCCACTCATCGGTGTCCCAAACAGGCAACCGACGGGCTCCAGGCCGGAGGACCCTAAAGCCTCACCACTGCTTCGGTCGCCAAAACCACACAATGGGCAGCCACGCTCTGCACGTCTTCAGCTACATGTCTTCACAGGACATCACTTCGGTGACGGGAGAGCGTGCCAAGCCGCGAGTCAAGTGCCGCATAGCCAGAACCCATGGGCCATGCTTTGACAAGTTGCAACTTGGTTGCGCGACGCATCTGAAGTTCAAGCGTGCGTGTGCCAAGTGTGGAGAGATCCAATCCCCCAAACAGATGGGGCTGTCGAGGCAACGTGTTGGCATTGCGGCCCCCCATTGGCCCATCTTCCACAACCACCCGGTGCTGGGTCGGCAAAGGAGCCATGTCTGGCCTACCACGCTCTCGGTGTTCTACTACATGTCGACAAGCTGACGGGCATCTGTGGCCAATAGCCTCATCCAGATGGTGCCCCGGTGCCCCGGTGCCTGAGCCTCTGCCCTTCCATCTCCGTTCGTGGCTGCATCGCGTCTTCTGCTATCGGTTTGGCCCGCTCCGCGAGGCGGACCATTATGGGCTTCGGTCGTCTTGGCTGGGAAAAGCCTCCGAGGACGCGATCCACGATGGACCACTTTGTCTGTGAAAAGATCAAAATCAATTCTCCTTGGGGCGATGAGAAAGCGCTGTGGTGCTATATAATTCTCCTGGGGCCTGTCGCTAGTAGTCCCTTGGCTTTTCTCTCCTCCTCCCCCCCCCTTTTCTTTCTTCTTTCCTTGCTTGTCAACCACAGGTGTTCAAGGCCCCTTGTCTTTTTCCTCTTCTTCTAGGAGGAGAGCGATAACAAGCCTGTGTTGTTGCCTCTCACTACCTCCCTCTTCTTTTTCTTCTTCTTCTTCTGCTTGCCGTTTTGCTTTCTCCCACAATGGTTTTCGGCAAAACTACCGGAGGCAATAGTGCCTACCACAACTACAACAATGACTTCCTTCACGTCCAGGATCTCAACGAGCGTCGCCGCCTGGCCCTTGCTGAGATCGACAAAGCCCCCTTTGGCTGGTATCATGTCCGTGCTATTGTCGTTGCCGGTGTCGGTTTCTTCACGGACTCTTACGACATCTTCACTGCCTCCTTGTTGACCATTATGCTGGGCATCGTCTACTTCCCGGGAGTCGGAACCCTGCCCACCTCGTCCGACAGCGCCATCAAGCTCGCTACTTCTTCCGGTACCGTCGTTGGCCAGGTTGGATTCGGTATCCTGGCCGATTTGGTCGGTCGTAAGCGCATGTACGGTCTCGAACTTATCATCATCATCTTCGCTACCATCGGCCAGGCCCTGACCAGCGGCTCCCCTGCCTGCGATGTTGTTGGCCTCATCATCTTCTGGCGTGTGATTATGGGCATTGGTATCGGTGGTGACTACCCTCTGTCTTCTATCATCACCTCTGAGTAAGTGGCCTCCCCATGGAGCGCGCTTCATCTTTCCTTGAGTTGGGAGGGGAGCGGAGGAGGGTTTTTCTTTCCTTTTTTTTTTCCACTTTTTTTTTTCAAAAAAAATAAAAATAAAAATAAAAAATTACACGACTGACAACGTTACCTATATAGGTTCGCCACTACCAAATGGCGTGGTGCCATGATGAGCGCTGTCTTTGCTATGCAGGGTCTCGGCCAGCTCACCGCTGCTCTCGTCATGCTCTTCGTCACCCTCGGCTTCAAGGGCTCTCTGTCTTCTGCCACCACCGTCGCCAAGTGCAGCGGTGTCTGCCAGCTGGCCGTTGACAAGATGTGGCGTACGCTGATCGGCTTCGGTGCCGTCCCCGCCACCATTGCCCTCTACTGTAAGTGACAAGTGTAGAGAACGCAATGGATGATATAAATCGTAAAGCACGGCACGATGAACAATCAATGTCTAACCATGGTTTGAATCGCAGACCGTCTGACTATCCCCGAGACTCCTCGTTACACTTTCGACATTGCTCGTGACGTCGAGCAGGCCGGCGACGATGTCAAGGCTTACATGACTGGCAAGCGCGAGGGTCACCCCGATGAGGTTGCCCGCATCACCGCCGCCAGGGCTGCTCAGGAGGTTCTCCAGGTCCCCAAGGCCAGCTTGAGCGACTTCCTGCGCCACTACGGCAAGCTCAAGAACTTCCTCGTCCTTTTCGGAACGGCCGGCTCGTGGTTCTGCCTCGATGTCGCCTTCTACGGTCTCTCCCTCAACAACGGCACCATCCTCAAGGTCATTGGCTACTCCACCAAGAACAACGCCAACGTCTACGAGTTCCTGTACAACACTGCCGTTGGTAACATTGTCATTGTCCTTGCCGGTGCCGTCCCTGGATACTGGGTTTCGGTTGCCACCATTGACACTCTCGGCCGCAAGACGATCCAGTTTGGTGGTTTCGCCATCCTGACCATCCTCTTCATCGTCATCGGTTTCGCCTACAACAAGCTGAGCTCCAACGGCCTCCTTGCCATCTACGTCATTGCTCAGTTCTTCTTCAACTTTGGTGAGTGGTCTTTTTCGTGTTTGGCAAAGAAGAGAAGAATTTTCCAAATTAAAAAAAAAAAAAGAAGAAGAAGAAGAAGAAGAAGAAAAAAAAAGCTAATGCGCACGCGACACAGGCCCCAACACGACCACTTTCGTCGTCCCCGGTGAGGTGTTCCCCACCCGTTACCGTTCCACCTCGCACGGTATCTCCGCTGCGTCCGGCAAGATCGGATCCATCATCGGTCAGGGTGCCATCGCTACCCTCCGCACTCATGGAGCTACCAAGACCAACGCCGCCCCCTGGATGAACCACGTGCTCGAGATTTATGCTCTCTTCATGCTTCTCGGCTGCTTCACCACCATCTTCATCCCCGAAACCGCCCGCAAGACTCTCGAAGAGCTCAGCGGCGAAGATGACTACGCCGTCACTCACCGCGACTCCTCCAACGCCCCCGAGTCCGAGGTCATCACCAAGGTCTCGACCGGAGGCGAGGGTGGCGAGGTTGGCGAGGTTCCCAAGACTCTTTCTTAGATAAAAAACCTAACAAAGAGTTTCGGCGTTGGAAGGGAAGGGGAAGGAAGTCCTTTGGTTTCTTTTTTATTTTTCTTTGAAAAATGAGGCTCACGAGACTTGGACGTGCATATGAGGTGTTTGCAAACGGTCTTGTTGATGATGATACCACTCGCTCTATGCCGGCACGCTTAGCAATCATTGGACGCAATAAATTCACAAACATGAAAAAAAAAACACAACAAAAAAAAAAGCTGACCCTCTTCCATATAGGCAATACATATATATATATATACTTATTTAATACTACCAAGTCATTCATTCCTTTCTCACTACGTCGCTTGACCATGTCTTGTCCCGTGCAGCGACGACCCAATGAAGAGGCCCGGAACATGCCGATGGGTGCGGAACCCCCACATGAGGGCCGGCAGGCCTGCAAGGGTCGGGTAACGGGCCACGATGCCAAGGTTTTTGTATGTCTGGGAAGTTGTGTGTGTGTGCGTGTGTGTGTGTGTGGATCGGATGGATGGCAGGAGTACTCCGTGCATACAATAGGGCTTTTGTTTTGTGGATAGGAAAGAAGGGGGTTTCTGAAGTGGATCGCTATGTCTTTGGGCTGTACGCACGCGGTGAAGGTGGTGTAACATTGAAACTTATCATTTTGTACGCTGGAAGCGTTGATGTCGTCCAATGGTAGTGCTCACAACCTTGGGGGCTGTGAGGATTCTTACTGCGTGTTGCATTATCTGCGGAGCACGCCCCGTCTTGCAGCGAGGGCGATGGCATACTGTAAGGCTGATGATGATGATGGCTGTATGCTCACTATGGAAACATTAAGTGTTGCCGAGAGTAGCGAGATGATGACGATATGAAGGAACGGCCCTTGAGATGAGAGCGAATAAAATAATCATAATAATAATGATGATGATGATGATAATAATGATGATGATGATAATAATGAGAATAATAAATAATAATAAAGACTGCCCTGCAGCAGCAGCAGGGCCATTGTGGTCTACATCAGGGCATACCGTACTAGTTCTGCCAGTGAGTTGTTCACAAGAGAGAAAACTGCAGAGTTTGACAATTATGGGTGGCAGGATGATTCCCCCCCGGCAACAAGTTCGCCTTGGATAAATTTGGAAATAGATTCATCATGACAATGAGAGGCTATCAATATTAACAAGGTGGGATGCCGAGAAGATGCCTCATTGTCTGATGATTTGTCTTTTTTTACGTTTTCCAACCCCAAAATAGGCAAAACGGCAAAAAAACGAAGTTTTATTCGAGTTGCCAGGGGGGGGGGGGTAACTTGCATTGCGCATTGCATAAAGAGGGGTTGGACCCTTGTAATGAGGTGTGCGTTGTTCTATTACAGTAAGTAAACGCCACTGCAACGACTCGGTAGACGGGAACTATTTATGTACTAAAGACGTCACTTTGGCTAACTGAAACGTCCGGCAATTTTGACGAAGGGGGGGAAATAAAAAAAAATAAAAAAGGAGAGAGAGAAGAGAGAGAGAGAAAAAAAAAAAAGGGAAAACCCGTAGAAAGAGTGGCAAGGAGAAAAAGAATGAGAGAGATTTTTTTTATCTTACTAAAAAAAAAAAAAAAAAAAAAAAAAAAAAATTCTTGCCCGCGTTTCTGGAGGACCCGAGGAGGAGACGCAACGACTTTTTCTCGCCCCTCAAAAGCGATACTTGATGCGGTAAGTCCATTGTCCCGCCGTGATGCAATAGCCCCGGGGGTTGAGGAATGCGAAATTCCCTCATATAACAAAAAAATGGTTTTTTTTTTTTTTTTTTTTTTTTTTTCATATACAAAACCGGCGGGCCAATCAATCGCCACCTCCTATTAGAACGGGCTTTTTTTTTTTTTTTCGGCTGGGCGGGTCCCGAAGCTTTCTGACTCTGGCTTACGGCACTGTGCAGTTCTGAGGGATGACCGGGGGGGGGGAACTCGCATGTACATGTACCTGGTACGCGCGACATGTTGCTCTGTACCTTTTTTTTTTTTAGTGTTGTTCTTTGATACGTGTATTTGTGAATGTTATGATTGCTTTGTGAGATGCAAGTTTTGTTGTGATGAACCCTTTTTTTTTCTTTTTTCTTCTCAGGCCATTGATGATTCCAGATCAGGGTAGATTTGGATGGCCTTTGTATCTTTTTAGTTCTTTCTTTGTTTTTCTTCTTCTTCTTCTTCTTCTTTTGTTTCGACTTTCTTCTTTTTTTTCCTTTTGACTTTGCCTCTTTGCTAACTGGTTCATATAAGTTAGATGGGGGAAAAAGAATATGGGGAAAAAAATTAAAAAAAAAAAAAAAAAGTTGCAAACAATAAAAAAAAAAAAAAAAAGCCCAATTCGTTTTATGTCCCTGGGCTGGAATAATCCCATTTCTTTTATTGTAATAGCCTTGTCTGAGGGAAATATTCTCTCGCTGTTGCTTTTCGACACACCCTCCACCCTCCACCCTCCAACCCCCACCCCCCCCCCTTTTTTTTTTCCCTTTTTTTAATCCCACCTGGGGGGGTGAGCGGAAGCTTGCGTGTGGACTTGTCTACATATACACGACCGTGTGTATTCTTTGCTCTTCTATAAGCGTATGGGATATTGCAATGTAGCATGGCGTGTACCTACTCGCTGCCCGTACGCGAAGAGTTTGCTTTGCTTGTAACTTACTTACTGCCTTGCCCTATTCGGCTGGGCGAGAACATCACAGCCCGGTCCCGACCCAGGGTTGTTTCTAGTGCGAGCTGATTCGTGGTGGCGAGGGGGGGGGGGGGGGCAGAGGCTTGTATGTAGGAAGGAATTGATTCTTCTCCATGTTGCCTGGATGCAAATTTGTATTGTTGTTGACCGTTAGTTTTGAGGGTCGTCATCCATCATCCAAGACCGCGCTCGTCGTGCTTTAAAGGCCCTTCCTTGCCTCTGCCCTCAGGTCCTCGCTGCTTCTCCCTACCAAGTATCAATCCCCTTCACCTCCTCTCCTCGACCAATTTCCCTTTCCCCTTTGTATCAGGGCTTGCTGCGGAAAGACGTCCAGTTGGCTTATACGCGGCCCTCTGTTCCTCTTATCCCTCTCGTTTTGATCAAAGTTGGGGCTAGAAAGAAACTCCCCCCCCCCCCCAAAAAAAAAAAATCAATCTTTGTTTTGGGTTTCTTCCTTGCCATTTTCACTCCTCCCCCCCTTTTTTTTTTTTCTTTTTTCCACCCTCTTCTCTTCACCATGTCTGGAGACTTTACCCCCGAACCAGACGAAAAAGATCCCAATGCCGACCTCCGCATCACCTTCCACGATGCTACGCATCCTTCAGGTCGTGCTGCTCGCAGCAACGCCTTCGACGGCGACCGGCCTCGCTCACTGTCTCGCAAGAGGTCCATGAGTCGTGGTTCAGCCACCAGCCGCCGAGACCTGCCCTCCTCGCCTTACTCTGGAGTCCAGATCGAATACCGCACCTTGTCCATTCACGTCTCCGAGTCTCGCCACGTCGACTCTGATAACCTCGCCGATATCAAAGACGCCAAGAAGGAGGGGGCCAAGGAGGAATACTTCTCCAACCTGACCTTTCATGAGCTCCAAGTCGACCAGCTGTGCCAGCAGCTCAACGTCTCTCAAGACGCCGGCCTGTCGGAGAGCGCCGTGGCGATCAGGCTCCAGCGTGATGGCAGGAACATGCTCCCTCACCCCAAGACGAACTATTGGAAGCGCATTCTAAAGTACGTCTTTGGCGGCTTCTGTTCCGTCCTGTGGGTGGCCGTCATCGTCTTCTTCATCTGCTGGCGGCCCCTGAGCAACCCGCCCTCGCCGACAAACCTGGCCCTTGCCGTTCTCATCATCATCGTCATCGTCCTCCAGGCGGGCTTCTCCGCCTTCCAGGACTGGTCCACCTCGCGTACCATGAAATCCATCACCGACCTGCTTCCCTCGGAGGCGCTGGTGCTCCGCGAAGGCCAGCTGATGAAGCTGCGCGCCACGGAGCTCGTCAGCGGGGATGTCGTTCACCTGCACATGGGCAACAAAGTACCCGCCGATATGCGCATCATCGGCCACTCCGGCGACCTTCGCTTCGACCGCGCCATCTTGACCGGGGAGTCGGATGAGATCGAGGGTTCCGTCGACCAGACCGACGAAAACTTCCTCGAGAGCCGCAACGTTGCTCTGATGGGCACCCTCGTCGTCAACGGCAGCGGCGTCGGGGTCGTGGTTCTGACCGGTCCTCGCTCCGTCATGGGTCGCATAGCAAAGGCGACTGCCTCGGCGGAGGAGCGGCCGACTTTGATCCAGAAGGAGATCATGCGCTTCGTCTACATCATCGTCGTCCTGACCCTCGTCCTCGCCCTCATCATCCTCTTCACCTGGGTCGGCTGGCTGCACAGGGATCACCCCGCTTACATGAACGTGGTGGCCATGCTCAACAACGTCCTGGGCTGCGTCATCGCCTTCATTCCCGAGGGCATGCCCGTCGGCGTTGCGCTGACCCTCATGATGGTTGCGAGACGCATGAAGGCGACCAACGTCCTGCCCAAGGGCCTCTCCACCGTCGAGACCTTGGGCTGTGTCAACGTCATCTGCTCTGATAAGACGGGCACCTTGACGCAGAATCAAATGCACGTCAACTCCGTCGCCTTCCTCGACGAGCCCATCGCTATGCAGGACGTCTACAGCAACCTCGCCGGCGACAGCGTCGATGCCGGGGTCGAGAGGCTTCACCTGGCCGCCTCTCTTTGCAACGATGCCACCTTCGATCCGTCCACTCTCCATCTCCCCGTCGCATCCCGCGCCATCCAAGGCAACGCCACCGATGGTGCCGTTCTCAGATTCTCCGCCGGCGCCTCCACCAACGACGAGAAAGCGGAGAAGCCTACCAAGGTCTTCCAAATCCCCTTCAACTCGAAGAACAAGTGGATGCTTTCCATGTACAAGATCCCCTCCGAGAGCCGGGCCGCCGACGAATACCAAGTCTTTGTCAAGGGAGCTCCCGACGTCCTCCTGCCCACCTGCACGGCCTACTGGTCCCGCAAATCAAATCGCGTCATGCCTCTCGACGGAGCCGCGAAGCTCGCCTTCAAGGAATACCAGGACAAGCTGTCCAAGAACGCCGAGCGCGTCATCGTCCTCTGCATGAAAGACATGACGGTCCGGGACGCCGTCGGCACAAACGCCTTCAGCGACGACGTCACCAACCGAGCCACCCAAGACCTCGTCGTCGTCGGCATCCTCGGCATCACCGACCCTCCCCGTCCCGAGACCTTGGGCACGGTCAGCGAGTGTCGCCGTGCCGGGACGAGGTTCTTCATGGTCACCGGCGACTACGGCCTCACTGCCGCCGCCATCGCCCGCAACGTCGGCATCTTCACCGGCGAGCGCGACCCCGACACGATCGCCACCGTCAAGGCCAACGACGACGTCGACGCCGCCGAGAAGCTGAACAGCGCTCGCGCGGCCGGCGAGTGCCGCAGCCTCCTCCTCGAGGGGCAGAGCCTCGGCGGCCTCTCCGACAAGGACTGGGGCATCGTCTGCGAATACCAAGAGATCGTCTTCGCCCGCACGACGCCCGAGCAGAAACTCCGCATCGTGGAAGAGCTCCGCAAGCGCGACAACGTCGTGGCCGTGACCGGCGACGGGGTCAACGATGCGCCGGCCCTCCGCGCCGCTGACGTCGGCGTCGCCGTCGTCTCCGGCAGCGACGTCGCCATCGAGGCCGCCGATCTCGTCCTGCTCGACCGCTTCGATTCCATCATCGAAGCCATCCGCCTCGGCCGGCTCGTTTTCCAGAACCTGCAAAAGGTCATTGCCTATCTTCTCCCGGCTGGCAGTTGGTCCGAGATCTGGCCCGTCCTTCTCAACGTCTTCTTTGGTGTTCCCCTGCCGCTGAGCTCTTTCCTCATGATCATCATCTGCGTCTTCACCGACCTGTTTTTGTCCCTCTCCCTCATCATGGAGAAGGAAGAGTTCGACCTCCTCTCGCTGCCTCCCCGCAACCACAAGAGAGACCACCTCATCAACCTCAAGATTTACGGCCAGGCATATCTCTTTACCGGCACTGCCGAGGCCATCACTGCCAGCTCCATGTTCTTCCTCTACATGTGGAGGAAGGCCGGAATCCCCGTCCACGAGCTCTTCTTCCTTTTCGAGGGCTACACCGAGGGCTTCCACGGCTACACCGAGGACCAGCTCATCCAATTCAACTACACCGGCCAGTGCGTCTACTTTGTTACTCTCGTCATTCTCCAGTGGGGCAACATCCTCTCGGTGCGCAACCGCCGCCTCAGCATCGTCCAGGCGGATCCATTCACCAAGAAGCGCCGCAACCCTTGGTTGGTCCTCGGCATGCTCATCAGCCTTGCCATTGCCATCTTCGTCACCGAGGTGCCAGGCATTCAGACCTTGTTCCTCACGAGGTCTGTTCCGATCGAGTTTTGGTTGATTCCTGTTCCCCTGGCTCTGGGCATCTTGGTCCTGGATGAGCTGCGCAAGCTGATCGTTAGGTTGTTTCCCAACGGACCTATAGCCAAGGTTGCATGGTGACCGAAATCTCGGTTGTATACACCCCATGTGTTCCCCACCCTTTTTCATTCGTTGTTTATTTGAATAGCAATATTTGCTCGAGCACACGATAGACTTGGGTGGTAAACTACGAAGAAGCGCGGATCGGAGGATTTTTTTTTTATATCCAAAGTAGATGACATATATAATGACTGTTTATGACAAGAGAGATATACGGTTAATTTTTTTAATTAATGATCCCTCATAATTCAACTTGCATATTCCCATAGGTTATGCTCTACAATAAGTTGTTTAAAAAGAAAAATGGCAGGTTTAATATTTCCCTGCTGGGTTGTCTACCGGTATACTTCTCAGGAGTTGAATTACCTATGGGTACTAGAGTAGAGATACCTATATCCATCATTTGTTACCTCGGACAGATGTTCCATTGTGAAAACACCACAAGAGTGACACGGAAGGTTTCTCGTACAGAGCGTACGTGGGGAAAGGGCCAGAATTACAATGGAAAACCTATTAGGCATATAGTCATCGTCCACGCCTACGGGAATCAAGGGACACTTTTTTTTTTTTTAACCTGGCATCCAATTTTCTCATTTCCTTTTTTGGTGTGTACCAGCTAGCTACAGTAGCCAAAGCGAGAGAGACTGAGCGCAATGAATGTAGTGGTGCCAGATCCGCAAGACTGTGTCGACAACGGGTGAGTGAAGAAGCAGCCATGCCATAGACTCAAATCAGACTGGCTGAAGAGACACTTGCTTGACACATGGCCGAAATCAGGCCACAATGGTAGGTCGGAGCCGGCGGAAACCGCCACGGCAGGCAACGTCGCACTGCAGTTCAACCATACGCTTCTGGTCGCCAGTGGGATCCTGAGAGTCGGCCTCAAGCTCCCAGCCAAGGAAGTCGTTGGTGTAGTTGGACTTGAACTGGGCATCTAGGACGCCAAGCCTCTGCCCGTACTTGGTGACCTTGTTCCAATCACGCTCGACGTTCTTCAAGTCCTTTGAAAAGTACGCAAAGCTACGCTCAAACATCTTGCGGTTGAGGTCAGTGCCCATCACAGGCTTGAAATCAACGTACTCGGCCCAGGCCTTGCTAGGCTCGGCAAGCACAAAATCGGTAGCCCTCTTGACGGCACGTAGGAAAGCGCGGACCTTTTCCGGGTTCTTCTCGATGAAGGACTCGTTGCCGATATAGAGAATGGTACAGAAGCAGCAGCAGCCCAGTTCGGCGAGCTCGTCGATACGGAGCATCTGGACATCTGTCTTGGGGCGGCCCTGCTTATCGAGCCACTCTTCAAGCTCAACCATCTGGACATTCTCCAGACCGATGCCAGCGTCGATTTCGCCGCTGATGATGGCCTTGGAAACATTCATTCCACAGCGGACAGCGGTGTAGTCCGCGGGGGTGAGGCCGTAGTGAGAGGTCAGCTCGTCAATTTGGATCTTGCCAAACTCGCCCACGTAGCCAATGCGCTTGCCCTTGAGGGAGCGGAAATCGGTGGTGATGCCCGACTCCTTGAGGTAGATGACGCCGGTGAACGGCTCATCAAGCAGGCTGCCAATGGATAGGACGGGGAAGCCGCGGGCCTTTGCCTAAAAGTTCGTTGCGTTATCAGTAGACATCCGACGTGCCACGCGATCAGCTATCACAGCCTTACAGCAAGAGTATGAATCATGGCCTTGAATCCAAGATCCACTTTGCCAGATCCGATAATCTCCGTGACATCCTAGCGACACGAATGAGTGTTTCTTGTTCTGCAACACTGCCTTGGAAATTGCTACACACGCTAGGGTCATTGGGCTCCAAGAGAGCAACCTTGATGCCTTCTTCCTTGAAATATCCTTTCGCTTGAGCGAGGTATAGGGGTGCGTGGTACGGGGTCGCGTGCCTGTCATCTTGGTTAACTCAAATTGACCTAACCCAGCCGAGGAGGGGAAAAAAAAATTAAAAAAAATCTGACCAGTTCGTCAAGAACGTGATCTTGTCGGTCGACATGTTTGGATAATCGAGCAAGGAGCTGCGTGGGTTAGTTTGCCCATCAATTCAATGACAGGAGCAGGGGAAGCCCAAGAAGCAGATCCTTTCGCTGGTATTATCCAGATCAAGTTCGCCGGTATTTCTCAGATCAATCCACACTTCATCATGCCATCCTCTCATCCAGACACAAGCCTGTGGATCGATTTTTACATCGTCCACCAGCTAAGTGCCGGCAGAATTGAGAGAACAACAAGATGGAGCAGAATTGAACACCCGGATGCTTGCTCAGTCTACTTTACCTCGATGACTGGATAGTTCCATTGCGACAAGTGACATGGCTCCTTGGAGGCGAGCCTCGTACCCAATAGATGTTTTCGGTTAAGTTGGTTGTTTTTTGATTTTTGATTTTTGATTTTTGATTTTTGATTTTTTTTTTACTATGGAAGGTTTGACAAATATTCCAACAGAGATAAAGCTTTGAAAAGGGAGAAGAAGAAAAAGAAGAGAAGAGAAGAGAAGACAAAAGAGCAGAGAGGACTCGAAAGTTTTTACCCCTCAATCTCACGGTGGGTATCAATTATTAATTATGTCATGACCGAAGTCGGGTGTCGGGAATGGAGCTCTGGTGCTTCGATAGACCCGTTAATACCCGGGTGAGGGAATACAAGTACACACACACATACGTGAGACGGATGAAGTGGTTAATTCTTGTATTAATAGTGGGTTGTCTTTCTAACCATGTGCAATGTCATCTATACTTTATTTATCTAGGTATCCGAGTTGGCTTGACATCGTTGGGCGGGAACGAGCTCGATCAAATTCTCGAGGCGAGCCGCAGCTAAGAAGTAAGGTGGAACTTGTTTTTTTCTTCTTCTAATCGGGGCCAACGCACAATTCTATAGAAAAACTCGTAGAGAGAATGTCCCCCTGAATGCGAAGATATGAACCATTCATTACTTGGTAATGAAATGTTGTGTTGATTGGACAACTTTGTCCCAATCATATCATATATGCGCCTTTTTTTTTTTGGAGCCAACTCGGAGCCCCATCGGATGCCAATTGCATAATGTATGTACTCTAATAGACAGTGTACAGCCATCTGTACTACTTCTAACCAATCCCACAATGCAACCCGTCTAACCTTTGTATTTTGGCTAATGTTACACCTTTGAAAAACCCCTCAACTTGGTACTACTACGAAACACAATTATGGATTAATCCATGTCTCGTAACCCCCATCATTCATCATTTGGCTGCCGAGCCCATGTTTCTATAGCGGCAGCAATAATGAGTCGGTTGCTGCCGATACAACCGTTCCTAATAAGCCTGCCAGTGTAATGTTGGGGCACAAAAGGTTAAAAACTGATGGCTGCACAAGCTGTGCCCTAGGACGGTTGTTTTGACCGAGGACAATCAACGAGGCAGTTTTCTGGTTGAATTGAGGCCACCCAATGCTGCTCAGGCCAGAGGAAGGGTTGTTGCTGAATGAGAACCACGCGTGTTGCATCAGCCTCGTCAGACTTCTCTGGTCTGCACTCGTGGGCAGTCCGCTGACATCTGATGAGGCTCCAAAGATCATGTGTAGGTCAACGCCATGATACGCGCCGCTGGTGGGGTACAGGCGAGTGTTGTCCCAGTCGGCCATGTATCGGTACGCCCAGGCCGGCACGCCGTGAGCTCGGCGGGCGCTGGCCTGGTGAGACACGGGGCAGGTGAAAGACTCGAGGAGGAAAGACGCGACCTGATCAACGGTCGGGACGATGCCGGAGGCAAAGGCGGGGATGCGGTAGTAGCCGTCTTCGTTGTGGTTGTTTCCTAACAAAAGGGGCACCCTTGCGAAGCTACCAGAGTTGGTCAGCTTGGCGTAGTCGGAGAACACAACCTGTTCATCTGGCATGGGGTAGAACGGAGGAATGGATCGCAGAACGCTGCTGCTCGGCGTGGGCTTGATGCCGGCTGCGGCGGCTTTGATGGCCTGCCAGTCGGCCTGACGCATGCAAGACATGACATCCCCGGCAGATGTACAGTTCACAGCAGCCACGACGGCGTTCCAGTTCTTCTCGGGGACGCCCGGAGCGTTGACGGGGAAGCTGAATGCATTGCCCGAGTGCGCGATGACGCCGTTGACGATGGGGTCTTGCTTGTAAGCGTAGGTCCAGTAGTCCACCGCCACGCCACCGGCGGACTGGCCAGAGATGGTAATCTTGCTCGGATCACCGCCGAATTGCCTGATGTTGTCCCGAACCCACTCGACGGCCGCTCGCTGATCGCGGAGCCCGAGGTTCTGCGTCTCCCCCGGAGCACCAGGGAAACCAAAGATGTTGATCCGGTAGTTGACCGTGACGACCACGATGTCCTCAGCATCGGCAAAGTATTTGCCCGAATAGAACGGGCTATCCGTGTTTCCGATGGCAAATCCTGCTCTCCGTGTTAGTGGTCGTGGCCTTCGCCGCGGCTTCCTTGGCTTGCGGATATGTGGGCGAGCTTACTGCCTCCATAAAAGAAAACCAGCACCGGCTTCTTCGCCCCGAGCGAATTCTGCGTCGCCTTGGACCAAATGTTCAGGGTCAGGCAATCCTCGCTCTGAGGCGTGCCCGCAGCCGAGGCGAAATAGTTGACGATCTGCTGTGCTTGAGGCACAAACCCGGGGTAGTTGACGGGCTTTGACGGCGTCAGAGGACAATCGGCCCCGTAGCTGGCAGCCACATAAGGTCGCCTGGACCGGATCTTGGCGGGCGGCGCAAATCGCAAGTCGCCGAGAGGCGGCTGGGCAAACGGGATGCCGAGATATTCAACCACGCAGTCCGAATTGGGTGCGCGGTGGCCCGTGATGGGACCATTGGTCGTCGACACCGTGAGGAACTGACGCGAGTTGCATGTCGCTGCCGTCGATACCGTGACATTCAGAGGAGTGGCCGCGGCAATGGCAGCGCCTAGGATCAGGGCCGCGCTCTTGGCCCAAAGAAGCAGCATGGTGATGGCGAAAAAAAAAAAAAAAAAGTGAGGCCGAGGGAGACGCCGCGAGCCGCCCAATGCTCAGCGCACCTGTTTTCGGATCGAATACGACAGTAGCTTCTACCGCGATATCACCACATATATAGTCCTTGGGCTTGTTGATATGTGATCGATTTCAACCTTTTGTTTGTTCGTCGCTTTCAACAGGGCCAATGCGCGGCGTGGATCCGGTTCATGCGCAATTTCAGCAACTTTTTTGGTCGCTTGCTACACCCCATATTGATTATCAATTGGAGTAGATCGCAATATTGAATTGCTCGCAGCCGCAACCCGATACAGTAAGTACGCCGCCAACAGAAAGCACGGCAAACAATGCGCCGAGTTTGTCTCTCTCCCCCCCTGGGGGATCCAATGTCTCAGTCGATTGCGGCGGCCCAACTCCAAGATGCGGCCAAACAAAGCTTCCATTGCGGTCGCCAGGTTGATGTAGGTAGACGCGAAACTCGTGGACCGGGAACCCATCCCAAGCCTCTTTGTTGCAGGGATACTCATCGGCCAACGATGGCGATGATAGCAACCCCCCCCCCCTTGCCGAGAAGTCGCCGATTTGCAGCCAAGAAGATGACGGAGAAATTATTGCATGGTGGGAGAGTTGGCCTAGCCAACACAATACGTCCGAAGCTATAGCAACGACAAAGCAAACCAAAAAAAAAGAAAATAAAAAGAAAAGAAAAGAAAAGAAAAAAGAAAGAAAGAAAGCCCATCTACGGGCTCGTGGATAGGATCAACAGGCAGAGATGCAGGGGCCTTGGATACTGTCTTCTATCAAAACGTTCTGTTATGTACCATGGAGTATTACGACTGCGACGGTGTGCATGGTAGCCTTCTGGTTGATTTCTTATTGTGGTAGTTCGAGCCCTTCTATCTTGCCATCCTTCAACTCCCTTTGCCGTTTATATGTTATCTAAACACTAATACTCCGTACACACAGCCCTACTTTCCCCATCCCTTTGCGCAGTATCAACTGATCCGATTTGTGTTCATTTTGCCCCCCCCCCCCCCCTTGTTACGGCCAACTCCCAAAATGATCCGCGAAAGTAGGTTTCTTTCTCAAAGCTTCGCCGATTCTATATAATATGCCAATCGTCACGGACGAAGGGGAGGGGGGGACAATAGATCGTAGTCACTTTCTATCGCTGAATTGCGCCGATATCTTCGCCAGCGGCGTATCCGTGCTCCCAAGCGACGATTACTGCTTGTCTCGGAACTCGCATTGCTACAATACCTGTAAAAAAGGGGGTATGCGAACGAATTTGTCATTCAGTCTGGGTTGTGAAATCGACCCAGCTACCTGGAATACGGCTGGGGCAGACGGCCTGTGGCAGCTCGGTAAAAAGGCGTACGCAACATAATTCCCGTTACGACCTCATGCAACAGATGAGAAGCTTGAACCTCCGAAACGGCGTATAAGTGAGAGAGCTGACCCCCTTACAAATCGGGCTAAGGTGGTCGAGCAAACACGCTATGGCAAGGATCAAACCTAGCGTGTTCGCTATACAGTTAGTTTGGAGTTTGGAGACCTTCACGTTCGACCTTCAGCCCGCTGTTGAAGAGAAATAAAGTTGACGATAAACTTAGCTCACCCGCTAGAAGCATGATTCCGTGAGATGCGGGAAGCCGGGCGGAAATTCCATCGCAGAGCATCGAGAAGCGGCGCCTGTGTTAGTTTCGACGACTCATCTATATTTCCATCCCATACGTCAAGCCAAGCTATTTGTGTCGTTTCTCAATTCTTCACTGCTAAATCCCCGAACCATCACGTCCTTCCTAACTGGTGTATGTCTGCGTGACTAGGCCTCGGAGTGGAGACGCAAGTGTTTACATGGATGTAAGATGAAATCCCGTCCAAGCTTCCTTAAGCGATGGGCAGCACTGCTAACGTAGTACTGCGTACGGAGTACTATGTCGTAAGAACTAATTGGTAGATAGCAAGGCTCTTTTTTGCAGACGTTGGAAGTGTAATGAAGAACCGTTTGCTGCATATGAGAACGAAGACGCTAGCAGCTATTCATGGTTCTCCCTGCGTGGCGTGACGCACACACACACACACACACACACACACACACACACACACACACACACACACACACACACGCACACGTGGCAGGGAACCGAACGTGCGTGATGGAATGTGATTGGGAGGAGGATAATGATCAAACCAACAGGCTCTCGTATTGTTGGTAGCGGCCAGCACTCCATGGTATTTTGTCCTCCTCATGCCTATTTGTTTGTCTAGGCTGGTTGTAATACTTGTTGTACCGCCTGGATTCCCCAAAAAATAAATAAATAAATAAATAAATAAGAATAAAAAATAATTGTCAGCACAAGAGGATGCTTCATTTCACTGGCTTGTCTTTGCGTGCTCCGCCGGCAATGGCACCCCTGGGCTGCATGGGATTGCCACTGTTGCATCTGCTGGCCCTGCATCTGCACGCTCACCTGAGGAGGGATAACGCTAGCTAGTATAAGAGTTGATTTGTACCTGGCGGAAAGGGGATAAATCGATGCAAGAACGGCAAAAGGCGCTCCGTGATGGCACAGACGCAACCTGCCCTGATTGTAATAGAACGTGGTGTTACTCGAAGCTCTTGGCATGGTCCTCGATGTCAGGGTTTTGTTTCCCCCCCCCCCCCTCTCGCTTGCGAACCGGGGACACCTGGCATTCGCATTCATAATCTAGGGACAAGCACTTCATATTTTGACCAGCGCGGGTAAATCATCGATATTATTATACATTTGTTTGCCTTTGGCCGGCTTACCGGTTGAGGGGTTCCCTTTGTGCGCGCATCTGCTCATCACGGCTGTGTTCATTCAGGAGAGAGAGGGCTGAATCCATCTTCATATCAGTCATCAGAATACTCGGAAACTCGGCTGCCCAACAGAACAAAACTATATTGAGAACCATATTCCTTGTTACAGCCATGTGTCCCGTGTCCAACTGGTAATCAGGACTCTTACAACCGTGATCTACGATGGGGCCAAAGGGTATGGGCTTCCCCGCCGATGGTGTAGAGAACCACGGTTGGAAACTATACATTACGTCTTTGGTTGTAATCGGCAACGCCGGATTTTTTGTTCTTCTCAGATGCGCAAGTCGCATCTATCTCTTCAATTTTGGATCTGACGACGTTGTTATCATCATCTCACTGGTGAGTGTCTTTTTTTTTTCCCTTGAAATATGGCTTAACATCAGAACTCCGGCGGCGGGAGATGGACATTTGCTAATCTATTTTTTTTTTTTTTGCTTTTTTGCCATGGCCGTGTTGCTTCTCCTTAGCTTTTCTCCATTGTTCTCTCCGTTGCCATTCAACTTGCCATAGAAAATGGATACGGGATGCACAAGGACGATCTCACCGTCGCTGAGCTCACCACGGCTCTCCGCTGGTTCTTCATTGCACAGACGCCCTACAAGGTAACTGTTTGCCTCAACAAAGTAGCCACCATCCTGCTTTATCTGCGTATATTCGTTACCAAGAAATTCCAGATCGCTGCCTATACTGTCATGGCGATCATTGTCGCTTGGAGCATCGGAGCTGTGGGAGCGACCATTTTCCAGTGTATACCCATCGAGGGTGCCTGGGATAAGAGGGTAGCGGCAAAATGCATCAACTCGGACATGTTCTGGGTTGCTTATGCGGTGATGAACATCTTGACGGATGTCATGGTCTTGGCCCTGCCTATTCCGCCGATCGTGACCCTCCAGCTTAGCACGCGAACTAAGTTGATGCTGTGTGCTCTCTTCACAATGGGAGGCTTGTACGTAAAAAAAAAAAAACCCCTTCCCCTTCCACTCCTATTCCCACTTGCTCAAACAAAGCGCTGATCACTCAAACACCCAAACCCCCCCCCCCCTGAATAGTGTCGTCATCACGTCTATACTCAGGGCAGCATCTGTACGGAACTCGATTGGGAACAAGGCAGACTCAACGTGGGACTTCATCGACCGCGGGATGTGGACCTTGATCGAGGCGAATGCGGGCATTATCGGTGCCTGTCTTCCGACCCTCAGGCAGCCCTTGTCAAGACTATTCCCCCAAATCTTCGGCTCCACCGCCAAGAGCTCCGACTACCAAGCCGATAGGACTCCGGGCAAAGGGGCTTTTACTCTGTCCAATATATCTGGGCAGGCATCACACCCAGGCATGTGGCACGGAGGCGGACACAGCCGCCAAGTTGTATCTGTTTCAGGGCCTGCAGTGACATCGGCGAGAAAGAGCGACGAGCTATCCATCATCAACGATGACGTTAAAGAAAGCGATGGTGGCTCCGACCTGCAGGGCTCCCAGGGCATCTCGAAAACTGTTGACGTTGTGAGAACATCGTTCCACATGGACCCGGCATAGCAACAGTGACACCCAGATTGCCGCATCAGATTTTCTATAACATTCTCTTCTTTTCGAGTTTTTTTTTTCTTTCTCTTTTTCCTTTGTATTTTCAAACGCAAGTTGATGTGGCCCAGGAGGGAGCATCGCACTGTTCTGTTTTTCTTCCGCGTGTCTGTGGTAATTTAGTTTCCTACATCTCACATGACAACGATGCAAAGCCCGGTTTATGCTTATACCCAATCTGAGCACTCTTGTGTACAATGTTTTCAACGACGATAAAATTGACATGTCTATATATGTGTATATATATATGAGCGTTTATGCTGAATAAAGCCTTTCAAAACTAAAATTCCACGTCGACTTGAGGGCACCCCCCTTGGCTGACGATCCCCTCGCCCCAATGTGTTGGAGAACGCTAGGTACCATGGCCCATTTGCCCAACTCAACATGATCTGCTGTCATTTCGATGGTAGAGTCAGCAGGCAAGTCAAACGGCGACTCTTTCAACTTCTCTCCCAACAAGTTGAGGTGTCGATTAGGTATGACCAAGCCCTGACTGCAGCAGCCGTACCGCGGCATCTCCTGGACGCCAGCGGGAAGCGGACTGACCGTCAATCGACCAGCCATGAATCCTAGCGCGATGAATAGGGGTACCCATATAAACAGTATGTTTGCCATCAAAAGCTTGGAATTTTTAGGTGCTCGATCTTTCTTGGCGGACGGGGCCATGTGGTGGAGATGCCGAATGGCCAACATGACTCCCAGCACGACCATGTATATCAGCGCAATGTTTCGCGCGTATGTGGACCATTCCTCCGAGTTCCATCCCATATACGTCTCGGTGTAGAAAAGCCTAATGTAAAACCAGTCTCGGCCTTTAGCAACCGCGCGCTCATTCACTTGTGGTATCGCAGCTTGGAGTCGCTTGAACCAATCTCTCGCAGCAATAACATCATCTTCGACTAGGATGAAATAATCCGCCTCGTTTCGACGACAAGTCTCGGAAAGCACGGAATAGTCGCGCCTCACTCGCTCGTCTCTAGCCGCCGATTTGGGGTGCCGTGGTATCGTCCGATAGCCATTGTCCGCGACCAGATTCTCTGGTGTATCCTCATGAACTATAACGGTATCGGCAATCGCATGGAGCCAGTGTTGGCCAAACGCCGAATTCACCGTCGCGTCGGTATCGGATAGAAGAACAACGATGTGAATCAGCTCTCGCTCTTTGGATGTCAGTGTATCGACGAGGGACGCCGCTGTCCTCGCAAAGAATTGCGCGCGCTCTCTCTGGAGAGTTGGGATGCCGATGCAATAAGGAGCAGCCTGACGAACGCCCCCTTCTGACCCTCCTATCAATCTATTCGGTTGTGAGCTCCCAGATGCTTGAACAGAGGCCAGGAGAACGTCGGCTTCCCGCTCTCTGACGGCAGAATAAAAGGGTTGGTAGGCAGCATCCCAGCGAAAGAAGTATGAAGATGGATCGTAATAAGTAGTTTGTTGAAAATACCGAAAAGCAACGAGCCAAGTAATGCAAAATATAAAATTGATCACTCGTACATCGGTAGTCAATCGGGATAGCGATGGGGATGATTTAGTCATTAGGGCATTCTTTTGCTGTACGTGCCGAGCGTGTGGGAAGATGCTTTTATTGTCTGTCTGCAAAAAGGCGGTTGACATGAAAAAAAAAAAAAGAATGGCTTCAGATTGGAACTCGGGAGCTGCCATTGCGCTACTAATATGAAAGAGAACCTACAGGGATCTTCCATTACGTTAATTCGACTCCATACAACTCGTATCGTGGCCTAAAGGGTCTCCACGGAACGGCAGCCATTATTTAGTATACCTACCAGACGGGGTCGATCATCATACACACACAACGATTACCGAAGGAGAAAGTCGGTAAGCGCTAGTTTGTGAAAAAAATATCCATGTTGACTCCCTGAGTGAGCAGAGCCCCGTCTCGTCTCTTCATGGCGACGCCAATTTTCGAGCGTCTGACCTCGATAGCCTATCGATCCAGAGCATCTCCGGGACTCCCAAGCGTTTTGTTTTTTTCGCCCTTCCTAAATATTACATGCATTGAAGGAGCGATATATTATAGCTCCAACGCCTTGGCACCTCTTGTAGTAGCAAATCGTTTCTGCAGCCAGCCCACGCTAGTAGGCGAAGGCCGTAAGATTTTGCACGTACGGGGTTTGTCAATTATGATAGCCACTTTGGTTTGCACTGCCCTCCTGGCCCTGCTACGGAAGAGACGAAGTTCAAGAGACATGAAAGGATCCAGTTTTGGAAATAGAAAATAAAGTCATCACAGCCTGCCATTAGCCATTCCTCCCAGGGAAGTGATGGCTATGCATGCTATGAGCTCAGGATAGATGCAGAGGTGACACAATTCTCCATCAAAGATGCTACCGCGGCAACGAAAGTTTGAATCAGCGAGTATCAAATCGTTCCCCCTAATTGTGGTAGTTAAAACGCCTAGTTTCGGTTACTCCCCTGCTGACACGACACGGCTCTTGTGGGCTCAACTCAGGGGGAAACCGGACGCCCAGCTACTCCGCACTTCGACTAGCATGGAAGACACAGTTTGAAGAGCCGTTTACAAACTAGCCTTTCCGTCACAATTTAAGCTTTCGAAAATAGGTATGGCGGTGCAGAGTGAGTTTACAGGCCTGGACTTTCTGTAGTGTACGTAGAAGGGTTTTGGGACCAGCTGCCACCGGAGTCCCCTCCATTTTCACTTGTGAGATCAATTGGAGAGGGAGTCGTTGATTAGTCGGCGTTCTACAGAGTACATCCTATGACTGAATTATCTGCTGTGAGAGAAACAGTAAGTTTTTCTTTCCTGCAAAGTGTTTTTTTTTTTTCACGTATGAACATTTGATTCCTCTGCAGTCAAGAAGTCAACAAGCCAAAGTGGAACGAAAGACAGACATGCGCAATCCGCCAATGAAATTCGCAGACAGAGAGCTTCGAACAGTCGATCAAGGACTTGTCCATATCCCCCGGATGCATCTGGCTGGTTGTTTGTTAAATATATTTATTTCTCATTTGACAAACAAAACTCCAAATCAACGGGGCTTTCCTAATCAAATGTCCCAGGATACTGATGAGCTGTTGTGAATATTGCTGATTTGATAGCAGGAATATAAGGCTTGCACAATCGTGGAGTGCTCAACAAATCTCGTATTTCCCCTGCTATAAGAAACGCCATCCTATACGGACCTAGATTTTGCACTGTCTTGAATTCCACTATGGGCAGCTGAGCTGGACACCCCGACAGCCAAAAGCGGAAGTAATAAAAGGAGAACCCAGTGTGAAACAAGAAAGAAAAAATCAAAATTATAAAGTACAAATACATTTTTGCTTCACTTTTATTTTTTATTGTATTTTTTTTCTCTCTTTTTTCTTTTTCTTTTTCGTTTCATTTTTTTATTTTTTGTTTCATTCAGTATTATAAAGCAGCAGCATGTAGCAGAATTGGCTGGAAAAACCAAGGGCGCCAATACTCCCTCCATGCCATGACTAGATTTCTCCTCACTACTGCGATGCTAGGACAAGACATAAAGGAAGAGGAGAAGCTTGAGCACCATATTGAATCTCATAGATAGAGGCATTAGAATAAAGTGACATTATCTCGACTCTAGTCCCCTAGAGTTAAGGAAATCTTCAAGGCATTAAGCCTCCTATATCACAGACTAAGCAAATCTTAAAGTAGTAATATAAAGCCTAGTCTATTGCTAAATCTATAACTATCCTTATACTAAATATATTCCTTTTTTAGCGCAAACTTTATTACCTCCCCTCCTTCCTTCTTTAATATCCCTTTATTTTAAAAAGTTAAAGTCTTATTAACTTATTAATATTATTAATATTAAGATAAAAGTAATATTAATTTATTTAGATTATTATAGATATTTATTAATAATATTTTAAAGTATTATAATTAATTTAAATATTTTATATAATCTTGCTTTATAGTTTAAAAGATTTAGTTTAATATAGTTTTTATTGCCTTTATTTAGCTATTTAAGTAATATAGTAGTTTATATATTTTATAAAGCTTATTTTTTATTATATTAAAACTAACCTTATTACTAGTTATTTTAGGTTTAAAGAGTAAATTAAATTTAATTTTTTATATTAAAGATATAAAATTAGTTATCTTTTTATTTATTTATTAATAAAGGTGTTTTATTAATAATATTAATATAATAATATTATTAATTACTTTATATTATTAATAATATATCTTTATTACTCTCTTAATATTTACTTATATAATTATATTATTTTTTTTATTATTAAATAACTAATTTATATAGAATATTATTAAAATATATAAAGGTATATTTAAAGGGTATAGTATTATTATAAATATAAATAAAAAGATTAATACTTATTAAAATGCTTAGTATAAGGCTTTTATTTTAATTATTAAAGTAGATTAATTAATTAAATTAACTTTAAAGTAAGGATATATTATTTTATATATTATAGTTTTTAAGCTTAAATTTTAAAGTAGCTTAATTTATTAAATAGTTAAGTATACCTTAAGGTATTTATTTATATAATTATTAATAATTAAAGTATTAAACTTAGCTTTAACTTTATTAATATACTTACTTAATATTTTATTATATAATACATTAAGGATAAGGTATATTTTTTAAGTATACTAAATATCTTTTTAAAAAGCTACTTAATATAGTTTATAATTAAAAATAGTTTTTTAAAAAGAGTTATTAAGTTTAAAGTTATAGTTTTTAATAATATTATATATAAAATATTATTAATTAATTAATAGCTTTAATACTTATCTTTAGTATACTTTAATATATACTAACCTATTTATATAATAATCTAAAGATAGGTTAAAGCCTAGGTCTATAATATCTAGTCTTAAAGGCTTTAAAATATTAATTTAGTTAGCATTAATTAATACTATAGTAATATAATTAAGTAGTAGAAATAAAGTTAAGAAAAGGTAAGAGTTACTAGACTAGATAGGTAGTAAGGAAAGATTTTATAATATATTAATATATTATTAATTAATATAAAGACTTATATATTAAAGTAGTAGTAAATTATAGTTATTAATAAGTAGATTATTAATAATTAATATAAGGTTAATAATTAATAAAAAGTTATTATAAAAGGTTACTACTTATTATTAAGTGTTTAGATTAGCTTATTATATATAGAATTTATAAAGTAGTTAAGGGATATTTATTTTTAAAGTAGACTTAAGTTTTTATATTATATTTAAATAATTTATTTATTATACTTTATATTCCTTTTTCTTTTTTTATTAATAATAATTAATAATAGCTTTAATAATAAATTTTTCTTTTTTATTTATAATAAGTAGTCTTAATAATTTAATATTTTAATATATATAAAGATAAGTCTTAAGGTATTTAATATTAATCTTAGGTTTTTATTTAAGGTATAGTAAAAGGTTTAGTTTATATTATAGCTTGTTAATTTATTAAAGGATTTAAAAAAGCCCTGCTTATCTATATAATAACTTAATTTAATTATTTAAATAATAACTAGAGTTACTTAGCTTAGCTAGTTTAATATAAACTAAGTCTCTTTCTTAAATATCTAGTAATAAGAGATATTTTTTATTATAGTATATTTTTATTTTTATTATTATTAATTAAATAATATCTTAAGTATTTTACTATAGTTAATAATAATTAAAAGCAAACTAGTTTATATTTATATTATTAAGTAAGGTTTAAAAAAAGTAAAAGGCTTAGTATTTATATAGTAGTTTATATAGTAAATATATTATTATATAATTAAGTACTATATTAAGATAATATATTATATAAGGTATTAATGCAGGCTAGAGTTATTAATTATATTTAGCTTTTATAAATATATAAAGGCTATATATTAAGGTTTATATTATTCTTTTAATTTAATTATTAGCCTATTAGTAATATATAGTATTAATATATATATTAATGCCTGTAACTATATAAAGGGATTACTATAATTAAAAAACTAATTTAAGGTTAATATTATAAATAAAGATAAATAAAAAGCCTTAGTCTAGGTATATATATTTAAAGTATTTTTCTACTTAGGTTTTTACTAGCTAGGTTGTTTTATTAATAATATACTTAATAAACTTAATAAATTTATTAATTATTATAAATATTATATTAAAGCTATTATTAATTATTAATAAATTAATAATAAAATTTAGATAAATAATAGCTAGTGTAATCTATAGTGTTTTTATTATTATTATATTACTATATAAATAGCTATATCTTAGCTTAGATTTAAAGTATTTTAAGCAGTTTGTAATATATTTTATAATATATTACTTTATATTATAAAAAAAAACCATATTATATAATAAAGTATAATAATAATATAGACCTAGGTAGGCTTATTAATTATATATAAAGTAATAAACTTTATTAATAATTCCTATAGGTAGATATAATTATTACTTATTATTTATTAAGTAATATAGTAGCTTTAAATCTTTATTAATAATAAAAAGCAGTAAGTTATTTAGACTACCTTTTTTTATTTATATTATAATATTTTTATAAATATAGTAAAAGGTTTTATTTAATAATAGTATAGTAATAATATAATTAGTAAAGCATTAGCTAAAGATATTTATAGCTTGTTATAAAAGTTTATTTATAGCTTATTATAAGAGTTTATTTATAGTAACAGCCTTTATAATTATAGTTATTAATAATAATTTATTCTTAATTATAGCTGTTAGTAGTTAGTTACTAAGGGATAGCTATAGACTTATTATTAATATAGGCTGTTCTTTAATATTATTTATTATAGGCTATTCTTTAGTATTATTTATTATTATTAATTACTTTATTTAGCTATATATTATTATAAAGGTAGTGGTTTACTAAGGTACTTTATTAAGAGTAACCTTATTAAGAGCTTTATTAAGGTTTACTATAGGCATTTATAATAAGGCATTAGCATTAATATATTTTTTTTTAATAATATAGAATATTAATTTAATATTTTTATTATTTTAAGTATAAGTGCTAGTTTATTAATTAATATTTTCTTTTAAGATATTAAGCGCTTATACTTTAAAAAGTATTATAAATAGCTATATAATCTATTATAATATTTATATAAAAGTAATTAAAGAAGTAAGATAATTTTTATAAAGCTTAAATTAATATAGCTATCTTTAGTTTAATAATGCTATAATTAAACTTTATTAATATTAATACTTTAAAAATAAATATAATTAAATATATTTAACTATCTTATAGTTAATAAAAAGCAGCTTTAAATCCTCTTTTTTTATTATTATTTATATAAAGCTTAAAGGGTTTAAAGTAGTTAAAGAAAGCTAGTTTAATTATACTATAGAGCTTAATCTTTAAGGTTTATTAAGCTATTTTAATAATATCTTATAATTATTAATAATTATTATTAATTAAATAAACTTTTTTATCTTTTTTTATTTATTTTATTATTAAGGTTTTTTTAAAAAGGGTTTTTATTAAAGGAAGTATTACTTTTAAGGTATATATATTTTATACTAGGTTTAAGGTAAGAGTATAGTAAAAACCTAAGGCCTTTAATTTATTAAGTAGCTTAATAATAATAATATAATAAGCTATAAAGTTATAATAATAGCTTATTAATCTAAGGCCTGCCTTAAGGTCTTTTAAGGTTTTTAATATATTAAGGCAGTAAATAGCTTTTATCTTCTCCTTAAGTATACTAAAGCCTAGTCTTAATATAAAATAGCTTAAGGCTTTAAGGCCTAGTTAAGTAAAGTAGTATTTTTCTAGCACTATTATATATCTTAACCTTATTAAAATATTAAGAATAATATTTAAATATTAAATATACTCTTTTATATTATAAAAGTAAATAATAATATTATTAATATAAATAAAGATAAATTTTTATAAATATTAATATAAAAAGGTCTTTATTTAATATTAAAAAAATACTAAGCTAGTAGTTAAGCTTATAGTGCTTATTATAAGCTATTTATATTTATAGTAAAGAGTAATAAAGGATATTTTTTATTTATTATTTTTTATAATAAGTTATTAAAAAAAACCTTTTATAAAATCTAAGATAGTAAAGACTATATTACTTTATAAAGACTATAAGATATTATCTTATTAAGGTAGTAGGTAAGTATTAAGTTTTAGTTTAGTATTAATATATTATAAATCTATAACTAGTTTAAGTTTTTTATTATACTAGATAATAAAGGCTAAGGATACTATAGGGTATAGTTTATTAAATAGTATATTTTTAATAATACTTATACCCTTAAGTAGGTTTAAGATACTATTTATTACTATATAGTCTTAGCAAAAGATACTATATAGTTATTATACTAGATTATTAATATTTATCTTTAGTTTAAAAGGAATTAGTATAGTTATATTATTATTAAAGCAGCCAAGACTTAGGCAGAAAAGTGTCAGGCCTAGACAGACGAGGCTGGCGCTAGGCCTGACGAGGCTAGCGAGGCTAGCACTGTGTGGCACACAGTGCCACACAGTGCACAGACTGTAAGCACCTATATAGCTTATCAGATAGCTTAGCCTCTAGCATGACAATGAAGCTTATGATAATGTCTTCTCTATGGCCTACCAAAAAGCTGCTAGTATTACTAGATTACTTTAAATATTTAATATTATTATAGCAATAGCTATTTATTTAAGACATTTATTATTAATATATTAACTAAGCTGTCTGCTAATAGCTTTAAGTAAAAGGGATAATTATCTATATACTTAAGGTATTTAGCTAGTTTATTTAATTAATTATCCCCTAGCAAGTTTATTAAGGCAATATTAATTAATATATTAATAAAGAAGGTTTATAATTAGTTAATAAAGTATAAAGAATAAAGCTACCTTAAGAAAAAGCCTTTATAAATATAAATTAAGCTATTATTTAAGTTTATTAAAGAAAGGTATATTTCTTAACTAGTAATAATAATATTTAATAGTAATATATATACTAGCTATATTATATTTATTAAGGCACAGGGTTTTAATATATTATAATAATACTGCCGCCCGCAGCGGCTCACCGCCCTCCTGCAAGGGAAGTTTAGCTTAGTGGATTATCAAGCTATATTTAGCCTTAATTTATTAACTAGTCTTTATTAATTAGCCTTCTTTACTATAGCCAGGCTTAATTAATTAGCCTAACTAGCAGTAAGGCTTAATCTTTTTTTTATAGCTTTAGCCCCTTTTTAATTATAAAGCCTTTAAAGAGTATAAAAAAAAGATAGCTCTTTAAGCTTTAATTTAATAATATAACTTATTATTACTACCTTTTACTTAATTTTTTTATTTTATTATATTCTAAAGCTTTTTTATTATAAATTACTTAAGAAAGTAATAATAATAAAAGCCTATAATAATATTATAAAACCTATACCTATAGTATTATAAAACCTCTTTAAGTTTATAAAGAAAGATAAAGACCTTTTTTAACTTAAAGAAAAAGATATAAAAGCCTTACTTAATAAATAAGATATTTAATACCTTTATAATAGTATTAAAAAGGCTTAAGATAAAATAACTTAATTAAAATAGCTTAAAGAATTAAAAATACTTTAAAAGTAAATAAAAAAGCTTTATATTAAACTTTAAAATAAAAAAAGCCTTTTTAAGTTAAAGAAAAAAAGGTATTAAAAAGCTAGTAACTTTTTTAAAAAAAGTAAAAAGGAAATTAAAGTTAAGAATATATAATATATAATAGCTAAAGTAGACTTATATCTTTAAAATAAATAGCTAAGTAATTTATAATACTTTTTTAAAAGCACTCTTTATAAATATAAAAAAGACTTTTATAAAGTCTTTTATACCTTTAATAATATAAATAGTAAAGCCTGTATAAAATAAGAATATTACTTTAATAAATAGACTTTATAATAAAAAAAAACTATAAAAAAGACTAGGAATATTTTAAAAAATAAAGTAATAAATTACTTAAAGACTTTATTTATTAAAAGCTTATTTTATCTTCTACCCTTTATAAAGCTTATTAATAAAAAAACTAGTCTTTTTATAAATTTTATATTTATTTAAACTTATTAAAAAAATAATTTCCTCTTTTTAATAAAAAGAACTATACTTTAACCTATTATAACTAACTCCTCCCCTTTTTTTAAAACTATATTAAAAAGTAAAGTAATTACTTTTTAAAGATTTATAAAAAAATTATCTCCTTAATAATAAAGTATTAAGATAATCTTTATTATATAGCCTTAAAGTAAAGGGTTAAAGACTCTCTTTATATATAAAAAAAAAGCCTTATTAATAATACTTTAATAACTAATTATTAAACCTTAACTATATCTTAATTAAAGCTAAGCTTTATAATAAAGATAAAAATAAGAATTTAAAGGGTATTTATTTTATTTATAAAGCCTTAGGCTACTATATAAATTATTATCTTAATTAGGTTAATAAGCAAGATTAAGAAAATAAAAAATAATTAAAGTAATTACCCTTACTATAGTTAATAATAAAAATACTAAGGTAAAAAGATACTTTAATACTTTAGCTATAATAAAAGACTTAAACTTTATTAAGTCCTATATAAACCTAGATAGTAATAATAAGGTTAACCTTATTAATATATAATTTATAAAAAAGTAAGGTTATTAATAAGTCTTAATTAAAGGCATAAGACTTAAAGTCTTTAATAACTTAACTATCTTATATTATAATGCCTAAGCTATTTTTATTAACTTTATAGACTTAAAAAAGATTACTTAATATTTTACTTATTATTGCCTTAGTATTAACTATAACCTATACCTTTATAAAGCCTTAATACTCTTAAGAATACTAACCTTAATTAATAAAAAAATTTACTTTATGCCTTAAGACTAAAGGTAGTAGTTTAAGCTAAATTAAGAGTAGATTAAAGTTATATAACCTTATAAATTCTAAAAAGTTTATAAATAAATAGCTTATATTTACTTAATTATAGCTATATTAAATAACCTTCTTTTACTTAATAAAGATAAAAAGATAAAGCCTTAAGACTTTAATAATATTTTTATTAAACTCTTTAACTTTATAAAAATATTTAACCTTAAAAAATTAAGTATCTTACCTTTTTATTAATTAAGTAACTATATAATTAACCTACTTTTAAATATAGAACTACTTTATAGGTTTATTTACCCTTTATCTTTTAAAAAGCTAGAAAAACTTTAAGAATACTTTAAAGAAAACCTTAAGAAAAGAAAGATCTAATTATTATAAAGTTTTATTAATACTTTAATCCTTTTTATATTAAAAAAAAATAAGACCCTTTACCTTTATATTAATTATTAAAGCCTTAATAAAGTAATAAAGAAAAATTACTACCCTTTTTTTTTAATTTTAAAAATCTTAAATTATATCTTTAATATAAAATATTTTATAAAGATTAATATTAAAAATACTTATTATTATATTTAAATTAAAGAAAGAGATAAATAAAAAATAGTATTTTAAATATAGTATAAGCATTATAAATACTTTATAATACTCTTTAAACTTATTAATACCTTTATTATATTTTAATACTATATTTATAAAGCACTATATAAGTTACTAAATACTATTTATATAATATACTTAAATAATATTTTTATTTTTTTAAAGATTTATAATAAGTATATTAATTATATTAAGCAAGTCTTTAAATAATTATAAAAAGTAAAGCTATATATAAAGCCCTTAAAATATATATTTTATTAAGATTAAATTAAGTTCTTTAAGTTTATTTTATTAAATAAAAGCATTTTAATAAACCTTTAGCAAGTAGAGATTATTATAACCTAAAAGCCCCCTTAAAGCTATAAAGAGATATAGGTCTTTTTTAGGTTTTATAACTTTTATTAATACTTTATTAAGGGTTATTTAAAGATAGCAACCCCTTTTATAGCCTTATTTAAGGGTAGTAAAAATAAAAAAAAGCCTGGGTTTTTTTAGCTAGATCTTAAGGTAATAAAGGTATTTTATTAACTTAAAGATGCCTTTTAAATAGCACCTTTTTTATAATATTTTAACCTATAGCTATAGGTTTAAATAAAGATTAATACTTTTAAGTTTATAATAATTAGTATACTTTTTTAACTTAATAAAAAAGGAAGGTATTACTTAATAGCTTTTTAATTAAGGAAGTTTAATAAAGCTAAACTTAACTATAAAATATTAAATTAAGAGATATTTATAATTATTAAGTTATTTAAATACTAGTAATACTATATTAAAAAGGTAAAGAACCTTATAAAGATTTTATTAAACTATAAGAACTTATAAATATTTATATACTAGTTAAAGTTATTAAGAAAGCAGGCAAGATAGTATATATACCTTACCCTTTTTAACTTTATTATTAAATATAAACTAAAGAAAAGCAACCTTATTAATGCTTTATTAAAAAGATTAAATTATAAGACTTTAATATTAAAGAATAAAAAGCTATTACTTAACCTTAAAAAAAGGCTTGCTTTAGTATAAAGTATTACTATAGTATTAATGCATTATAAAGGGTATAATAAAAAATTAAAAATAATTAAAAAGGCTTATATTTTTAACTAGTTTAAGTATAATAAAATATCTTTATAAAGCAAAATGCCTAAGGCTTGTAATTAATATAATAAAATATCTTTAATAAGTAAGATGCCTTAAGTTAAAGGGTTAAAAAGTATAACCCTTTTAATTCTTAAATAATTAGCTAATTAAGCTAAAGGGATACCTTATTATAAAAAGCTCTTTCTTAAAGAATTAATTAAAATAATACTTTATAAAAAAGTAGTATATAAAAAAGAGGCTTTTTAATTATTACTATCTTTTATTAAAGACCTTTAAGTAAAAGACTTAAAAATATAATACTAAATTATTAAAAAAGTAGTAATAAGGCTATACTAAAGGACTAGCACTTAGTTAGTAAATATAAAAAGTATTTTATAGTATTATAATTATATTTTTATATTAAAAAGGAGTATAAAGGATAAGATAATTAATCTTTATTATAATAATCCTTTAGCTAGGCACTTTAATATAATATAAACCCTTAATTTTATTTAAAGGAAGTTTTTTTAGCTATTTATAAATAAAGATATAAAAAAGTATATATAAGTCTATAGGCTTTATTAAGGGAGTATATTTAAAAGGTATAAGCTATATAATAAGCTTAAATCTTTATTACTTCCTTTATAACCTTAAGAAAAGGTTTTAATAAACTTTATTATAAGCCTGCCCCTTACTTTTTTTAAGATTAAAAAAGTTAATATAATTTTAATTATTATAAATTAATTTATAAAGTATTTACTATACTTTTTTATTAATAATATTATTACTATAATAAACCTTGCAATATTATTTTATAGCTAAATAAAAATAGTCTTTAGCTTTATATAAAGAATTATAAATAATTAAGGCTTGGTATTTATAAATAAATTTTAATTAAAGCTTTACTATATATTAAAAATAATATAAAGGTTATCTATAGTATTTTACCCTTAAATTAATAAGTAAATAGAATAAATAAACTAAGTTATTAAGTATTACCTTTACTACTTTATTAATAAAGAATAAGCAGTATAGCCTTACTTATTAATATTAGCTTAATACTGCTTAAATATAGTATAAAATCCTATTATTAAAATATCTTCCTTTATAGCCTTTATAAATATAAACCTTAACTTTTATATTTAAGACCTTAATAATAAGGCTACTATTTATAAAAAAGAGGCATTAAATATAAAATAATATATTAAAAAGCTAAAAGAAATATATAAATAACTAAAGATTTAATAATAAATTATAGTTAAAAAGCAGGCATTTTATTATAATAAAAGGCATAAACCCTTAGAGTTAAATATAAAAGACTTTATTATATTATTAATTAAAAACCTTAAAGTTAAAGAAAGAAAGAAAAAACTTATACTTAAATATATAAAGCCCTTTTATATTACTACCTGATTTAATAAATAAGTTTATAAACTTATACTGCTTAAAAAATATTTAAGTATTTATAATATCTTTTATATTAGCCTCCTTAAGCTATAAAGACTTAAAGAAAAAAGCCTAGCTAAACCCTTAATAATGCTTAACCTAAATAACCTTAAAGGATAGTAAGAAGTAAAAAAGGTTAAAGATAGTAAAAAGATAAAAAGAGAAGTTTATTATTTTATTAAATAAGCTAGGTAGTTTATAGAATATAACTAGTAGGTTTATAAAGATAATATAAATGCCTTAACCTTAGCTAAAAGATTCTATATAAGCTAAGCTAAGAAAAAGTAAAAAAAAAAGTGCAATATTAATAATACTTAAAGAAATCTAGCTATATTAATAATAATAAAGTAATTAATAATAAAGGTTTATATATAAAGCTTTAGCTATAAAAAAGAAAATACTTAAAAAGCCTAAATAAATCTATAATAACCTTAACCTAATAACTAAGGCATTAAATAAGCGCCTTTAAGTCTAGCAATAAATTAAATAACCAGGCATAGTCTATAAAGTCTACTATCTTTATTATTAAGATACTTTTAACTATCTTAAATACATTATAAAGGGCAACTTATTAAAGAATATAATTTAAGTCTTTAAAAAAAAGATAATAAAGTTAATAATACTTTATTTATATAGTAAGATCCTGCTTTAAAGTAATTACTGCTTAAGCCTTTAATATTATAAAAGCTTAATAATAATAATATTAATTAAATAAAACCTTAAAGCTTAACCTATTTATAAAAAAAGGGATATATAATAAAGAATAAAGGTATTCTTATAATATAAGAGCCTTTTATTATAAAATAAAATAAAGATAAGTACCTTAATTTATAATTAAACTCTTTTTTAAACTTAAAAGGCTATATTTAAATTAATATATTTAATTAAGGTAATTAAAAGCAGTATAAAGATTATATACTACTGCTATAAGACCTTATTGTATCTTGCAAGAATAGGCTATATAAATATTATCCCCTGCTTTAAAAGGTTAAAAACTATTGCCTAGCTCCTTATACTAGTCCTTAAGCAAGTTAAGCTATTAATTAAGCTAAAAAGCAGCTTGCTATAATAAAGTAAAAGGATTAATTAATAATTAAGAAGGGCTTTTTATAAAAAAAGGAGGTAAAACTATAAATAAGGCATAATTATTATTAAATACTATATAAGTTATTACAATAAAGTAACCAGATGCATTAGTCAGCTAGTGACATTAGTTAGCTAGTGATATTAATTAATTAATAAAGGATTCTCCCTAGTAAATAGTTAACTTAAGCCTTTTTATCCTTATTTTTTATCTTTTTATAATAATTAATAGCAATTTATATATATACCTTTAACAGCTACCTAGCCCTTAACACCACTTATTATTAAAAACCAACCACCTAGCAGCCTTTAAGCACTAGTATATCTTAATAATGCTTTTATTATAATATTATATCTTAGCAATGCCTTAATTATATCTTAATAATATTTTAATACCTCTTAACTATAGTTATATCTTAATAACACCTTTTATAAATTCTATCTCTTTATTACTTAACCTCTTATCCTTTTTAAATATTATTAGCCTTTACTACCTAGTTTAAAAACAGCTTATACTTATTAAATAATATTACCTTTATAAATATTATTATTAATATATTAATATATTATCCTTATCTTTAATTTTATTAATAATACTAAATTACTATATATACTCTTAAGGACTTATTTACTTATACTATTTATTTAACTAGGCTATTAACCTCTTTACTTTTATCTACTTAATTTAATATCTCCTTTTTTATCTTTTACTTATAGCATTAATACTATTACTAGTTAATAAACTCCTAGCCAATAGCTTTATACCTTTTACTTAACTTAACTATTTACTTTATATTAAATATATAAAGCTTTCTTTTAAAGCTTAAGCTTGCCTTTTATTATTAAATAATAAACTAGCTACTCTTAATATTAATATTACCTTTATAATTTTTTAAGTTAATTACTTATCTCCTTCCTTTATAACTATATAATAGTTATACCTTTTTTAATCTTTAAGTAATTACTTAATAACTATAAACAAGGCTATTATCTTTATTAATATATTTAAAGTACCCTTTCTTTTTACTTCCTTTACTATTTTTTTTACCTTTTTTTTTTTTATATTATTTATATTACTTAATATTCAGCCTCTTGCTCCTTTATTAATACCTTTTAAATTATTATTAATATTACCTTTACTTATATTACCCTTTATATTAAATACCTTAAGCTCTTTACCTTTATATATTCTAGTTTCTCTTATTATATTACTTTATAATAACCCTTTAAAATATCTACAGCCCTCTAGCTAACCTAGCTCTACCCTTTATAATATCTCTTTAATAATACCTACTCTAGCCTTTAAAAATAATTTTAATAATATAAATAATTATTAATAATTATTATAATTTCTTAATACTTATTACCTTACCTTACTTAACCTTAAATACTTAATAATCTTTTAACTTTTTATTAATAATAAAAATAAAGCCCTTAAGTACCTTTATAACCTATCTATACTCTTTATAAATACTACTATTTCTTTATTACCTTTAGTTAAGACCTTGCTTAAGGTTAACTATAAATAATAAACTTATTATAGCTATTATTATTTAATATTATTTAATAATAACTCTTTCTCTTTTTTAAACTCTACCTTTTTTAATTTAACTAACTCTATAGTATAAAAAAAATATTAATATTATTAATATTATTATTAAAATTAATAATATATTAATATATATTACTATTCTTATTCTTTATTTATATCTTTATTACCTTTTAATAATAATAACTCTTAACCTACTTTTAAAATTAATAAGTTTAAGCTAGAAAATATTAACTACTTCTAGCCTAATATTAATAAATATAATAATATTTTTTATTAAGGCTGTATATATTATTATAAAGATATTTATTTATTTATAAAAGTATTAAAGAACTATATTACTATAAGCTTTTAGTATAATATTTATAAAAATATAGTACTTATACTTTAAGGTAAAGCCTTAAAATAATACTACTTTTAATTATTATAAAATATTATTTATAAATATAAATATAGCCTTTTTTTATATTATTAAATAAAGGTCTTTCTTTATTATTTTAAGATAAATATACTATATACTTAATATAAGCTTAAATTATTATATTTTAACTATACTACTTGCTATAAAAGCAATAATATTTATACCTTTACTATAAAGATTATATAACTAGCCTATAACTATAGCTTTAAGTTTAACTTAACTATCTTTTTTTAAATCTAGAACTGCCTAAATACCTATCTATAGCTTAAAGTATTAAAGCCTACCCTTAAGGTCTATTTATATTACTAGCTTAATAACCTTTATAATAAGGCTTTTATTTAGTAAGAATAGATCCTAGCTTTATAGCTTAATAAGCCTAGCTTTTATCTTAAAGATGCATTATATTATAATATTATAAATAACTTTTAATAAAGGCAGTGGTACTAATTATTATAAAATCACTTTCTACCTTGCCTTCTTAATTATAATAAACCCCTAGCTCTTACTTATCTTTTTAAAAAGCTCTTTAATACTTTAATTACCTTTAATAACTAATACCCTTTACTAGGTAATTATCTTTTATTTTATAAATATTAATAATAGCTTAACTAGGCTAATATAGCTGCTAAATAATTCCTTATTTTAATTAATAACTATAATATAGTTTAATACTATAATAATAACCTTAATTACAACCTAGTTAATAAGCAGGTTTACTTAAATAACTATAATCTTAATAAATTTTATACTATAAATTAAGCTTTTTTTATTAAACCCTTTCTTAATATTATTCTTTATTACCTTAATTAACCTTAATATTATTATTACTTACTTTAATTTAATAATAATAATGCTTTTTAATAATACCTTAAGTAGCTTAAGGCTTATAAAGGCAATATTTTAAACTTTAAGTAATTAAAATATTAAACTTATTATACTTAATTTATAATATAATAAGTACTTTTTAATTATTTTAATATTAATTATTATTATTTTATTAATACTACCCTATTATTAAATAATATTTTTATTATTAAGGCCTAGCTTATATTTAAGAGCACTAGTTTATATAACTTTACTGCCTACTTTTATACTTTATTTAATATTTACTCTTGCCTTAATATATAAAGTATTACTACCTGCGCTATAGTAGACATTAATTATTTTATACTAGTTATTAATATATAATAACTTTAATAATAGCTTAATATTATATATAAATTAATATTATTAATATTAATTAAAGGCTTTAATAATATTATCACCCTTAATTATTAAGCTATTTTTATTATCTTTTTATATAGGGATACTTTATTTAATTATAAATATTAATAAGTTATTATTAAGGTTTAAGTATAAATAATTATTAACCTTAAACTATCCTTATTATTAAGGATATAATAGCTTTACTTTTATAATATTAAAATTAATTTTTATTATAAAATATTATTAATTACTTTATACTAGAACTTAACTTTTTTTATTTAAATATATTACTATATATTAATTAAGATTTACTATAAAGTAATATTAATATTTATTATTTTTATACTTTTATATAAAATAATATATATCTTTATTAAGTATACTTAACTTTTTAATAACTATACCTTTATATTTATATTTAAATATTTAAGTATTTTATATACTTTAGTAAATATTAATATTGCCTATATAGTTTATATTAACTTTAATAATTTTATAGTTAAACTTAAATAAAATACTTAATTAAAGATTATCTTTAAGTATAAATATAATATAGCTTATACTTATTTTATAAGCCTTAACTATATTATTCTTAATTAAGCCATCTTTTTTAAATTTATTATTATTAATAACCTATACTATTATTATTATTACTATAATAATAGCTTTATTATATTTATTATTAATAAAGCTATATCTAGCCTAGCTACTATATTATTAATTACCCTTATATTTAATAAAGACTATATACCTAGACCTTTATTATATATAAAGAGATATCCTATTTACACAGTTAAAAATTCTTATTCAAACAGTTATAGTCTATGCTTAAGCTAAAATTTTTAAATTTACACCACTATGCCTACCACCATACACTTAATTATAGTATAAATCTATAAAAAATTATATAGTTAGTTAAATCTTATTATACAATACTAAGGTTTTACTATTTTATTATTATCTTATAGTTATTTTTAATTATTTTTTTTTAATTATAATCTTTATTATCCTTTAAAATTATTAAATTTATTATTTTTTAATAGATTTATATTAAGATAACACCCTTTTAAGCCTGCTGTTATTATTAAACCTTTTAAAAGCTACTAGACTTATTAAAATTTACAATTTCTATAGTAAAAGTCAGGTTTAGTTATTAAAGGCCTTAGAAATTGTAGAAATAATAAGCTTTTATTAAGAAAATGCCTTACTAAACCTAATATAGTTATTAAGACCTGTAAAGGCTATAAAGACTAGGCTAAAGCCTTAAATTCCACTACTACTATTATTAGCTATATATAACTTATTTAATAACCTTATGGCCTTTTTATAGACCTTTTATTATAAAAATAATATAGCTATTAAGACTTTAAAAAGTGCTAACCTTTATATAGTTTATGGCTATTATATTTTAACTTATTATATCCTTATTTATAATCACTCTAGCTCTTAGGTTTTTATAAGTATTAAAATTTAAAGAACTTTAACTTAATAGCTTAACTGCTTATTTAAAGTTATAGCATTAATAATAAAGTAATCTAACTAAAAGTAATTATATTGTATTAACTGCCTTAATTATAACTATTTATTATTATTAAACTTATTAATATATATAATGCATTACTACTGCAGCTTTATATAGCAATAATAAAAACAAGACTTAGCTAAGCACTAGGCCTTTCCTACCTATAAGATGCTTAAGATTATAAAAGACTTAAATAATAAGCCTATATTTTTTTATTAATTAAATATCTATAATAATTAATAAAAGATTTAAATTCAAGGCTTTAATAGCTTATCTATAACCTAGGCTTAGATTAAATAACTTTAAGATACTTGTTTTTATTACTATATTAAGCTTAATATTAATAATAAGGTTAAGGGTATTTTATAGACTTACCCTTATTTTAAAGAGATATAGTACTATTTCCTTAATATTTTAAAGATAGATAATATATATAAAATAAACTGGTTTTATATATATTTATTTAAAGTTATTAATATTATAGATTAAAAGTTTATTATTAACTTTACCTTTAGTTTTATTAATATAAAGAAAGAAGATAGCTTTCTTTAGCTATATAAATAATTAAAAAACCTTTATTAAGAGCTTTTAATCCTAGCCTTAACTATAGCTATTATAGATAAGGAAATAGCACTTAAAAATATACTTTTTACTATATTTCCTAGTATATAATAATAACTTTATATATATTATATTAATATAAATATCCAGGCTAAAATTTAATTATATTAAAAATATAATAATAACAGTAGTAATAATAAAGCTAAGGCTATTAACTTTAAAGTTATTAATACTGTTAATAATAACTTTAATACTTAAGCTATTAAATAAGAGATTGCTAAGTATAGCAGCCTTACTTTACTACCTACTACCAAGCCCTTAATTTATAATAGAATGTTTTAAGCTTAGTAATAGGTTATCTATATTAATAATAAAAGCTAATTTATAGTATAATAAATAGTAATAAAGGCTATATATAATTTAATATAGAATTATATCCTTTATTATATTTTATTAAAATATATACTATTTTGCAAGCAGTAGGCGCGCTGCTTTATTAAGTAATATTAAAATTTTAGTTAATGCATTAATAGCTTTATAAAAATAGTTTATAAAGAGGTTAAATCTTTTTTTTTATTAAGTATAAGTAACCTCCTTTACCTTTATAATATAATTTCCTTTATATTAAAGAAAAAAGAAATAGATTATAACTAAAATGCAGCTAGGATGTAAATATAATAATAGCAATATTTTATTTAATAATAAAGCTAGCTAGGCAATATCTTAATAATAATTAGCTATATTATTATTAATCTCCTTGTATAGTAGTATTGCCTAGCTATAGCTATAATTCCTTTATGCTTTATGCCTCTTTTACTATTGCTAAAGCTTTATAGCAGCTGCTTTATATAGTAATATACCCTGCCTTATGTTTATAAAATACTTAAGAAGCTAAAGGTTAATAAGGCCCTTAGTAAACAAGATATCTACCCTTAATAATAATTAACTAAGCCTTTAGTATGATTTTCTTTATTTCTTTAAGAAAAGTTATTAACTTATATATACTAGGATATTAAGGAACCCTTGCTTTAAATTTATAATCTTAATATTATTTAAAACCTTTAAGGCTGCCCTTGCTTATTAAATAATAATAAAATAACTATATTATTAATATTAAAGGTTAATAATAGTAAGGAAGAAGATTAATAGTGTTAATAATAGCTAAGGCTGTAGCTATAGTTATAGTAGTATTTAAATTTAAGTATATAGTGTATTTTATTATAATTTAAGGTAGAAGGTAAGATAGGGTTATAAGGCTTATTATAATGGTTATTATAAAGGTTATTATAGGGCTGGGGTTAAGGCTGGGGTTAAGGTTATAGCTAGATATTATTATTGCTATTACTTAATAGTTCTTAATTTTATATAAACTTATAGTTAATAAGAACTATAAAAGGCTAATCTTAAGGATTAAAGATAAGGGCATCTATAGCAAGGCTAGCTGCTATAGTTATTACTATATTAAAAATTAAAGAAGTTATCCTAGCTATACAGCCTTAAGCTATTAAACAGGATAAGCTAGATAAGCTAGCCAGCCTGTAATATTAATAAATTGACTAGATAGCTATAGAAATGCATTTTTTTAAATAGACTGGCTTTAATTAATATCTATATATAATAACTTTTATTAAAGATATAATATTTTAGTGTATTGCACTATATTTTAGTAGGTGTATATAGAAAATTATATTTAGGGGTGAAATTAGCATTAGGCATGGACTATGACTGTTTAAATAGGAATTTTTAACTGTGTAAATAGGACATCTCTATATAAATACCTTATATCCTTACCCCCCCCTTAATAATATACCCCTTAATATTTAATAAATTACCTTTAAAAAGATTATTATACTTAAAGGCATGTATATTATTATTAACAACCTTATTATTACTGCCTATTTTACTTAATTAATTACTTACTATAATATTTAATAAAATAAAGGAACCTTGCTTATTTTTATTAATAAGTAAATAAAGGTATTATTATATAATAATTAAGTAGTTATTAAGCTTTATATTAAACCCTACCCTTTAAGCACTAAAGATAAGCAGGTTATAAAAAATACTTTTAACCTATTATACTATATAAGCTATATATTATAGAACTATTAACTAATGCCTTTTGCTGCCTTTATCTTTATAGTTTAAAAATAAGTAGATAGAGTAGATAAAAGATAAGTAGTTATTAACCTTTAATATCTTAATAATATTACTATACCTAATGCCTACTTATTACTATATTAAGAGGACTTAATTAATATACTTTATAAAGCTTAATATATCTTTATTATTAATGCTTAATCTTTTTTTTATTAATTTTTAATCTACCTTAACTACTATAATAAATTAATACTTATTATATATTACAGCCTTAAGCAGCTTAATATTATTTTTATAAAATTTTATAACTCCCTGCCTTATATATAATAATAGATTAATACTAAATTATACCCTTTTTACTACTTTATTAAAGCCTATATTAATAATATTATTATCTTCTCTTAGATTATTAAAGAATATTTTTTTTATTTAAAATAGTTTTTTTTACTATTTAATTATAAAAAGCTCTATCTCTTTTTACTAAAATCCTTTATTAACTATAAATCTATAGTACTTTTAGGTTATAAGGTTAATAATATTAATTTATTACTTACTATAAGCTATATTAACACCCTTTATAAATAATCTTTTTTATATAACCTTAAGCAACTTAAGAAATATTATACTATTATAAACTAGATTTATAACTATATTCCTTTATATACTTAAAAGGTAGTATTACTATTTATAAAGAAGATATTACTACTTATTAATATTTATAAGTTTAAGCAGCCTTTTATTAAAGTAAAATATTATTACTATATAATATACACTCTTATCCTTAATAATTAACTAGCTAAAGATACTTTTTCTTTACTATAGAATAATCTACTTTACTATTTATTATTAAAACTAGTTTATTATAATAAGCAATAATAATTATTTACTAAGATTAATGCCTTTAAAGAGTATAGCTTTAAAGCCGCCTTATTTTACTATAAAGGCTTATTTAATCCAGCAGCGCCAACCTTAATAAATATACTAGATAAATCCTTTATTAACTATATTAGTTTTTAAAGCAAACTCTTAAGGCCTGCTAAGTATAACTATTAGCTTATGTTATGTGGTTCTGTTTAATAATAGTTGATTCTCCTCCCTTCTTTCTAGCAGCTACTAGTCTAGTTTATATATATAGTATAGTATAATATAATACTATACTATACTATACTATACTATTTAATTATCCTTTACTATACTGCACTATATTAATTAATACTATATATACCTATATATGCCTATACCTTAATAACTCCCTCTTTATAAATGCTTTATTTATTTTAAATAAATACTTCTTTATTAAATTTATACTTATTTAAGTCTTTAGATTATTTATCCTTTAAGTTATCTAGTATATTTAATAATATGTTTTTATTTATTTTTAACTAGGCCTTAAAAAGAGTTTATTAACTTGTCTTAACCTAGTTTATAGTTTATTAAAGTTTAAGTATTATTATTATTATAGTAGTATTAAGTTTATAGAGGTTTCCTTAGGTTTTCTTATTCTATTAGTGTTATTAACTATTAAAGCAGTCTATAGCTTAATTAACTATCTTTAAAAGGTAGTTTAACTTATAATAAAAGATTATATTAATACTTTATTAATCTTGCTTTTAAAAGATTTTATAAAGGAGGTTTAGCTTCTTTATTAATAAGTAATTATAGTTTTATAATGCTTACTTTTTTATATTATACTATATTAAGTATACTAGGTAGTTTAACTATATTAATAATATCTTTACTTTTATTAATATAATCTAGTTATATATAAGCAAGTCTTTTTATATTTAAAGCTAGAAGGCTATAATTCTAGAGTCTTTTAGGTATATAGCCTAAAGATTAATTATTATTTTTTTATAAGCTTTAAGCACTTTAAGTTATTTTAAAGTAATAAGGTTAGTAAGGGACTAAGGTAGGTAATTACTGTTTATTAAAGGTTAAAGAATTAATTTAAGGGTAGTATAAGCCTTTATTTAAAGGATAGTATATTTTTATTTAATTATTATAGTTATATAATTAGCTTAATTAATTTAAAAAAGGTTAAGTAATTTAATAAGTCTTAGCTAATTAAAGAAGGGGGCTTTATTTAGTTTATTAAAGGTATATAAAGTTACCTTAAGGCTTATTTTTAATAAGGTAGTATTTATTATTATTACTTACTTATTATTATTATTTATTAAATAGCCTGCTAGTGGTTTATAAGGTTGGTTAATATAGATTATTTAATAAGGATATTTTTTATAATATTAAATTGCTATTTAGTAAAAGTTAAATATTTTTAAATAAATTATAGCTTAAGTAACTTTATGTAGAAAACAGTGCTTGTTATGCACTAAAGGAGCATATCTCTTATATAACATATACTTAAGGCGCTAGGCCCTATTAGGACAAAGCTTAGTCTCCTAGTTAAAAAGACTTCTTTATAATTATTTATAGGCCCTATAGCACCTATTTCCTTTATTTTATTTAAGGCTCTTTTAAACTTATCTTCTTAAGCTCTTTTTAACTAATCCACTCTTTCTAACAGTTATAAGCTTAAGTAGTATTACAAGATACTAAAAACTTTTAAAAATAACTATAATAAAATAATTAATATAAATAGCGCAAGAATTAACAATTCCCTTGCTTAAATCAAGCTAGACTTGTCTATAAGATAGGTTAAGTAGCTTGTAATGCTTTACAATTTTACAATTACTTAAGGAGTCTAGGAATACATTAACCTAAACAAACTTAAGCAAGTAAATAATAATCTTAAGCTTAAAAAGCTTTTAATAACTAAAAAAGTGTATATTTAAGCAGTATATATCTTTAATATTAAAGTAAAAAATATTAAACTAGAATAAATCTTTTAAGTTATAAAAGATCTGTATAATTATATATAGTTAAAACAAGCATGCTTTATAAATGCTAGAAAAGTAAATATAGCAATCTAAAATTAGATTAATTAAATAGTTAATAATAGTATTTATAAAAGCACTATAGCTATATTTATAATTAAATATTTAGACTATATAATATTTACTATATACTAAATTATAATATAATTAAAAAAGAAGCTTGCTTTAAGTAAACTAAGCTTAAAAAAGACTATTTAACAAGAGTATTACTTAATATTAAGGGATGCTAAGTATATAAACTTTAAACTAGAAGTATAGTATACTATATAGTCTTAAGCTTATATAAGGGCTATAGTTTATAAAATTTTTAATATTAAAGGAAATTCTATAATTAGCAACTTCTTAAATGTAATTAAAGTATATTTTATACTTACTTAAGTAAAAATAAAGTGCAATAAGCTTTTTAAGCTAAAAAACAGTAATTAGCTAGCTATTTTTATATTAAAATAGTATAGATTAAACTTTTTTTTAATTATTATTAGTAATTATTAAAGAAAGCATGCAGGAGTATATGCTGTATTAGGTAAATACTTAAATAAAGAAGGTTAAGTAGGAGAAGATAAAAAGAAAAAGATTTATACTTGCCTTTATTATATTAATAAGGCAAGGCATTTTTAGCCCTTTAAAGACTGCAGGATCTTTAAATATATACTTATAGAAGATAAATTGCACTCTATAGGTAATAAGAACCCCTTAGATATGTAGTATAATATAGCTTGTTAAGTATTTAATAACCTTAAGTAAAATAGCCTTTACTTAAAATTAAAGAAACTTAATTAAAACTTAATTAAGACCTTAGTTAATAAAAAAAGGTCTAACTAAAAGGATAACTTCCTTAGAGTTATTATTGCTATAGTTATAGACCTTAGGATTATAAATATTATAAATACCTTAAGAGTTTATAGTATATTTATAAATAGTAATTATAAGCTTAATATAAATATAGTCTTTAATATTTATAAAGCTATATACCTTATTACTAGCCAAGACCTCCTTAAATTAAGAAGCTTTATGCTATATAATAATAAAGACTGGGTTAAAGTAGGCACTAACTAGATTAAGGTATTTAAAAGGGGCATTTATAAGCTTAAAAATATTTTTAATAAGGCTTGCAGACTAAAGATAAAGGATCTTATACTTAATAATATAGTAGTAGTTAAAGGATTTTATATTAATATTATCTTTAAGATTAAAGTTAAGAAGGTAAATATATAGTATATAGGATTTAATTACTTACTTTACTTTAGAACCCTTAATTAAAATATAAAGTTAGTATTTTTAATTAAAAAGCAAGGCTTAGTATTCTTTAAATATAAACTATTATCTCTTTATACTTTAAACCTTAATAAAGAAATAATACTATATATAGACTATACTTTTATACTTACTATAGTAGATAATTAGGTAAAGTAAAGAGTATAAAGCAAGAGACTAACTAAAGATCTACTAATTCTTTATTATAATATAAAGGAATTATAGTATCTTAAGGCAGGCTACTTAAACTCTTATATATTTAAAAGCTTTATATATAATACTAGAAATATTTAAATTAAGGGTATAAAGAAAATTAAATATAAAGTATACTTAGTATTGCTTGTAATAAAGTATATCTTATGTAGATAGTCTAAACATTATATATTAAAGCCTTTTTAATGCATGCATTAAGATCTGCAAGATTACCTACCAAGGTTTAGTAAAGTAAACTAGTTACTTATTATAAAAAATAAATATAGTAGATAGTTATATACTGTACTGTTGTTAAATAAGGAATTAGAAACTATTTTTAATATATTATTCTATTATAAATGTATAGTTAAAAGATAATTTTGTATATATATTTATAGGGTAAGGCAAGATAATAAGTAAGCTATTATTATAATTATAAATAAAATGCAATTTTAATATTAATTAAATATTAAAGATATAATCCTAGAGCTTACACCTCCCTTTATATACAAGCTAAATAGTAGCTTTAAATAGGCAGGTTAAAAAGTAATTAACAAGTCTATTAAGATACTTAATAGCACAGGGCTTCCTATAGAGCTATAGCTAGAAAGCTTAAAAGCCACTATATATTTAATTAATATAAGCCTTTTAAGAGTAAATAGAATAGTCTTACTAATTAATAAGCTAAAGGAATATTTTTAAAGGCATGCTCTTTTATAAGTTTAAAAGTATACTGCTGACCTAAGGCTTAATTAAAGCAGTCTATATGCCTATAATTACTATATATATATACTGCAATATAACTATAAGGTAGGAAGGAAGAAAAGGTTATATAAAGTCAGCCTTAAAAAGATTATTAAGTATTTAGTTAGTTATTAAGCTATTAATATCTATTAAATTTAAATCCCTTGCTTTAAGAAGATCTTAGTAATTAGGAATATAACCTTTAATAAATCCTGCTTTTACCAACTTAAGCTAAAAAGCTTAAATATATAGATAATTATAAAATAAAATAAGCTGTTTTATAAAGCAGAAGATAATAAAGTAGAATTTATAAAACTTAAAGAAGGCACTTATTTATACTAAAACAACCTTGCTTAAAAAAGTCTAGAGTAAATAATCTTAAGGGTAGTAGCTTTTAAAAGCTTAAGAAAGCTTTTTAAAAGCTTAGAACCCCTTAAATATTATAAAACTCTAGGACTAAAGATACCTTATAAAACACTAGAATAAGATTATTCTAATATATAATACTGGTTATAAAAGGCTTAAGCAAGTATATTAATACTATAAATAGTACTTAAAATAGATCACCTACTGCCTTTAACTAGACTATAGATTAATAAAGATAAAGAAAAAGATTTTTTATTACCTTAAAAATAATAGAAAAGCATAGCTTAAAAAGTAGATAATTCACTTTATAAAATTGCTATTCTATATAAGTAAAGCTTAGCAATATAGTAATTAAAGTGCATTATCTTAATTAAAGTATTTTCTTTAGCTTTATATAAAAGTATAAGGCTAAGAGGAGAGGGAGTTAAAGTAAGCAGGCTTTCCCTTCTTAAAAAAAAATAATAGAAAAAAGGAAATAAGCCTGGTAGTATATATACTATACTTAATAAGCTTTTAAATAAAAATATTTATAATCTTTTACTTAATTAATAAATACTAGAAGATAATAATTTAATAAGCTTGTAAATAGTACTTGCTATACTTAAAGTAGTAATATATTAAAAATATGCCTTAAGGCTAATAGCAGTACTAAGCAAGCTTTTTATTAAGTTAAAAGATTTAGCTAAGCTGCTAGAAAGGTAGAGGGAGCTTATAAAGCACCTATTAAAAGATTAGTTTATTAAAGCTATATATAAAGAAATTAAAGCCCTGCATTATAAAGGAATTTAAAAAGAAATTAAGAAATTAAAAGCCAAGTTAATACCTTTATTATTAAAATAGATATTTATATATAAATTTAATTAAGCTAGAATATTAATAAAGTATAAAGCTTAACTTATAGTTAAAGGGGACCTTTAAGAAAGCTTAACTATCTAAGGAACCTATACTGTAATGCTTACTGCATGCTTATTCTAGGTATTTATAGCCTTAGCTATAAGATTTAACCTAAAGCTTAAATAGTTTAATATTAAAAATGCATTTTTAAATATAATAAGAGATAAGCAGGGTATACTAGTTATATATAAGATACTACTAGGTTTTAAGCTGCCTAATAAGCTTATTAAGCTTAAAAAAGCTTTTTATAGACTTTAAGATTTACTATAATTATAGTTTAAAGAGTTTATAACAACCCTATGCTTACTAAGGCTAATCTTTAGTATAAAGGAGCCTTGCTTATACTATTTAAAAGATTAAAAGTTATTTCTTTATTTCTTTATAGATAATATCTTTATTATATATTATAAGTATAACTATGCTTTATTTAACAGGCTTATAAGTGTATTAAAGAGGAAATATAAACTTTATAAAGGGGGTAATATAAAGTGGTTCTTAAGAATTAATATTATTTATAAGCATTTTAAGCATAAGATATATCTATTATATAAAGTATATATATAGAAGGTTGCTTAAAAGTTTAATTTAGATAAAGGGAATTAGTATTTTATAATTCCCCTTCTTATACTTCTTTTTAAAAAAAATAGCTTTTAGGCCACTATCTTTAAGATTAAAAGCTATTAAGAAAAGGTTAGATTAGCGCTTTATATAGTAATCTTAATAAGACCTAATATAGCTTTTATAGTAGCTATATTAACAAGATATACTACTAATCTAGGACCTAAGCACTATAAAGTTATTAATTAGCTTATTTATTATTTATTTATATAAAAGTATTTAACTCTTTAGTATAAAGGGATTGGTAAAATGCAGGTCTTAACTGCTTTAAGTAATGCATTATTTATTAATAATATTAAGACTAAAAGATCTTTATAAAGATATTTTATAATATTATTTAGTAGATTAATTATATAGAGTGCTATTTATTAAAGTATAGTTAGTATATTAATAACTAAGGCTAAACTGCTTGCTTTATTAATAATAATAAAGGAAATAATAAGTCTATAGTGCTTTTTTAATAAAATACACTTTAACCTAAAGGAAAATTAGAATATAAACTATAATAATTAATAAATAATATATCTTATACTTAAAAATAATAAAAGGATTAATATTTATCTTTACTATATAGATATATAGAATATGTAGCTATATTAGGAGTATTAGCGCAGGGCTTTTAAGGTCTTATACTTAACCTTGCAGGAGATGCCCTTTAATAAGCTTATAAAAGCTTTTCTATACTAGTGATTTAAATACTTTAAGGCTTTATTAAACTTAAAGGTTTTAAAAAATAAGAAGGAAGTAGAGAAATTACTAGAGAAAAGCTTAGAATAATAGAAAGAAGTACAGGAATATTAAATTTAAGGCGCTTTAACCCTTCTAGCTAGAAATTATATAGAAAATTAAAAGAAAAGAAAACCTAGCGAACTAGCACCTTACTGGCTATTATTAGCCAACAAGAACTCTCCTAGCCTTACCTATAAGGCATATACCTTAGTATATATTATTATAGTATTAAAAAGTAAGGCCTGCTTTATTAGATTATTTAATAAATAGTCTTTATTATTTACTTAAATAAGGCTTATTATAAACCTTAAGGCTAAATAGCAATGCTATATCTTCTGCTTAATAATTATTTTTTAAGCTTTTATCTAGTATAAATAAAGCAACTTACTATAATATCCCTCTCCTTTATAGTACTTTAAAGAACCTAGGCTAGGCTTATTAATTATACTAGTCTAAAAGCTTATAATTAAATAAAAAAAAGATTAAATAGAAAGAATTAAGCTTATATTAACAGGCATTAATGCCTATAGGTAAAGCAATTTTAGTATTAATAAGACTAGCCTGCAGTAAGGATATACTAAAAGAAGTTGCTTTTACTAGCAATAATACTCTTTAAGTATTTTAAGCAGTAGGGATAGTAAGGAGGGCGTAGAGTAGCTAGCGCTGTAAGAGCAGGATCGCTATTATTATTATTATTATTATTATTATTATTATTATTATTATTATTACTATTGCTGCTATCTTTATTATTATTGCCATCTCTATTACTATCTTTATTACTATCCTTATTACTATTGCTATTGCTGTTATTGCTATCGCTATTATTATTATTATTATTATTATTGTTATTGCTATTGCTATTACTATTGCTATTACTATTTATTATATTATTATTATTATTATTATTATAGTCTTTATTATCTTTATTATCTTTATTATCTTTATTATTATCCTTATTATCCTTATCTTTATTATTATCTTTAGCATTATTATTATTATTATTATCTTTATTATTATTATTATTATTATTATTATTAAGAGGGGTATTTATAAGTGTAGGAATAAAAGTAAGAGTAAGAGTAGGGATAAAAGCAGGAGCAAGAGAGGCTAGGGGGATTATAAAAACTAGTGTAATAATAGCTAGGAAGACTAAGGCTAGGGCTAGGGTAATTAAGGCAGGAATAAGGGCTAAGGGCGCTATAGGAGGAATAATAGCTACTAAGGCCACTATAACAGGAGCAGGCGCTAAAGGTATAATTAAAATAAAGACTATAGGGGCTAGAGGAGGAGAGGGAGCTATAACTAGTGCAAGAAGAAGTAAAGCTTTATACTGTATATAGCGCTAATTACAGGCAGTATTAAAAGCAGCCTTTTAAGTAATCTAGAGAGTAAATAAGCTTATAAATACTAGATAGAAAGTGCTAAATTAAATAAAGCTATTTTAAAAGGATTCTTTACTCTTTAGGCTTGAGTTTAAGCTATCTTTATTATTATTATTATTATTAATAATAAAGATAATAATAATAAAGATTATAAGATTAAAAAAGGCTATAAAAAGGCAAGGAAAGCTTTTTTATATAGCCTTAAGCATTTTACTTTATTATTAAAGTATTAAATCTATAAGTCTTTATTTTTATTATTATTAATTATTAAATAAGGCATAAAGTCACTTTATAATTAATTCCCTGTTAAAGAAATAAGCCCCTACTTTAAGGCAATAAAAAAAGCAATGCAAGCTAATTTATATATATAAAAAAGCTTAAGAAAAAGAATATAAAAAAGAAGGATAAAATACTAAGGAATTTAGGAAATAATATGTAATGCTGTATATAAATAGTATTATTATATAGGGGGTATATAGAAAATAGTGCTTGTTATGTACTAAAGGAGTATATCTTTTATACAATATATACTTAAGGCGCTAGGCCTTATTAAGATAAAGCTTAGTCTCCTGGTTAGAAAGACTCCTTTATAATTATTTATAGGCCCTATAGCACCTATTTCCTTTATTTTATTTAAGGCTCTTTTAAACCTATCTTCCTAAGCTCCTTTTAACTAATCCGCTCTTTCCAACACTTTATTATATTCTATATTACTAATTAAGATAAGTTTTTTAATATATAGTATAGTTATAATAAATAGTACTACTAGGTAGTAATAAAGTCTTATAGTATTATAGTAATATTAAATAATATTTATTTTAATATTAAAGTCTTTATATTTACTTTAATTACTTTATATAGTAATATAAAGTATATAGGTTAAGATAGCCTTCTTTATATACTAGTTAAAGCAGTCTAGATAGTTAGTAAAGTTTATACTTATTATTTTAAAGGTATTCTATATTAAAGTATAGTAAATTGCTTGCTCTTTAATAAGGGTTATATTTAGTTTAATCTTAGCATTATATATTATTTTATAAAGTGAAGGGGGTGTATAAAGAGGGCTTTATTTACTAAAGCAAGCTAAAGGTTTTATTAAGGTAGTTAACTTAATATATTAAAATAAAGAAGCTATAAAGGTAAGTAAGGTTAATATTAATATTAAGAATAAAAAGGGTAAAGAGAATAAGTAAGGTTAAAAATATAAAAAAATAAAAAGAAAAGTAAAAGGTTTTAAAAAAAAGCTAGGACTTTATAGGTAAGTAAAGAAATTATATAAGGTAGTGAAACTTATTTAAAAAAAAAAGGAAAGTAGTAAATATAAAGTAAGCTAGTAGTAAATTAATTATTAATTAATAGTCTTATAGTAAATCTAGTAGTAGTTAGTAACTTGGCTATAGTATTTTTACCTTTAGCCTAGCTGCTGGCAGAATGATTTAAATATTTATCTTAAGAATTAAAGTAATGTTTATAATTTATAGTATATCTAGCAGACTATTTATTAAATATACCTCTTTATATTTATAGATTAATTCTTTAGCTATTTATATTAATTTTACTCTTTTTTTCTATTGGTTATCCTTAAGGCTATAATTTTACTACTTTATTAAGTATTTAATTTATAGCTAGCATAACTATTAAGTAATGCATTACTTAATGATTTTCTTTATTTTATAGTATTCTTTATTATTTACTTAAATATATTTTAGTATTAATAATATTTAATTATATAAGTCTAGTCTTTATAGTATAAAGGAGAGGTATGCTATAGATACTATATTATAGATTCACTAGGCTATAAGCAAGGCTAGTTTATAAGCTAGGGATCTAATCTATTTAATAATTTTAAAAAGTCCTGCCCTTTAAAATAACTATTTTTATAAAGGCTTTTTAAGTAATAAGTAATTATAGTATAGTATTAGGTAGACTTTATTATTAATATTAAAGTATAATACTTTATAGTATTAATTATAGTATTATTTAGCTATTATAGATACTTTATTAATTAAGTATTTAGTATTCTTTATATAAAGCTATCTTAAGGTATTAAATATATCTTAATCTAGCTATATATCTTTTTTAAAGGTATTTATTACTTTATTAAGCTTAAAGCCTAGCACTAGCTTATTTAACATTCTACTAATAAGTAAATTAATAAAGTTATTTAAGTAAAACTATAAAGCAGGTATAATATAAATCTATAGTATATTTAAAGTAGCTATATAGTATTATATAACTATCTTAATAATTTAGTTTTTTCTTTTTAATGCCCTGTCAGTCTAAGGGTAGTATATAGTGCTAAATATAAGCTTTATATTTAAGGCTGTAAATAGCCCTTTTTAAAAATTTAATATAAATTTTAAGTCTTTATTAATTATAAAGATTTTTAAAATACCTTAATTATAAAGCAGTAAAGTATAAAGTAGCACTATACCTTATTATACTATAGTATACCTTATTAAGCCTAGTATTAAGATAGTCTTTTTAAACTATTTATATATTACTATAAATAAGGCGTTAAGGTTATAAAAATAGTTTAATAATTATTAAAATATTCTTCCCTTTACTATAGGTAATTAAATAATAAAGTCTATTATAATAATATAGTATAGTTATAGTAAGGTTAAAATTAACTATAGTTTATTATTTAGTTTACTTTTATTTATCTTATTTTTAATATATATTAAACAGTAGATAATATATTTATAGATATACTTTATAAAGTATTAAATACTTAAACTATCTAGTATACTTATTATTTTAGATAGACTTGTATAGAATTATTTATTATAGGCTATATTAAATATAGTTTTAAGGCAGTTTAATAAGATATAGAGTTTTTACTGTTTATTAAGTTTTATTTTATATAAGAGTTTGTCTTCTAGGCTAAATAGTAGTGTAATAGGTTTCCTGCCTAGTAAGGTATATTTATTATTTTTTATTAAAAGGTCTAGGATTTTTTAATAGTATATATCTTTATTATATTTTATAATAAATTAGTATTTAAGTATAAAGTTAATATATAAGTAGTGTATTATATAGTATATATTTAATACTATATTATTTAATTTATTAAGTGCTTTATAAAAGTTAAGTATTTCTTATATAGCCTAGTATTATGCATTATCTAGAGTAAGTAGTTAAAAAAGAGTATTAAAAATAAAGTTAAATTTATTAAAAATATAATAAATTTTAAAATAAAATTAGCTAAGGTAAATAAAGGCTACTATAAGTTAGTAATTTACTTTAAAAAGGTTTAAGGTTTTTATTATAGTATACTTTAATATACCTTTTATTACTATATAATCTATAAAGACTTTAATAAGTATAGTTAATAACTATATTATTATTTATAGTAAACAGCATGCCTAAACTAGGCATGCTAACTCTAGTTCTATTAATTTATACTATTACTTAGATTTAAATAGTAGCTAGTTAAGGAATATAACTAGTTATACTTTCTAGTATAGTATAGTTTCTCTTTAAATATTACCTTTAATATAAAAAAAGAAGGCTCCTATGCCTTAACCACTAGTATTAATTTTTAAAAAAAGTGGTTTATTTAGATTGTAGTAGTATAGTTAAAGCTTTATTATAAGATAATCTTATAGAATATAAAATAATTCTAGCTTAATAATTAAAGGTATAAATTTAACTTTTAGTAACTTAAAGTATTATACTTTTTTATTTATTTTATTAATTTTTTAGCCTTTTTATTATAAACTTGCTAGTAGTTAGGTTTTATATTATTTAAGTAGCTAGGCTTTTTATTAAAAGTTATAAATAAAATATTATAAAAATAAGGCTATGCTAAAGTATATCTTAAGATCTATAAGGTTAATAAGTATTTTAATCTTAAAAATAACTTTAATATATTTATTAATTATAAATAGTTTTAAAGCATTAATATAAAATCTTAAAAAGTTAACTAAAGGATAGTTAATAAAAGATTTCTTAGGCATAATAGTAAGCTAAAGGTTGTTAAATAGTTTAAAAATAGTATAAAGATAATTATAGTATTGCTTAAAAGTATTGCTAGTTACTATAATATTATTAATATATACTTAAATAAAGTAATAGTATAGATATAGCTTTTAATCTATAAATCTTTAAGTAAATACTAGGCTGTTTTTAAACCTTATAATAATAATATATAATATTTTTAATCCTCTTAAGCTAATAAAAACCATATAGTCTTTATGCTTAAAGTAGATAAAGAGTTAATAAAAGAAAGCTAAAGCATTTAATACTATAATATATTTTTTATTATAAATTATAATAATAATCTCTTCTTAAGATAGGATTAAATAAATATCTAGAATAATTATTTTATTAAATTGCCTTAGGTTAACCACTATATAGCCTTTTCTTTAATTATTAATAATACACTAGATAATAAAGACAGGGTATTTAAATAAAGTAGGTTGCTTTATTTAAGTTATATATCTTTATATATAAAGGTTATTTATAGTAATATTAAAGAATTTATAATTATTTATACCTAATAGGTATAGTTTAGTAATAGTTTTCTAGTTTTACTAATTTTCCACTAGGTTAATGTATATTTTTTTATATTTTAGTAAAGGTATAATGCCTTTATTATACTATATATTATATTATAAAATAATAGCCTAAAAGGCAGTTACTTTTTATTTATTAACTATATATAGGTAGATGCTATTTAGCAGTGTTTATTTAAGTATATTAGGTGGTTATATAGCTAAACCTTTTTTATAGTTAGTAATATCTTATAGTATATTATTATTAGGGGTAATATTAAATAACTAGAGGATTTTTAATTCTGCCTAATTATTAATAGGTATGGTTTAACTACATGCTAATAGTATATTTATTTATTCTATAGATATATAAAAATACTGGTTATTATTAAAGTCCTTTAGTAAGCTTATTTATTATTATCTATAGAGTACTAAGGGTTTGTTTAAACTATTAATAGCTATAACCTAGCTTATTATTATATTAACTCTTAGTATCTAAAGGGTATAAATATAATCCACTACCTTATTAATACTTAATATAAAATAGTATAAGTATTAATTATAGTATAGATCTAGGTTATTTAAGTATATATAGTATATTATAATATATATAAAGGAGTATAAAGGTATTATTATTATCTTAAAGATTATAATATATTAATAAATAGGTTTTAATTTATAGAGTATTTTAATAAAGACTTTAATATAGTATATTAATACTATAGTTAAGTATTATTTTAAGATTATAAAGTTAATGCTATATTTATTAAAAAAGTTTATATTAATAAGTAGGTTTAAGTAAAGGTTTAGTTTTACCTATGCCTTAGTATAATAATAAATATAGACTAGTGCAAGACTAACTTTTCTTATTATATAAAAATTAAATTATACTTTTTAAGTTAATATAACCAGGTTATTAACTATATTTATAATATTAAGTTTATTAAAAATAAAGAATTTTATATTAAGTAAATATTATTTAATTTAATCTTTATTAATAATTATATTTAAACAGCCTGTATTAATAATAATAATAATTAGCTTATTATTATTAAGGCTAAACTTAATTTAAACTTAAGTATATTTATATTATAGTATATTAATAAATTAATTTATTCTTTAGGCCTTAATTACTTAACTAGGTTAAAAGGTATAGTAACTATTTTAAGCAGTATTTATTGTAGAATTCACTATATTAGTCTTAGGTATTAGGTTTAGCTTATTAAGGGGGGTGGGGTATTATTTATAACTAGTTAATAATCTTAATCTTAAAGGCTTAAAGAGGGTATAGTTATTTAAAAAAATATATTTTATAAATCTAGTGCAAGAGGTAAAAGTAGTATTATATTTATAATAAGTATAGTTAAGTAAGGTTTTATTTAAGATAGACTACCTTTTATTAAGTTTAAATAAGAAGATAAGCTTTATAGGTAAGCTAAAAGGTTTAATTATATCTAGGGAGTAGATATAAGTAAATAGGGTTTTATTTTAGGCTATATAGGCTTTTTTATTATTAATAAGGTTAAATTTTTTTATTAATTAATAACCTTATTTTTTTAATTCTTTCTTTACCTTTATAGCTTAATTATTATTAATGGCTATATATATATCCTTTAAGTTAGTTTAGCTAAAGTTTACTTAGCCTTTATTTAATACTTAATAATAAAAGTGATATTTATTAAGGTTAAAAGGTTGTTTATTATAGTACTAGCTATTTCTTTAAAACTATTTTTAATAAATATTTCTATAATTATAGCTACCTTTATAATAAGGGTTTTAATTACTGCCTTAGTTTTAAAAGAAAGGTTATTAAGTAGTATTTATTAGGTTGTATAGTTAAATTCTGGTTAAGCAACTTTATATATTTTAGCTAAAATTTTATTAATTATTTATATTATTTTAGCTAGTATTAAAGTATAAAGTAAGGGTATTAATATAAGATATAGTAGGAGGAAGGGTTAATAGTACTTAATAATAGATTATATTAATGTTAAAATTATTATTATTAAGTATTATAAAATATATAATTTATTTTTCTTTAAGGTATTTAAGGTATTTATTAATATAGATTTATTTAGTAAGTTTAAATATTAATTTATAAAGGGATAAATTAAGATAAAGGTAAAGTTATAATAATTATTATTTAATAAATTAAAAACCAGCTGCTTATACAACTTAAAAGAACTTTATAGCCTATTCCTTAATATTTATATTATTTTTATAGTTTTATTTAATATAGTATAATTTATTAAATTAAGCTATAGTATTTATTTAGTTTAATTAAAATTATTATTATAAGGCATTAATTTAATTATTAATAAATAATTTTATTAAGTTCTTTTTATATTATTAAAGGATTAATACTTACTAGGTAAGGGCAGACCTTTATAATAGCTAAAGGAGGTTAAGGTAAATATAGTTTATTTAATTAAGTATTATTATATTATTATAAATATTTATAATAAAGTTATTAACTTGGTTTTAAATAATATTATTACCTATAGTTATACTATTTATAGATTTAAGGTTAAAGTAGCTAACTTTAAATAGCTTTTATTAATCTTAAAGACTAGTTAATAATAACTTTTATTTAAGGGTTATTTAAAGTAAGTAGCTAAATAATAAATTAAATTATTCTATAGATAAGTATATTGCAGGGGTTGGCATTACTATATTAATATAGGGTAGTAGAGTATTTAGTTTAGCTATAGAGGAGTTATATAGGCTAAGCAAAAGGGTATAGACTTATAGGTTTAAGATTAGCTTTATTTATATTAATAATAATAAGTAGTAATAAAAAGGGATAATAATAATAGTTAGTATACTAAGATATAGACATTTTATAAAAACAGGGTTAAGCACTAGCCCTTGTTTAGCGCTTATTAGATTAAGCTTGCTAAAGGTATTTAACTTAATTAATAATATTACCTTAGTTAATAAGTAATACCTATAGATTAAATATAATTAGTAATTATGCTTTTTTAATTAAGTATAAATACAGGGGTTAATAAAACCTATATATAGGTTACTGTATTAATTAAAAGTTATTATTAAGAGTAAGGCAGGTTATAAATAAAGAAGGATAGTAAGTTTATAAAGATTAAGATACTAAAGATATAGTGCAGGAGGTTGTTTATAAAATATTAATTAATTTAGAGTGCTAGGTAAATATTATAATCTTTAGCATTTTATAAATACTATAAACTATTACTATAAGGTAGCTAGATTATTAATCTAGTTTAATAAAATAATAAAAGGTAGTATTAGTTTAAGGATAAGTTTTTTTTAAAAAAATATATATTTTATATTCTTTAAAGTAAGAATAGTAAAATTTAAATATTTTAACTTAATAAAATATATTAATTAATAAAGTAAGATAAGGTTAATTATTTAATTAAGGATCTTATAGCCTTAATAATTAACTTAATAAGTTATTAATAAGAGTAAAGAAAAAACTAATTTAAAAAAAAAGAAAAAGAGAGGAGAAAAAAAAAAAAAAAAAAGATTTATATTATATTATATAAGTGCAGGATTAATATATAATTACTACTAATTATTATATAGTTTTATTTAATAATTATTAATTCTCCTCTCTTCTTTTTAATAATTACTAATCTAGTTTATATATATAGTATAGTATAGTATAATACTATACTATACTATACTATACTATTTAACTATCCTTTACTATACTGCACTATACTGACTAATACTATATATGCCTATACATGCCTACACCCCAACAGCTTACTAAACTAAAGTTAGCCTGTCTTATCTAGACTATTATAAAAAATAAATCCTTATTTTATAATACTATCTACCTAGTTATTATCCTTACTAATTATACTGCCCTTAAACCTATTATATATTAAAAATTATTATCTATATTTAATATTATTAAAATAAATCCTTGCATTATTAATATAAGCATCTTCCTTTCTTAATACTGCTTATTAATACTATATATTCTTAATTAACTAAATATCTTGCTTAATACTCTTTTATAACTCTTATATATTAATAATAACCTATAGTAAATATAAGTATAAGATAATAACTACCTTTAATAAATACTTACTTTATTTAACTATATTTTCTTAATAATAAAAGTAGTTACCTAGCTTAAATTTTATTAATAGTTTATTAATAGCTATATTAATAATACTAAATATATTAAGTTAATTAACTAGATCTAAGCTTAAGATTTATTAATTAATAATAATAGTCTTTATTCTTAATAAAGCCTTTCCTTTAAGCTTTAACTAGACAAGATGTTTTTATATATTACTTATAATAATATATACTATTTATATATACTTAATACTATAGTTTAATTAATTATTAATATAGTTTATAATCCTTAATACTTTAGTAAAGCCTGCACTTATTATAAGCTAAATACCTTTACTTTCCTTAATATATAGTAATAGATATATACTTATATTTAATACTATCTATATACTATATTTTATTAAATATAATAATTAAAATTAAGCAATCTTTAACTTATTTTACTACTTATTATCCTTTATAAAATATAATGCCTTAACTTTATTTCTTTACTACCTTTAGTATTTATTATTAACTATATATTTAAATAGGCTGGTTTTAATAAATTTAATATTATCCTTAATATTATTTATAAATCTTTTAAAAAATATAGTATCTTGCTAGGTTATTCTATATATCTAGTACTTATTTAAGCTAAGGTTATAGTATCTTTCTAGCTTATTACTAACTAAGGCCTCCTTTTTATTATTATTTTTAATAAAGATTAATAATAGACTAGTGATTTTTAAATAAAGGTTTTTTACTTATTAAAGATATATCTTATTATAATAATAGCCTAGCACTTAATAAGCAATAGCTAATTTAAATTAATAAATATAATTATTAAAGCTACTATTTATTACTATTTCTTAATTAACCTAATAGATTATTAACTATCTATACTGCCTGCTATTTAATTATCCCTTAATAATGCCTTTATTAACTTTATTAACTACTTACTAAATAAATTAATAACTGGTTTTAAGCTATAAACCTTACTTATAGTCTTAAGGAATATACTATTACCTTTTATATTAATTAATAATAAACCTACCTTTAACTTCTTACATTCCCTGTAATAATATAAAGCCTAGCTTATAATTAATTTTATTAATACTAGGTATAAGCATTAATTTAATTATTATTATTATTAATATAAGTTTAATAAAGGCTATTATATATACTTATACCTTTATTATAAATATAAATGGCCTAGTTAATCTTATAAATTTAGTTAATAAAAGGTTAGCCCTTTAATTATTTATTAAAAAGTAAACCTATATATTTATAAACTTAACCTACCTTTTTACTAAAAGATTTACCTAATTATTTTTATTATATAACTAAAGCTAGTGCTAAATAAGGATAATTTATTTAAACATTCTTAATATAATATAATCTAGGCATTAATATTAAAAAGTAATAATAATAAATAATAGTTTTTTAAAATTAAATATCTACTTATTAAACAACTTTTTAATAATTATTTATAATACTTAATATACTAGCTAGGATAAGATATTAAGTATAATAAATAATATAATAAAGATTTATTAACTTTTAATACTTAAGAGTTAATTTATAAATTTAATACTTAACTACTTATTTATTAATAAAGCATCTAGCACCTGCATGCTTATTAATATTAATAATTTATAAATACTAGCGCTGCTAGCTACTAGCTATATATAATAACTACTGCTTAATAGTTTTAATTATATGCTTAATATATAATGTATATATATTACTTCTTTATTTACTTTTAAAACTTTACCTTGTTTTTATTTCTCTTTTTTTTTATTTTTTTATTCTTTTTTTAACCTTATTCTTCTTTTAACCTTATTAAACCTATATAATCTTTATTCTTTACAACCTCTTGTCTAGCTACTATAGCTATTATTAATTATATTACTATAATATATATATAGTATAATAACCTATACTTAATATTAAGGCTATTATTATTGCCTTTTAAGCTTTTTAATATTAATATTATAATTAACTATAAATAATACTTATATACTATAAAAGCTATTTAAATATATTAATACTAGGTAATTAATATAATAACTTAAAGTTAATAAAAATATAAAGATCTCCTTGCTAACTACTAGTTCATTATAAAAAAAGCTGCTTTAAAAGCCCTTAGTAATTACTATCTTTATAAATTATATTAAATATACCTATCCTAGCTAAAATTTATCTTTTTATATATACTATATATAAAAACCTTTAAGCTAGATAAATATATACAGCCCTTATTCTATTTACTATAAATAAATAACTTTAAGGCTATCTACTAGTAGTATAACCTTTAGCCTTTTTATTAATATATATATATTATTAAAAGTTAACTTAAAATACTAACTTACCTATAATTATTTATAGTATAACTAGCTACTACTCTTTAATCAGCCTTATCTTGGTTCTTATTAATAATAATTATAATACCTGGCTTTAACTCCCCTATATTAACTCTTAATAGCTTATCCCTAGCTGCTAACTATAATATTATTATTTATTAATACTATACTTAATAAAATAATATTAATACCTATATTTATACTATAGTATTAATAAAGTATACTAAAATTTACCACATTATTAATAAAAACTATAATAAAGTATTATTATTATTATAAAACCTTAATAATAAAGTAACTTTAGCTATAATAGTATAAAATAAGGCTTATAAAGTGTAACAATACTGCCGCCCGCGGCAGCTCACCGCCCTCCTGCAGGGGAAGTTCAGCTTGGTGGATCATCAGGCCGTGTTCAGCCTTAATTCACTAACCGGTCCCCACTGGTCAGCCTCCTCTACTATAGCCAGGCCTGATTGGTCAGCCTGACCAGCGGTGAGGCTCAGTCTCTTCCCTATAGCTTCAGCCCCCTTTTAGCTATAAAGCCCTTAAGGAGTGCAGGAAGAAGATAGCTCCTTAAGCTTTAGTCTAGTAATATGACCTATTATTGCTGCCTCCTACCTAACTCTTCTATTTTATTACATAAAGAGATTCTAAGCATTATTAAAGACTGCTTTATTAATTAACTACCTACTAACTAATAGCTATAATTACTAAAAATAGTGATTTTTTTTAAAAAGGGGTAATTATTATAATAAAGTAACTAGATATATTAATTAACTAGTAATATTAATTAGCTAGTGATATTAATTAATTAGCAAGGGATTCTCCCTAGTAGATAGTCAACTTAAGCCTTTTCATCCCTATTTCTTGTCTTCTTGTAATAATAGTCTTATATTATATAATAATAGTATTAAACTATAGGTAATAATTCTAAGTAATAAATATAAGGAAACCTTAGTAAGATATTAATATATTTAAATCTATAGTATTTATATAATAAAGGCAGTAAGTATATTATTAATAATAAGCAAGATAGTTTATAGTATAGCTATAATACTATACTAAAGTTTATTAATGCATTTTCTTAAGTATTAAAAAGGTAATAAGACTCTTTTATACTTAAAGTACTATAAAAAAAGATATAAAGAACTAAAAGATTATAAAGAAAAAATAAAAAAGCTTCTCTTTTTTTTATATTATAAAAATACTATAAAATAAATAAATATAAAGACCTGGTTAGCTATTTATAATAAATAAAGGCACTTTATATAAGGCCTGTATTAATTAATATAATAATCTATATTAATAAAGTATTATAAATAAAAAAACCATTAATACCTAAAGGAAGGGCTTTATAATTAGATTAATACTGCATCCTTTATATATAATAATTAAGATAATTACTATAAAAAAAAAATAATATAATAATACTACTATTTATAGTAGCTCACTACCCTCCTGTAAGGGAAGTTTAGCTTAGTAAATTATTAAGCTATATTTAGCCTTGATTTACTAACTAATCCTTACTAGTCAGCCTTTTTTACTATAGCCAGGCTTAATTAATTAGCCTAACTAGCAATAAGGCTTAGTCTTTTCTTTATAGCTTTAGCCCCTTTTTAACTATAAAGCCCTTAAAGAGTATAAAAAGAAGATAGCTCCTTAAGCTTTAGTCTAGTAATATAACCTATTATTGCTGCCTCCTACCTAACTCTTTTATTTTATTATATATATATTTATCTATATATATTAATATAGGCTTAAAGTAAATATAGATATTAAAGCTATATTTTAATAATAGTTATATATTAATTAGCTTAAAAAAGGATTGTTTAAAGAGTAGAGCGATATATAGCTAGACTAGTAATATTAATATATTAATTATTACTAACTATAAGCTAATTATTCTAGTTCCCTTATCCTTAGATAATATAAAGGCAGTTAGGTTATAAAAATAGAATTCTTAATAATAAACTATATAAAAGCTTATTAATAATAAGATAAATTACTTAATAATAAATAATACTGCTTTTATTTATTTAAAAAGATAGTTATATTGCAATAGCTATAAAGAAGCAGGGACTGCCTTCCTTTATATTATTAATAACTACTAAATATTATAAAGGAATATTAATAATAATTAAGAAATAATATTTTAAATATATATAGTTAATAATAAAGATTAATAAGGCTATATTAAGAAGGGCCTTAATATATAATAATTTAATATAGTATATTATTTAAAGCTAGGTATATATATAAAGGTTATATTTTATTTAATTAATTTATAGGTTAATAGTATTATTTAAAGTAAGCTTATATTAACTAAAAGAGTCTAGTAATATTTTAAGTTTAAGTAATATTAAGAAATTTTATAATTAATACTAAAGGTCTAGGTTAAGTATTTATAAAATATTAATTATAAAAAGTAATAATAAAGAGTATTTTAAGTTAATACTATATTTAAGTATAAGTTTAATATTTAGTAATATACTCTTAATAACTATATACTACTTTATTTTATTAAATAAAGAGATTCTATTTTATTAATAATTAAAGAGCAGGAATTTAAATTAAAAAAATTATTAAGGTCTATATAGTTATATAGATTAATATTATATTCTTATAATTTAAATATTATATAGCTTTATATAGGTTAATTAAGTACTAGTGGCTAGGCATTAAATTTAAATAGTTAAAGAGGTATAGCACTAGCATCTTAAATATTATAGCTATAATTATATTTATTATTATAATAATAACTATAGTTTTATTTTTAAAGATATATTATTTTTCTAGCTTTTTAGTTAATAAGCTATTTAAGAGTGTTTTTTTTATAAAGGCAGTTAATATATTTTAATATTTAGTCTTTAATTTTATTATAAAAGCTATAGTTATTTTATTATTAATACTTACAATAAGTATTACACTCCCCTTTATAAATTTCTTAATAAGGTTCTTAATATCTAGATTCTTAATAATAATTATTTTAATAAGGTTATTTATTATATTAATAACTATAGCTACTAGTTTAAAGATCCTTAAGAGTATATTAAATTTTATTAAGTTAAGCCTAGTATTTAATAAAAGCTTGTTTTTAAAAAAGCTAGTTATATTAAGCAGCTTATTCTCTAGCTATAAATTATACTTTAATATTATTAATAATCACCTATAAGTAATTAATATTTATAAATTTAATTAAGGCTAGGTTAGTATTAAAGATTAATTATTATACCTTAATATCCTTATTTATTTCTCTTACTTTATTATATAAAGCTAGTTTTTTATTAATATAGTTTTATAGTAATAAGTTAGCTTTTATTATAAAAGAATATTAAAGGTTATTTATCTTTAATATAATAACTTTATAATCTTTTTAAAAGTATTATTAAAGAACTAGTTTTTATATATCTAGGTTATAGATTAATTAATAGCAGGTTTTATTAATTAAAGACTAAAATTATTAATAATTATTATTAATAAGTTTAAATAAAATATTAAAGATAATACTTTTTAAGATTATTATTTTACTATAAATAGCAGCTAGTTATTTAAGTTAGTTAATATAAATAAAAATAAAGGTATAAAAAGTATTAAGTATAAAAATATCTACTTTAAAATAATATTAAGTATTAAGTTAATATTAAGGTATATTATAAAATCTAAAAAGTAGTTATAGGCATACTTAAGCATTTTATAGTTCTTAAGGGCTAAGACATCTATCTTTTATTAATGCTTTAAGGTATTACTAAGGATTTAACTATATTAAACATCTTAAGGATTTAAGGTCTAAGTATAGTATATACCTAGAGTTATTGCTTTAATAAGGCTTTAAATATTATAAAGAGAATAGTACAGGCTTACTAAAGTAGACTTATTTAGTTTATAAAGGCTTAATATTACTTATTATTATTAAGCTAGCTATAATATAAAGGGGTTTTAAGATATTAATAATAATATTATCTATAATTTATATTAAGTAAAAGTAAGTAATTATATATTTTACTTTATTAAAGGAATTTAATATTAATAAATAATTTTATAAATTATTAAAAGTATAAGTTTTTATTATTTAATATTTTTATTATAATATAGCTTTAAGTATAGCTATTATAATAATTACTATATTTATTAAGATAAAGTTTATTAAATTTTAGAATTATTTTATATTAATCTTAAATATAGTAAGTTAAATAAAGACTATATCTTAAAGGTATTTAGACTAGGTATAGGGATTAATAAAGCCTGCTATAGTATTTAGTATATTAAAAAGTAATCACTCTATATATAAAGAGTCTACTTTTAATAATATTTTATTAATATTATCTTTTATTATAAATAAAGTAATTAAAAAAAGGTTAATAATATTAAGATTATTTAAAAGATTATAGAATATTCTTTATTAAAAAAGTATTTTTTATTTATTATATTTAATTTTAAAAAAGCTAAAAGTATTAAGGCAGTTTATATAAAGGTATTCTTTAAATAATAATTATCTTAAAAAAGTAAGTAAGATATAAAAAAATTAATATTATTAAATAAAGTATAAATATATATATTAATTTTAAAAGTTTTAAAACCTTTAATTTAAAGTTTTATTAAAGTAGTATATTTTTATATTTTTTAAAATTAAAAGTAAAAATAATTTATTTATTAATATTAAAGAGTTTTAATTAAAAAGTAAGGTAGTAAGTATAAAAAAGGAGCTATTAAAGATAATTATAAAATATAAGTATATATTATTTATAAGGTTTTAAGAAAGTATTAATAATATATTAAAGAATAATAATAAAGGCAATAGTAGCTTATTAAAGATCTATAGCTAAGCTATTAAAGTTAATAAAAAATTTATTAATTTTATTAGGTTTAATATTAAAAAGCCTTTTTATCTTTTTTATCTTTAAGCTTATTACTTTATTAATAATATTATTAATAAAGCTAGCTTTTTTAATTATACTATAGCTATATTATTAAAATTAGCTTTTTATATAAAATAGCTATACTTATCTTTAAGGTAAATAGTTTTTTTAAGTATTTAGTTAAAGGGATTTATTAAAAAGTAATTATTACTATATCTTAACTTTAGTTTTTTAAAGTTAAGGAAATCTTTAAGGCATTAAGCCTTTTATATTATAGATTAAGTAAATCTTAAAGTAGTAATATAAGGCCTGGTTTATTATTAAATCTATAACTATCCTTGTGCTAGATATATTCCCCTTTTAGCGCGAACTCTATCGCCTCCCCTCCTTCCTTCCCTAATAGACATGATGCAACCAAAGGCCACAGGTTCTTTGAACGGTATGTAGCATTTATGGATGGTCTGCGTGAGACTTTCAGGTGGTACAGGATAGTTAGTTGGAAGGGATCTAGACGATCGGAAACGCGGCAGTGGGAATCAGGCGAATCAAAAAGCAGAAAGGAATGCTAACAAATTCGAATATTAGGCTGGTTATCGCTCGTCAAAAGTCCCATCGCATAGAAAGGACTCGCACGTCTCATTCCGGCAGGTCGATCCGAGCGCAATGCAATTGTTATTAATCTCGGCCCCTCCCCCGCATCACCACTCGCGGAAAACCAACTCTTTTCGGCAAATCCATTGTGTGGACTCTCTCTTCATCCAAGGCGCTGGAGCATGGCAAGGCTATTTATTGGGGGGGTTTGAGTATGATAGCAGCATCTGTATTCCGTCAAAGCATCTCCGGGACGGCCTCACAACGTTCCGGAACGGAGCATCATCACAATATGGTTCAGGACGTGTATTGTAGGAGGTTCGGTTCCTCCTCTAATGAGGCACGTCATTTGATGTCTCGTCATTTGATGTGCCCTCCATACTGGCTGTAAACCCTAAATCTGCGTTGTATCCATACTGTACATATTACCTACTAACAACCCGCGTGATGCGGATCCCTCTTGGCCTTGGATCCGATTAGCGTGCAGGCCGAGGTATTTAATCGTTTTATGATCGGGCTCTAACGTTCGATAAGCTTGTTCTTACCCTCTGCTTGTTTGCCGTTGATCGGTATCGCAGCGTTGCACTGCTCTCGTTTATTTTGCTGGGCCATTGGCGGGGGAGGGTCGCGCTTTCGACCTGATATCGCTCAAATATCTTCTTCTCGGCTACTACCTTCTAATCGCGGTAATGGTTTCCATCGTATCGACGTTGATTTCACTAATGAGAAGAAGAGGAAAAATATTCGATCTGGGCGATGCGGAATAGCCGACTATATATATATATATGTGACATGTCCATGCTGAACTAAAGACAAGATTCGTTTACTGTCACTGTCTGCCTGGGGTGTTAGTTTTGTAATACCAGAACACAAAGTGAATTCTCCTCGACATACTCCGCCATCCTCATGAAGTCCCTTACTTTATTGGCGGCCTTCCTTGCGACGGCATCGGCCGCCGTCACCCAGCCTCGCAAGGTCTCCTATGAGGGATACAAAGTCTTCCGAGTATCCGCCGGGAAGAATAACATTGGCCAAATCAACGGCATTATCGAACGGCTGAATCTCCAGACCTGGAAGCCTGCTAAGAAGGCAGGCTCCTTTGCAGATATCGTGGTCCGTCCTAGTCAACTGGAGGCTTTTAATAAGGAGGCAATCGATTTGAAGCCCGTGGTCATGCACGAAGATCTCGGTGTCTCAATCGCGGAAGAATCCTCTTTTCAGCCCTACGCGGCTGGCTCCGTCAACAGCACATGGTTCAGCTCCTATCATGCCTACGAAGACCACCTTCAGTTCCTCAGAGATCTGGTGGCGCAGTTCCCTACCAACTCGGAGATCGTCACTTCTGGCTCCTCTCTCAACGGAAACGCCATTACTGGCATTCACTTCTGGGGCGGAGGAGGCAAAGGCGTGAACCCTGCAGTCGTCCTGCACGGAACTGTTCACGCTAGAGAATGGATCACTACCATGGTTGTCGAGTTTTTCGCATATACTCTTCTAACGAGCACCGACGCCACTACGAAGGCCTTCCTGGACAAATATGACTTTTACTTCTTCCCAGTTGTGAACCCCGACGGTAAAAGACTTTTCCTCTCTCTCCACCACGATCTTGCAGTAGTAACATTTGATTCTCCAGGATTCCTGTATACCCAGACCAGTGACAGATTGTGGCGTAAGAACCGCCAGACAAACTCTGGCAGCTCGTGCATCGGTCGTGATATCAACCGAAATTGGAACTACATGTGGAACGTCCCGGGAGGCGCATCTACTAACCCTTGTGCTGACGACTACAAGGGGTCTGCTGCGGGTGATTCTGTCGAGTTCAAGGCCCTTTCCGCATACATACAAAAGATCAAGGCCGCCCAGGGCCTCAAGCTTTACATCGACTACCACTCTTACTCTCAACTATTCATGACTCGTGAGTATCAGGCCCCTAGATATAACCTCGGTGCACCACGTACGTACTAAGCCCAGTCACGCTTCTAGCCTATGGATATTCTTGCACCGCCGTCGCTCCGAACAGTAATGAGCTGCAGTCTCTGGCCAAGGGCGCCGTTGCGGCGATCCGGGCTGTCCATGGCACGTCGTTTGCTTACGGCCCCATCTGCTCGACCATCTATCAGGCCACTGGATCCAGTGTCGACTACGTGAGCGAGGTGGTCGAAGCGGATTACACCTTTACTTCGGAGTTGAGAGACACTGGTAGATATGGCTTTGTTCTGCCAGTTGATCAGATCGTGCCCAGCGGAGAGGAGGCATATGCAGGCTTCAAGTATTTGCTGCAGAATATGAAATAAATATCGACGTGCAGCTGAATAGTAAAGCAATTACATCAAATGCTCCGTCTGGACAAATAATCTTGCGCATCTCGTAAAACATGACAGTTCACGAGCTGCCGTCTCGGCATCAAGAACAGCTTCAGTGTCGAAGCCATGCCGAGGCAGCCCGACATTCGCACCAATCCCCGCCCTCATATTCCCCAATGCTTCAGTTCCCGTCTTCTTCCTCTTTTTGCGGGTTTTGCAGTCAATGTGACGCTTAAAATGGAGCTTCTCCGCTTCCTCCTCCATCTCCTTCATGTATTCATGTATACAAGTTACACAAAGTCGGCCAAGTTGAAGGCAGCCTCCTCCACTGCCGGGTCTCGGTCCCCCGCATTCCTTTAGGCCAGATGACGAAACGCCACAATAGAGGCCATCTATTCATGTTGCGTCGTTTTTTATTTTTTTTATATTTTTTTATTTTTATTTTTTTCCAAACTCATTCTCCTTTCAACGCTCTTACTAGAAAACTGCCTTGGGTTTTTCTTTTTTTTCTTTTTTTCGTCTTTGTCATCATGGCAGGCCGTCTTTCGATCGTCGTCGTTCTGCTTGCTGTGTTACTTGGCTATGTGTATAACTTCCATTTGCGGCGTATCATCCATGTCTCTGGTGCCTTTCGAAAGCCTGAAAGGACGGAGGTAGCACCTGGAGACTATGTGACCATTGACAACACACTACACTGCGAGGACATGCACTATCATGAACTAAGCGGCTTGATCTTCACGGCCTGCGAGGACTACAAGGGGAGCCGCCTGACATGGTTTCCTCCGCTAGGCCACTTTGGTGACCCATCGACGGCCAAGATGAAGGGCAGGCTTCAAGTTATCGACCCAAAGGTAAGAACGATAACCGAACGCGCAGGGCGATGTGCTACGCGTCGGAACGCCGTTAACACTTTTGGTCCAGACATTCAAAACGCAGATCCTGGCGCTCGAAGGGTTTAGCGGCCCCTTCGTGACTCACGGCATTGACGTTATTGATGATCCGGATAAGCCAAAGGGAGAAGCGGTTTACATCTTTGCCATCAACCACAAGCCAAACTCCGAGTACTATCGTAAGAATGGCGACGTGAATGCGGCAAAGGCTCATTCGGTTGTGGAGCTATTTCACCATGTCGTTGGCTCGGACAAAGCGCTTCACATCAGAACCATATGGCACCCGCTCATCGTAACACCAAATGATCTGTTCGCCGAATCTCCAACGTCGTTTTTTGTGACGAATGATCATTATTACAGGGAGGGATTTCTGAGGATTATTGAGGATGTGTTTCCTATGGCGGCATGGACAAACGTCATCCACGTACAGCTACAGCCAGGACTGGTCGACGGCAGCGATAATGCAGGAGTTCACGCATCGATTGCATTAGACAAGCTGCATAACCTGAATGGGCTAGGCCACGGTCGAGCCAAAGATGAGATTCTGGCAAACGGCTGTACCAGTGGTCTGGCGCACGTGGGCCAAATCCGGGAGGATAAAACCGGCAGAAAGATCATCAACGTCAAGGAAGTTGTCGAGTTTGGCTCACCCATCGATAATCCAACTTACTTCAGGGACCCTTATGCCAACGGCACTTTCGATGCGAGCGGAATTGTTTCTTCCGGCCCTACCAGGGGCGTAGATTTCTTTAGCAACAAGGGAAAGGAGGACGTCTTGGACCCGATCATGGTGTGGAAGGCCTCACCTAGGTCCAGGAAGGAGAAAGAAGAAGGTTTTGTAAACGATGAGCAAGGTTGGGAGGTCGATGTCATTTTTCAGGATGATGGACACAGGATCCGGACTGCGAGTGCCTCCGTGCTGGTGGCCATTGACCCTGAAGAGGAGGGAGGCAGACGCCGGGCGTGGCTATTCATCTCGAGCTATCATGCTTCGAGAGTCATTGCCGTCAAGATTGATCTGTGAAGCTGGGATTATATGCGTTGCTGCGTGATTGAACTTTGTATATATATATATATATATATATATATATATATATATATATAATATAAAGAGATCACGACGATCGGAACGAATGTGTGAGATGCGTCGGTCCTCATCCGCAGCGTAGCCCACGCCAACGCCAGCTGTGCCATGGTGCCAAACTCTGAAATTGGCATCCCTTGTTACCGCCAAATACATGATGAGCTCCTGCATGGGGACTTTATGCCAAAGGGCTTTTTCGTCTAGATCCATGACCCCGAACAACCGCATCATCCCATACGCTCCGCAAACTCCGCGCATATAGCCAAAGAAAGCCAGCGTTTGTTTAGGAACAAGGTTCAAAGCAACAGAGACGAAAGAGACTACCAAAATCGGCTTCCTCGGCGAACCCCCGGGATGACAGCCCATGCCCAGACCCAATCGACAATGTTATCGATCTGCGGCACTTGGTGCCCCATCCAATAGTCTATATCAGTACAGACTACAGAGTAGTATGTGTGGGTGGGTGGCTAAAGCCGGCCATGCCCCGGCTGCTCGTGTTTTGGCTCTAGTCCCCTAGAGCCAAGGAGATCTTTAAAAGCATACAGCCCTCTATATTACAGACTAAGAAGTATTTAAGGTAGTAATATAAAGCTTGCCTTTTTCTTTTTAATATTTATTACTATCTTATCTTAAGTATATATTCTTTTAATATAAACTTTATTTTTCCTTTCTCCTTCATTCCCTTAACATCCCTCTCTCCTTGAAAGCTGGGGTCCCACCAGCGAGTTCAACGGTTTTGGGATAGGAGAGATGCAAGCTCATTCAGGTCGTTGCGCAAGTCAATCAACAACATTTCCAAGCGTTGCAGTCGTTCTATCTGCTTCTTAGGCTCGTCATTCCAGCTCCGTCTACTACGCATTATTCCCCTGTTTCCTAATGCACGGCTTCCCCAAGGCACGGCCTCCCTATAGCATGGCTTCCCTATAGCATCTACAACCTGCCGCCCCTCGCATTAACAGACCGCCGCAGCAGCGCAATAGCCTCAGCCGGATCTTTGGCTCTAAACACGGCGCTGCCTGCAACAATAACATTTGCTCCCGCATCCGCAGCCTGGTCAATGGTGCTGGGGCCGAGGCCTCCATCAACCTCAATGTTCAGCTCGGGGTATCGCCTCCGCAGCTCCTGCACCTTAAGCAGCTCCGAGGCCATGAACGTTTGCCCCCCAAACCCGGGGTTTACAGTCATGACGAGAACCATATCCGGCCTCGCCTCGGGGTCCGAGCCCTCCAGAATGTTCCAGAGCACGTCAACGGATGTAGACGGCTTGATGGCAATACCTGCAAGCAACCCGTTGTCGTGGATGTATCGGATGAGCTCCTTGGGGCTAGTCTTCTCGTCAGTCGTTTCTTCAGGAGACTCTGCAGCTGATGAAAAGGCGGCTTCGTAGTGGAAGCAGTAGAGGTCGCAACCGGCCTTCTTGAACTCTTTGACCCATTTCTTAGGCTCCGCAATCATCATATGGCAGTCAAATGTCCCTCGGCCGGTAGGCTGACTCGGTTTCTCGACGTGGGGTCGAACCTTTACTACAACAGGAGCCCCAGATGTGATGTTTGGTACGAAGTGGCCGTCCATGATATCAACGTGCAGCCAGTCCGCGCCCTGCTCTATAGTTCAGGCACATTCTGCGCCGAGCTGTGCAAAGTCCGCCGAGAGGATCGACGGTGCGATGAGCGTTTTGGGAGCCATGGCTTCGCCTTTGTGCCGAGACAGGTCTATAGGGGGAGGATCTGATGATGACGATTGAGGGGCGCGGGAATGTTTCTTCCGCGACTCTCTGGGAAGGCGCCGGTGGCGCGTCAGGAGAGGATGGTTCGTCAGAAATTTGTAGCTAGGCCGTCGAAGTCGATAGAAGATCCGTCAGATCTGTCAGGTCTGGCGTTAAGGATCCCTTCTGTCTTTCTCGTCTCCAGGCTTGCCACTCTGCCAGCGAAATCATCGGAATCGCTGGTAAGGTCGGCTCCTCTGGCTGCGTCGCAGTCGCGCTGTCAGGATCAGTTTTTCGTACGAATCTGCCACGCTCACCCCGTGGGCGAAAGGTCTTCTCGGGCATCGGGTCGGAGGGTTTGCATCAAATGGTAATTACTACCATATTTTAGCTCTAGTCCCCTAGAGGCAAGGAGATCTTTAAAGGCATACAGCCCTCTATATCACAGACTGAGAAGTATTCAAGGTGGTGATGTAAGGCTTGCTTTTTCTTTTTAGTATCTACTACTATCTTGTCTTAAGTATATATTCTTTTAATATAAACTCTATTTTGCCTCTCTCCTTCCTTCCCCTAGCAGCTCGCCTGGAAAAGGCTTTGGGTAAAAGATGTGTTTTGCTGTGGTCCGTCTTGGCTTCAGACGGTTTGCAGCCAGAATGACAATCCCTTCAACAGCCTCAACATTGGAAGCGGCACTTGACATTGGCAAACAACATTCACCTTGATGACCTTGGCCAAGTGTTACATTAAACGACGGAGCCGCGGCCATCAGTTTACATGCGGGGCAGCTAATGGAGCGATCAGACTTTCCCTCGGTCACCTTTCTGGTCATTTCATCGGCGGCTTTCGGCTCAACTGATAAAACTTATTCTCGCGTGGCGGAGTAAATGCGGAAGGGCCTCTTTGTTGGGGCAAATGCTTATAAATGGCGTGCTGGAAACCACAGGTCGAGGCATTTTCCGGCTGTTGTGGGTTCATCCCTCGACCGCATTTCACGTAAAAAAAAATACCGGATTGCGACCCGGCAAGCCAATCAAGAGGGCGAATTCAATGGGGTCGCATGAGCAACAGAGGAGCTATACGGAGTAAGAATATTCTTGCTATGCGGTGGCTTGTGAAAAAATTTTTATCTGATCATCTTATCAATCCATCTAATCTTAAGCAGGCATCATCACTCCACCCCCCCTAGACTTTTGTTTCCAATTCTATCCACTTAGTTTCTCTTAAGCTGTGGGACCAAACATGCGATCTCGGCGGTCCCGATTCTCGTGCAGTAGTCACCACAAAGTAATTTATTTTCTTAATTTTTCAAGGCACATCGAGATAAAATAACAGCCTCCCACGACCAGTTTAGGACTCATGTGCTAGTTTCAATATGGCTTACCATCACATCAACCATCCTAATAAGGGCAATATTATTTCTATTTTATCTAATATGCCCCGTGACCAACAATAAAGGACGTGGCGGGTCGGGAAGGTATCTCCCATGGTTACTTCGACGGTGTCCCTACAGCTTCAGAACCACCATGACGCAGGCAAGGGAACCTGCGGTCTCTTCAAACACATTCTAATTATGTTTGAAGTTCAAGCGACATTATCCGGCATTAGTACACAAATTTGCTCGCAATTGTGTTGTTTGGGCCGTTGAGATCTGAGCTAGGCACCCCTACACAGCTTTCCACAAGGTTGGTCCGAGGCCCGACTCCGACGTATCTCCCAACTGAATTTTTGACATCTGAGCCAAGACCATATCTTTAGTTCCTCCGAAATGTGGATTTTCCTTTTTTTTTTTCCCCCTTCCGAAAACGTAGACTTCCGCAGAAGGCCGGCTGGCTGAGCTAGTTATCGGATTCTTGTGGAAAGAGAACCATTACTGCGTTCCTCAGGCCTCGTGCAACGCTTGAAGGACTCTCCAGCAAGCTCACCGTAGTTGTTTGTATTCTGTGTGGATACTTCTTGAGCCCGAATGGGGGCGGGGGCATTCCTTGAAGTTTGAGTCGTATTTCCATATAACCCATGGCTCTTTGGCACCTTCGTCACGATGGGTTTCTGTTCTCCTGCTTTCAGCTCTCACCCACCGTAGCGCCCTCGAAGGGACCAAGATAACGAAATGCTGTCACGGATATCCTTCCTCCTGTACCTCTTCTTCGCCACTTGCACCCTAGCGGCCAAGCCCCTCGGGCGTGAAGTTTGCGGTGCCTCTTGCTACTACACTCTAAGCAAGGCTAAATTCGCTTCTGGCAACGAAACGGAGCAGACGCTTTGCACTCACCCTTTGCGTGTCGCTTCAACATACTTGTGTATCTGGGAACGCTGCGAAGAACAGGATATAGCACCTGGTATCAACTGGTGGGCTGGCACATGCAAAAAGTCTTCCAAAGTTGTCAATCTCAAATTATACGACAGCACCACTGCCAATGTGACACAAGCGTACATTGACAGCCTCCCCACTGTCGAGCAAACGCAAAAATCCATTGTGGAGGTTGTGTCGATACCATCAGAGGCGAATTGGAAACAGGTTCATCGAAGCGTCAACACTTATTGGGCCAACATTGTATACCACCAGAAACTACGGTAATTGTCCCCAATGTAATGCTTCTTCTTCTTCTTCTCTTGCTAACAGAATGATTGACAGATGGATCCCCTATGCCTACTGGGGATTGGTGTTGCTTCTGGGCACAGTCAGCCACGCAATCGCATCGCTTCCGGTGAAGTGCTCCGGTCAGTCAGTGCGAAGGACTGATGCGGGAGCGAAAATCAAGGCATGGTTCCATCGCAGCCTCATGATGGCTCCCACGTTCTCGTATCACCATCACCAGCCTCTGGGATGGTTCACCGTTCCCCTCCGTTTGCAGTCTTTGGTCATTGCCGGCTACATCATCACCCACATTTTTATGCTAGCCTTCCACTATCCTGTCTTTTCAAATAACATTTAGTAGGCGTCTACGACCTCCTGCTGTGATTACACGATACTGATGCTAACATAGTTACCAGCTACAAAAGCATTTCAGGACAGATCTGCCGAATTCTCGCCGACCGATTGGGTGTCTTTATGGCGGCTGATCTGCCATTCGTTTTCCTCTTCAGTGGACGAGCCAACATCCTCATCTACTTTACTGGATGGAGCTATAGGACCTTTAACATCTTCCACCGTTGGATAGCTCTGATCCTAACCGTGGAAGGCATCATCCACGGCGTTGTGTTTTCGGCCTATTATGTCAATGGTATGCTCATTTCCAACTGGTCAACTTTTGAATCGAAACGAATGCTAATGTGTAAACAAAAGAGCAAGGATGGGAGTCTTATCACGAGCGGCTGGCTGCTGATCTCGTTTTTCGCTATGGACTCCTTGTAAGCAGTTCGTTTTGCGCCTGATTATCTCTCGCAGCATACTGACCGAGAGATTCTAGATGGTAGTATCAATGGGTCTTTCAGCAGCTTTTGCATTGGGCCCGATACGCAACCGAATCTACGAACTCTTCAAAGCTTCCCACGTTACCCTTACGGCCGTCTTCCTTGCCGCGTTGTTTTAGTAAGTTATTCCCGCCTATTTAACCGGCCTCTTATCTTTCTAACGAATCGTAAGTCACGTCAAGGGTCAATTCAGAGGCATATACAAGGTCTGGGTTTGGGTCTGCGTTGGTCTGTGGGTTGGTGACCATTTCCTCCGCTTGATGCGTGTCCTCGCCATGAACTACAAGACATTCCTTGGAAAGGGTTCCTTGGCATTAGTCAGTTACAGCGAAGAGGCCGGTATGATTCGCCTTCAGGTCCAGCCCTCGATAAACAGCAGCCGTCAAACCCCGGGAACGTACTATTTCGTATACATGCCCGGCTGGCGCGTCTGGGAGAGTCACCCCTTCACGCTGGCTGGGAGATCCAATCAGATTGACAGTATTCCGTTATACAATAGCAGCAGTGCTCAACCAAGCGATAAGGAGGAAGGCGCGCGGTCCCCACGAGTGATTGAGTTGAGTCCTGAGCAAGGCAACTCTTACATGACCTTTATGATCCGTCCACGGGATGGAATGACTAGAAGATTACGAGACAGGTTAATGAGCAAGGGCGAATCCGGTCCTCTCCGGATCAGGGTTCTTCTTGAAGGTCCATACGGTGCGCCTGCTCTTCTCGACCACTTCGACGATGTCCTTTTTATTGCTGGTGGTAGCGGAATCACCACTGTGCTACCTTACCTCCGCATGTTTTTCGAGGATCAAAAGCCGCAAGCGCCTCCCAATGTGCGTCTAGCTTGGGTTGTGCGAGACGAGGGCTTTGTTCGAGATGTACTTGCCAACGACCTTAGAATCACCGAAGGGTCTCCTTTGGCAGCATCGAAACTCAACATGGAGTTTTACATCACATCAAAAACTCCTAGCTCCACACCGCCGGCAAAGGACGCAGGAGACAGCCTTTCAGACCCCAGATTCAAGAGAGAGCGGCCTGACATTCACGTTGTGGTTGACAGCTTTGTCACTCAATCCCAAGGCAAGACAGCCGTCTTTGTCTGCGGCCCGGCAGAAATTGCCGATTCTACGCGGCAGGCTGTAATTCAGCAGATGAGGAAAGCCCACACCGATGTTGAGCTATTTGAGGAAATGTTCGTTTGGTAAACGGGGACCAAATTGGGACTATGGTTTTTTCATGAGGCGCATACAAACCGGGTGGTGTACTCCATAGGTGTTATATATACGTATTTACAATATTTGCTAAAGAAGAGAGCCAGAAATGGCTTTTGACATTCTAGAAGCCCATAGCTTTCTTATGCTCACATGCGCGGTTCGGTTTACCAGAAAGAAAATGGCAAAAAAAAATCAGCAAGTAATAGTAATTCCAATGGTTCTAGATGTAGTATTATCCAGCTACAGGGGGCGTACCCAGCAGCCCAATCAATTAATGCGGGAAATATATGGATGCTCAAGTACGATGAGCTGGAGGAATCAACCCTATTGCTTCCACACGCACCCTATTCAGTCAAATGCCATCCCCATACCCCCACGACCAAAATTCGACCGGTATGACCTCTTAGCCGGGCCAGAAGCATGAGCGATGCTGCTAGTATTGCTGTAAGGGCTCAAACTTGGCGGAAGATCTACCACCCTGGTACCCCACGAACTCTCCTTGTTACCTAGAGTGAGAACAAGCTCCTTTCCTTCAAGGAAAAAGCTATGGTCAATCCAGTTCTTGGTATAGGGCTGGCCGTTCAAGGTAGCGCTCTGGATATACACATTCCGGTATGTGGGGTCGAAATTGACATTGCGGATGGTCGCAGTCTTGCCCGTGATTGGACTCTTGATGCTGACGCTCTCGAAGTAAGGCGGAATAATGAGGTAGACGTCTTGGCCAGGATTGGGGAACAAGCCCATCATCGAAAAGGCAACAAAGCTGCCCATGGCACCACCGTCGTCGTTGCCAGGCAAGCCACCGGGTGTAGTGGCAAAGAACTTGGGGATATAGAAGTGGCTCTGCTTGGCAGATAGGCCTGGCCGACCAGCGTAATGATACTGGAACACAGTCAAGAACGCCGGTTCGTTGCCGATACTTTCATGTTGTTAGACGAGCCAGACTGAACGCCATCAATAAATAACTTACTATGTGATGCCTTGGTCGTGCATGTAAGAGAGGCGCTCAACAAAAGCATCAGGGCCACCATAAAGGTTGATCAGGCTGGCCTGATCGTGCGGCACGAAGCTACAGAGGGCAAAAAATTAGCCTAAATAGAGCATAAACAGCATGGTAGGCACAATGTTGTAACTCACAAGCCATACTCCCAGATGCTACTCTCAAACGTCTCAGGCCCAGCAAGTTGAAGCGAACATATGCTTGTCGTATCCATGTAGCTGCACATTAAAGGAGGTTGCGTGAACCAGGTCTGGTTCAAAAACTTGCCTTGGAAAAAGCCTTTGAATCCAGTGTCGGTGCCATTCGAGAAAAACGAGGTCTGGTCAGCTTTGAATATATTTCGCCAGTTGCCGCTGGATTCGATGTACTTCTCCTGGTCTTGCTTCTTACCCAATCCCCCAGCAATCTGAGAGATGCAAAAGTCGTTGTAGCTATATTCGAGAGTGCGACTAATGGAGCGAGTCATGACTCCGAAGCCCTTGTAATCAAGATCTTGGACGGGAATATAATGAAGATTTTTCCATGAGTCCAAGCCTCCGCGACCCATCAAAGCCCACGCGTATGGCTCGACCTCTGCGTCCTGAACAACAGCCTCGTAACCCTTTTGCCAGTCGATGCCATCTTTGAGGCCTTTCATGAAGGCGTCCGCAAGGACGTTGTCCGCATTTGAACCACCCTGAGTATAGCCTGGAGAAAGGCTCATGCGGCAGTCAGGCAGCCAGCCGACATGTTCATAGGTAGATATCAGCGAACGAATTTGCTCTGTGAGAGCCGCGGGATCCAAAATAGTCATGAAGGGCATTTGAGATCGGAACAAGTCCCAGATGCAATAAAATGAGTCAAAGTATGGCTCTCCATCATTCCAGAGAGGGTTTTCTCCCGTGTAATTCTGCGGGTTCACCATTGTACGGTAGATTCCCGAGTAAAAAGACTTGATGTAGTCGTCGCTCACGCCTTTACCAGGGTTAATGGTAATAGGGGAAAGCTTCTCTCGCCAAAGATCGGCGGCTTCATTGGCGTATTTGTCAAGGTCCCATTCGGTGATCTCCTTTTCTGCGTTGGAGCATGCTTGATCACGGCTGATGAAGCTGACACCAGTGCGAGCATATATCGGATTTTGAGCGCTAGCAAAGCGGATGAAGGCGCCACCCGGCAATGGGTATCTGCTGATGGAGCGTGAGATGGTCAGGTTTTTGACCTCGGCCGTGGCGCGTGTATTGACAAAGATGCCATTGTCGTGAATTTCTGCACCTGAGAAATCGGTGCAGAAATACAGCTTGTAGGTGCCGGTGCCGAAACTGGCAACGAAAGTGGCATCGCCAGTAAAACGGCCAGTCTTCTCGTTGACGCTCACAGTGCCGTTATCCTCCCTCGAATCGGAAAGATCCGACAGGTCCTGCAAGATAAGCGGCTTGTCGTCGGGACCTGCATTTGGAAACGTGAATTTGAATAGTGCAGCATGTTGCGAGGTCGTCATCTCGACCTTGGGCCCGCTGTCGAGGGTTACCCCAAAGTATCCCGGTTTCGCAACGACGCTCTCGTTGGAGAAGCTGCCAAACTTGACACGATCGTTCTTGGGAAAGGAACAGCGGTCCACATCGCCACCGGGGCAGGACGTATATGGGAACAACGGAAAGTTCCCGAGAGATGCGAAGCCTCCGGTGCCGCTGTCGTGCATTACACTGAAGCCAGTGATGGGCGAGCCATCCAGTGTGAAGCCGCCTTGATTGTTGATGCTGTTCGTATCAGCTACAGCCTTGGCCATACCAAACGGAAGAGTCGCTCCCGAGAAAACATTGCCGGCATTCGCGCTGCCGATGAGCATGTCGACATAGTTCAAAGGATCAATAGTGGTGGCCTGAACCTGCGTAGTGGCCACGAGCCCATACAGCAAGCTTATAGCCTTGACGGCCTTGTTTATCGGCGCCATGATATCACGGGCTGTGACTTAAACACTGCGGTGGTAGCAAACGGGGAGCCACGGAGAGCATCCTTCATTGCTCAGGGGTGCCATGAGGACTCTATATGTATTTCATCGTCCCTCTCGAACAACCTCAACCCCGCATCGTCTGCGTGTCACCACAAAGCTCACAAAAATGCGTAACCAAACAATTCAGAGGCCCATGCCGGGATCCATGTTTCTGTACCAGCAATTCTGTGTTCCGGAATATTCTGCGCATGTTTCTGACGGACAGGGAAGGTGCATTGCCAACTTTCAAAATGTCGGCTTGCTCGGGATCATGCCAAAGGGGTTGAGGGAGCTTGCGTGAGTAATGGCAAGGGGCTTCATAACCAGGGGGGAATACGTGCCACAACAAGCTTGGACAGTACTTGAGACATTTACGCAATATATTGCCTATTTTATCATTACAATCGATACTCCTCAATACATTTACATGATTTAGTATATACCATTTCACCATATAATTAAATATATATATATATATATATATATATCTTTATATATTGCGTGCTTACCGGACAACAAGCCCCCCCCCCCCCCCCCTGCTCACCTGACCCGACAAATTCGGGCTGTGTATACGAGTAATACGTGTATTGTATACGCGCATTTGCATGTCCCTTTACGCCCCCTGTCAGGGCCTAAGCAAGCTCAGCCGGTTACCCCAGATACCAAACTATGCCCCCTGGGATTGCTAAAATAACTGCAACCTCCAATTGGCGCCATGCCGTCACATCACACACCTTTCAGAATGTCGAGTCCGGAGGTTTTCATGACCAGTGGGGCGTGGTAAAGATCTATTAGATCTGGATCTGGGATTTCATGACTTCCGGAGCAATTGCCATGAAAGTATTGATACCGACATCTACCTCTGGCATTGGGATACATAATTGCACGTGGCGTGAGGTGGACGCAGTGGAACTGCTTATGTCCAGGCTATCCGGTGCTTCCACTAGCAATAATAAGCTGCCCAATTCATGTCAAGCGTCGTACATGCCACACCCATCGGGGTGCGGAGCATTGTGTGAAGAAGCAGGGGGGGGGCGAGTTCCCATGGTCAGCAATTCGTATGCAAAAGGCAGTGCCTATTCTTTACGAAGTTTTCATGCCTAGTAAGGGGTTCAACGGTTTTAAAAACGCCGAACACGACAGGCACACGGCGATAACACCGAGTCTCTCCCCGATTTTCTCCCCGATTTTATTCTTCGACGTACCCTCAGATGGCACTAGTAATGTCATGAATCCTTCAGACTGATTGGTAATTCCGTAATCTCGACCCCGCAGTCCTCTTAGTATTTGTAATACTTTAGAATCATCTCATCAAAGTAAGGCATGAAGACTTTGACAAGAGAGGCTGATGATGCTCATTCTGTTCAAAAATGTTAATTTTCGAATAAGGAGAGGGAAATGGACCCGTAGATCATCCATCTACTATGCTTTATTGCGTTGCTTTAGAAAAAAAAATCGTAAAAAGATTATATATAGTCATATAGCATTGACAAATCGCTTCACGATACATTATCTGATTAGTTCTTATTTCTCTCTGTAATGTCCTTCCTTCTTTTGCTTATATTTATACCCCCAGATCATACCGAGTACCACGCAGGGCTTTGGCTGGTCCATTGCCAAGGTTAATCTCATCAAGATTGGTCAAGCCATATGCCTTCCCGGTACGCCATAGGTAGAGTCGGAATCCGAAGAAACTCAAGGCAACCACCGGCAATGTCACATAGGAAGCGAAAAAGTCGGACACTGAAAACGTATGAATGAAGGACTGGAATCCGTTAAAGAATAGGATGACGGTAAAGAAGAAGATGCAAATCCAAGCCATGTACGGCTGAAGCCACCCTCGAAGATCAAGGTTCTTTCTGTCGATACCTTGAATTTCCAGGGCGCGGTAGAATCGGACGAAGCAGACGCAAATGCTGATCCATGCGATCAAGCTGCTGAGAGCTAAGATGCAAGCTGTAAGTGACTGCAAAAAATGAGGACAACCGGTAAATGGCTTACCTGATAAGTTCGACAACCAAATAAAAGCTTGATCAGAGCCACTGGAGACTGACAAGAAAGCCAATAGTCCAAAGCAGAAGGATACCGCAACGCCCCAAAAGGGTGTACCAAGGCGGCTCGTCCTGAGGAAGCATTTGGGCATCGATTCTAAGTCAAGGAAAAGATGAGTATATCGAGCCAACTGTTGCAAGGGTTGTTGAAGCAAAGAAGAAGAAGAAGAAGAAGAAGAAAAAGAAGAAAAAGGTCTCCTTACGTTGACGAGATAGTGCGAGCAGTGTTCTTGCCACAGCAAAAACATTTTCATTGCATGATGAAAGGGCAGATGTCATGACCTGAAATCGTCTTCATCATCAGCCCAAGTCGCCTTACTGATTAGAATAACTGGTTACTTGCCACCGCGTTAATGACGCTGGGGAAAACTTTGACGCCGGTTTGCTGGCAGATGACCACAAAGGGAGAGGACGCCGCAGTGGTACCTCCTTTTGAGACTGCGTCGAGCAGCGCTGGAGAGTGCTGACTGACATTGAGGGAGATCATCAAGACGGTGAGGAGATACAGCCCGACTGCAGATACGGAGTATCGGTCAGTTTAACATTCTTGATTTTTTTTTCTTAAAAAAAAAAAGGCCTCTTTACTCACCAATTCGGTAAAAGACCGTTCTCACGGCCCTCCTCATGGTCTTTCTAGGGTTATGCGCCTCACCAGCCAGCACGCTAATACCCTCAATACCACCAAACGCAAAGGCTGCTTGCGTGAGGACCTTCCAAAATCCGAGAAAGCGGGCGAGCGAGACCGGTGTCAAGTTTGCAAACGTGTCGTTGAATGGCTCGTCCCTCCAGTAGCGGCCGCCAGTGTATACTCCATTGACGCCGCCAACATCGGCAATTAAACCGAATAAGATGAGAGCGACGAGCAGCAAAACCTTGGCACAAGCAAATATAAATTCAATCTCGCCAAAGTACTTGACACCGAGGAGATTGATGCCTATGCTGACCACTAGAAAGGCCGCAATGTACGCCGATACGTGGTTTTGGACGTGGTCCCAGTAGCTAATCATGACGGCGGAAGCAGTGATCTCCGTCGGAATGGCTAGGCCGGTCTGCAAGATGTAATTGATGCCCATGACGAATCCTGCTTCGGGAGCGATATATTTGTTGCCCATCTCGATAAAACCGCCAATGTTTGGTGAATAGACGGTCCTATGGATTATTCGTTGTTAGCATAAACAAACGTGAGTTGGACGTGTGAACGATCTCCTCCTATTCAGACGCACATTTCGCCCAGACAGTACATCATCATGCCTACTAGACATCCAACAATGGTATATCCGAGGAAGAAGCCCACGGGGCCACCGTTCACCAAGGCAGCGCCAGACCCTAGAAAAAGACCGGTGCCGATAGTGCCAGCGACGGCTATCATGGACACCTGGCGAGGTTTCTGTTTTCGAGCCAATCAGTCAAAGAGCTCTTTCTTTCCCCGGGGCTTTGCATTGGAAATGAAACATTCAGCAAACTCACGAGGTCACGCTTCGTGCCGAACTCTCCCTTGTGAGTCGATTCGGCTTCATTTTGGACGTCCGGGTCCGCGAAATCTTGCAGCATACCACTCGTCGCTCCAGGACGGAACGAAGACACGGTCTGCAAGCCCCCCTCGTCCTTGTCATTGAAGTCTTGATGGCCCATGATGGCTCCGTGGAGGCCAGATTGTTCGAAGCTGAGATCCGTCTCTGTTTCTATGTGGGCTCACGGGCTCTGCCTCTCTCGATTGGACGTCAGCACGAACGTCGCGTCGTGCTGCTCTTCCCACGAGGCAGATGTCCAAAGAAGGCAAGGGAGGCAAGAATGGCGCAGAAACACCGCCAGGATGTTTTGCTTGATATCAGCACAGAGACGTAATTGATACCAGACCAGGCTGCTGTCCCAGGGGTTGCATTCGGATGCAAGCCACATCGCATGGCTCCTTGGTTGCTTTTTAATGCGTCTGCGTACACGCGCTCAAAAGACCGCTGCCCGTGGTGAGGATCATCGCTCCCAAGCACAGGTGGGGGGTTGATGGTGATGGATGAAAGAGCATCTCCCCCCCACATCCACTCTCGAGGTAGAAACGGCGAGATAAAGGGAGAACCAGCGCAGCCCCGGTGCCAGATAACATGGCAAAAATTGGCGATAAACGCCGGTTTACTATGGCTTATCGAACAGTGGAGAAGTTCTTGGAATGGTGAGAAGGTCGGTAGCCGTTCGTGGGGGGTTTTTAGCCCAACTCAAGCGGGAAGACGAAGTTCCCCGAGTTCTGATGAATGGGGGCATGGACGGGGGGTTTTTGATTTCTATGAAGGCTCTCTTCCCTCCCCCGCATTCTCTACTCTTCTTAGGTGGGGTGAAAGGAAGAAAGCAATGGATGGTGTATTTATTGCATGAGTCTAATATTACCTAGGTATCTCTCAACCTCGTTGCTGGCAGCGAAGCCATAGGCTCTCAATGCCTCTCATCAAAGCATACATACTGTGAGGGCGGTATCTATCCCCCACATATGCGTATAGCGAAGTCATTTCTTCGCAGAAGATTCCCGGATCTCGGTAAGGCTTCCGCCTTGTCATCACAGCTTCCACCACAGTAAATCAAATCGCCTTGTTGAGTAGGGAGCAAGAGGCTCCAGCGTCAAGGCCGTTCGTTGCTCGACGGTTCGATCAACCGCAGAGACGCTGGCTCTCTCGTTAACAGGCTGGCTTTTGCGCCTTCGGATTTACGTGATGCCTTGAGACTCGTGACTCCAATTGCAAGGATAGTTAGTTCTTCGTAACGGTAAGCATTTCTGTGGCTAGCGGTGACCAATGTGGAACTGGAAGCCAACGTCTTTGTACTGCGCATAAAGTATGTATATGTTCGAAGTACCTTGCTGTTAGATAAGAATACATTCAGGCTTGCGTATCGTGTCATATTTCGAGAATACCCTTGCTGACATGCGAGATAGCTGCTGATATGATGCTTGATTCATCACTACGCCGATCTCATGAAGTTTGGACATAGCTAAAAGCGACACCCCCATGTACGAGAAGTGGTTGATTCATAACAAACGCGAAAGCCTTCGCACCATACAGCCCATGAGGAGGGTCAAGCCAGCGAGAAGCGCCGAATGCGAATGGGGCGTAGATTGAACTGCCGTATTCTCTACGTCTGTTTCCAGAAACCTGGTGCCCGTGGACCATGGACCTCTATGTGTGATATTCAAAATCCCTATAATAGTTCTTCGTTTGGCAGCTCTCCATGAGGTCGTACCACCACCGCCCCAACAATGCTGACGCTGGACTGCGAGACCCCCCACCGACGCGTTTAACCGGACAGCTGAAAGTATTGGATTGAGGATGATCTAGAAGCAATATTTTTCGGATGCCCGAGAAAATACGCGGTATATGAACGAAAGACTAGCTGTGGGCTAATACCAGATTCTATAATTACGAAGTACGTGCAGCATGGTATTGCAGAGGAGAACGAGTGCCCATCGTCAGAGAAAGAAAGAAAACATCTCCGTCTTTCTTTCGCTCAACTCAGACACATCAACGTAGTTTGAAAATCTCAACGAATGACATTCTAGGTAGGGCCTTCGATGCTCCAGTGATACAGATACCTTATGCGTAGACCAAATAGCCCTGTCTATATACAATATTTATTACACATGCAACATGGCATAAGCGATTAGCCGGCAGGTACGCCATCGGCACGTTCCAACGCGAAAGGATTGAGCTTTCTAAATTCCGCATCAAACTGTACGGCCTTTGATTCCCAGAGTCCATTTCCCTCGTATCGCCTGCAGTGCAACGTGGCTGTGCCACCCGCAAAATCAGGTAGCGCTACGTTGACGATATTAAACCTTTGGGACGCTGGAATAACCGGCAATGCATCCGCTTGTGACGGCTCTGGTAAGTTGCAGGTCGGTACGATGTCGATTCCTTCATAGATGTCGCCTTCTTCAAGTTCAGTGAGAATGCCACCCATGTAAATGACCATGGATCCGTCCCAGGCGCCTTCACGATGCGGAACTTGTTTCAGCAGCTCAAGAGTCATCCTCCGAAGGTTTGGCTGACGGCATTTGGTAAGTGCATAGTATAGGGGCGGCATAAGGCCCATGTCAATGCTAAAGTTAATGTCTGGCACATAGGTGCCTTTGACGCGAAAGAATCTATGTAAATCCGAACGCACCATGTCCCACAGGTCAGATGATTGCTTGAGAAGTAATGCGAAATCCGGCAAGTAGTCGTCGAATATCATCTCGTTTGCCCCTCGCAGGGCAGTGGCCGCCATGATCCTTGTCATGGTATGGTATAGAAGCAGCATCGGCATGCCAAACCTGGTGTTCCAGGTTGGAATCTCTTCGTGACTCGAGCCCAAGGCGACAAGCCATTTCATCAACGCCGCCTGCAGATGTCCTTGGTCCTGATATAGCATCTCCGGGAAGGCCTGTCCATCCAGTAGCAGTCGGCTAGCCTTCTGCCCCAGCAAATGAGACCCATTGATTAGGGCATCCAGATGCTTCCGTGCGTCTCCGGGAGATGAAAACCTTGGCGGTATGTCGTACGCCCGCGACGAGTGGGCATTTCTTTCCCTTACAAACAATGGATACGAAGAGGCCTGATCAAATAGCGCAGCTTGCAAACTGAGTCGCGAGAATGCCTCAACGAGCGTATCTTCCACTGATTCTGCATGCAATCGCAAAACGATGCCTCCGTCAGAAGCCGTGATCCCTTCGCGGCTCTGAACCTCGCGAAGAATGCGGAGGCCATTGCTGAGATGCGAATGGCCCGCCTTGAACCCACCCCTCAACAGCTCAATGCACACAAAAAGCATGCAAGTGATGAGACACACCCGGAGGGCACCTTTGTCACCACGATTCAGGCTCTGTCGTAGGTGTTGGATCGCTTTGTTATATTCGGTCAATGAGAGGTGCTCTTCGTTCTTGTGCGCTGCTCCCAGTGCGGTCAGAGCATGCAGGACGGCTGGCTCCTGTTCGCTTGCTTGAAGCACCAAAGAGCCCCAGAATTCACATCTGAACAGGCCAGGAAGCTTGGTGACGGTATATCTCCGAAAGTACTCATACCCAATGCTTGCGGGCCGACCCACGATCCTGTGCCTCTGCGACATGACGACAGCATTCTGCAGGCCCTGCATCTTTTTGCCGCGGACTAGAGAGGAATTGGAAAAGGACAAGACCTGCTCGGAACTGCCGTGTGGATTCCCTCCGCCACCCCATATCCCATATCCATCACAGAAACGGCCAGTAGAGACGCATCTGTTACACGCTGGCCTCCCCTCGTCGCACTTAACACGCCGCTTTCTGTTGTTCTCTTTGTGTTAGCCGTACAGGACCGCACGCCTCGCCATCGCTTTGTACGGAGCATGATAGAAATCCAATATGCATACTTGCAAGTCTGACATCCTGTCTTCACCTTTCGCCGCCTGGTCTTCACTGGAGAGACTTCCGAGGTCTTATCAAGCTTCTCCATTTGTGGTCTAACGTTCCAACTAGACAAGCAACCTCGGCGATGCCTATGTCGTCGGTGTGCTCTAGCAAAGCACCGATTAGATATTACAGAAAGGGCATCCGGCATTCATGGAAGCGAACAAAGGAGTTTCGGGTCTGGCGATAGTCAAAAGATTCGGGCCTTCATCGGCTGTGGGGCCGCCCCCTGCTCGAATTGCTTCTTTTTCATGGAAATTGCAGATTCCCTAATTTAGCCGATGGATTTCAATCAAGGTATCGAATGATTGGTTCGCTCGCAATTTAGGACTTTTCATTGGCTGGGGGATAGATCATCTGCCAAGAAAGCTTCGCAAAAGAAAATATGATACAACGTTTTCTTTGGCATCAGCAGTAGCCGATATAAGCAGGAAGTTATTCTCAAATTTCCTTTCCATTTCAAACCTCCCCCTTTTTTTTTTCCTCGGCGTTTCGGTAATCTCCATAGCAAATTCCATCTCATTCGTGGTACGTGTGGAACAAGCGAAGGAGAAACAAAAAAACTGAGCCCGTGCTCCACAAGAAGAGAGCATATGCAGCAAGCACTTTGTGCCGTGATAGATTGTTGAAGAACTAACTAGCTAGAAGAAACAAGGAAGCGAGGAGGGGAGAAAAGAAGATAACCTCGATCATGTGATGCTAACACATGTCCTCTATACATAAAGGCGTTCGTTGATACATTAATGCTTGCGGAGTTGACGGATACTAACAAATGCAACATCAAGTTGGCCCAAGCAAACAGTTCCTTCGGGATTTGACAAGAGTAGTAGATTGAAGAGGCGGAAAGTAGATGGATGATGAGTGAACAACCAATGTGGCAAGTGCTTGGTCTCATTCGTTATAAGGATGAAATAACCCATGGGTTTTGGGCGGGTAGCCCATGCTTTGGGTTATTGGGTAGCTAATGGGTTGATTCCTTGCCCATTAGCTACCCAATACCCAAAATGGGCTACCCCAGTTATAATCTATAAATAACCCAACTACCCTAAAGTCTACCCAAAATATAAATATTAATAAAAAGGCTAATTAAAAAGTGATAAAAATATAAAAAAGAAATTTTTTATATTATTATATTAAAATTTTAATAAGATTTTTTTAAAAAATTATATAATGATTGTATTAATTATAATATATTAATTCTTAATATCATATTATTATAATTTTAAGTAGCTTTTTCTTTTTAGGTTCTTTTTGCGTCTTATTCCCGGGTAGATAAGGAAAAAATGGGCTATTGATAAGGACCTACTATTTTTGGGTACCCTATGGGTAACCTATTTTTCTTAGAGTACTACCTATGGGACCCACGGGCTGGGTTTTTTCAACCCTAAATTCGTTACGTTTAGTTTCTTGGGTCTTTATTGTTGTCGGAGCAATGATGGCCGTTTTCATAGCCCAAAGTTCACCTCAAATTAAACCTTCAAAACCATCAGCCATCAAAGGACCATAAAGCGGCCGCTGCTTCACTGAATAACTCCGCAACCTTACTATCCTAAACAACCGTATATGGCGACTCGCAGCATCCATTCGCAAACTTATGCAATAAGTTCTAACAATCCCTTTGTGAATAACTGTAGAACTGCCTCAGGATAAGAAAATAAAACCTCATTAAGAATGATCTCTAAGGCTATTTGTATTTTATGCCATAGAGGTAGAATGCAACTTAGAAATAATCCGCCGCAATTAGTACTGAATGCAACTCAAATAGTGAATCGATCGATACTTGGACAGTTATATATAAGGTCCTAGCTAAACCTATCCTATGACTCCGTACTAGCGGTGTAGAAAGCTTGAGCAGCAACGAAACTCTTTCGAAAAGAAAAAAAAAACAATAAAACATTTACAAGCAGAAGTCTATACACATGTAGGTGGGGGACCCATGTATACATGACGGATGAGCGTTCCCCCAAGACTGACTTTTCACGGTATTGATGTGCTGCTTCATCCTGAGGATGAATGCACTTGCCCTAGTCAAACACACGTTAATTTATGCTTGTCCAAATAATCAAGGGGTTATCGGCAAAGCGCAGAAAATTCTCCATTTAGACAGTTGGCAGGGGGGAAAATCGGTAGATTATCTCGGTCTACTGACCGGCTCAACGGCTCTCCAGGATATGATATCAGACATACAGTACGCAACTGTCATAATAACTACGTCAACCATACATGCATCTCCTAAACGTGAAACGATGGAACTACACCAGGAATGCTTGGCAATGTAACCTCTCTCCATCAGTTGCTCCGTATAAACGATCGAGCATCCCGGTATCTGCCCCGCTTCGGCCACACTCTGATGCCTTGGCGGGATAAAACAGTTGGCCAAAGATGAAAATACTGCAGAGTCCCAGTATAGGCAGAGAGTTAATTGGGCAGCATTCAAAACGAGTTGAGTAACATCATGGGAAAAGTAGAGTGATATTACGCAACTTCGATTGCTGCAAGGTTTCGGACTTCGGGTCCATATTGATATCTCCGTATGAATTAATAACCCGAACACGAAAGTTTAACTTGTACGACAATAGCATCCTAGGGAGCTGTGGCTTGTTTCCCTTTATATATATATATATATATATATATATATATATACGGAGTATATATATTTATACAAACACCAAGATCTTACCCGTCAGCACTATTATAATTCATTTTCCCCCCTCCCCGCCGCCTCTGACCTATTTTACTTTTCCCATTACATCTTTCAGCAATTAAAAAAAAAAATTCCTTCCCAAAGATGGCCACTCCAGAAACAAGGCTCTTCATCGATGGCGAGTTTGTTCCCAGCATATCTGGGAAAACGTTTCCAATCTATAATCCCGCAACGGAGGAAAAGGTCACGGATGTTTTTGAGGCCGATGCTGAAGATGTCGAAGTTGCCGTCTCCGCGGCAGAAAAGGCATTTCCAGCTTGGAGAGACTTGTCGTCTTTGGATCGAATCAACAAATGCATAAAGCTCGCTGAGCTCGTCGAGAGAGATCGGCTCGAGATGGCCAGTCTCGATGCTCAGAGCGTCGGCATACCAGTCGCATCATACCAACGTTTAGTTTCGAGGGCAGTCAATGACATTAAGCATATAGCTGGATTGGCCCACGACGTTCATGGAGAAACCAGTCTGAATTCCCCAGGATACGTCAGCCTCACGCTGAGACAGCCTTTCGGAGTCTGCGCTGCTATTCTCGCCTGGAACGCACCGGTAGTAATATTCACCGCCAAAGTTATTCCATGTATAGTAGCCGGCAACACCATCGTCATCAAGTCATCGGAGAAGGCTCCTCTCACTTCGCTCAAATTGGCTGCATTGGTAAGGGAGGCTGGATTCCCTCGGGGCGTCGTCAATGTACTTTCTGGATTCGGCCATACCGTCGGCGCAGCATTATCCAGCCACATGAGAATTCGCAAAATTGCCTTCACCGGCTCTACCCGGTCAGGTAAACTCGTTTTGGAGGCAGCTGCGAAGTCAAATGCAAAATCTGTTTCACTTGAAATGGGAGGCAAAAACCCGCTGGTTGCTTGCGCTGACTGCAACGTGGAGGAGACGGCCGCGGCTGTCGCCGCCGGCATCAAGTTCAACTCCGGCCAAATATGCATATCAAACTCGCGTCTCTATGTTCACAAGGATATCTTCGAAGAATTCGTCAAGATTTTCTGCGAAAAATTCTCAGACACAAAGTTTGGAAACCCGCTCGACATGACAACGACCTTTGGCCCGCAAGCCGACAAGCTACAGTTTGATCAGATAGTAAAGCTCATTGAGGAAGCCAAGGCTGAAGGCGCAACCTTGGTAACCGGAGGATGTCGAGCCACGGAAAAGGGATACTACATTAAGCCAACAGTCTTTGTTAAAGTCCCTCGCGCCTCCAACATCTTACAAACAGAAGTTTTTGGTCCAGTGGTTGCCATCGAAGAGTTCGAGTCGGAGGATGAGGTAATTGCAGAATGTAACAAGACGGAATATGGATTGCACGCTTCGGTATTCACCAAAGATATTTCTCGCGCAATGCGAATGGCCAAGGCATTCGAGGCTGGTATGGTCTCCGTAAACAGTGACCAAATACAAGGCACTTACGACATGCCCTTTGGTGGCTGGAAGCAGTCAGGTATCGGCAGAGAGTTGGGCAAGATGGGCCTCGAAGCGTTCTACGAGGTCAAAACGGTATCTATCAAGTTGTAGGTTGCAATACATACGAGCATTAGGCTCAAATCATGCAAGGATACGCTGTGGTATGTGTAAGTGAGAACTACTTAGTAAGAAGATCAGCGGCACGGCATCGTGGACACGCAAAGGCGAACGTATCCGTCGGATATTGCAGCGACTCTGTGGCGCATTTCCATCTGGCATTTGTCGCTAATGGTGATGGAATGAGAGCTATGCACCAAAGAGAGACTCGAGGCGTTAAGATAGGATAAGAAACCGCAATACTGCATTCTAAAGAGCTTGGGTACGAGTAAGCGACTAAACAGATATATCTCAGCTTATACGTAACAGCGTGGAATGATCTGACAAAATGGTCACCGTTTTCATCAACCGTTCCTAGTTTTCTCTCCGCTATTGGCAGATGCAGAAGTCTCTACGGAGAGATTGAGAATAGCGAGTATATCTCCCATGTAAGCCGAGAGATTCCGTAAAATGTGTAAAAATGTGGCCAATTCTGAAATATGCCTTGATCTTTGAAGAAATTCCAAGACATGTGAGGATGAATACACAAGAGAAGGGGTTTGCGGAGGCAAATTACAAATAAACATCAAACGGCAGAGGAGAGCTCACACGAATGTTTGAGTTTGCATATTTCTACTGTGCCCCAAAGTACATATTTAGGTAGCCATCTTTTCCAAGCTTGCCCGCCTCATCCATAACGCACTTGAACACCATCCTCTCTAAACCAGTCATCTGCTGCAGCCTCATCACTAGAAGCATAGTTGACAATGATGCTCTTGGTCGTCGTATATGCGTAATACGCCTCGACACCATTCTCGCTTCCAACGCCACTTGCGCTGGAGGCTCCTCCCCATGGGCTGCTCGGATCATTTCGATGGTGCGTGTTCACCCAAACTATGCCAGACTCGATTTGTTCAGACACTCTGAAGGCTTGGCTCAAATCGTCAGTCCACAATGCCGCTCCCAGTGCAAATTCGCTATCGTTAGCGAGCTCCAGCGCTTCTTGCTCGCTTTCAAACCCAACAAGCAGAATGACGGGACCAAACGCTTCTTCGCGCCAGATCTTGGTCTTGGTAATGTCGCATTCCGGCCCGGAAGCTAGAATCGTTGGAGGGAAGAAATAGCCTTGGGCGAAATTTGTGCCATCGAGCACTGATTTGCCAGTCAGCCTCTTGCCACCACATACGAGCTTTGCTCCATTCTCAACGGCATCATCCACAAGGCTCACGACATTTCCGAGTTGCCTGGATGAAATGAGAGGGCCCATGGAAGACTTTGGGTTCGTAGGTGAGCCCATACGTCGCGCTATTGATTCAGCTTTGCGGGCGAGCTTCTCTTCTACAGCCGCCAAGATACTCTTGTGGATGATGATCCGGGTTGCTGCGACGCAAGTCTGACCACTCGCAATAAAGGATCCGAAAGCAATGCCATTGACCGCCAGCTCAAGATTGGCCTTTTCGAACACAATCAGAGGTGCCTTCCCACCTAGTTCGGCCGTATATCGTGCCAGATTATTGCCTACAATAGAACCAATTGCCCTACCGGCAATCGTCCCTCCAGTGACGTCTACTTTTCGAACCAGAGAGTGGCTCACAAGAGCACGTCCAGTTGTAGCTCCGAGGCCTGGTAAGACATTGAAAACGCCGTCTGGTAGTCCTGCTTCTTTCAAGATTGGCCCCAGCAACAAGCTAGTCAGCGGCGTGAGCTCGCTCGGCTTCAACACTACGCTGTTGCCTGCGGCTAAGGCGGGGGCCAGTTTCTTGACTGCGATGAGAAGAGGATGATTAAACGGCGTGATCTGAACAACGACGCCAAGAGGTACTCGGTCTAGCCAGTTGTGTAACTTTCCCGTCGTCGGCAACACAGGACGCTCTTCAGTACGGAGAACGGCGGCGTAATAGCGGAACCACCGAACTAGAGACGGGACCTGGGCTTGCATCTCTCGGATTGCACGTCCCGTCTGTTCAACTTCCAGGGGGATCAGCACGGCGAGGCTTGAGGTGAGAAGATCAGCTGCCTTGTCCAGCACGTCGGCTCGCGTATGCCGAGGCGCTTTGGACCAAGCTCCAGATTTGAAGGTATCGTGAGCAAGTCGAACAGCGTCATCGACATCCTGAATGGATGCGGAATGGCATCTGGGCCGCGGAATCCAGAGCGTGAGTTAGGGTTCCTCATCAAAGCAAACCATTCATGAACATCATGGGAATGATCCTTACTCGGCAAAAGTGATCATTTCAGCTGGATTCTCAACAGCAATGCTACACGAACGCTTTTTAGCTTCCTGTTGAAAAAGTGCCTCGGAGATGATGCCCGATAACTCACGGCTCACCAGTACCCGCCACTTCCTTGCCGCCAACCCACAGCATATAGGATTTGGACATTTTTTCAAACTGATTTTTCAATGGATTTTCTTTGAAAAGTCTTGGCTATTGGTGCAAATTATTATCGCATATGTAGGGAGATTTTTCGACTCGGTGTTATTATCCGGTGGGCGCAGGTGAGCTAATTAGCTGAGACCTTATTAGCTGAGACCTTAGCTGAGACCTTATCGGAGATTATTTAACCCCCAGTCAGCGGTGCGGGGAGAGAGGCTTGATATCAATCATCACGTGTCGTCACGGTGGCAGCCATTACGGCATCTCCTGAGAAAACCGTTTCGCAATCTTACCGTATTGATATAGCCATAATCAGGGATAAAGACTCTTTGTAGGAGGACATGGTCACTTATATATCGCCTTGAAAGGGGCGTTGTTGATCCCGAAACTATGACTCAAAAATCGGCTTCATGTCCGCCCGAATACGAATGGGAAAAGTTGCAATAATATCAAACACAATGTGTGACCCAACAGGGCGGCAGACTTGAAGATCAGTCTAAGCGGCAACCTTTGATGTTGATTTGAATTTTTTTTTTTAAAAAAAAAAAATTATATACACCAACCTTATTCAGTTCCTTCCCCAGAGTGTCACGGACCCTGAGAGACAAGTCCGCCCTCACGGCCCCTCAGTGACAAAGCAATTAGAATCGACATAAAAGTCACTTCATAAATGTCATCATCGATGCCCTCTCTTACATTTGTCAATGCGACACCATTCTTAGACCAAAACTCACACCGTTGCTTCAGGCTTGAGTCAACAGGATTCATCTCCGCCTTGCCTCCAGTCTGGAATGTGAGACGGCGTTGGGACTTGACTGCCCCAAGCCCCCCATACGGGGTAGTTGTTGGCGGAGTAAGTGGATTTTCCATGAGGATTGTAATATCTGACGAAGTTCAACCAGCAGTGTTGCATTGCGGATGACGCATTGGCGTTCGTCCGGCCATCCCGGTAGCTCCCCAGCGCGTCATCGACATAGTTGGCACCCCAAAGAGCATTCAACTCTACGGTATGGGGAACACCTAGCCCAGAGGCCACCTGTTCAGGATCCCCAACATCCCATAGATAGACTCAATATTTCTTTCCGTGCTTTGCCACAACAGAGCTTGCGTACATGCCAGGACACATGTGTATATAGGGGGGTGTTGTTCTGAAGATGGGGAAGAAGATGGGGAGACACAACGAATGGTAAATTATGCCAAGATGAAAGATTATTATAAAATGAGCCCAGGGGTTTCTCAATGGTAATCGGAGCAATAAACTGGTCTTAGTTCTACTTTGTGGGTTGCGAATTCCAACGTTCCTCTGGTGCGACCTGTGTGTCTCTGGTCCTTTGTTCCAATTCGGCTCAGCATTTATTTATTTTTTTCTGAACCCTGATGCCACGTGAAATATCATTTACACTGGTGCTCATGCTGTCATGCGGTTAAGAAAGAATCGCTTTGTATGCGGGATACCTAGAGACTGTTCGAACCCAAGATCCGATGGACCCTCTCCCTGTGAGTAAAAGCTTGTCGTCCTCGATACCGAATATTCTCGGAGATCTGGCTCCGGCATCCGCAGCCATTATTATAATTCCTTGTCTAGGCCATCTTCAAATTTATACTGTTTCTCTTTCCAGCAGATATCCTCATCCCGCGTTCCCGTCACGTCGACTTCTTAGGATGGAATTGGGCCATTTTTGACGTATAACCAATCATCGTCTCCTTGATCGTGCAGGCGTCGCAGCACGTTCGTATCCCGTGCCGCCTTCATCCGTCAAGAGGTGTTACTATCTGTTCTTCTTATACAGATGCGGCCAGGTCATCATCTTAAAACCACTTGCGGCTGTCATCATCGCGAAATAGAGAAGGATCGAACCTGGACGAGTTGGCGTAGGCGGGATCTGACCAGGGGCCTTCAATCGTGAGCCCCGTCATGATGTAACTGTGCCTGTCCTTAAATAAGCCATTTCTTGCGTCTGACATATGTATAAATTTCTCGCCATCATGTGTTGAGCACGGCGCCCATACTCCACAGCTACCTGGCTCGCCCCGTAAGTCGGTTTGGTTCCGGCGACTCAGCGGACGAACATACAAACTCCCAATTCGCCAGGTCATTAGAACGGTGTATCTGCACCCCTGGGTGTCACTCGAACGTTAATACAGCTATGTAGCAATTTGTGCCAGCCCTCAAGATAGAAGGGTCGGTATTAAACCCTGCAAGATGGGATTGCGAACCAATGGCATGACGAAAAAGAGTGCCGATTTTAACATATTTTTTTATATTCCATTATCCGGATCGCTCATCATAAAGTCATTCCCCAATGCCCGAGCGCACCGATCCCGTCTTCTATATTCCTTCTACCAGTACGTGTTTCCCTTCTTAACACGATTCCAGCCATGAGTACAGGCTAATCGGCGTCATGAGGAGAACCTCTCCAACTTAGCCGTGCGGAGAAACTCTTGCAATCAGCCTGTATGTTACCTCCGCATGAAAACGCCATTTCCATAGCTTTAAGATGGAGAGATTACTTCCTACATACGAAGTAATGCTAATACGAAAAGGATTATCAAAGATTCTTGGCTAGGAGGGATACCACCCTTTAGCACTTCATATTTACCCGTTCGATGACTCTCTTTTGGTGCTGCTTTATGCGGTAGATTTCTGTCTATTATCATGAAGATCCAATATGAATGAATGAGAATATGCAGAGTACGTCCATCAGTCCGCAGCTAGTAGATGGCACACGCGGCTCCACGAACAAATGCAATATCAGACAAGGCAAGTAATCAAAGACTTGCATTATTCTGCGTCCGCAAATCGGACGATTTCCTCATACTCGCCCGCCTTGACAACTCTCCCATCCTCAATCCAAGCCACCTTGTCTTTCTCCGGTCTCATTCTTCCCGCAACAACGCTCAGGCGATGAGCTACAATGATTGCCGTATATCCCGCCTGGATAAATTCACTCTCCAACACATCGTAAATGGCTGCCTCTGTGGCCGAATCAAGTGATGAAGTAGCCTCGTCCAAGAGGAGGATCGGCTTTGGTGTATCAATTCCATGATAGCTCGTTTGAGCTAAGGCGTACTTGCAAACTATGGCACGAGCCATAGCGAGGAGCTGTTGCTGTCCCACCGATAGCACCGGCAATGAGGAAAACTCACTGTCTAATACTTCCGCCGACGTGCCACCCCTTCCAGAGAGCAACGACCAGATGTCGACCTTCAGCAAGGCCATCTCAAGTATTTCATCAGTCACAATGGAATAGGGATCCAAGTTGAACCGCAAGGTAGCTTGGGGTATCAAGAATGGTTCCTGAGAAATGGTTATGAAGCATCTTTGACGGATAGTCGATCTGGGAGTACGAAGCAGATCTTGTCCGTCCACCTTGACTATCCCAGTACAATCAATCAAACGCAGTAAAGCAGCGAGAATTGTACTCTTCCCACTAGTGTTTCCTGTCAGTTGCCAAATAAGAACAAAGCTATGATGGTTGAAGTCTGCTTACCTTCCAGTTCGACCGCAGATGACAAGTTTTTGGCCTGCCTGAATGTCGATATTAACGTCATGTAAAATTTGACGATCCGAGCTAATCGTATTAGGGCCCATTCTCTCTCAGCCATTCAAACTGGACAACCCACCTATAGCCCGCGTCGAGAGCTGCTATATGAACCTCCCCTTTAGTCGGCCATCCAGCACACGTCACAAGATCTTCCTCGGGCAAATCCTCTCGAGGGGTGTGCAATTGTACGCTCCTAAGTCGAGCAATTGCGCCCAGGGACACCTCCAAAGAAGCCCAAGCCTCTACCAGCCGTACCAACGTCGTGTTGGCAACCATAATCAGGTTGAGCGCCACGCCAATATCGCCACCGGTTGTCGTCCCCTTCCATTTCACAGCAAGAGAAATTAGCCCAATCGCAATTCCACTCACAATCAAGTTGAGCACTAGACTGAGCCACCTCTGAACGCACAGTAGAGCATACCGTGGTTGGAGGGACCAGTTAAGCGCATCAAGACTCTTCTCCTCAGCCGCCGAAGACCAGCCAAACGACCTTATCGTAACGACACCTTCTGCTGTTTCCAGAAACCATTGGTAGAGCGCTGAATGATTTTCAATCTCAAGGGCTCGCAGCTGGCGAGAGGTTCTGAGGTATATTCGCTGTATGAGGTAGACGGCAACGGCGCAAACAGGGAGAGAGAGGGCCAGCCCTTTCTGGACACTCACGATGAGGACCAGCTGATTCGCCATTTTGAAGACTTCTATGACATTACAAGTGCATATTAGTAATGGCAAAAATATATCGCAAAGAAGATCGATGAGTCCTCTTACGCGTGCAAGTAGTCGAGAGCGCAGATGGTAGCTGTCTATCCGCATAGGAAATGTCTTGGCTGAACCTATGACCAAGTTAGTCTTTCTCAAACGGCATCCAATGCTAACTATCGAGATGTCGCTCATTACCTGTTGATTATGACACCAATGTCCGTAGTAGAAAAGAATGCAAGCGGCGCGCTGGGAGATTTAGCATCTTCACCCTCAAAGTTACCGCTTTTCACCTTTACCCAAATATGGTCCCAAGAAGAGATTGGTGCAGCCTGGCGCCAGACCTCGGTGCTATCAAGAGGAACGTACACCTACAAGCATTTGCTATCGTCAGGTTGATGATACGGTTAAATCCTAACTTCGGCATTCCTTTGTAACTTACAACATCATGCCGTTGGTTGCGACCCAAGCAACAAAGGCTAGCAAGACATAGCCTATCATGTAATATGTCGACTGGCTCGAGGGACCTTCCGTCCATGATTTCAGCCAGTACTGCGGGTAAGTAATGCAAAAGGTACACATTGCTGTGCATCCAAGCAACATAGCCACGTTGGCAGCGCCGGCAGAATTTAGATAGTACGCTTGATCAGTCCATCAGCTCAGTCGCTCGAGCTCTTTCGTCACATGTTTATGCGTGTGTGTGTGTGTGTGTGTGTGTGTGTGTGTGTTGTGGAAACTTACAGTAAAGCGAAAAGTCGCCCGTTTTTCGATACACATCCCTTTCAGCGTCGGTGTCGGATTGCGATGTTCTTCTTACCACTTGGAGAACAGCTTCCGGCCTTTTCGTTGCTTCTGTAAATGTAAACTTGGATAGCTCGGACACAGAGGATTTTAATTCGTCCCAAGATCCCCGTGATGCAATACGACCCTTTTCGAGGATCAAGATCTCGTCCGCAAGGTGGAAATGCTGAGCTGTGGAAGCAGTAAGTGCCAGATCGGGCATCAAAGATGAGTAGTAGAGAATTTACCAGAATTCGTGACCAGGAACACGGCAGTGTTTCTCTTCTTGAACCAACCATTCGGTCCGAGCAGGTTATCTACTACAGCATTCTCCGTGTTGCCGTCTAATGCGCTAAACGGATCATCCAATACCGCGATGTCGTGAAGAGAGTATACTAAGCGCGCCAGTGCCTGGTTCCGTCGTCAATCACCCCTTTGGGGGGGGGGGGGGGGTTTTCATTTGGTGAAAAATGCAACAAAAAAAAGCGCTTCATCTTACCAGTCTTTGTCTTTGTCCTCCTGAAAGATTGATCCCACGACTACCGACAATCGTACTGTCACCCTCGGGGAAGGTGCTCAAATCGTGATTGAGGCAACAAGCTTGAACGGCAGTCTCATATCTCTCCTCGTCAATGGAAGCAGAGAAGCCACATATAATTTGCTTGACTTTTCCAGTTGGTAACCAAGCCTGTTGGTCGCAAAATCCGATGGACGTAGATGCAACTGTGACGGTGCCCTCAGACGGCACAATTTCTCCCAGCATTGCCTTGGCAAGAATCGACTTGCCGCTTCCAACGGCACCCGAGCAGGTAGTTGTAGATCCCCGGTGAAGTGTCAACTCGATATTGTGCAAAAGTATTTCTTTGGTTGTCGGGGATTCTACTGTCACCCCCTTGATATCAACGGCAACCTCTGTCGCATTTGTTCTTGGTACATCTGCAGGCTGAGATGCGACTCGACGCTTGTCCGTTTGCGGGGGCTCAAGCATGTAAGCTTGTATTCTCTCAAAATTGGCCGAGGTTGCAACCGCGTTGGGTATAATCGTCATGATCATATTTGCGGGTTCTGTCACGAGTGCCAAGATGGCAACAGTCGTGAAGGCAGTGCTAACATCCATCTGTGAACCTTGCAGGCGAGCCACGATGGCAAATACCACGAGAGTAACTACAGGCGCAAAGATGCCGAGAGCATTCGCTGGTTTGAGCGTCAGTCTGTATATATGTATATATAATATATATATGTATATGAATATATATATATATATCAACTGCGCCAAAAAAAAAAGGGGGGGACATGGAACTCGAATCTTACCGCTTGCATTATAAGCAGCATTCATCCAACGAACGTTTTTTGAGCTTTTAATCTCGTCTTGCCTAAGCTGACCGATGTAGGTCATCATGGCTCCCGATACCCCCAGCGCCTTGACGCTTTTTACCGACCCAAGGATCGAGCTCAAGGCCGATATGCGCCGCTGAGTGGCCATATTCCAGTTCTTTTGCCTGGATCGGATATTTTGCGCCACATAGCGGCTTACCTGAGAACAAACTGCGGGTTATGGCTATTAGAGCACCATGACAGCAAGAATCGAGCCCCAACGTAGGTCAACTTACAGAAGATGATGACGAAGGGAAGTAGGGCAAGCCATTTGACCTCCCGAATCAGAAGGGTTACGCCAATTGCCAGCTCAAAGGATTTGGCCCACGTTTCATGAAGCATCGTTCCGGCATCCGCTGCGCCATCAACGTCTGTACTCATGACTGTTAAGACTCTCCCGGTATCGGTCACGTGTGAGCCGATAGTCAATGCTTTGTTGTATATCAAGGTCGTAAGACATCCACGCATCATAATTTCAAGCTTATTGAGCCGATGGTAGTATGTTGAAGCCGCAAACTAATGGGAAAAAAAAAACAAATTAATGGTTTTATTCTTTACATACGTTGAAGTTGGATCGAGGCTCACGGTCTGGCCCAAGTAGACGACAACGGCCGCCACTATCAGCCAATATTCCACATTGCCATCGTCGTCTTGCTTTGTGTATCCTTGGACAAATTGAACTGCCTGTTGGATAAGAATCGGCTGGCTACACCGGAAAACAATGAGGCTTAGACGCGGGAAGATGGCTGCAACAAATGGCCTTGCAAGACATTGTAACAAGACCTTCGGCAGTGTCAAGATCGTCTCCGGTTTTACTGTTGCAAAACAAGTCAAAGCTGAACTGAAGCCTACATACACCCAAGCACCCACCACGGGGCGCCGGGAATTGAAACCTACCTCTACTAGTCCAAGACAGCAAAATATCCCGACGCAGACTCTTGGCGTCCAGCTTCCTCTCCAGACGGGGGAGATGACTGCCGCGCAGGATACTCCTATTACCCCGGCTCAGCAGCCCATTCATCCACCAGAAAAGAAGAGAGCTGAGCCAACCAGCGGTTTCTTCAGGCGAAAGGCTATGAACTTTGGGAGCTAGGATGGACGTTTTATTTTGGCACTCGAGGGCCAGTATCGCGAGCCGAGACACAAGTTCGATTACAATATAGCGTCCGTGGTCGTATCGAAAATCAAAAAAATCAAAGTACGTCAACGCAAGGATGTTCCAAACGCTTGTTAGCAACAGGTAGAGCACCGTGAGACTGGATGGCCGGATGGACCGCTTGTGCTCAACGGTCGACAACCAGACTAAACCGACAGATGCAACCACAGATGCACTGTGCGTCGCGACTCGCAGCCCTGGGTGTATGTCCAACAAAGCCGTTGTCAGCCCAAGGAGCAGCACCGCGGGGAGGGCCGAAGCCACGAGCTGTTGTTTTCACAGCATGGAGTCAGTGGCGGCCTGTCACTAGAAAAAACGCGTCGTGAGGGGGGCGGATGCACACGAGTTTGATCAGACCGAGCCGACTTGGCTCTACTTTCACCGTCTCATGGCGCAGAGACCACAGCCGATACGAGGCAGAAACGATGAAGCCGAGCGAAGTTGCCAATGAAAGCGAGAGAAAGAAGAAGGTATCAAGATGCGATGCCATTGTTTGGTGAATTTTCATCCACCTCGCGTGCACACTCCAACTGAGCCTCTCACCGAAAACTGTCGCGCGCATGGATCGTAATGCATGTACAAAGCGGCCGCCCAAAGCAGGTGGATTTGATTGAAACCGAAAGCTCCTTTGACGCGAGAGTTTCTTTTTTTCTTTTTTTCTTCTTTTTTACAGCGGCACATGTCATTTTTTTCAGGATTGCGTGCTGTTGACCGGAGGAGCCAAAGGGTTTCTACTCCCATGTAGATACGATACGAGGCCGCTTCATCTGCTAGAGGCTCGTTTATGCACAAACTAAGCCCTATTCAACGTTCATCTCACATTCTCCCACTGTTGGGGTCTAGAACACCGGATTCTGCCTAGAACAAATTGACAAATCCGGCTTTCGGCAGGATGCTCCGTACACGTTGCCGATGTTCCTACAAATAGACGCGAATCTAAACGACGAGGATTTCTTTATGGATAGGAGCTAGAGCTCGATTTTATTGACGAGGGTATCGTTGATGTATTGTATACTATTCCTAAACAAAACCAAACACGCACACTAATAACAAGACCAAGAGGCGCACACACGGCTTCTCAGCCTCCGCAGCTTAATTGAGTCCGAATGCCTCCTTCGCCCTCGCAAAGTAGGCCAGGCGTTCATCCGTGACGGGTGCTCCGACACATCCCATGTACTTTTGGAACCCCGTATCGACATCCGCCCACAAGGCTTCCCTGACAGATGAATCGCACTGAGTTGCGTAGAACCAAGCCCCGCTTGCAAAGTTGAGCTCGTCGGGCTGAACCAAGGACAGGATGTGGTTGAGATCATCCGGGCCCAGCCCGTCGGTAGAAGTAAACCTGGCAACCTGGTCCTTGATGCCGTCGATGCTCTTGGCGTACAGCAAGTTGAAGTTGGCCATCTGCATGTTGGCGGTGCCCTGACCAGGGCGGCCGGGCGAGACATTGTGCTTGTACTTGAAATCGACGGACTCGAAGGCCATGAGGGAGATGATGGCGGCCATCTCGGGCGTAGTAAAGATCTTGTAGTTGTACATGGCCTCGGCAATGAAAGGAGCAGCCTGTTCGGCGGTGCGGCATTCGGTGGTGTCGGCACAGTTTTCGGCCCCGGGAGCGATCTTCTGGACGATGGCGACCGCGGGCAGCTGCGCCGCTGCGAGGGTGGCGAGGCTCAGGAGGAGCGAGGCGGCGGATGAGAAATGCATGGCGGAAATGGAGCAGTGGAATCTTGTATCACAGCCTTGGGTTGGTATGAATTATTGCCAGTGCGGGCGTGTATGTATATCTCTCTCCGTAAGGTAGATGCAACAAGCCGGTTCGTTCCAGATGAGATGGTAACAAAGGACACCAGGTCTTTGTGATGAAGAAAATCTTTGTTCAAAATCAAAAAAAAAAAAAATAGAAAATTAAAAAAAAAAATCACAACCAAAAACAACGAGTGAATGGGATGTGCTGTAATAGGGAGTGATGCAGTGCCAGCCAGCGGCACAGGAAATGAATGAAATGGAAATAACCGTGGTCGTAGAACGAACGATGCCCTGGTGTAAAACTCTCGACACGAGGGACAGGCCAAGTCCTTTTTCTACGCTCCCTCATCCCACCCACAAGGGATCGTGAATCATGCTCTCCAGGGGCAGCACGGGCTTGAATCACGCCTCCAGCGGTGGCAGGGCTTGATTGGGCGAGGGCCGCAATGCGACTGCGCGCATCTTTGCCCCTGGCGAATCAAAGAAACCCCCCCATTCACGATCGGCGCCCAAGCAGCTGCTCGTGCTGTACGTATTACTCGTCCCAGGGCAAGAAATAAGGAGTGCAGGGATAAGGCATCGGCCATCCAATCGCCGTGCCGAAAGGGTGAGACACCAGAGGGAGGGAATGTTTCATGAAACAGGCAGAGCTGGGCCGTGAAACGCCAGGAGACGGCGCTAAAGGGGAAGGGGAAGCATGCATGCATAGAAGAGGCAATACGACTTGACGGAAGACCCAGGGCAGGGGGTTCAAGGCTAGCGATGCGCAGGGTTTCCGCGGCTCCAGCCCCTGGCCTTCAAAGTCCGTCCCTTTGGGCAAATTTGCCTGATGTCGGATTCACAAACGAGGCTCAAAGCGCGGTGCAACCGGGCCCGTTGCGTGTGGATTCATACTGTACGGGAATGGGCATGTTGGCCTTGTTACTCTGCCACACGAGATTGCTGAAAAACACCATGACGTTATGCGTGTGCTTCGCGTACGCCGCGCTTGCTGCTGGGAAGCATGCGAGTGGTCTCCAGCGGCCGCAGACAGTCTCGGGAATGTAGAGACGCTCCGCCTTGGGGCAGCTCGGGGGGTCTCTTGCGGTATCGGTATGGGGATGGCAAGATGGAGGCTGACATTGGAGACCCATGTATGGTATGGATGGTCGATGAGATGATGCGTGATGCGTGGTTGTGATATACTCGTACCTAGTAGTACTACTGTCATTTTTTTTTTGCGCAACTCTAGGCGCATGGTGGTCAATAGAATCCCGATTCATAACTTGAATGTCAGATGGCGATTGGTGCAGTTTGGATTAATGTCGTATCTTGGATGCAATCTTTAATCAGCATCGAGAGGGGAGGTGACGAATATATGCTCGCCAGAACAGGTCGAATATAAACCCCCCCAAAAAAAAATCAAAAAAAAATCACAAGTATAGCACAGCCTATATATATATATAGCATCAGAGCCTTTTGATGATACTAATTGTAACCACAACCACGGCCGGAGTATGCCGGGAATCGAAAATGCCAGATATCGGCGGCGAGATCTAGGGTAGCCCCTGTCTGGCCAAGAAGCCGCGATAACCGCATCCATCAGTAGAAGCCTGCAAGGCTGCCAAGCAGAAGGACATGAGCCGATGAAAAAAGCTTCATCGCTGTCAGCCTTACAACTCCACAGTTCCCTACCTACCTCACCTTACCGATGGTAGGATGGCTATACCTCACCTGACATGAGCTCTTTGACCTGACCTGACATATAATCCACTTTGGACCCACGTGAAGTTCTTTGACCTGACCTGACATATAATCCACCTTGGCCCCGTTTTTTGAACATTACAGGGAAGTTCACCTGACATGTGGTTTAAAGTGTGTTGATTGGCTCAAAGGGCGTTCGAACCCACTCTTAATTGAATAAAGGTGGATAAGGTGTCTGCTGAGTTTTTTTTGATAATGTATTACTGGTATTGAATTTTCTTCTTCCCTCTACATCATCCCTCACTACCATCACCACTGTACTATTACTGCTTGTCGCTGCACTGCTGTATTTTTTCGACCTATTGACAATATATCTACCATATCTTCGCAACACATTATATAATCCCTCTTGGCTAGTGATGTGTACTGCAATCTATTGTCAATCCATTGACAATCCATTCATAATGTATTACCATTACTGTAATAACCGTGCATCGTGGCTATACCTCACCTGACATGAGGTCCTTGACTTGACCTGATATATAATCCACTTTGCCCCACTTTTTGAGCATTGCATGGCTCTCTCTACCAGAGGTATCTGGTATAGCCATATATTAGTACTGACTAATCGTACAGTCCTTTAACGTAGCAGCATTATTTTCATGAATATCTTAGTAATTTACTTCATACTAAGCTGCGGGGACTGCTGGCTGCTTGGCTTTGCGGAAGAGGGAAATGGAGATATAATGCAAGATAGAATATATTAACAATGCATTCATAATGTATTATAATCAAAAGATGAGAATATGATAATGCATTATTTTGAAAAGATGACCTGACAGTAGCTCCATTTTTTTACTATTACGTGCGCCAATGAAATTCATTACAGCTCATGTCAGGTGAACTTCCCTATACTGTTCAAAAAGTGGATCCAAAGTGGATTATATGTCAGGTCAGGTCAGGGACCTCATGTCAGGTGAGGTATAGCCCTCTGGCCAGGTACCTAGATACCTTTGTTTGCACGTGCCTTTATCGTGAACGACCCTAGCCGAGTACGGCAAAAAGGTCGGGCCGTGCCAAGGCTGCCGTCTTAGTCGAATTCACGTTTGTCCTCAACCGGCATCGCAAGTGAAGCGGGCGAATGGTTTAGTGGTATAACATTCCTTTAGCATAACACAACCTTCAAAGTTGTCGCATCAGTCCGCCTAGGAGAGGTCCGGGGTTCGATTCCCTGTTCGTCCATTCGTGATGCGGCGGGCCACACAGGCTTGCAATCGTCTTTGTTTTTTTTTTTTCTCTTCTATGATTCTATTTTTGAGCATACTTTTGTTTCTCTCTCTATTTTTTGGGTTGCTATGCCTCTCTCATCTCTCCCCCCTTCTCTCTTGAGCAGCTCGAAATCTCCTGGTCATCTCGCAGTTTATTACATGTGTATGTGCACATATTCGCTCTCCATATAAATCTTGCAAGAGAAAGGAGGGATGAGTCCAATGCAGTAGCCCCCCCCAATCAAGCCCCCCTAAATACCCATCGTAATATACAAATTTCTGTACGTCGTACACATACACGCGCCGGCGTCTATAAAACATGGGCCATTCCATCCCAAGGTCTAGCCTTTACAAAAAGAGCTCGAGCCTCACCACCGCCAAGAAGCAAATCGCAGCAGTGGTACGGAGTATTTCATTTTCCATTCACCTCCCCCTCTTCCGGTCCAGCATCTCCTGAATGTCGCCCTTCCCTTTCCCTCCCTTCTCTCCGGCACCCCCGTCTGGCGCGAAGCTAGTAGCGACCTCCATCTCGACGGCGCCCTGCTTGCGCAGCTCCTCTAGCCTCTTCTTCTTCTGCAGATCCGCCACACGCCACTGCTTGAAATACTTGACCCAGGCGGCGGAGCAGTCGCGCTCAAATTCGGCAGACTGCTTGGGGCACGCCTTGGCCGCCGCAGAGGAATCCTTGTTGGCATCGGCTATGTTGTTCGCGTCCAGGCAGGCAAAGTAGGCATCCCGCGCAGCCCAGCAGAGGGCACGCTCTTCGCGGTTGGGGATGGCGGTGCCGCTGCGGATGGCATCGGCGCGGGTGTCTCCGGTCAACGGCCACCAGCCCATCTTTGCCTCCTGGGTCCGGATCGTATAGGAAGACGTGGAATCAACCAGTGCCTCTGGCCAAACAAAAAAAAAAAAAAAAAAAAAAAGGCCCTCCAACGAGGACCGGATGATGGCCGTGGAATGCTTTGTAACAATTCTTATTCCGAGGTTCGCGACCGCCTCCAATGATGTAGAGTTGGACTGAGATGGATATTCCGTATACCGGCCGGTTCGGGAATGAGATTGGCCAAGTGGTTCGCTAGCAATTGAGGGTTGAAAGCAAAGCTTCCAAGTAAACCAAAACCTACCCTCAAAGGTATGACGACGATGAGCAAAGTCCGGGGCAGAATTACGGCGGGCGGTCGGGGCGCAAACTGCCCGATGCAGTCTGGCGCCACTTGTGGCAACGCCCCCCCCCTTCTTTTTATTTTTTTTTCTTGGTCTGGCAATGCATAAGGTACTACTACTAGGTAGTAGGTAGTACTCCGTATGTACATATGCAATAATACGAACCTTAATAACCTTATCATGGAACTTCGTCCTCATTCAAATCCACCCCCCGTGCCATCGCCGCCAGCGTCCGAGCAGCATCTCTTTCGGGGGCCAAACAGGGCGCCCCTTGCCGGGCATTCACTTCCGCCGGCATCATCTAATCTTGGCGACTCCTTCCGCTCGTCCTCGGACCTCTCTAATATGGACTAAGACAACGAGAGACGCGAACCGATCATCGGCCACAGCAATACTGGGGTCGCCGCTCGTCCATCTATCCGCATCTCCCAAATAGCCGATCATAGATCTCGCTCTCGCCCCTCGACGTTCGAGGCCACCGACTTCTCTTTCTTTCTCCTCCCTGCATCTACCACCACTCCCACCAGCAAAGCCGTCGCTGAAATTTCTTTATAACAAATTTTTTTTTTTTTTTTAAAAAAAAAAAACAAAAAATCACCATGGCTCGCCGACGCAGACCCCCTCGCGCCGGCGCCCTCGCAGAGCTCCCTCCTCTCAAAATCGCCTCCCAGATAGCCACCCTCCAGGCCCTCTATTACTTCGCCGCCTTCGTCCTCATGCTATTCACCGCCCTCGTAGCCGGCATATCATTTAGTTTCGATCTGATTCTCGGCTGGGACCGCGTGCGTGGCGATACCACGCAAGGGTGGCTCTTGGCCTTTGTTTGGCTGCTCAACGGGGGATTCTGCATGTGCGCCTACCTCTCGCCCAAGTCTAATCTTTCTACACAAAAAAAAAACAGCTGACGTTTTCATCGCCAGGTCGGTCGCCATGGTCGCCCTCATCGCGCGCAGCAAACTCGTCCCCGACTTCGCCCTCACCATCCACTTCATCCACCTCCTCTTCACATGCCTGTACACGCGCGCTCTCCCTCGCAACTCCATGTGGTGGCTTACCATGGTCGCCTCCTCCTCTACGGCCGTCGGCCTAGGCATGTGGGGATGCCGCTACCGCGAGCTCCAGCCCGTCTTCTTCCTCGGCGGTAGGATCCTCGGGTCCGGCACGCCCGGCCCTTCAAACAGGAGTCCCGGTGCTGTGGAGGACGGATTGCCTCCCGACATTGAAGACGAGATGGGTGGACCAAGTATGGCGGGAGAATACGAAATGGGACTGATAAAGCCTTCGACATAGAACAAACCAGCGCCGGGAATAATGGAAGGGATTACCCAACGGTGCGAACATTTGGGATATATAATAATCTAAATTCAGCGTTGCATTGTTTGGCGTTTTTTTTTCAGAGGGGGGGGGGGGGGGGCATGGGGCGCCACATAGACAGCCGCATCTTTGGGAATGGGAACATCATTATGGCAACTACCACATGTAATATCTCTTGCTGCAAGACGGGAGTCGGGCTATCACAGTTCCTGCAGGCTCCGCAAGATGAGCAAATCAAAAATCCAATAGAGATTTTTCACAGTTGTATTCAGCTACAATGAAGACGAACAAGCGCGCCATTGCTATAACTTGGAGCGCACCCATAACAACGACGCCATTTTGTATAACAAAAGAAGAAGAAGAAGAAGAAGAAGAAGAAGAAGAGAAAAACCACTTTCATATCGGCATACGCAAGCTTGAGAAGAAGAAGAAGAAGAAGAAGAAGAGAAAGAAGAAGAAAACGCCTCCCATATATACTATACAACGGACTCCATAGAATGTAATTTCTTTTTCCGTCTCTGTGCTCCTCTAATGTTGTTCCCCGCCTCCCCCCTCCTCTGGTATCATCTCATCAGCTTCCCCATGGGGATTTCCGCAAATGAGGTATGCCAAAAAAAAAAAGAAAAAAAAAGAGAAAAAAAAAAGAGAAAAAAAAAGAGAAAAAAAAAGAAAAAAAAAAGAGAAAAAAAAAGAAAAAAAAAAAAAGAAAAGAAAAAGAAAAGAACCCCCCCCCCCCCTAAAAAAAAAAAAAGATTCATGTCAGCTCATCCTTCCCCGTAAGGCGTCCACCTCCCTCTGCAGCGATTGGAGATCGGCGAGAATGTCGACGCTTTGGCCAGGGTACTGTGCGTGGGCGTCCCCGAGATCACCGAAGCCGTCTGCGGAAGACCTCGGTTTTCTCGCCGGGTCCAGGCTTGCTCGTCCAGATGGACCATCGGCGCTGCTTTGGCTGCTGCCCCTGATCCTTGAAGGCGGTGGAGGGGGAGCCAGCGGGTCTCGTGGTTTGTTCTCCGCCAAGGTTCGCCGGTGAGAGGACTCGAGCCCGTATAAGCTCTGGGGTCGGCGAGTGGACGGGTTGCGCGTCGGCGGGGGAGGGGGCGCCATGGGTCTCGACGTTGACTCGAGGGAGGTCCTTGGGGTGTCGAAGTCGGGAGGGTGAATAAATGTGGAAGATTGGGGGTTACCCGGCTGCCTCGAGCCCGATGTCGTTCTCCGAGGCGGCGGAGGCGCTGGCGCGCTGGCGCCGTGGCGAACGCTACCAGATCTGGACAGAGTTGAGTCCGTCGATGCGCGTGGAGGCGGCTCGTCCCCCTGCGGCTCTGAGGCATACGCCTTGGCCTCGATTCGAGGCTGCCTCCTCGGCGGAGGGGCCGGTAGGGGTTTTTTGACGTTGCTTGCGGGGTTTGTGGGCGCATCGAGCTGATCAGGACTGGCCGTGAGCTCGGGGGGATGCGTCTCGACTTTTACGGCCACATCCTCTACCGAGGAGCTACTGCTGCTAGTCGAGCTTCCTCGAGGCGGCGCCGCCTGTTCGGCATGATTTCCTCTGTGGCTGCCGATGGCGCTCTCGGCGCTAGCGGTGTTCTGCTGCCCAGGCTTAATCACCCTGCCATGCCGAGAGCTGGGAGGCGGCGGGGGGGCCTTCTTCTCCTTGTGTCGACGTGCTGCGGCCGAAGCATCCTGCGTTGGCTCGGGGCGATCTGACCGATCCTGGTCGGACGAAGAGTCTGTTGGAGGCGGAGAGCTGGGCAGGCTGGCCGTGCCCGTCATGAGCAATCGCTTGAACGAATCGACGTTGAGCGATCTTGCCGCAGATTGCGCCGCCTCGAATGCCTCGCCCCCCCCCCTCGCACCCCCCTTCGGCTCGTTGGAATTCCCATTCCCAGCCTCCTCCTGCGGACCCTTTTTGCTGAAGGGATTGGCAACAACCTGCACCGGCGGCCTCTGCGTCCCGGCCGCCATCAGCGACTGCCGCGCCTGCGGAAGAGCCGGCGGAGGGGGCGGGGCAGCGGAGGCATCCTCCCAGTCGTTGTCGTCGGCCACCGCATTGTCGAAGGGATCGTGCTGCTGTGCATCTGCGTGGGTGGTGGGAGTGGCATGGCTGGCAGTCCACTCTGGCGAGTCGGGCGACCGGGGAGGCGGCGACAGGACGCGGACCTTTTTGATAACCTTTGCCTTTTTCGCGCCGACGGCCGGAGACCGCGCGGCCGCGGGCGGGACGTTCTCGTCGCGGAAACTCGTCGTTCGGGGCGGGAACAGCTGGGCGGCGTCTATGGAGTCGATCGCGGGAAAGCGGTTCTCTGCACGCTGTGGCGCATTCTTCCGGAAGGGATTCGATGACGACGCCATCGTGACGGGCGGAAAGCTACCTCAGTAGTGGTGGATAGGCCCGAGCTTGAGCTTGCTATGATGGCCCGTTGTATTCGTTTTGGGGTCCCGTTTCCTCTCTGTTCTGTTACCCTTCGGTCACGACAGGAAGCGCGGGAACTCGTCCGCCATCTTCCAGCGCCAGGGGAAAACCGGTAATTGTGCTTTGCCTCGCTTGTTGACAAAGAGGATATGAGACCTGGTCTGGCCTAACAATCGGGGAAGTGTGGCGGCCGGGGAACAGAATTGGAAGTGAGTTCTTCTCTCGGAAGAATCGGTTAGAACTTTGTTCCCCTTTGGCGAAGCGGTGGCTTGGGAAGAAGCTACAAGGAAAGGCACACAGTACCTTTAAGCTGCAAGAGGTACTCCGTACATGCGCCTCAATTTGAGGGGTGCGCCCATGTCGAGAGTTAAGGATATACCTGGCCACGCTGCCGCCTTGCCGGCGCAACACCGGCGTCCGCCAAGTACCGGCCCATCACAGCCCTGTGCATCGGCCCAAAAAAAAAAAAAAAAAAAAAAAAAAAAAAAAAAAGGGCGCCTCGCACGGGCCAAGCCAAAGCTGTGCGCGCTCGGCAGGTGCCGCTTGTTCCCTGATACGGTCGACCATGGCGGGATGCGCTGACGAGATTCGTCGACGGCGGACGAGCTACGAAAACTTGATGGGCTACGTGCTGGTCATCTTTGGCGCGAGCGGGCCAAAAGAACATATATATATATATATATATATATATATAAAAGGGAAAAAAGAGTAAGACAGCAAAGAGGGGCAAACAATTACAGGACGGGGGAGCATCCTATATCCAACAGTTTAACGCTTCTTCACATGAGCTTTGCCAATGTGCTGTGCTGCGTCGACGTGGCAGCGAGCCCGCAAGGAACAGCAAACTGGTGTGCCTCATGAACATGAGTACTAACATGCCGGTGTACCGCATTGGGAGTACCTCAGCAGAACTGCCTTGCCTAGGTGTGGCAAAAACCCTTTTACCTAAAGTATAGATAGTATCTTATTATACCCTCACGTAGAGCCGGAAAGAAAAGAAAAGAAGAGAAAAGAGAGGAGCTCCCCGGGGCTGGCGTTTGTTTGTACACGCACATGGCGGGTGGTGTGCCGCAAGCGGGGGACGCGAGTACACGTACCTCCGCATGCTCCCCCCCCCTAAAGAACCCCCTTGCGATTTCGAAGCCCGTTCAAAACGTCATGGTGACCAACCCAGGGCGAGGCTGAGCGACCGTTCCAATCAAACTTACCTCAGTACTAACTTGGGAGCGACTCGGCGTCTCGAGGCATTGCATATATTAGTAGTACCCAAGGTACCTAGAGTAGCAAGTATTACCCACAGGGTTATAGTAGTAGTAGTAGTAGATGGCACTACTATTAGCAAATACCTAGTAAGTAAACGAACATTGAGCAGCTTGAAACGGCACCACTAGGCATGCGGCCGCTGCTGCTGCTGCTCTGCATATAAACCCCTTTACAATGACTCCCCCCCATGTCTCGCCACGCGTACTGCCAGTGGCGCAAACTGCTCCAGATTCTCTCCGAGAGCCTTTATCGAATGATGACGGGCACAACAAACCGCCGAGGGGACGGTTTTGGGGGGGCAGAAATTACCATGAAAATTCATTCCTCACGAGCCAGATGTTGCCCAAAAAACGTCGAAACGGTATCAACATGTATACATACACAATTCCGTCACTTGCCTTATTAAACTACTAGGTAGGTACACAAGGGACCACCACAATACCCGCCGAATCCATGTACGTGCTCTGAGAACGATGAAGCCTTGCCAAATCGCGCACCAACTCCGGCGGGCACCTTCGCGCTGTCGTCCTGCTGGCCTTTTTTTTTTTTTTTTTTTTTTAAATAATAATCTCAGCGAAAAAGACTTGGACAATGGCGGTGATTAGTGAAAAAAAATATATATATATGTAAGTGATCCGCTCCACCGCCCCTCGCCTCCCCCCCCCCACCAGGACACTCATTCCAGGAAAGTCACATATATAGTGCGATAATGCCATGCCCAGCGCGTTCGAGAGAGTGCGCGTATCAAAACAAACATCATTCCTGCGCACCGCCAAAACAGCAATCAATCCTGAGCCAACCCAGGCTCTCCTTTGCCCGACCCGTAGTAATAATTTGCAAACCCCAAAAACGCCGTGCCACATTCATCAAGGATACAAAAAAGAACGAGAACAGACACACACACTTAAAAAAAAAAAAAAAAAGAGGGCCGCTTTTGCTCGCGCGAAGAGCGTTATTACGCCTTGACGGCGGCGGCAGCTGCGGGCGCAGCAGCGGCCTTCTCCTTCTTAGGTGCAGCGGCCTTCTTTGGTGCGGCCTTCTTAGCGGCGGCGGGCTTCTGGGCCTTGGCAACGCGGCCGGACTTTGTCTTGGTCAGAACGGTCTCAGGCTTCTCGGGCTGACGAAGGGGAGGAGTTAGAATGAGGGAGGACAAGAAAGAAAAAAGAAAAAGAAAAAAGAAAAAGAAAAAAGAAAAGAAAAGGGGGGATGGCAAATGAGAACGGCAACATACCTTAGCGGGAGCTTCCTTGGCCTTCTTAGTGGTGGTGGCAGCCTTCTTGGGAGCGGCGGCCTTCTTGGTAGTGGCGGCACCCTCCTTCTTCTCCTTCTTCTCCTTCTTTTCCTTCTTCTCGCCCTCCTTTGCCTTCTTAGGGGCGGCGGCCTTCTTGGCGGCAGTGGCCTTCTTGGCGGTAGCGTCCTTCTCCTTCTTGGCGCCGGCGGCCTTCTTGGGCTCGGGCTTCTTCTTGGCCAGCTTGGTGCCTCCAGAGGGACCCTTGGGCTGGGCAAAGATGCCCTTGTCGACACCGGCCTTGAGGGCCTTGTTGAAGAGGGAATCGAACATGTTGTCCGACACGTTCAAGGTGTTGTTGGCCTTGACATACTTTTTCAAAGACTGGCGGCTGCGAAACCATGTCAGCCACCTCTGGTGCTCATATTCCGGCGCCGCCCAATTCTTCATCTCGCTTACCTGGAACCATTGCGATCCTTGAGCTGTTGGATGCAAAAAAGAGAAGAAAAAAAGGAGAGAAAGCGGAGTCAGTTTATAAATTCTTTTGTTGGTCCACGCAAAGGGGGGGGGGAAAAAACACGTTCAAATATGAGATGGGGAATATCACGCGACGAAAAGGACGGTGTGTGATGAAGAGACTGGAAAGCGACAGCTACGAGGGCGGGGAATTGCTGGCAGGGTAAGGGTGAGGAAAAAAGGAAAGGGGGCGGATGGGGATGAGGATGGGGGAGAAATAAAGCGCAAACAGATGCGCTGGTGCCACAGAGGGCTGCCAACGTACGTTGATAATGGCATCCGTAATCATGTCCTGCATTTCCCTCGCATTAGCCTCGGGTCAAACGATAACAAACAAACAAACGACAAAAGAAAAAAAAGGAAGATAAAATAAATAAATAAATAGAACAGCAGAGGCGAGGGCGACGAACCTGGTAGCTGGCATGAGCAGGGCCAGACTTGGCCTTTGGGGCGGCGGACGAGGAGGAGGCGGCGGCGGCGGTGGTGGCGCCTTCGGTCTTCTTGGGAGGCATGGCGAGAGATGCGGGTGTGGATGTACGAGGGACGTGTTCAAACGTGATTGAGAAGCCGACGGACGGAGCCTTGTTATGCGGGTTGGGTCTGACGCGACTGGACGGGCTGGGCGAGCAGAGCGATGAAGAATCGAGGAGCAGAGAGACGGGCGGGAACCGACAAAGTCGTCGGGCGCGTGGGAGGGCGATGGGGCTTGTTTATATACGGGGCGGGGGCAGCGCCGCAATCAGTAGGGCCCTGGCGGAGGGCAGGGCAAAAAAGCTCTTTGCGCGCTGTACGGAGCACGCACACAGTACCTACTAGGTAGCTCCAAGCTCCCAAGCGGCTGCCCACTCCCAAAAGGCAAACTAACCTTAGCGGCTCGAGTGGCCACGGCCGGCCTTTGTTTGGCCGCGATCCCGGGCAACACACACACACCTTTGCGCTGTGCCTTTTTGGAGGGAACGCCTTCCTGGCGCCTTGTACCGGTACATGCCGCAAAGAGAGAGAGAGAGAGAGAGAGAGAGAGAGAGAGAGAGAGAGAGAGAGAGAGAGAGCGAGAGAGAGAGAGAGAGAGAGAGAGAGCGAGAGAGGGGGGGTTAGGGGGGGCAACGCCACAACTTGGCTCTTTTCTTTCTCTATCTGTGCGTCCGATTCTATACTGATGGGCGCTTTTTTTTTCTTCTTTTTTTTTTTCAATTATTTACTGATTAGACCGATTGATCGATTGATCGATTGATTGATTGATTGATTTTATTGTATTTTACAGGTGCACCATTCACAGCTTCAAGGTGGACGAGGCGTTGTTCAAGTTCATCGTTGGGCCATATTGGAGGTTTTTTTTTTTTTTTTTTTTTTTTATTAAAAAAAAAGGGAAAAAGGAAAACTTTCTGCACCTTCATCTACCCCTCCAAGGACCCTAATAAGCTCAGGGGGGGGAGGGGTAAAAAAAAAGAAAAGAAGAAAAAAAAGAAAGAGAAGGAAGAAGAGAAGGAAGAGAAGGGAGAGAAGAAGGAGAGAGAGAGAGAGAGAGAGAGAGAGAGAGAGAGTACCCAAGAGAGAATGTTGTGGCCATGGCAAAAGTACCGGTACATGGTCCTTTCGGGGGGGCGCTCCCTTGTGGTGCCCCATGCCCAGCGGGCCCCACAGCGCCTTGTTATAGGTACTGTAGCTTCCAAAGTAAAAATCGACGCCAGCTCGGCTTCGAAAAAAAAATAAAAAAATCCCTTGCCTCGTGACCAATTTTTCTGATTGGCCAGCGCCAAACATCAACCTCGTCTGCCGTGTACCTCGACCTCTGATCTGAGCCTCGACCGCTTCTCCCCTCCCCCCCCCCCCAACAAAAAAATAACCCGACCTTCGAAAACGATGCACTTTGTTTCTTCTCTCCTACGGCCACCCTCCTTTTTTTTTTTTTCTTTTTTTTTCCTCTTTCCTCTTTTACCTTGTCAATGAGTCATTTTTGCCATCTTATCATTCTTCCCATCTTTTCTGCGCTCTTTTTTTTTTGACGTCACAAAAAAAAACCCCCCCAAGACACCCCAAAAATGCGGCCCGCGGGCGTTGTTTCGTTCGCAACTCAGTTCCCATCTTGGCTCGGCGGCGGGTCGTCGCCGGAGACGTGGTTCGCTGTAGATGGTCGGTCGGCCCTTTGGTCGCTGCTTCGATGGTCGTCGTCGCATTCCGAATTGCGCGGCCGCGACCCCCGTTCGTGACCCTGTGAATGCATGCGCGCGAATGTCTGTTTCTTGGGCTTTTCGCTCGTCCTGTTTTCATTCGCGCCGCCGCTCGTCTTGGTGCCCTTTTCGCCGGCAACAGCCAAAGTCACTTTTTTTTTTTTTTTTTTTTTTTTGTTGTCGGGGGGCCATGTGTCGCGCTTCTGTTCGCGACCCCAACCCCCCCCCCCTGTGAAGCTATCCGCACGTCCTCGTCGTAGCAAAACTTGTCCGCCGCACCGCTTCACAGTCGTAGAGTAAAAACTTTGGGGTATCTGCTGTCCTCCATATAAAGTTGGATAATCCGTGAATGGGATTCCATTCGTCGTTGTTTTTTTCCCCCAGCTCTGGCTCGTCTCTGTGATGAGCTGTCGCGATGCAAAGACTGCCCGCTGCCGGAGTGGCGGATGGTCATGCGACCGACCGACGACCATGGTTCTCTCAACTTTTCGCCACCTCCAGAACCAAAAAATCCCCCCCCCCCCCCCTTTTTTTTTTTCGGGTCAATAAGTTCTTCTCGTTGGATTGTAAACGCCTTTTCCATCAGGTAAGTGCTATATATATATATATATATATATTTTTTAAAACATCTCGTCGATCGGGTTTGAAGCTGCCCGCCGCTTTCTTCAAGGCTCGGATCGTTGCACAAAATGCCTGGCAGGTCATTCATTCCCTGGCAGCGTTCCAAATGACTACCCAGCACGGTGGACGGACGGACTTGTCACAACGCATAGTAACATAAATAGGCTTCTTGTTGATGATTTTTTTTTTTTTTTTGCAGCATCGAGTGGTTTTCCATTTCGTCTTTTTCCTTTTCTCTCTTTCTTTTTTTTTTTTCTTCTTTGGTTCCCCCCTACCCTAATCCAGAGCCCGGGCGCGACACCGTCACCACTTCCGCCCGTCCCCGCACTTCAACTCTGCATAGCAAAAAATACCGACGCGCTGCCTAACCAGCTGTGCCCAACGTACGGAGGAGGCGGCGCTTCTTTTGACGAATCCAACGCAGGAGACTGCCTCAATGCCTCGTATCCCTGCCGTTGGAAAAAGGGATTGATGCAAATTGATAAGAGTTCAAAGTCTTACACGCCGCTGGCTCTCTCCATCTGCCCGGACAAGGCCTGAGCGCACATGAAGCCAGTACATACGTAGTGCGTACCTGTCCTGCACCGCCAATGATATAGCAGTAGCAGTAGCAGTAGCAGTAGCAGTACTACTTAGTACTAAGGTACCTTATATAGTAGCACCCCAAGGTATTTAGTAGCATACAATTCATCGTGCAGAGAGGTAAGCAGGCAATAATTACCTTGCCAGCGTTCAATTCGAGAGGGACACCTGTCATTTGCATATCATGCGGGCTATCGAGAAATGAATGGCCTGGTGCTTTTGTCCACCTCCATCGAATGACAGCTCACAAATCCCTGAATCGTGGTCATGCTTGATGACAGCGACGCTCCACGGGGGGCAGGCAGAAGCAAGGCAAGCAAGGCACACCAATCCAATCATCAGAGTTCCTGGAAAAAACCAAGAGAAATACACCTACTTCAAGCGCGCTCTTTGTGACAATTTTTTTTTCCATGGCAAATCAAAAGAAGAAAAAAAAATTTAAAAAAAAGGGGAAGAAGAAAAGGGTTCCGTAGGGCCCAAAGGCTGATCGACGCAATCTGCTTGTTTATCTGCGCATCATGTACTTCGTACAGAGATAAACACGCATGTATTTCTCAAGACATCTCAGCCACTGGGGGCAGCCATCCATACCAGCCGTCAGCAAGAGGCGCGCAAGATGAATCCTCTCCACGACGCCCGCCTCTGCTGCCAGAAAGAAGCCCCCCCCCCCTCTGTCTCTCTCTTTTTTTTTTTTTTTTTTACAAGTTTATTATGTAAACCCTCTGTCCGGCCGTCTCCATCTTTCGACTTACACGGAATGGCTGGATGCTTGGTTCCATGTGACCGTGCACGTGCGGCGTGGCGCCCGATAAAACGATGGAGGCCGCGTAGATGCATGTGGGGAAAGTGTCGCGCGATAACATGCGGAGTACTTGCGCTACTAAGATGTGGCAGGATAAGATAAAGCCCATTTGATGGGTTTCGAAACGGGGCTACATAAGCCAATCACAGGCAAGCGGCAACGAGGTTCTTGGATTGTTGTGCAAAAGTTTCGAAAGGGCTCCGCGAAAAGGCCACCGAGGCAAAGGACAGCTTCCTGGAGCCCTGAGCGCCATCTCCAGCATCGCCGCGCAGAGCCGCACGAACCTTTTTTTTTTTTTTGCGAGTCCGGCTTGTGAGCGAGGATCATGGAAGCGTCTCTGAGCGTGTCAAGTAGCCGCTGACGTCTTCTTCTTCTTCCTCGCTGTTTTTTTTTTTTTTTTTTTTTTGCCTCTCTGCGCTGCCTCACAACTCGGACCCCATCGTCATACTCTTTTGTCTGCCTGTCGGCTTTGATTTATATGTTTCGCCTCTGACATCGCCCAGTCTCGAATCCGCCAACAATGGACTACACTCAATATCACGCCCTGGGCCACGGCGAGCCCCTCGACCCCAACGACCCCAACAAAACATCGGCTCCCGCTCCCCCCCAATTCCAGCCCCCCGTTCCCCCCTCGCCGTACGGCCCCCCCTCGCCGTACGCACCTCCCGGCGCGGCCTACGGTGCTCCCCAGTATCTCGGAGAGCATGGAGCTCCCCCGGGCATGCCGCCGCCGCCGCCGACTCCCGGCTATTTCCCGCCGCAGGGCCAGAGCTTCCCCGGGGCTCCAATGCCGTCACAAGATGCTGCCCTCGCGGCCCAGCTCGGGGGGCTGAACCTGGCCGCAGATGCGGGAGGCGCCGCTGCCGCGAGGAAGAAGAAGAAGGACAGGCACGCCTACCACAGCGTTGAGCCCACCGGCTCATCGCAGGCTTTCAACGGCCTGCCGCCGGGGACGCCTGCCGAGCAATTTCTCAATGTCAACAACCCGCAGGGCATTCCGGCTCTGGGGGGCCAGTTTGCAAGTCCCCTGGGGACCCCCCTTGGGACCCCCCTGGGGACGCCTCAGATGGCCAACCCCAGCCAGTTCCCGGTGCCCGTTTCTCCATTCACCCCGTCGGCTCCTGTATCGCCGGCCGAGTTCGGCTCCAGGTTCGGTTCTGCCGACGGCGCTGGCCAGGTCTCGGCGGACGACATGCCCAGTATACCGGCTGCGAGGGACTCGATCCAAGAACACTTCCTCAAGAACGTATATCCGACATTCGAACGCCATATCCCCCCCCCCGCAACGGCCTCGTTTGTCGCTTTCGATCAGGGGAACGCCTCCCCCAAATATACTCGGCTCACGCTGAACAATATCCCGACAACGTCCGAGGGCCTCCACGCAACCGGCCTGCCCCTGGGTATGATCATTCAGCCTCTGGCCCCCCTTCAAGCCGGAGAGGCCGAGATTCCTGTCCTCGACTTTGGGGAGACCGGCCCGCCGCGGTGCCGCAGATGCCGTGCCTACATCAACCCGTTCATGATGTTCCGATCCGGCGGCAACAAGTTTGTATGCAACCTCTGCTCGTACCCCAACGATACGCCGCCCGAGTATTTCTGCGCTATCAGCCCCCAGGGGGTGCGATTAGATCGGGATCAACGGCCGGAGCTTCACCGGGGCACCGTCGAGTTCGTCGTCCCCAAGGAGTACTGGACCAGGGAGCCCGTCGGCCTCCGATGGCTGTTTGTCATCGACGTCACCCAAGAGTCGTACAACAAGGGCTTCATGGAGACGTTCTGCGAGGGCATCCTCGCCGCCCTGTATGGGGGCGGTGACGAAGAAAAGGAGGAAAACAGCGAGCCGAAGCGAAGGATACCCGAGGGAGCCAAGGTTGGCTTCATCACATACGACAAGGACATTCACTTTTACAACATCAACGTAAGTGGAGGATGGCGGCGGGAATCGGCTCCGATGGCAGTGTTGGCTCGCTAACGAATGGAGAAACCAGCCACATCTAGACCAAGCTCACATGATGATCATGCCCGACTTGGAGGACCCGTTCCTCCCCCTCGGCGAGGGGCTCTTCGTCGACCCGCACGAGTCAAAGGCCGTCATCACCTCCCTGTTGACCCGCCTTCCCGAGATGTTTTCCGCCATCAAGAACCCCGAGCCCGCCCTCCTCGCCACGCTCAACGCCGCCGTGGCCGCGTTAGAGGCAACGGGAGGCAAGGTGATTTGCTCCTGCTCTAGCCTGCCAACCTGGGGCCCTGGCAGGCTGTTCATGCGCGACGACGGCAACCACCCTGGCGGCGAGCTCGACAAGAAGCTGTATACGACGGAGCATCCCGCCTGGAAGAAAGTCTCCGAGAAGATGACGGCCTCCGGGATTGGCGTTGACTTTTTCCTTGCCGCGCCCTCTGGCGGCTACCTGGACGTTGCCACGATAGGGCATGCTGCCGCCACGACGGGCGGCGAGACCTTCTACTTCCCCAACTTCATCGCCCCGCGAGACGGCGCCAAACTGTCAATGGAGATCACGCACGCCATTGCGAGGGAAACGGGCTACCAGGCGCTGATGAAGGTCCGCTGTTCCAACGGGCTGCAGGTGGCTGCATACCATGGCAACTTTGTCCAGCACACCTTTGGCGCCGATTTGGAAATCGGCGTCGTCGATGCGGACAAGGCGCTCGGTGTGTCGTTTAGCCACGACGGCAAGCTGGACGCGAAGCTGGACGCCCACTTCCAGACCGCTCTCCTCTATACGGCTGCTTCCGGGCAGCGGCGTGTCCGGTGCTCCAATGTGATTGCCAGCGTCAGCGACACCTCCAAAGAGTCCAACACCAAGGAGCAGGCCATTCGTCAGTGTTTGAAGTTCGTCGACCAAGACGCCGTCGTAGGCATCTTGGCCAAGGAGGCCAGCACCAAGCTCGCGACGACGTCGAGCAACCTGAAGGACGTTCGAAATTGGCTGACGGAGCGAACCATCGACATCATGGCTTGCTACAGGAAACACTCGGCCAACCAGTATCCGCCAAGCCAGCTGGTCATGCCCGAAAGGCTCAAGGAATACTGCATGTATATTCTGGGCCTCTTGAAGTGCAGGGCTTTCAAGGGCGGCATCGAAAATTCCGACCGGAGAGTCCACGATTTGCGCATGGTTCGGAGCATGGGCGCATTGGAACTTAGCCTGTATCTCTATCCGAGGATGATTGCCCTTCACAACCTCCAGCCCGACGAAGGCTTTGCGGACCCCGAGACCGGCCACCTCAAGCTGCCACCGTCGGTCCGAACGTCCTTTTCGCGCGTCGAGAGCGGCGGCGTGTACCTGGTGGACAACGGACAGCAGTGCCTGCTTTGGTTCAACACCGACACGTCGCCGAACCTGATTGCCGACCTCTTCGGCGAGGGCCACGACTCGCTCAAGGGGTTGGACGCCTACACGTCAACACTCCCCGTGCTGGAGACCCATCTCAACGCTCAGGTTCGCAACATTATCGAGTTCTTAAAGGCCATGAGAGGATCCAAGGGCATGACAATACAATTGGCGCGCCGGGGGATTGACGGGGCCGAATATGAGTTTGCACGCATGATGGTGGAGGATCGAAATAACGAGGCGCAGAGCTACGTCGACTGGCTCGTTCACATTCACAGGGGAGTTCAGCTTGAGGTATGTATGCACCGATACGTAACACCCCCATGGCAATTCTGCTAGATGCCCGAAAACTAACCCTTGGTTTCCCTCCCCCACAGCTGAGCGGACAGCGAAAGAAGGATGGCGATGGAGAAGCAACAACTGTAATGGCTAACTTTGCGGGGCTGAGGCCGGCTTACTGGTAAGCGCAAACAGCCGTCGTGCTAGTCAGTGGTGATGATGCAAAGGTGGCAAACCAAGCTTGTGCAGTACATTTATTCCTTCGCTGTCATGAAGGAATAGCTGGCACGTGGAGACGTCTTGTCGCGGATTCACATGGGAGGAAGGCGTATGCTTTGGGTAACCGTTAGGTGATACGAAGAGGTACCAACACCATGGGCCTTGCTGAGTGCCCCTCATGAAGCCTTAAAAAAAAAGAAAAAGGAAAAAAGAAAAAAGAAAGATGATGATATTTAAACAAGGCTGAACAGTGCTGCAGCACTGTTGTGTATGTATGTGTTGCATAAATATATTACTACCATCTCCCGGATAGCTCCCCCCCCTTTTTTTTCTTTCTTTCCCCTTTCCTTTCTTTCCTTTTCTTTTTCCTTTCCTTCTTTTTTCTTTTTCTTTTCTTTTTTTCTTTTTCTTTTTCTTAAATAAAAATGCGGCATACACTTTTCGGTTGTTACCATCATCTCATTCATATGCAATCATGTTGTTTTACTATATACTTTCACCACTCGGGCCATAAAACCAGGCGTGACTCTAGGAACCACCACTTCCATATGACAATGGCTCCTTCAGCCTGTTTCTTCGTCTCTTGAGACGCACAGGCTTCGCTCACTCCCCTGCAAGAATGCGACGAAAATTGCGCGCCTTGTCGGGATATGTGAGGGGTCCATCCGTCCGCCCCCCCCCCCCCTTTCCAGCAAAAGACCTGGCTGATATTTCAATTTCAATCTCAGCCCAGACACATACGACCTTGTGGTCGGTTCAAGTTCATCTTATGTGCCCACGATTGGCATCCTTCTCTCGAGCCACTAGCGCAAACGCACCTCTCGTCACAGCACCATCACCACCACCACCGGGGGGGGGGAAGGCAATTAGTCGTTTCAGGTTGATGATGGAAGTGAGATAACAAGCTGAGCTATGGAAATAAAAAAAAATTAAAAAAAAAGGAAGAGGGAAACGTATGAGACGTTGTTTTTTTTTTTACTCAGTATTTTTGCGCTTTTCTAATGGGTTGCCAGATGAGACAAAAAGCCGAATAAGAGTTACTCCTGCTCCTGCTCCTCCCCCTTCTTTTGACTTATGAACCCTTTTTTCTGGTGAGTGAGTGAGCGAGTCTGTGTGTGTGTGTTTTGTGTTGTGTGTCTTGGAGAAATGAGCCCAAAGTAAAGACAGCACCATTCGTTGACAAGTCTCAAAATCGAAAATCATCCGCACTATTCCGTACAGACCAACACGGTACGGCCAATAAACCCATAGGGTGACCAAATAACTACTACGTATACGTACTGATAGACGCAACCCACGCGTGATGTATTCCCCCCCTTCTCTCTTCCTCCCTTTCAATTTTATATTATCATGGGAAAGACGGGGTTCGGGATTCCAAAACATCGAGAAACAAACCATTCAAGAAAAAAAAAAACACACACACCCACACACGCATACACAACAAAAAAAAAGACCCCCCTTTCGTATCCAGCAGCCTTGCGTGGCCAATGGTCTCGATATAGGCATCCCCATTTCCGCTTTGGGAGATCAGGATTCTGTATTCCCCATCCCACCTTTTCAATCAATTGCCCGTATCGCAAACGATGGCGAGTCTAGAAGCGAATAAATGACAGGCCGGAATCGTCCTCTACTATGTACTAGTAGTAGTAGCAGCACCTCTGTAGTGGCACCAGAAATGAGAGATACCCCGGTTCCCCCCCCCCCCCCCCCGGTCCTAGGAACGGGCGACTAATTGAGCCTATCGAGAGCGTCACCTAACTGATGTGATCCAGGTGACATGTCATCTTTATTTTTGCCATTGCTAGGATTATGTCCTGCTCTCTCCCTTTTTGGTTTCTTTCTTTTTTCTTTTTTTCTGTTTTCTGTTTCTTGTATGGGAAATACCAAAGAAGAGGGGGGGGAGGGTAATGTATATGTGCCTTTGTACACACACACGCACAATATGCATGTGGACTTTGCTGGAAAAGCTTGCTTCCCGGCTAATTTTGGTTTATGAGACAATTCTAATCTTCCCAATCCAAGGTGAGAGTGCTAGTGAGGTGAGAGCGTAGCGTAGCCAGCAGAGCACGCCCCCCCCGGGGGGGGGGGGGGGGGATAGGACTGTGGTGGCCTTCCCTCGAATGAAGCCAACAGAACAGACAAGGCTCTATGCGGCCGCAGGGCTGGAACCAGAGGAACACTCCGTCGTGACACTTGTGCGTACTAGCACAGTATAGAACCACCACCATTTGTCATGTGTAACGGCCACAGCTTTGACACCTCCAGTGGCATGGATACCAGAGGCAACTGCAAAAAAAAAAAAAAAAAAAAAAAAAAAAAAAAAGAGATGGGGGCGAGGGCGAGTTCCGCAATCCCTGCCAGGGCAACCCGGGATTTCAGGGAGAGAGCTTCATTTAGGTGTTTTGCTTGGCTGCTTTTGCTTTGGCCTTGGCCGGGCGGAAATAGGATACGGCTGAGTGGCCGTTTCTCATGACTAGCCGTCGATGGCTATTGACGGAGAGAGGGCTGTGCTGTTTTGTCTGTGAATCGCGAGAGCCGAGAAAACAGCCCGGCGATGATGCCGGTGGCTCCTCTGCATGGGGGGATTGGCTGGGCACGAATTGCCCCATGTACCCACGTATTAGACAACTTTCTCATGGGTGAACCACGCCCCAGGTATAATGATCCTTGTGACTCAACGCTCCTGCGGCACCAGTGGCATTCCGGGTCAACAAAACGGTCATCGAGGCCGCAGTAGAGCGGCCCGGCAATGACTATCTGCAGATCGTGTTAGCCGCGCATCACACAGGCCATGATAATTTAGCGTCGCGACCATCCAGCCCTTCACCGGTTTCAATTCTCAGCCGTCTGACACCATGCAAGGAAACCCCCCCCCCCCCCCCCCGGGGTCTCTAAATACTAAGGAGAAATTCGAGTAGAAGCCGTTAGTGTGCCGCGGGACTCCGGACCGCCTGGTGGGAGGTATCCCGACTGATATTGGTGTCTTGTCCATTGCGGCGACGTCTCGCTCGATTCTGCATTTCAGTAATGGCTGGTCTCTCTCTTGGCGGCCATGCCCGCATTCAACGTTGCTTTTTTATATGTTGATGCTTAAAAATGTTCCGCAAAGGGCTTTTCGGCTTTGCGTTATGCCACCCGTCCCTGAGACTTCAATGGTAGCCATCCAAGGATGTAAGGTAGAAAAAAAAAAAAAAGATACGGATAGAAAGATCAAAATAAAAGGCCATCTATGTGTGATGGCAGTAGCATTAGTCGTTGGCCCCCAAAAGACGTCGACACCGTAATCGCCCTTTATGTCGTAGTGTCATTCTATGTCTCAGCCAGCTCATTCCTAGCGAGGGAGAGGAAGGGAGGGGGGGGGGTCCTGATGTCAGCTGTCTGCCTTTTGTCACCAAATGATGATGTCTAGTGAGTGATTGATCCAATCGCATCTTTGATTCAGGGGGGGAGGAGGGGAGGAGGAGGAAAATGAGGCCACTCCATCCGGTTTTCACACCGCACCTCAGTAGCTGTAAAAACCATCCGGGGTGCTGGGCCACACAGCCCGCCACCAAATTGCCCCAACAGCAACCAATCGTACACGCGAGATGACTCTATAATAGCGTGGGGAGGCAAAAAGAGACAAGAAATTACCCCCCCCCCCCCCCCCCCAAAAAAAAAAGGAACCTCGTCCCAATATGTGATATCCGTCCGTCCAAGCCAATCCGAAGATGCCAAACACCAAACCAACATCCAATGGTGCCCAAACCCCAGACATTTTGGGGGCCCTTGTCCAACTTGAACAAGGGGAGGACCCTAATAGCCCAAAAAGAGCCATTTGCAACACGATGATGATGATAATAATAATAATAATAATAATAACATGTACAATACTAACCATATGAAACCAACGCGGCTCTCCTCTCCTCCTTGAAAACGGCCCGCAACTGATGGGGCTTTTTTCAAGCTGGAAAGGAGAGAGGAAAAGAGGCGGCAGGAGGGCTTTACCTAAGCTCTCAAGAAATCAGTAAAAGCCAGGTCCTATGCCGCATTTCCGCCCCCCCCCCCCCAAACCGAGCCTGTTCCCGTAGCTGTTCATTTCCATAAGAGCCATCCCTGCGACGACAAAAGGCCTCACGAAGTGATCATATCTAGTCCGTATCGGGGATCTGGTTGGCAAAGAACACGCTCAATCTCTGCCAGGTCAAAGGCGGCCTCAAAGATATCCATATCAGTAGGGCCGTTGCCGCTAGGGCTGAGAGGCGTCTTGGTCTTTGAAGTGCCGCTACTCTTTCGATCTTTCTTTGCCATCTCCTCGTGGATCAGGCGAGTCGTGCTCTGCGCAGGGTCTTCGAAGACAAAGATGACATAGGAAAACTGCCCACGTAGATCCGGGTCAAATAAAAAGACATCCCGCCAAATCTCGGCGAGCTCTTTCGGCGGATTGCGGTAGCCATTGCCGAGGCCAAAGTCGCCAATGACGACTCGGTCGTAGCTGTTATATAGACAAATCCGAAGGGCTCCGCGGATCTTTTCCCGGATCATGTCCCGCTCTTCCGAAAAGGAGTACTTGGTGCCGTTATCTTTGAGCTTGGGCCACCGCGTTGGCGGAACGGAGATGACTGGCAGGTCGTACCAGCGGTCAAGCCGTTCGTAGCGCTCGTGAGGCCCGCGGCATACGACCACGGAATCTGAGAGGATCCCCCCCACGGATGGGATAGGGTAGTTGGACGCCTCTCCCATCGTCGGCCAGGGGCTGCTGAGCGTGGCGGAGAGGTTGCTTCGTCGGCAAAGCTTCTCCTCGTAGCCGGAACAGCCAGTTTCCCAGTCTCCCCCCGGGCGACGCTCATTGGCGGCGCAGACGAAGGGGATCCGAATCTTCGGCCCCCCCGCCGCTTCGCTAGACTCACTGTCCATGGCGGCGTAGTAGATGGCTCTCATGACGGGATCGCCATATTCTACTCGAAACACCGGGGGACGAGTACCGGGCTTCCGGCGTGGGACATCGAGCTGGGCTGTGGGATGTCGGTAGAGGACAGAGTATGGAGGAAACATCTCCGAGTAGTTTGCCTTGACAAGAGGTATAAAGTTCCTTTTGGTGTCGGCCGCCACCTCGGACGGCCTTACTTTGCTAGATCTAGAAGTCGGAGCCATAGTTGAGGGTTCCTGGCTGGATCGTGGGGAGGAAATTTATGGTAAACGACAGGCGAGAGAGAGAGAGAGAGAGAGAGAGAGAGAGAGAGAGAGAGAGAGAGAGAGAGAGAGGGTATGTGTGTGTGTGTGTGTGCGTAGACGGTTTATAAAAGATGGCCGCGCGAGTTTGATGAGAATCATGAGGGACAATGCTTGTTTTTGGATTCCACAACAGAAAGAAGAAGAAGAAGAAGAAACGAAACCACTCAGCAGGGCGGGTGAACTGCATTTATATCATTGTCTCGGCCTGATATCAATGCTCTTCTTTTCCCTTCCCCCTTCCCCCTTGTTCAAATCAAGTTGCCAACGAGGCAGACAGTGAGTCAGAAGCGAACAGCCTTTTGAGAGGGTGAAGCGAGGTGTAGGGATTGCATTGAATTGTGCGACCCAATATGTCCAGAAATCTGAACCACATGTTTAGAACAAAACCCAACGACAGGCGAGCAGACAGGGTCAGGAGGAACAACCAAGGGGCTAGCGATCTCCAAGTTGAAAGAAGAGCGTCAAGCGTCGCTTGACAGACTACCGCTAACGGGCTAGATGATGTCTCGCCGGCAAGACAGGACAGGAATACATACCGGGACCCACGAGGGCGCCGGCAGCCAAGTTGGCGGGACATACGAGGGTGGTAACGCCCAGGCCTGGACGAGAAGCCGGCTGCCCTTGGATTCGGGTGCTGCAAGATCTCAGAGGCAGGTCGAGAGTCCAGGTCAAGGGCCAGAGAGGTATGGTGCCAAGTGCCCCGTGGGTCGCTTTGAGCATGCTTGTACAGCCTTGGTGGTTCATTACGAAGTTTCTGGCTTCAGACTGGGGGGGGGGGAGGGGAAGGGGAAGGGGTTTGGCCTCCCCGTTGGATTCGACAGAAACCAGAAACGGCAAGGATACATGCAAGCAGGGCGAGCACGGCGGGCGGAAGCAATGACGAAGACGCGCTCGTAACTGTTGCTTTCTGGCATAGGCCGGAGTATTGTTGCGGACGCATGCGCATAAGATCTGTGATACCTCATCTCGCGCTGTTGAACCTTGCAAGGATCTAAATTAGGCTGTGTCGGCGCAGGACATGGGGCCCATGGGCCTTGGGCCTTGGGCCTAGGTAGCCAGATCTTGTTGGAAGCGGCCCCCATGCACCGTGTATCGTCCCAGCGCGCAACTCTTTGGGTGCGGCTGTGACCTGGCAGGCCATCCCCATCTGACCATCCATGCTGGGTCGCAGCGATTGCCCAATCCCATGACACTCGCCGGGGATGGGCAGGATGGTTGACGACCGGCTTGGGACTTGGTCGAGGAGCAAAAATGCAACGGCCAGGCTCGAGCTGAGACATCAAAGGCAAGTTGGTTGGACAGCCATTAACCGGGACGCCGACCTGCAGCGCACCAAGAGCCAATCTCGCGCGCTCGCAATGGAGCGACATGTCTTCTCCCAGACTCGGCGCGATATGGCGAGGATAGAATAGAGAAAGGCGAGAAAAAATATTGAATTTGTTTTAAAAAAAATAAAAATAAAAATAAAAAATAAAGGGCCGCAGTCGCCAGACAAAAGTGGTGGGTGCGAGTGGAAACATGGCGCTTCTGCCACGGCCAAATTCGAGGGAGGCGATCGTCACTTGACGAGGCCGGTCAAAAGTGCGAAAAGAAAACGCGACATGACATTGGGCGGGCGGGTGAGAGGCGTAGGCGTTTTCCCTTCCGGGGCAAAAATGGCCATCTCGTGGGCAGCGCGAAGTCCTCCGAGAGGCAGATATGCGAGGCGGTGGATGAGGCGTTTGCATGACGATGCTGTTCGGTTCGTGCAGTGCAAAGAGGGGGAGAATGTGAGGATGCATTTTCATTCTGTCACTGCCTGGTGATACCTCAGTACTAAGGCACCTACCAACCAAACCTCGGTACCCAAGGTACTAAGGTAGGTATGTCGGGCGAAAATATAGCACGCCTTACAGGGCCACGGCGCGCCTCCAGCGGTGTCTGCCGCGCGCTCTTCGGGGCCCTTTCTCTAGCGCTGCCGTGCCGCCATCAGCAACGACCAGCAGTTATAGTTACTAAGGTATGCCAGTATGTACCATCATCACAAGAGCATTGATTTGAACCCCCATCCGATGCCCCGTCGCACACGCGGCAAAATACAGCGGGCGATTAGGGCCACGAGCGCCTGCTAACACTCCCTGCTGCTGCCCAAGAAAAAGAGGTGTACTGATGGAGGCAATGGCTGATGCAGTGCGCTGCGCAACCGAACGGGCGTGCCTCCGGATGGCGCTGCGAGAGTAAGTCACTTTTGTACCTGCTGCGTCTGCTGCGTTACCTCCACGAGTTGGCCAGTTCCAGGTACGGGCCGCTCACCGCTTTTGGCCCACAGCCAACGGCACAACGGTTTTTCCTTTTTTTCCCCCGGTTCGCTGCAAATCAACTTGCCCAAAAAAAAAGGACAGAAAAAAAAAGGGATAAAAAAAAAAAGGACAAAAAAAAAAAAGAGAGGCCAAACATCCATCCAGCTTCATACCGGCAGAGAGACAACAAACAAATGATGGCCATTGGCATCTAGACCCAAAAGGCCATCCTCGCGCAGGCATTGCATCTCCCTACCTGATAGGTGCTGACAGGTGCTAAACAGGTGGCTGCTGCTACCTTGACCCTGGCGGCACAAACGTCATGAGACGCAACCATCCAACGTTTCTGCTGCCTTGTTGAGTGAAGCCTTCATCAGCAGCCAAACATGTCTCATCCCCTGCGCGCGTTTGCCGGGCGCTGTCGGCGCGTCCCTCATCTCCCTCTTCTCCATGGGCGAAGCTATTCGGTGCGCGTCCCAAGCGGTACTAGCAGTGCTGGCAGGATTGGCAGGACTAGCAGGACTAGCAGCGGTGGCGGCGACGGCGACGGCGACGGCCAGGGCCCTCGAGCCATCAGGACGGTGGCAGACCTGAAGGAGTGGCAACCTGGCAGCCTTGTCTCGGATGTCCAAGTTTGCGGCTGGGTTAGATCGGTTCGCAAAAGCTCTAGCGTGCGCTTCGTCGACATCACAGACGGCTCTTCCATGAGGCCATTGCAAGCCGTTGTCGACAAGACCCTGGCCGCCGAGTACGTCAGCCCTCGCCCCGGCATCATGACGAGTGGGTAGTAGCAGTAGCTGACACCCCTCGTAGCATTCGCCCAGGTGCCGCCGTTCGCCTCAAGGGGGTCTGGCATGGCGGCGCCTCCAGAGCAGCGCCCAGCGTAGAGTCTCGAGGAGCCAGCCTCGCCCGTAGCTCGACCCCGGGGACTCAGCCCTCAGCTGGGAAGCCGGGTCCGGGCGATCCCACCCACAGCTCAGGCCAGGCCCCTTCGCCCAGTGCCGTCCCAGGTCCCCCGGCGCAGGCGGAAGAAGCTGCCTGTGCCACCGGGGCAGACCTCGGCCAGGCCTCGATTACGGCTGAGCTACGGGTCAGCGAGGTTGAAGTCCTCGGCTCGTCTGATCCTCAGGTAAGGCCGAGCTGCCCTCTGCGGATAGCTGAGCTAGCTCCTTTACCCTGACACTTCTCTCAAAAAAAGACATATCCCATTCAGAACAAGTACCAGACACCAGAAAGCCTGCGGGCAATGTCGCATCTCCGTCCGCGAACGCCCATCAACTCGACACTCCTTCGGCTGAGGTCGGACGCCATGGCCATCCTAGGCCAGTTCTTTTCCCACGAGCAGTTTCAGCAAACCCATCCCCCCATCATCACGTCGTCGGACTGCGAGGGCGCCGGCGAAGCATTCACCGTCAAGAGCGGCGGAACTTCCGACTTCTTCAGAGACCCCAAGTATCTCACTGTCTCATCACAGCTCCATCTGGAGGCCCTGGCGCAGGCGCTGGGAAACGTATGGGCTCTATCGCCTACGTTCCGAGCCGAGCAGAGTGACACCTCTCGGCACCTGAGCGAGTTTTATATGCTCGAAGCTGAAATGAGCTTCGTCCAAGACATGGATGAGGTCATGGATCTCGCCCAGAGAATGCTGGCGTCGCTTGCCACCGGACTCGGGCAGCGCCGCGCCTCCCGGGAGCTCGAGAGGCATCGGCTCGATTCCAGAGACCCCGCGGAACGCTTGGCATTTGAGGACCTCGTCGATGCCAAAGAGCTGCGGCAGCGGTGGAGGGGTCTTATGTCGCCGATTAGGTGGCCGCGGGTGACGTACACGGAGGCCATCGGAATCCTCGAGCCCGCGGCCCATGCGTTTGAACACAAGCCTGTCTGGGGCTCGGGGCTCCAGTCGGAACACGAAAAGTACCTTGCTGAGAAAATCGGTTATGACGAAGCGAGCGATGCCTTCCTCCCCATTTTCGTCACCCAATACCCGCGAGATATCAAGGCCTTCTACATGCCCCAATCAGAGCGGCCCCCGCCGCAGGGGCAGACGGTCGATTGCTTCGACCTCCTCGTTCCTAATCTCGGAGAGCTTGCGGGGGGGTCCATGAGGGAATACCGACTTGCCGAGCTCGAAGACAACATGCGCCTGCATGGTTTGGAGGTCCCGACGCACCGGAAAGCTAGATCCAACGACATGGGGTGGTACCTAGATCTGAGGCGCTGGGGGTGCCCCCCCCATGGAGGGTTCGGCCTCGGTTTCGATCGCCTGCTGAGCTATCTGACTGGTGTAGCCAACGTCCGCGATGTGGTGCCGTTCCCGCGCCATTTCGAGCGCTGCGATTGCTAAATCCGGCCATGATTTCGACCTCGCGGTACATGGGCCTTTGTCACTCAGACAGGAGATTGCCCCGACGTCTCGGGAGATGGCAAGCAACCAGCCTGTCGTGCTCGTCAACGCCTGCCTACCTCGGACTGTTTCATTTCAGGCACGCTTGCTCGCACGACAGCAGCAAACGGCGATCTGCGTCAGGGGACCGATTGCATGACGCAACGCCACGCCGTGCCCAGGTTACACTGCGCGTCCCGATCTTGAGGCTCACGACGAGAGAGGCTTGCGGGAAGCTGCGTGTGCCAATTTTCGTGTTCTCTTTTGTGTGTGTGTATGTGTGTGTGTGCGCGTATGTGTATGTATGTGTATATATATATATGTATATATATATGTATATTTATATACATGTTGATTATGTATATATATATATATATATATATATATATATATATGTATGTATGTATGTATGTATGTATGTATGTATGTATGTATGTATGTATGTATGTATGTATGTATGTATGTATGTATGTATGTATGTATGTATATACGGAGAGGCCGACACCGCTTATCGAGAGCGATTGGATCCATCCAGCGAGACTGGTTGCCGGTCACGAATGGGGGAAATTGGATCTTGTGCAACTTGCGCATCTGCGACAGTGGATGGATGCGATTCTGCGGGAAAGCGATCAATGTTCTCTTTTCATCCAGCGTTCGGCGGCCTGCGTCATTTTCTGTCCTCGGCCCATGTCTTAGTTTGGATGTTGGATAGGCTGCCTGGGGGCAAGTGCCTGTCCTTGCCTTTTTTGCCGGAAATGGGGATGGCACAGCTTCTGGCGACGGTGACGCCGCAGGGAGGCATCTACCCGTGCTGCTGTGGACTCGGAGATCTGATTTCGCCGTATCCCATTCGACTGTTTCTACGCCGATCTCAGGCATGGATGATGGATAAGAGGCGGTGGAATAATGCTCGAGAAAAAAAATGTCATATTTTGCACATTTCCTATTGTGTCAACGGCGGTGTCTATTGATGATGGCATGAGAGAGAGAAAGAAAGAAAGAAAGAAAAAGATAAGAGAGAGAGAGAGAAGGGGGTGCCTTTTGAAAGACGAAATGGAAACCCCTATTATCCCCGTATTCATAGCAAGCGAACTCTGGATTGATTCACTTGTATTGCGTCTCCCTGCTTTGCATGTGTACGTATTTTAGTTTTCGCATCTCAAGAAGGGGGGGGGAGAGGCTATAATGCAATGCGGAGGGAGAATCATGGAGAGAAACAGTTACTGGGACTCGACAACACTAAACTTGAAGTTCATTCGTGATCTGCTTTACGGAAGCATCTCGATGAGAACTCGGCATCGAGCACAAGCAACAAAAGGCGAATGATTGATCCACCCCATGGCATATACACCCAAGGCAGGGGGTGGAGTGGACGACGAAGCACACACAAGATACCTCTTATAGCCAACTTTCTACCTTCACCCGCCATGCGCTTTCGCTTCCATAGTATTCGCAATCCAGCAGCCAAAAAAATCACCCACTACGATCGATCGACACGCTCAAAGCGACGGACTGGCAGATTCGCAAGGCGTCAGCCGAGCCCTTTCAAACTTTTTTTTTTTTTTTTTTTTTTTTTTTTTTTTGCACGCGCCAGCCTCACAACGATGGGCATCTTGAAGCAAAACTCGCAACAACACACAAAGTTTTCTTGCCGGGTAAACCGAAGGCGAAAGGTCAGCCCCCCCCCCCCCCTTTTTTTTCCACGTTAGATGAGGGAAAGGCCGGTTCGGGTTTTTTTGACTCCATGCTAAGTCACTAGCAAAGTTGTTTTTGATGGTTTGCAAAACCAGAGCGCCTCCTCTGGTTCGCTGCTCAGCCACAGCAGCCGGCGCGGAAAAAGCACAACAAGCTACAGTAAGTACCATGGTCATTTTGATGGCAACCCGGGATAGCAGAGATTGTGTAGGAAACAATGGGATATTACGCAAAGGGGTCGTATGACAAATGCCGAGGAAGCAAAAGCTCCCGAGGAAATGCAAATCCGATACGCTTCGTCGAAGCTGGGTCAAAGAGCTAAAGCACCTCCAGCTCAGGGTCCGGTGTGCCATTGAGGGCGCCACAGAGCAATATTTGAGGGAAATGGGCGTTTGTGTGCAGCGCAAAGAGTCACGACCGGGTTTTGCGGTTCGTCATCTGCCCCCCCCCCCCCCCCCCCCCCTTCCCCCCTTCTTTCAAGCGCTGATAAGAAGAACCCCCCCCCCCCCCCCTAGTCTAGAGCCACCAGGCAAAAAAAAAAAAAAAAAAGTTATTGCTAAAAAGGCGAACCGAGACGAACTGCTGGAGGCCACGGATAGTTGAGGCGGCCAGGGCTGAACCGAACCGGCACAAACTATTCCGTAGTCCCATGGAACCTTTTTTATTATTATTATTATTATTATTATTGGAAAGGGGGGGAGAGGGGTTTTCCCCAAGACGCCACGCCACGTCGAGGCAACTGTTTCTGCGCGAGGCAATAGACTTGTTTGCGTGGCGCACGCATGGCGCCTCAAAACGATCCAGAATGACAAAAAGGAAGAGAATTGGACAATGGGGGGGACTAAAGTTGGCTCTGCTGGAAACTTAAGCCCCAGACCAAGCTTTTTCGGGGGGGGGGCTGGTTCGCATAAGCATAACCAACCGTATCTTGACGAGGCCACATGGCAACAAACGCGGCGTGGGGCAAAACAACAAAAAGGTATTGTAAAACAGGCCTCCGGGCGAGATGAGGGATTATGAGAGCGGCAACGGACCAAAAGGCCGAAGAAAGGAAGGGGATCGTCTCTCTCTCTCTCTCTCTCTCTCTCTCTCTTTTTTTTTTTTTTTTTCCCCTCTTGCGCGGTGGTGAAGATTTGTTGTTGGTTGTTAGTAATCAACCAAGGTTGCTTCTATTGTATGTTTTGGGAGAGCGATGAAATGGGAATTCTTTGGACAACGGAGGGGGGAAGCTGGAGGGAGGGTCGTGCCGTCAGAACCGAGATGACGTGAGAGGAGGGGGGGGGGTAGGGAGGGAAAAAGGGGGGGGGGGGAGGGGGTGGCATGGGAAATAAAAAGAACCAAACATAACGGGAGGTGTGCGGGTAGAAAGAAGAGAAAGAAGAGAGGGAGAAGAAGAAGAAGAAGAAGAAGAAGGAGAAGAAGAAGAAGAAGAAGAAGACAGTACAAGGAGCAACATTGGACGTTGTTTGTTGAGTGAGCGAGCATCAAGGGGCAGCATCGTTGCAAGAATATATGCCTGTCTATTTGCGTGGCCACAAAAAAAAAAAAAAACATTGATGCCCGCACACTTTACGGGTCGATCTTTTGTTAGCAGCAGAGCTAATAATTAACTCCTCGCTCTGCAAACCATTACATAGGATAGTTTTACGCTATTCTTGACGGGGTCAGACAAGCTTTTTTTTTTTTTTTTTTTCGAAATGGTTTGTCATTAGGGGGGGGGGTGGTTTTAATTCATTCAATTTTGTTTTTATTTTTTTCACCTTGTATGGTGACATATCGTGGCTACCGATGAAAGCCGGGACGGCCATTTGTGGGAAATTTGGATTGGCAAGGCAAAAAAAAGCCCTTTTTTAAAAAAAAAAAATAAAAAAATAGCAGCAGCGCAATGTCAGCGGAACGAGGAGAAGAGAGGTCCCCGGGTTGGTGTTGTGATATTCGTCCCCCCCCGGGGGAAAACAAATGCTCAGGGACGCGTTGATGGGAATATCCACACACTTTTTTTTTTTTCCCCTTTTTTTTTCTTTTTCACAACGTCAACGTCGAGGGAGACGAGGGAGGATCATGGGTCGACATTCAAAACAGACAGCAGGGTTGCTGAGAGTTGTTGGTACGTACATACGTGGGTGGGTGGGTGAATCTGGCTGCGGACGACCGAGAGAGATTGCGGTTGTGGCGACGGGGTGGCCATCGAGATTGCCATGATTTAGCCAAGGCAGAAGAAGCGCAAATCGGCTGAATCGCTTGGCAAGGCACCCGGGGGGAGGCGGTTTCACCCCAAGGCTTGTAGAATAAGCTCAAAGGCCGGGCGGGTTTTCTCTTCTTGTTGCTGATGCTGGGGTTTTGTTTTGTAATGGTACTATCGTGTATTCACTCCCCGATCCGCGAAGCTCTGCCTAACACAATCAGCAATCCGTGTTCGCAGGTATTTTATTGTAGTCGGCGAGTGCCACGACTAACCTCGTAGTGAGCCAAGGTCCAGATGAGCCCCCCCCCCCCGGGAGTCAAAGACGCCAATATAGCTGTTGTTCTGGATGGAGAGGCTAGCCGTATAAATCTTCGTGGCACTGTTTGCCTCGGCTCAGCATCTTCCTCGCCGATTCCTATACGCCCCTTCCGCCCCCCCCGAATTCCGCCGTTACCCAACTGGGGATGTTGTTCGAAGTGGTGCCGAAATAAACTATGGACGCCGACCTAGAGATCACGCAGCTGACACTATCGTCTAGACTAAACCAGCAACAAATTTGAATACCTGAAGCACCACCTTGGTAGTCTCTCCTATCGGTCACATTAGCAACGACATGGTAGTTGAACTTTACGTTGCTCGTCTTCCGCGGCGATGGGGGGAAAAAAAAAAAAAAAAAAAAAAAAAAAAAAGGGGGGGGGTTGTTTTCCGGAAGATGACTGACCTTGTATCAAACTTGGCCTGGAGGGGGGAGACGCGGCGTTGGTCGATTCTCACCGATAGTCGAATGCAACGCTCTCACTTGACGTGTCACACGGGATAGATGGGATCCCCCATCTACTGCTACAACTACTCCGTACTTCGTACATCTTTGTTGAATTGCCGCAGGCAGTGCCGACATGTGGCCGTCCAGGGGAATGAATCCATCCACACGACACGACACGACACGACCAAAAGCCATGGCCGAGTTGACCGACCCAAGGGGGTTTGTTTTACATTGCGTTTCAAGTCAGGGCTCTCTGCCATCTGTGACACTTACAGCCATCTTTGAAGGTCCGTCGGTATCCCCAATGCTGGAATAGACGTAGTAAAGGGAGCCCCCCCCCCTCCCCTCCCCTCCCCCCTTTTTCTCCCGGGGGAATAGAGCTGCTAATAGGTCGTAGGTAATTTATGCCCCTCGTCATCAACGGTAAACCAAAAGAAGGACAAGGAGAACGAAAGAAAGAGAAAAAACAGCAACCGGCTGCAAAATCGATATTGTTTCCAGGACCAATGACTGACAAATGGTGTGCGATACTATAGTAAGTAGTACGGATTAGGATAATAAGACCCAAGTTTGCCATGAGTCGCCGAGATGCTGCGGCTAGGAAAACTCGGGGGCTGCATGAGTTGCGGCCGAAGAAAAAAAAAGAAAAGAATGAAAGAAAAGATAAAAAAAAAAAAATATGAATGAAACGGGGTTTTTTTTTAGTGAAACGGGCTTATCAAAGGGTTTCTTTCTTTTTTCTTTTTTCTTTTTTCTTTTCTTTTTTCTTTTCTTTTTCCTTTTTTTTTCTTTTTTTTTTTCTCCGAGAGGGCGTAAAAATTGCCGTAATGGGTGAGGGATGGCTCGAAAGGGAAAAGCGCGCGGGCGAATGGTTCCCGCCCTCTCCGTTGGCTTCATTAAGTTTGGGGGACAAAGATATAAATATAACAAAAAAAATTAAAATGAAATGAAAACGAAACGAAATGAATAAAAATAAATGAAGAATAAATGAAGAATGAAATGAAGAGTCAAATGAAATGCAATCAAAATATATAATATATAATCCAAATAAATAACTACATATATTATATATATATATATATATATATATATATATATATATATATAAAAGGCCCCGATCTGAGTAGCAATGGCATCATCCGTCTTTTTCAGCCCTGGGGTGGAACCCAATAAATAGCCTTCGTCTCGACTCGACAAAACCCCCCTGCCTGCAAAAAACGGTTTTAACCCAGCCTGATGAAAAGTTTTTGCCTTAAAATAATAATAATAATAATAAATAAATACATGAATAAATAAACGTTTTTGGGGATATTACTACTACAACTAGTTGGCAAGCAGAAAACTTATGTGCGAATGGACTTGATAAGCAAGGCCCCAATGGAAGCCGGTCATCTGACGGGGGGCGAGAGCCAATACATATACATACATGCATATACATACATACATACATACATACTAACATACCATATATGGCACTAATAAGCAGCTTATGTATCCGTATATAGTTGGCCAAGCTTGCCAGCCCATACGAGCTTTTTTTTTTTTTAATTATTCCTTTAATTTTTGATTTTTTTGCCCGATGGCTGTAATTCCAGGCCGCTGCTGCTGTAATGCGGTAAAGTATTTATCATTATTAATATTTTCCCACCAAGAACGTTTTACATATTGGTGATGTTTTTTTTTTTTTTTTTTTAGCGGGTGGTCACATATAGATACCAAAAAGCTAAAAATAAAAATAAATAAATAAAATTTCTAAAACAAAAAAAAAACCCTAAAAATAAGAACAGAATTAAAAAATAAACATTAAAAAAAAAAAGAGGGCAATATAAATCGCCATGCCGCGCGCCCCAGATACGCATTTCTTGGCAAAGGCGATAGGATTAAAAACAAGGTTGCGCCATGCCCGCTAATGCAACGGGGGGCGCCATTTTTAGGGGTGGCAAAAAAAAAAAAAAGGAAGAAGAAGAAGAAGAAGAAGCAATGCTGCAGAGGGCGGCTTCCGGGCCAATCACCGCAACCGCTAAAACAGGCCAAGCTTTTTTTTTTTTTTTTTTTTTTAAGATTTAGGTTGCCATAATAAACAAATCCAAAAAAAAAAAATGTTTTTTTTTCTTTTTTTTCTTTTTTTGGCCCTAGATGGAAACAAATTGTCCCCCGGTGTTTGTGACTATAAAGTTTTGAACATGAACGCCCGTTTTTATCCTTTTTTTTTTCCTAAACCCCCCCCCCCCCCAAAAAAAAAAGCCAAATACCCAAAAACCCAAAAAACCTAAAAATCAAAAAACCCAAAAACCCAAAAACCCAAAAACCTAAAAGCCTAAAATCCAAAACCCCAAAAACCCAAAAACCCAAAAACTCAAAAAATCAAAAAACCTAAAAATCCAAAAACTCAAAAACAACTCAAAAACTCAAAAACAACTCAAAAACTCAAAAATTCAAACATCCAAAATTTCAAAAACAACTCAAAAAAAACCCCAAAAAACCCTAAAAAAAAACCAAAAGAAAACTCAAAAAAAAAAACTCAGACAAGGCGCAGATAAAAACCCTGATATCCGCATACAGCAGGCAAACTCTTTTGTGTGCCCTTGACTAAAGAGCAACGATGGGGGGCATACGGAGTCATGTCCACGCGCGCATCCGCCCGGCCGGCCGGCCCCGATAACAGGGCCCGGCTACATGGAGTAATTTTTTTTGGTGTTTTTTTTTTTTGTTACCACTAAAGTAGTATTTTTTTCCACTAAAGTAGTATTTTTTATTTTATTTTATTTTTCATTTCATTTCTTTCAAGGAGGGGCCGCTGGAAATGGCCGCTGGAAATGGCCGCTAAATTAAGGTGCATGGGAGCTCCGCAAAATCTGTAGGCACTAATAAATCACCACCACCTCGTAATTGTAATCATATAGTGTGCAATATCCAGCAAAACATGTGCAGCGGAGATGTGCGGCCATTGGAGAAGGATGGGTCGGGTCTGCTCTTCTCTGCTGGCCGCCCTCTCGAAGGCGAATGCGGGACGGCAAACAAAAAAAAAAAAAAAACCCCTTTGTCGAATTTTCCTCTTTTTTTCCTTTATTTATTTATTTATTTCATTTATTTAGAAAAAGCGGTAATAAAAAAATACTGTAAATATTGTACCCTGTTTTTTGCAACTTTGTGCTGATCCGTGCAAAGTACCTCAAGGTACCCATGCTACTATACTACTGCCTCGCTATACTTGCATGGGAATAACAACGGCGTTCAAGTAATCCCGTGCTCAATCAATCAATCGATGCTCTCATACTCGCATACTGTATCCCCCCCCCCCCCCCCCCACCAGCTCGCCTATTCTGTACCTTGGGTCAACCAGGGCAGTGATAGGTTAAAAAGGTTCTATGGGGGGAGGGATGGATAAAAGATGTGCCCGTTCAAATGTGAGATGTCGGCACGTAAATTCATCCCAAAATACCGAGTAATATATGTTTTGCCGATTCAGCACGTCTTGCAAGGCGCCCACCGGGCTGCCTTCTGTTGCTTACCCTGGAAGAAGAAGAAACAAAAAAAAGTGACACGTACCAACTGGCACCCCTACATAAGGTACCTACTAAGTACCTAGTAGGTAAAAGGGCCAAGGAAACTCCCGTGCATGGACGGATTATAGAGTACAGTAGTACGTACTAGGTATGTACCTTATGCACCTGCATTATCGCCTGCCTGCGCCTATAGCGTTGCTGCGAGCCATTACAAATTTTTAGCTTCGCTGTCGAAAGTTGCCTTAGTAATACGCACAAACAATCAAAAAACTTAGTTTTTTTTTGGGTCACGAGCCCCTGCACCGAAGCAGACCAATGAATTAACCTTATGCCAAAGAGGAGCCCGGCGCTGAAACTAGTGTCCTGAATTTCAATTTTTTTTTTTTTTTCATTTTTAGAATTTTTCAAACTTTTTTTTACTTTTTTCCTTTTTTAACTTTTGTTTTTTTGTTCGTTTTGGTTCAAAGTCGGATAATCGGATCTTAACTGCGCACGCCCCCCCCCCCCCCCTCCAAAGTCCCTGCACACTGTGTCTCAGAAGCGGGCTACTCACTATACAGTACGTAGGTAAATACCTAGTAGTAAATAAAAATTTTGCGCTCTGCCCTCCCGCCTATGCTTCTTATATTTATTAGCCAGCAGTCGTTGTTGCTACTACTACCTAGTACTACTAAAGTACTACGAGTACGGTTGTCAAAGCCCATAGTAGTACTAGTACAAGGACGTGTGCACCAACTGCGCGGGCCAAATGTAACAAGATGCAGAGGCCGTCCGTCCGTTTGATTTGTGAACGATTGCCGGAAATGAGGCGCTACACACAACCGCGCTCCGTTCAATCCGCCGTGGTTACTTATTAGTTGCTATTGGTACCTACTGCCTACCTACTAGTAGTAGTACTGCTTCCAAGTTCGTATGTTGCCCTAACAATGTTATAGCCACTGGTAGCAGTGCCAACTCCCGCAGCAGAAAAAAAAAAGAATACAGTGTTACGACTAGGTACGTACTTACCACGGGGGGTTGCCAAGCTCCAAGGCTCGGCGCCATTAGCAGCACTGGTCGATGGCCACGAGACGCCCTTGCCCATTTGATGGAGGACCCCCCCCCCCCCCCCCCCTTGGAGCCAAGTCGGCAAGCACGGCATCTTAGATTTACACCAAGTTGCCTTCGGCGTCCCCACCGATAGCAAGCCATATGTAGGGGTTTTTTTTTTTTTTGTTCCTCCACAAAATTGATCAAGAGGAATGGCGAACAGAAAAGGCGCCCATATATAAAAAATGTTCGCTGCGACGCGATGCCTGGTCGGGGGCGAGGCCGCACGGGCGAAAAACGAAACCCGGGCGCGCGCGCGCGCTGCGCAAGGGCTTGAAGCGGTGGCCAGAAACTCAAAGACTCGAGCTGCGACCGCTGCCGCGCTGGTCATTACGCGCACGCCCTATGGGCGGTTTGGGTGGGATAGCTGCCGCGCCAAGCATAGTGGCTGACAACGCTTAAATTCATGCTTAAACGCGAGAGCTTGGCTCTTGGGTGGGCCAGCTGCGCACAAAGGGAAAAAAAAAAAAATTGCTGCTACTGCTGCTAATAATAATACAACAAATTTGAAAAAAGAAAAAAAAAATTGTGCTGGCAGTCATTTTCTGTTAAAAAAAAAAAAGAAAGGAAGGAAAAAAAAAAAGAGAGAGAGATAGAAAGAGAGAGAACTTTGTCCGCCTGGCTGACTTTGCCGCAGCCTCCCCACAAATCCTCCGCGCTGTCCAATGGCGACTGGTTGTTTGGGGCATGCTACCCCCCCCCCCCCCTTCCCCCCCTTTTCTCTTTTCTGGGAGAGTAGAGAGAGAGAGAGAGAGAGAGAGAGAAGAGAGAGAGAGAGAAAGAGCATTTCGTCATGAGACGGGACAACGCACAGGGCAACTAGGGGAGCATGAGGCTGGTCTTTTTTCCCAAACGTGGGCATTTCCAGAAATATGCTTCATAATGCTATTACTACTACTACTCCGTAGTTACGCGCACAATGTTGCTAGGTTCCCCCCCCCCCCCCCCCGGGAGCTTGCCCCCTCCTCCTGTTGACTAGGCATGGGGGCCCTGGTTCGCAAATCTTTGCTTGGCGAACGCTGCCTCGAAATAGTAGTACTACCTTACCACCAACTAGCTCTACGGAGTTATGGCCATGAAACATTTTAAACTTGCTCCGTTTATTACCACCACTAACAGTACTAGTGGGGCCATTATTGGCCGTTGATAGGGGGTACTTTGGTACTACCGAGGCCTCGAAAAAAAAAAAAAAAAAGGTTTGAGACAGAAACAGCAGCAATTGCGGAAAGAGATCGACCACCACCTGAGAGATTTGGAAGGTCGCCGCCAGTCTCGTGCGCTTTTCCCGGTGAAGCCAAGCCCAGTTCCAATTTCCGAAACCAGACTGTGGGATGGAAAGCGATGCTGGGAAGCCGATTAGCCGATCCAGAGGTCTAGAACCGGGGCAGCTTATCAGCGCCGCCAGCGGAACGAGCCCGCGCGGAATCGCACTGTGCGCGCTTCGCCCCTCTCCTCTCCTCTCTCTCTCTCTTTCTCTCTCTTTCTCTCTCTTTCTCTCTCTCTCTCTCTCTCTCTTTTGCTTACTAGTACTGTACTTATTCCCATGCTCCCTTGGGTTATTCCAATTAATTTTGTTTACCTCTTTATTGTTATTATTTTTAAAAAAAAAACCCTTTTCCCCTTTCGGGTTGGGTTCGTCATTTAACCTTGCAAAGCCAAGCTTCGAAAGCGCGTCTTAGCACCGAGTCCTTTTTGAGGCCGCCGGAGCCGGCCCAGGCCATTTGCTGGGGACGACGTCATAACCGGGGGGTGGAAAGGGCAACTTGGTTGTTGCTTGTTTCCTTGTGTTCTGTAATCTTCCTAGGCCCGTTCCGGCGAATTAGGGGGGCGTGTGCGCGGTTGCGCGAACACCCCCCCCCCCCAAAGGAACAAGCAAGGCTGCTGGCCGAACTCAGCCGAAATCTTGCGCGCCTTTGCTGGCGAAGCCGTGTTATGTGCGAGTGCGAGCGTATCTGTGGTCACGTCATCTGCGTTCACATGCGAGCAGAATCCAATGGTGTGGATAGGCGTGTTTGAGAAGAAAAATCCCCCAAAAATCCAAAAAATCTAAAAAAAAAAAACCAAAAAAACAAAAAGAAAAAACAAAAAAACACCTCCAGATGGCTTGTGCGGACGACCGCTCACTGTTCCCGTGTTAGTCTTCCGTGTCTTGTCCATGTATGGATTCTCCCCCCCCCTTCCCATGGGCCTAGTGCAAACATGCTTACCTCTTAACCTCGCGGGATCTGCGCAACGTATCACGCAGAGCGCTGTGTGTTACCACGACGGCTAGCAATGAGGCAGAAGCCCCCCCCCCTCCCCCCCCCCTCTCTTCCCCCCCCTCTTCCAAAAAAAAAAGAAAGAACAATTGGCCCGTGCCGATTCCGGAAAATGAAGTCTCCCTAATGCCACCAGCTCTGCTGTGTAAGGGGAGAAGGGGGGGCGCGCTTTTCTCACTTTTCCAGGGACCATCTACTAAATACCACTACAGACCTGTATTACTGTACTATACTATACGTACTGTACGGTTACCTTAGTGGCCTGTAGGTGGTGGTAGGTTAGGTATAGCAGGTAGGCTGTGCAGCTCCCGATACGCACCCCGGACTGGGCTTCTTTTTTTTGCCGTTTCGAGGCACCTGCGCGCATACACATGTACCTCCGTACCTCCGCGGCCCATTCTCGATTGTCCCCTTGCTCTGGGATAAGGCGGCATCGTGGGGGAGCCGGGCGTAAGGGAGATGCGAGTAGCACAAGATGCCGCCTTGGTGCTCCTCCTTCCTTGTACGGCTGTGGGTTGTCCAAACTTACGCGGCCACTTTCGTCTGGCTGGCCTAATCTGTATGGCTTGGGTTCGGACGACCGATGTTCTGACACGGGGCGGTTTTCTGGCTTACAACGGCAAAAAACAACAATAATCATACTGATGAAAAAAAAAAAAATACCTGTCGGGCGAAATTCATGTAGGGGATGGGGTAAGGCTGATGCTGCTCAGGCGGTGAACGGTAAGGACGACGGCATTGCCAGAGATGGTTATAAAATTAAATAACAATACTAATAATAAATAAATAAAAAAACACGAAAGAGCACGTCTCCTTTTGCGATATTCTCGCTACCAAGGACGAGTTTCTCTTGCTTTCCCTTTTTTTCCCATCGTATACCGGGGGGTTTGCTTCGTCACGGGAGGGCACCCCCCGGTATTTGGATAAAAGCGGCATGAGCATGCAATTCAAGTATTACTAATAAAGGAGGGGTGCGTTGTGTGTGTGTGTGTGTTTTTGTGTGTGTTGCAGGTTCTGCGCATCTGTCGGAAGTTCGGTCCCCCCCACCCCGAGGAAGGAGCCAAAAAAGGCCAAAAAGGGCCAAAAAAAGAAAAAAATAAAAAATAAAAAATAAAGAAAAAAGCACTTGAGATCTATGTACAGTAGCATGAACAGAGACCCACCCATTTGGCCAGTGGATGAAGAACAAATATTCTTTTATAAGAAGAGAAATGCAAATAAAAAAAATAAAAAAAATAAGAATAAAAATTAAAATAAAATAAAAGAGAGAGACAGAGAGAGAGAGACCCAAAAGGCAATCAAAGCTTCTGCTCGATCCCCCCTCATCGGCAGCTACGGCACTTGGTGCTGGAGACGCGACATGTAGAGCTCGGTGAAGAAATGAGGCCACATAGCCGCAACATCCGCGAAAGCGGCTTACCAAAGCAGCCGCTGTTATAACAACGTTGGCAGCATCGCCGAAAGGAACGCCGATGCGCCTCGGGTTGGGGGGCGCTGCTGTGGGCATAGTATGTTTTTTTTTGAACACATGGCACAGTTAGGTAGTTTCTCATCAAGCGGTTATGGCGCACTCGCTTTGCTTTTTGGCTTAGGTTCCCCTTTGGCCCTTTTCCCATGTCCACGACGGCATCAAACTGGAACACCTGCGGGAGAGAGAGAGAGGGAGAGAGATGGAGAGCATTGAAACATTTCCCACGTTCTTTCCTTTCCATGTCACCACCGTCAAAGCCTCGGAAAACGCGTAACCATGGAACCGTTGGCGGCTAAACCCGTGCCGACTTGGCCAGAATAATTGGAACTCCCCTCGGCAACAAGGGGGGAGGGCTGGAAAAAGAAAGAGAGAGAGAGAGGGAAAGAGAGAGAGAGAGAGAGAGAGAGAGAGAGAGAGATACACACACACAAACAGGCATTACAAGTACAGGAATCCAAAAAAAAAAAATTCAAATAGGTCAGCCCCAGCGACAAATGGCGCGTAACCGAGCCGCGATCAGCGGGCAAAACGGCACCGGAAAAAAAAAAGGGGAGGGGCGTGGATGCAGCGAGACCATGGCAAATGCAGCTGCTAAAAGGCAACCGGAAGGGAATCCATGTCGTGGGCTGGCGCTATACAGTGCGTGGCGGCATGCTAAGCCTTTTCGTCAGCGAGTATTGAAAATAAGCTTAGGAAGCAATTCTATAGCCGTGACCTTAATTATTATACCGGCCACTCAGAAAGCGGCCTTTTCTGGTTTGGGCGGAGCTGCAAATTACGCTTCGAAAAATCGTTTCGTTGGTTGCCTGAGGTTGTTTGTGGCTTTGCCTGAGGCAGCCAAAGGTCTGGGAGCACACCAATGAATGGAATGAACGAACGAACGAACGAACGAACGAACGAACGAACGAACGAATGAATGTATGTATGAATGATGCGAGTTGATCCCCGTCTGCTCCGTTACATACTGCACCTTCCTCCTGGGCCCTTTTTCTTCTTCTTATTGATTTTATGTGTTTTTTTTTTGTTTTTTTTTTTGCTGGTAATTGGCCATCATGACAACCCCATCCATGCCGCGCATCCCGGCAAATGCTGTCATTCTCACCCCCCCCCCCCCCCCGGGAGGCGGTAGAAGTTGATGCCGAGATATGCCGAAAGAAGGAGAAGAAGAAGAAGGAGAAGAAGAAGGAGAAGAAGAAGAAGATGAAGAAGATGAAGAAGAAGAAGGAGAAGAAGGAGAAGAAGGAGATCTCCGGACGGGGGGGGGGAGGCGAATAAAGAAACACGAGACATTGCAGGGAAACCCGGACCTTTTTTTGAGGAGCCGGACAAGACACAGACATACAAAATATACGGTGCCTTTTTTTAAATTTTTTTTTTTAATTTTTAATATTTTAAATTATTCATTTATTCATTTATAGGGTTGTGATATGATATCCCCTTGGCTCCGAACATTATTCCGCCCACTCCGCACGTAACCTTTTATCACCATCATTATTATTATCATAATTATCGTCACCATCATTTCTGGTTGCCCATTCCCATTCCCATTCCCAGTTGATGAAATTGGTAGTTTATCATATAACTCGTATCTCCCCCCCCCCCCCCCCCTTTGCCATGCCGTCTTTTCCATGGGCGGGTCTCGGAATCGATACGAACGTCGATGCCTTTGGAAAAAAAAAAAAAAAAAAAAAAAATAAACGATATTAAAAGAAAAAGAAAAAGAAAAACTCACGAAAAAAATAATAAAAAATAAACTGACATGGCGTGGCGTGGCATGGCATGGAGACGCCCATTTTTCTCCTTTCATCCTTGCTGTTTTCTTTACAGTTTGATATTGTATTTTATTAGAGTATTTTTTGTCATCATCGTCGTCGTCGTCGTTGTCATCGTTGTCATTGTTGTTATTATTAATTTTTTTTCCCCTTTCGGGTGCCTTTTTTTTTTTTTTGCATGCTTTTTGCGTCCATCTCGCTTGATCCGACCAACACACCCCCTTATCCTCCTTCGTTTAAACGCGTGACCTTTGTGCAACTCGCTCTCTCAAACCTTGTGAAACGGACGACAGGAGAAAGACCCTGAGATGATGGACCGGAGGATTCATCCAGGCGCACAAAAACAAAACAAAAAAAAAAAAACAAAAAAAAAAAACAAAAAAAAAAAGGGGACAAAGATTTGGACCGCCACCTACCTATTGAGCCAGAGGCCAGCACGACGCTCTCGCCCTTGCTTGGTTCTGCTTCTCTCTCCTTCGTCCTCTTCTTCTCCTTCGTCATCATCATCTTCTCCTTCTTTCTTCTCCTTCTTTCTTCCCTCCCCTCTCTCTCTCCGAGCTGGTACGTAACCAACGGCGCGAACAAACTTGCGGCCACTCGATTGTCGCCCCGTCCACCAAGAGGAGATACTGTACCGGTCCTATACTTTCTCCGCAGCCCAGCTTCAAATCAAATGACTCCGTATACAGCATGTTCACCCCCAGCCCTGGACCGCCCGTCGCTAACGGGCCACCACTAAAAAAAGGCCGAAATCTCACCAAAAATTTTTTTAAAAAAAATTCAAAATTCAAAAAATAAAAAATAAAAAATAAAATAAAAAAAATCCCCAGCGGCGCCCACCTGAGACTTCTCGCTGCGCACACCCCTCCCACATCCACCCCCCCTGGGCGCCATACCCCACAACGTCCCTGCGTTGACGAGCCGATTTATCCATCCATGACCAAACATCCTGGTCGAACTTTGGCTTTGCCCAACCTTAATTCTCCCTCTCTCCTCCATCTTTTTTCTTGTTCCCTTTTTTTTTTGTTTTATTTTTTTGTTTTAATTTTTCTCTCTTCTTCTTCTTCTTCTTTTTTTTTTTTTGCCTTTGAGGCTTATCATGTGTTAGTTTTAACCTTAGTTCCGAGTTGCAAGAAAAGAAAAAAAAACTTCCCTCCTTCTCGCCCGACCGCTGCCTCGCAAAAAAAACCGCCCCCCGATTCATGGTGACGACGAACGCAAAGTTCTGTTGGGGAAAAGCAAATTCTTCTTAAAGTCTGCTAGCCCGCGCTTTTCTCCTCACGGCTCTTCTTATCCTTTTGACCTTTTGTACATAAACTGCGTTTATTATAGGTAAGGTTTTTTTTTTATTTTTTTTTATAAAATTTATTTTTTATTTCCCCCCCCCCCCTTTGTCCCTCCATCTCCTGCCTTTTCCTGCCATCCTTTGCGACGATATCCGCGTGCCTCCATGACACACTGGTGACTTTGTTTCCCGAGGCTGCCTGCATGGATCTAGTGTTCCCATGCTGAGGCGTTGCTGTGCTCCCTCTGTGCTGTCGTGGTTTCCGCCTCATCATCTACCTGGGAAACCAAAAAAAAAAAAAAACAGGGTTCCGTCTACATTTGGGGGAGAGCATTGTATGTGTGTGTGTGTGTGTGCATGAGAGAGAGAGAGAGAGAGAGAGAGAGTGAGTGAGTGAGAAAATACTTTGTGTGTGTGCTCAGCGCAACCATCAGCCCTCGGTTTCGGGGCTCATGGAACCGCAAACGCATGCATCCCTTTTTTTTTTTTTTTTTTTTTTTTTGGCGTTGCAGAAGCTCGTCCTGCATATCGCCGAGCGGGCCTCAAGTCGTCAAATCAGGATGGCAAGAGCTCAATCGGAACTGTATCCCAGCGGGTAGCTCTCGAGACCAAAAACTTTTGGGGGGGCATTTATTCTATTCATTCACACAATGTGTGACTCTGCTCGGCGGGTCTGCCAAAGGCTCCTCCTGTGTGCGCTTGGGCCGAGGGGCGGTACATATATATATATATATATGTGCAAATGAATCCTCTGCGCGTGGCTCAACACGGCAACTTGGCTGCCTTTGCTCCCATCTCGTTTTATCCTCTTTCTTTCCTTTTTTCTGCAGTCGACATTATTATTTCCCACTTGTCACTTTTTTCTTTCTTTCTTTTTTTTTTGTCCGCAACGTCCCTGGCCCTGATGAGCTAAACTCGTATCCCGCAGCTCTATTGCGCAAGCAAGAAAAATCAAAGTCAACTTCTATTGGTGTTGATCTGCTGTCGTGTCTGACCGCGGAGAGCAAAAGTCTGGAAAAACCCTTGGGCTAGCGAGAGAACGCTCTAGATTCGCGCTCGCCTTGCGTGATTCGGTCCTCCATCCAAGTCTCTCGTCTGGGGATATATATACTCTGTCCGTTGGGTCGGACCTTGGCACATGTACAAGCCAGATTCAATAGCGTCGGAGAAGATGGAGACGTACCGCGGCTACGTACGGACTCCCGCCGATGCCATCAAGCTGTTCGAGGCTTGTCGGCTGGGCCTTCTGCCTCGAGTCCAGCGACGGCTTTCCGAAAAGGAAAGGCAATCCATCCGATCTGGTTCGGTGTTTGTGTGGGATGAGCGGGAGGCTGGAATGAGGCGATGGACAGACGGCAAGTCATGGAGCGCCAGCAGAGTATCCGGCAGCTTCCTGACGTACCGCGAGATGGAGGGCAAGCGAGGCGGTGGCGGCGGCTTCGGCGGGAGCAGACGGGGCAACGGCAAGACGCCCGAATCCGGCCGCGGCAGTGACGAGGATCACGACGATGGAGAGCCCGAGGGCTACCGATACAAGGCCGACGGCCTCATGAAGCAGTCTTTCAGCATCACAACCTCGACCGGCCAGCACCTCCACCTGATTTCCTACTACTCGCGGCCGCAGCCCGGCCAGCCCGAGCTGCCCCAGCCAACCGCCGATCCGAGCCTGCGGGGAATCGTCCCGGTCAAGGGCATGTATCCCGAGTCGAGCATGGGCGAGACAAGCCAGACGCCGGCCCTCACCAGGGCGCCGATGCAGCAGCCGTCGTACATGATTGCTCCCCAGCACCACCCTCACCCGGCGCATCAGCCGCCGTACGCGCCCCATTTTGCGCAGTCGGGTTACGGCTGGCCTCCGTCGCCGGTCGCCACGCCCCCCTACGGCCATTACGCTCCTCCCGCTCCTTATCCTCCCGTCGGCCACCACCTCCCGCCTCCGTATGCCTCGCAGGCTCCGCCGCCGCCGCACCACGCCTACACGGCGGCGCCGCCGCCGCCTCCACCACCCCCGCCGATGCAGCATCACTACACACACGTCCCGCTGCCCGCTTACGAGCGCACCTCGCTGCCTCCCCTGCAAAACGCCCCGAAGCCCCCCCCCCTGCCCCCGTACCACGTCCAGCAGTACTCGCAGGGGCCGACCCCGCCGCGCATCCACGACTCTCCTCACCAGCAGACGCTGCAGGCGGCTGCCCAAGCTGCCATGGGAGACTCGCGGATCATGTCCGACAAGAAAGCCCAGGGGCCTCTCCCGGCCCTGGGCGCCGTCCCCAGCGGGCCCTCCGCTCCCTCGCACGGCGGACTGCACACGCCCCCCACGCGGACGCTGAGCGCTAGCCCGCCGCAGAGCTCTCATCTGGAGATGCACAGCTCGAGCGGCAACAGGGCCAGCTTGTCCGCGCTGCTGCACCCCACGCCGCCTTCAAACGCCGAGGCCGTCCCCATTGGCAGCGCCCACAGCAGCCCGAGGACCGCCAGCATCGCCATGGCGGAGAAGGGAGGCGCTAGCGAAGATGCGCGAGCCTTGAGAATGCTTGATCGCAAATTCTGCATCTAGAAACAGTGGCCAGCTGGGCTGCTCCCTTTTTCTCTTGTTTATCTCTCTCTCTCTCTCTCTCTCTCTCTCTCTCTCTTTCTCTCTCTCCCTTTTTTTCTTCTTTTTTTTTTCTTTTTTTTCTTTTCTCTTTCTCCCCCCCTCCCCCTCCCCCTTTCGTTTCCCTTTCTTTTTGAACCCTTCTCCACCTTTTCACATAGAAACATTAGGGATTTGGGAGGCTACGCAAGTTACGAACCGTGATTTTTCTTTTTTCTTTTTTCTTTTTCTTTTCTTTTTTATTCATCTGATGCATTGCTCAGGCGTCCTGGCGCGGTACGACCCCCATTGGGCTTGTGAACTCCACATCACTTGCTGCTCCAACACACGGGGAAGGTTTTTTTTTTCTTCTTCATTTGTGCACATATCTATCAAAGGCTGGGCTGGTGAGGACACTGGGAAATAGCCGATGGGACTTTCGGCTTTTGTGTTGGCGATGGGGAGAAACTTGCTTCGCTTTGGTTTTTTTGTTCTCTTTTTTTTTTGTTCGGGGTTTTTTTTTTCTTGTATCGTTTTGCGTATATACTTGCGGTAGTTTGAGTGAAGAGCGTATTGTTATTATTGTTATTATTTTTTCGCCCCAACATTTCATTTACAGGACCACGTTGGACAGTATAGGTAAAGGGAACTTTTTAAGTACCTGTCGGCTCTATAACATGCTTGCAGAGTTCAAAACTGGTACTTACATGTGGTGGGAGTTTGACGAATTGTATGTGCCCCTGAAAAGGGGGTGTGCGCCTCTTCGAAAGGATGCGGATGCATCAAAAAACTGTTGGGTCTAACGCGATGATGATGAGCTGTAAGTTAGTTTATAATCCGGCTTATTCATTTCCTTCCAATCAATATATATATATATATATATATATATATATATATATTTTATCGCAACAAACTCCCCCATGGATATTAAAACAAGGTTGCGGCATTCGTCGCAAATCGCTTATTAAGTTTATACATGATCATTGCTTTGTTTTTGCGCCCTCTTTTTTTTTTTTTTTTTTTCTAAAATAACGTTTTGGTTCGAATTTGAGAAGCTTTTAGATTTGGACCTGGTTACATAATTTCCTTTTTTTTTTATCATTTATTTATTTTTACTTTTACGATATAACCGTTTTTGTTGCCGAAATAAATGAAAATTTAAAAGGGTAAAAAAGAGTTTGTAAAAATACACTGTTCGATAAGAGCGAGATATAGAGATAAATTGGATAGAAGCATATTCTGGTAGTGTAATATGTGGAGTTATCGAGAGGCCGCGTCATCCCCCATTTTGGGATGATTTAATACCATCCACATTTGGCCAAACTTGTGTGAGCCCACGGCAAGGAAATGCCGAGTGGAGGGGGAGAAGAGGGAGGGAAGGGAAGGGAAAGGGAAGGGATGGGAAGGGAGGGGGGGGGCGTTGGGTAATTTGCACCAAGGAGCGTTTAAACGGGGAAATAAGTTCTGGGGGATGGAGGGGGATTGGAAGGGGGTAACCTTAAAAACACAAAAAAAAAAAAAAAAAAAAAACTTTGATGCAAGTTTGCTTGCTGCCTTTATTTATATCGATAGGCCGTTCAATATCAGAGGTTTGAGCGTGATGGTGAGATTGGATTGATTGATGCATAACGTGAAGGAAAGAAAGAAAGAAAAAAGTAAAAAGAAGAAAGAAGAAAAAAAGAAAAAAAAAAGAAAAAAGAAAAAAAGAATGTAAGCATGGGGCGGATAATGATACATGCAAGAGGTCAGCTTGGGAGACTCCAAAAAACGTTCTGAGGAAAGAAGTTATTTTTTTTTATATGGGCAAGTCGACATATGGCTTGTCAAGAAAGCATATTATATATATATATATATATATATATATATATATATATATATAAAAGGGGGACAATAATGAAAGAAGAAGAAAAAATAATAAATAATACGAAATTTAAAATTTTTTTTTATTTACAACAAAAAAAAAATTAGAGCGCCGTTTATCATCTCGGTTTTTGGAAATATATATATATATAGGAAGAGCCCGATGCGGGGGTCGAACCCGCAACCTTGAGATTTGCATGAGGAACGTGTGTGTTGCAACTCTCTGTAAGAGTCTCACGCTCTACCGATTGAGCTAACCGGGCGGCACCTGCCAATCTTTTGCGGCTTTCCCGCTCCTCTCTTCCTCTTTCAAGGGCGCTTGTTTTTCCGCTGGGGAAAACCAACTCTGCCGCTCTCTTGATGCTATGTATGTTAGGCGCTGCGGGAATGGCATAGCAGTGCTAGAGGTTGAAGCAAGCCCGTAAAATAGCAAGCAACTCTGGGGTTGTTACGACAGTAGACTGCTCAGACGGCTATCCAAAAAAGTTTGCACAGAAAGGAAATAATTTTTTTTTTTTAAAAAAAAAAAGGCTTCTTCTCGTGTAGCGGTTAGTTCACTGTAAGCACTCCCGATGTCTTTCCAGATTTTTTTTTTTTTTGGGTTGTCAAAGCCCCCATTGAAGCGCCGTTTCTCGCACGGATTTTAAGCGTGCCATAAATTAGATCCTTTTTTCTATAAATCGCCAATGTTGGGTGAGGCAGTTGATACATGATAACTTGATAAGCTTAGGTATTCACGTGGGGCGGCAAAGATGCTTGGCCTAAAAAATTCCCTTAATCATAGACCAGCCTAAAATTATATAGGTACTATATATATATAGGTATTACATATATATATATATATATATATATATATATATATATATATATCGTCCTGGGAAACAGAGCAAGCGATCTATTAATTAGTGCGCTTATAATAAGCGGAACGAATTAAAAAAAAAATTTAAATTTTTTTTTCAAGTGCCAGAAAGCTCAAAGATCGTTTACCAACTTTGTTCTGTAGCTGATGACTAATGTACCCCTGTGATCTGATGCCTAGGATAAGCCCTGGATACGATACCAGTATTATAATAAAGCCCAGCTGAGAAAGGATGAAGCCCCTCTTGCTTCTCAAATAAAACAAGAATATTTCGACTTTTCAAATTCATCCCCATGGCTGCTGATAAATACCCTTCTTCCATACCCCCCCAGTACCCTGTTGAATTACAGAGGCTTTATCTGCTAGAAAATATAGCTTCGTACAGACTGTTGGATGAAATGGGCGAGAAAAAAAGGAATGCAAGGTAAAAGTGAGAGTAAAAAGTAGTAGTTGTAGTTGTCTAGTCGAGACGAGAAATCCAAGAGGTCGAGATGTCGAGAGACGGGGAGATTGTACTATATATGGGACATTTTCCAAAGCCCGTGGCAAGTATTCGCCCTTCCAAACTAATATATAGAGTGTCTGTCTGTACCTCTTGAAAGCTTCAATCAAATACAAGGACATGCTCTTTAAACCATGGCAAGTAAACATCCCTCCCCCAGGCGGTAAGCTCCCGAACACCAGCAACGGCAGCATAAGCTCCCTTTATCGTCCTAGTTGTCCCAAAAGCGGTGTCTGTACACAATGCTGTAGTTTTTTTTTTTGTTTCGTCATATGTAGAAAGCACCGGAAGCCATCGATAGCCACTGATGATAATACCTGGGATAAAGGCAAGGGCTGATAATGCTGCAAGTTTCTCCTTCTCAAAGTCTCCCCGATCTTGAGCTGTAGTTGGTTCATCAAGACCTTGGGCTATCCGTTGTTGAAGAAGCTTCTCACCAACGGCCCATTCTAAAAAGTTCCATTGTGCGGCATGCCATATGCCCATCTGCAGCTTCGCCTTCTCTAGTTCTGCAACAGGCTTCTTAGTCTCAATGCTCAGTAGAAGGGGATCATATCGAATCGATGCAAAGTCGGTATGGTTAATAGATTGGGTAGGATTCATGCGGGCGAATTTCTTTATGGCCGATGTCCATTCTTCATCATCCACAAACGAGCGGAATATGCAGTCGTCAATCATCCTGGCCGTAGAAGCCACTGGTCTGAATTCTTTGTGTAGCTGGGCCGAGGTACTGTTAGGTGATACGAGTTAGCAGCCATAGTACCGCACTTTCTTTTTTGAGGTCATGAAGCTTGCCAGTCTGTAGCACCAAATTCGCCAATCGGTCCCGTAAGAGGATCTTCGAAGATCATATCGAGCAGTCTTAAATTGACAGCGCCATTCCAGCGGGACTCATTATCATTACGAGTGCCAACTTGAATCGCTTTTCTGACTATTTCGTCCATCTCATTCAGAGATGGAATCCGGCCAGGCAAATCATCATCAGGCGCACTTTCTGGCCTACAACACGACTTTAATTTTTCATACACGTCGACTTTGTTTTGACATTTTTGCAATTGAGCGTTCGCCTGTGGTAGAGAAGTCGCTTGTTGTAGAGTGGCCGCCTGTTGTAGAGTGGTCGCCTGTTGTTGAGAAATCGCTTGTTGGAAGCTATGTGGTAAAATATTTTTATTTTCTGCGAAATCTTCCAAAGTTTCATATAACTCTTTCGCAGCCACGGGCACGGTGTCTATAACAAGTTCGGCATATACTATCGTATCGTCCAGACTTGAGCTCATCATTTGTTTTTTGGGCGACGATGATCTGGATGCAGAGAGAGATCTGGCAAAAGATCTAGAGAGGGATATCGAAGTCGAAGAGCTTAAAAAGTTGACAACTGCCGGTCGAGGCGTTGCTTCAACACCGATCGGCGTATCTACGGGCTCTAATCGGCGTTTCTCTGCAGTTGATGTCATGCTGTTGGAATCTGTGCTCATAGAGCTAGATGGAGGACTGGCAAGGCGGCTGCTAGATGCGATCCTCTGCTTTCTCTTGCGTTCTCGGATCGCATCTGAAGGTAGGGAATCGTCGTGCTGTACAGGTTCTTCCGCAAGGCTGCAAACCCAAGAAATGATCCTGCTGTCGTCCATGGCCTGTACACTCTACAAATAAAGGATTGGAGGTAAAAAAAAGGCTACTTGTTTTACGACGGCAGGACGTAGAATAGCGAGTACGCAGCAAGTACATGCTTCAGCGTTGGCCTGCCAACAGCCCCATAATTTCCTTTACTTGTGTGTACGATATGGGACAAGTACAGAGTACTACTAACTTTTAATACTGGGTGGTAGGTGGTACTCAAGTGATGCATGTATAAGAGAGAGCCGAGATCGGTGGAGGAGAGAAAAGAGAAAACGGCTACGACAGCTCTGTTTATTATACAGAGTATATAATAACTAATAGACCAGGAGAGGTTAAGGCTATAAGGAAGCAAGTGCCTCCAATGCTTTACTTATAGTTATCCAAATCCAAATATGGCAGACTTTTTGAAGCCGAGATACACTCGGACCAAGCAAATCTTTGTTCGCCGGATCATCCAGAGCCCGTTGGTGCTTTTGGTGATTCAGTTGCGTTCAAGCCTCAAACAGGGACCAAATTCATTCAATGATTGACTCTTATCAATTTGTCCGCCGGCGCCGCTGAATTCGGGTTTTTTTTTTTTTTTTTTTTTTTTTGCCAAGCTGCTCGTTCTTTTCATCCAGTGGTTTGTTCGTTTGCTATTCTCCGTTTGCCGACAGAGATGGATCCGAAAACAAAAACCCGATTCACTTCACCCTTCACAAATCATCCTTGTTTTACTGCCAAAAAGCTCTTTCTGTTGAGCACAAATTTCTTTTGTTTAAGCTATTTCATCAACAGACGGGGAGAATCTAGAATTGCTAATTTTCTTTTTCTTTTTCTTTTCTTTTCTTTTCTTTTCTTTTCTTTTCTTTTCTCTTCTCTTCTCTTCTTTTCTTTTCTTTTCTTTAGAATTAGGTCTTTCAAGAATGGATGTCCTCGCAGTCCTCGAAGATCTTGCTGCCAATGTCACGACCTTGGGCTTTGTCTCCTCCTCCCCATCTTCTTCCTCCTCCTCCTCCTCCTCCTCCTCCTCCTCCTCCTCCTCCTCCCCCTCCTCCCCACACGTCTCCTACTTTGATCGGTTAACGTGGCAGATCTTATTCGGCCTTTCGTCCGACGAAGCAGTCAAGGCAATCAGCGACTGGAGAGCCGACTTCACCCGCCAGCCCATCTCGCAAGCAGCATGGCTTCTGGTGAAAGGGGAAAAGGAGGCTGAGGGATTCAACAAAGAATCCTACCATTATAGCCTATCCAAGGCGCAGAGGTCGCGTACGTTCAACAACGGGGCAACGACGACTACGGATAAGGAAGCCAACTACCTCATCAAGCTGGAATGCAACTCTCTCCCATCCGCGGAGTCGGTTGATGTAGTTCGTTACCTCCCCGAAAAGCCAAACACCTTTACTAGCATAGACGACGATGGAAACGCAAACGAATTTTGCCTGCTCTCTAGCCGCGAAAGGGCAGAGTTCCTGAGCGCCCTATCGAAAGCTCACCCTTCCCACCAACCAGACTTGATCCCCGTGTCCGTTGCGCCCAAGAATCTATCCCCAACATCTCTCTATCCGACGCTTGGGGTCGATACTACCCTGCCGCAGTTCCGGCAAGACCAGCGGCAGAGGGGTTCTTCTCCCTCTCCTCCTCCCTCTTCTCCTCCATCGCCCGTCCGACCAGCGCAAGATGAGTATCCCGTTTGGTACTTCTTCTATGGCACTCTCACCAGCGCCAACATCCTCTCTCGCGTCATCGGCGTAAGTAGCGGGGAGAAAGAAAACGCCATCCAATACAAGCGCGCCCGTGTCCGGCGAGGACGGCTATCCATATTGGGGGGAAAATACTTGGCGCTGGTGGATGCGGATGGACGTTCAACAGTCGGCGGATGGGCATACCAGGTGAAGAACCAGAACGAGGAGGATTCGCTTCGAGTTTACGAGACGAGGAGATATGAAGTGGTCAGGTGCAACATCGAATTCATCGATGGGAATGGAAACGGTGGCTCGGTCCACGGGCTTACTTTCAGGCTCGCTTAATTGTATGCCGTCCTGTCACACAGCTTTGGTAAGTGTTTGCTACGCCCGTCGTGTGTCCGAATCTAAAAACCCACGATCGTGAGACGCAACCATTTGGTGCTCAGCTGCTCGGCCAAGTGACAAGCATCGCTGCCTCAGTTGTTGCCTTGTATCCCTGCCGGCGTCGTAGGGCCGTTGAACAAATTCGTAGCCTTCAAGCTGACAGATCCAAAATCATCTGTAAAGGGGATCAGCGTGCCACGAACCAACCAGATGGTAAACAGCTTACAGCCCTCGATGTAGTATCAAAACCGGTATTCCTGTTGATAGATACTCGGAGCTCTCAAGCACTTTCGGCATATCTTTGAAGCGCGTATTGTGCATCATAATGGCAGGCCTGGACCACACGCCGCGGTACTCGAGGATGCACGGAGCGCCGCCATTGGCCATCTCTCGGACCTGCACTACATGCCTCTCCGCCTTGTAGCTGTTGAGGAGAAGCCGATCCCCGCATGCGAGATTCAGATGGGAGGTGTCGGTTTTTGTTGCGGCGATGCCGGTATGGAGAATCAGCTGTTTCTTCCGAAGCGCCCATAGGGCCTGGCTTGGTTTTCTATGCTTTTGACAAGGCCTGCGTGTGTCCCCGTCGCCCAGACACTCCAGGCAATCGCACGTCGCCAGCCCAAAGATGGCGCACGATTCCGTGTCCTCTAGAATCGGAATCCACGATTTCCCCTTATACCATGATCTATCAAGCTTGACCCCCCTATCGGACGACCCGTTGGGCTCGGGCCACCAGAGCAATAGGTTCTTATTGTCATCAACGCGTGCGCACTGCGTCGCTTCTATGAAGGTCTCGAGGACTTTGGTGAACACCTCAAGTTGAGCTGGATCATGGCGTCCGAGCTCAGTCCAGGCGGCAGCAGCCTCCTCGTTGGAGACGGCTTGTTGAATTCTTGCGATGGCGTTTCGGTCAAGCTGCTGAGCGTTGGATGCGGCGTCGCTCGGAGTCGCGGGTTGAAGAAAAGACAAGAGCAAGGACAAAAACTGCCAAACCGTCCAAGCCTTGACCTTGTCTTGCGTTTGAGCACTGGACGTCGCGTTGATCTTGGACTGAAGGTAAGATACGACCCTGTCGTTGAGGAGAGCTCTGAGGGGCACTCTTCGCGCCACACCCGTGCAGAGGCTCAACTCAAGTCCCCATGGGGCATTGAGAACTGTCAGATCGTGGGGGACTCTGTTCCACTGCTGAACTTGGCTGCCCTTCATGAAAGTCGGGTCGAAGCGCTGTTGTGTGAGGCTGCCCGAGACTCCTACGCCGGCTGGGGCCATGGGACCGCCGCCGAGGCTCGCGTTCGCTCCCCCGGCTCTAGCAACGGTCTTCCAGCCGCCCGGATGAACCCGGAGGTCAACCAGACCGCCGGTCAATGCGTCCTCCCGGTGGCCGTCCTTCAAAGTACACTTGGGATTGGCGGTAACGGCGCCGATGACCACTTGTCGGTCGAGCTCGAGGCATGACGCGGGAAATGCTCTGTCGCTATCGACCGCTGACCAGTGGAGCATCAAGTCGGGTGACGAGGGAGACGAAGAGGATGCCGTGTTCTCAGAGAGAAAGCCGCCCATCATCCACAGTTTGAAAGACCGCGGCTCTTCTTTGTCGGAGAACACGATGCTCGCACCCCAGATGTCGAAGATTTGGGAGAGTCTCGCTTGGACGTCGTATCTCCTCGGAGACGCGGCGATGGGGTTGAAACGGTTCGGACCCGTTGTTCCCGTCAGGCATTTTCCGTCGAGGCAAAACATCCACACCGGCCTATGCAGCATATCTCCCAGGCAGGAAAGTTCAACCCTCTCGGCGATGACGCTTGGTCCGGTTGGCGCTGCGCCCAGGAGGCGGAACTTTTCGACCGTACGAGATATGTGAGGCGTGGAAAATTCGGAGCAGTGACCCCGACAGAACGTGGCGAGCCCGACGGAGAAGACTTGTGCGTGCAAGGCGGCCATGTGCAGTATATAGGGGGCAATGCCGTCGATTCTCGTGGATTGATAGAGGAAAAAGACTGCTTCGTTCTCGCTGCCGAACAAGTCTCTGAAGGTGCCCAGAGTCCAGTTGCATACGTCGGACCTCCACGTCCGATTTTGGAGAACCGACTCGGGTTTATCTGTCGTCGCCAGAGGCTCGCTCAGCAGTCTGGCGAACCGCGAGATGCTTTCAAAGGCTATCTCGACGGCAACGAGCCTGTCGGAGCTGCCCATCTTGACGAAGATGGGAAAGGAGTTGCAGCAGCCGTTGAGCTTGTTCAGCTCCTCCATGGCGGCAAGCAGCTCTTTCAGGATGCCAACGCAGTATCGCAGCAGTTCCGGGTTCCAAATTTCCTGCTCAGAAGGTTGGTAGAAGAAACTAAAGGGGCTCGCTCCCCAGTAAAGATCCAGACGGCCGGAGAAAAGGGTCGCATTGTCTACCGCAGATTGCTGCCACGCAGCAGGCTCACCGAGCCACGGGCCTACGTTTCTGAACAGCTCTCTGCTGAGCGTATCTAGGAGCCATTGGTTCCATCGATAATGCTGCTGGTAAAGCTCGAGTGCTGCCGGGAGAAATGGGATTGCGACTGCGTTGTGTGGCGCACGCCGCCTCCGCGGATCCTTTGAAAAAAATCATCAATTATTATACCGTTTGGCGGTACAGCTTTTGGACGTGCACGTACCTGCGGGTGGTCGAACGGAGTGTCGGTCCACCAGCTGGAAGGCTGAGAATAGACCTTGAGTCCGTACATGATGGAGACGCAATCGCCCTGGAAGCTGACTGATCCGAGGTCGTTCTTGATCGAGAGCTTTGGATGCAATACACCACCGATGCCACAATGCTTGAAGACGGCTTGTTCTCGGAGAGAAAAGATATCAGGGGTATCGGTGTTCGTTGCCGGTGAGATGGGCTCGGGCTCATGATGGCGGGATAGAAGCTTTCGCAGCAGTTCTCTCAGTTGGGGGAGGTTGTGAACGCATTCGCGACTACAATGGCCCAGGCTCTGGGGCGTCTCCTTGAGCTCTGGTTTCTCTCTCCAGGCGTAATCTTGGGCGTAATCTCTGTCATCCACGTCCTCCATCCATGCCACGTTTTCCGTGTCGATCATGGCCTTGGCAATTTCGACATTGGGGATGTCGGAGTTTTTGAGGTCCACCACCCAAGGATAGATTCTACTCACTTTTGACTCGTCTTTGTCAATTAAGATTTCCAACTCTTCATCCTTCCCTGAGGCTGCGAGAGACCTTGCATCTTTCGTCATTGTGAAGAAACTCTTTACGAAATCCATCGCGGGTGCTCTCGACGCTTTGTGTCGATAAAGTATTGAAGAATCACGTAAACCTACTACGTCAGCCATAAGGCTCCGATCAACCAAGCGTAATTGCTTTTCTTGGAAAGCCTCGAGGAGATCTTCACCTCACACTTTAAAGGAGAAGAGGGGAGCCTTTTGTACCAGAGGCAAAAAAAACGTAAGAGCATGTTGTTACAACCACATGTGCGTACACATGTATGGGTGGCACACTGGGAGCAATTTAAGTTTTGAGTTATGTTTATGTGAATGTGAAAACAAAAACGGAGTGTTGGCTTCCAACAAGCTACGATACAGTAGGTTGCCTTTCCCCATAGTTCATAGTCGTCGCGATATTCAGCCCTACAGCTCTAGCTGTCTTAGTCTGAAGGAGCTGATATCCCCTAGCCTCTCACTCTCCCCTGCCTTGGGGGGGAGGTTCGTTCTCTGGAGACGATGGACAAGGCCGAGTGGATGGGGCAAAGCATGTCCAAGGAATGCGGATTCCAACTAGCGCCTATGGTTACCCTGGCTGAGATGAAAGGTAAACCACCTCTCGCGGAGAGTTGCTACGGGTGACGTGAACAGGCGCCATCTGACATGTTACAGCAACCGAGCAATAAGCTGTCCCAAAGCTGGCTGGAATGAGGCGTTGAAGTATATCAAGCGGCACACCTCTGCTCTGTTTACCTTGGCCTCGTAAGGTGAACTCGCTACAGTTAAGGTTTCGGCTACTTGTGTGTGGCTTGTGCCAACTGCTTCTTTCAATATGCGAGTAATTTTCATTGCCGCTTTGGTTGTGCTTGTTATTTATTTGTTTATTTATTTATTCAGCTCTACACCCTGTGTAGTTTTTTGTCTGGCGATATTAACTGGAGGCGAAGAACAACTTAAACCTACCAGCGCATCCATCACCTTCATAGGCTCCTCCGCGATCTGAGTTTGGGGTTACAACTATGAAAGCTTATTATTGGGAAGAAACTTCAAGCTCTGGAAGCCCCAGACTTTCCAGTTTATGTGGAAATCAGTTCAGCTCTGGTTGTGAAGTAACAGTTAGTTTTAATCCCAGCCCTCCTAAACCTTGTCAAGACTCTTTTACCCGCCCATTAGCAATTGCATAGATTTTGACAGCTAGGAGCATCCCAGTTTATTATTGACATCATTTACATGTAATGTCTTGGTTCGAGTGCATGTGAAATGACATAACATTGCAGATGAGGAGGCGTAGGGCGGTTAAACTTAATCGAGCCCTTCACCGTTTACCACACCCATTACTCCTACAACCTATAACGCTTGCATGGACAATTACGGCTTCTGGCTGCTTCGCTATTGGGATTATGTCTTTTCGATCGGCATGCCGTAGTACCGGGAAGATGATGCCATGATGCTGGCAACGTATCTTCTCGGTCCAAGTGGCACATCGTTCCCTCCTTCAAGGAGAGGAGATTGGTGTATTAATTGTACCCAAATCCTTGGGAGTCGAAGGCAGGAATGACTATATGCTGGCGATCTGAAGCAAAGAGGCGAAGGAGCTTTAGTAAAAGACAATGGAAGTTTTTGCCAAAGGCAACAGAACACCAATCCATATGGCGGCTTCACCAACAGCATCCAAGACATGAATGCGGGTCTCATGATGGCTATGATACATTACATACGCTGGATGGGTATTCCGCCGGAGTCAAAACAAGATGCTTTTGTCGCAGACACCGGAGAAGTTGAAATCAGCATCGCGACTTTGCATGAAGCGCCTAGCAAAGCTTGTACTCCCCGTCGAGTCATGGGTTCATGGCTATGTAAAATTCCAAGAAGCAGGCCAAAAGAATGGCATAGAATAAGCGAAGCCATCACGGCGTTTGGAATTTCATGTAAACATCCTAGGATATTATGCACGTACATACATTTCAGAGAAGATGAGTCCTGCCTCCCCGGCAACCGTTGTATGATGATAGCAGTTTACAGATCGGGAGAGGTAATGTAACTGAGGCAGTGACAATAAGGATGTCAAGCTGAGTTACTCCGTACACACGAGAGAGAGAGGAGCAATTAAACACCTCAGGTTAAAAAAAATAGCATTCAAGGCGTACATGAAATTTCATGCTAATTAGAGAGAGCGGCTTGAGCTGACTTGCCTCGCCCGAATGCCCTTTATCAATAATAAGGATCACCAGAAGATGTCTTTCCCCAACGCCCCTTGTGTGGTGTGGATGGATAAGGCGTGTTATTTTGGCAAGGAGTGGATGTTCATTGGTTGATGACAAACTGATCTCACGCCAAAATCGCCCCTTATTTTCGGTATTCGAGAGAGGCTTGTTATATATAGGTGCTACTTGCGACTTCAAATCCGAGAAATTGTATAGCATCTGATCCCGGGAAATGTTGATCCAGGCATGGATGGGTGTTTGCCTATGGGATCACCAGGCAAAGCCGGTGTTTGATCCCGTGTTGCCTCCCGAGAGCAAGCCAAGCTTCTACCATGGCGGTCAAGCAGATTTCCTCCCTCGCTGTTATACCACGGTGGTTTGAGCAACATCTCCACCCGTAGCCGCATCAACAATCCCCGATTTCACGGGTGAGGCCTTGCTCTCGATGGTGGCGTTGGCGGTAGTACCAGGGGATGTCGTTTTAGGAGGCGAAAAGGTGAGGCGGTGCCATGGATGAAAATCGTTGCATCGATGTCAAAACTTTTCTCGAGGGGCTTGGAGTCGTATTTTAGCGCTGAGTTTTGGAACTTTGTATAATAAATTAATAGGACGCAGATGATGCGACTGCAAAACGATGAGGCTGAGAACCCGGCAATGTTGTAAACAAGGTTTCAGCCGGGACAAGCCGGTGCGTCGTGGACTTGAATGGCAAGGGAAAGGTGGCATTTTCAAGCTTTTTTTTTTCTTTTCTTTTCTTTTCTTTTCTTTTCTTTTCTCTTTTTTTCTTTTCTTTTCTTTTCTCTTTTTTTGTTTCGTTTTCTTTTTTTTTTTTTTCATTCTTCTATTCATTTTTCATTTCCCTTTTTTTTTTTCCTTTGAGGCGTCGACTTGCGTACGTGACGCACTGATTGCCTTGTCGCTCTTCTCCCATCTTCCTTCCATCTTCCTTCCTCTTTCCCTTCTTCTCTCCTTCTTCTCTGTTTTGCTTCTTGGATCCCTGATCAACTCGGTGGCACTCAGTTTCTCATCCACCGTTCGAACCATCAGAAGCACCATGCAGCCCATCCATCCTTTCTGCCGGGATGACGGCGAGGAGACGCAGCTAAATTCGTCCTGCCTCCTCCTGAATATCCCTACCGAGATCTTTCTCCTCATCGCCAAATACCTCCCACGACACCAACAATCCATTCTCTCGCAAACCTGCTATCCCTTGCGCCGTCTCCTCCTCGACAGCGACGGGGCCTGCAACGATATATCCCGCACTCTTCTGCCAGGCAAGCTCGACGAGGAGCAGCGGCTAGATTTTCTCTTTTGCCTGGCCCGCAGTCGCCCCGGATCCTGGGTCTGCGATATCTGCGTCAAGCTTCATCGCGTTGACCTACACGACGTTCCGGCGAGGCCTCGTCCCACCCGCTGTTACAGATCATTGGTTAGCAATTGCAGCTACTACCGTCACGGGTACGACATGCACCACCGACATTTCCAGCTCATGTTGAAATATACTCGCCTGCTGGAGATGGAGGATAACTCCGAAATACGTCGGTTGAGGAGCAAATATCGAAAGCACCTCAACCGCCTGATGGAGCCGTTCTCGGAACCACTCCATTCGTTTAGATATGGCATGTACGGCCAGATGAAGGGATCTTACTGTGCCTATCCAAAGGTCGTCGACGGGCGACTTCTCATCCACGCGACCTGGACCTATCACAACGACCCTGAAGACGTAGCACACGCGACCTCTATGGGAACGCTTTGCCTATGTTTACACCAGGCCATGGTTCCCAATCTGCCCTGGGTTTTGTGTCGGTTGACGCCAATCGCGAGAAGCGATGACGACCTTCTGATGGCCCAGACGCGCTGTAATCCCTCCAGGGTCCTCGAATTCACCATTCTCGAAGCTTTCTTGGCGGTGGGGAAAGAGACTCGCGGCTTCTGCCCCTTTTGCGAGACGGATTTTTCCGTTCAGGTCTCCCCCAAAATTGCCACGGTGCGCGCATGGCATAACCTTGGGTCCGAGGTCACAATCTCGAGCAACGACCCCTGGAAGTGGCAGACGAATCGGCACAGCCGCGATGGCGTTTATGCTCAGCCCGGAAGCGTTCGACGGTTGTACTGCCAAGCGGGCAGCGCTCAAAATTATGCGCCCTGAGGGATCAAACGCCGAATCGTCGTGAATGTAGAGAGATGGAAAGGCTGTGGCAACGGCAACGTTCTGTTGCGCGTCATTGCGTCGTTGCTATTCTGCGATACTTGGGAATCTTGTTTGGGTAATAAATCTAACCTCGCTTCCGACCCCGAACGAGAGAGATGGAGCAGTACGATGGTAGTTATTTTACATCCCTATCCATCTTATGTAAACACATATATCAATGGCCTTTGTTTTTCATACCAATTTTTTTTTTTTTGAAAAAAAAAAGAAGAAGAAAAAAGAAGAAAATTCATTTATGAATTTATTCAGTTTATTGATTGATTGATTTGTAAACAAAAATATATATATTATTATTTTCCCTTTTTTTTTTCCTTTTAGATTAACCAACCTCAAAAAACGAAGCTTCTATCAAACGATCTTCCAGAAAATTGCCCACGAATCGGATAAGGGATTAAAGTATTTCCGATTCCCGCTCGACGAACACCCCCGAACTCCAAATGCTAAAGAGAGAGAGAGAGACAGAGAGAGAGAGAAGAGAACCTTGCTCTCAAAAATAATATGGGCAACGCGATTCGAATAGCAAAACTGCCCGAGCATTTCGCATCTCCACACGACTCCGGGCCATTTTGAAGCGTTTTCGGCCAATTGACTCGGGCAAAGGCTCACACCGCCTCCCTCCGTTCCGAAATACACCGAACCATGCTGCGTCGACACGACTGAAAGAAAGCCCTTGCGATCGCGGTGACAGTCCCATCATGTTCACCTTCTGCCCGCTCCAGGGCGCCCTCTCGGAGTCGCTCGCGTCGCAATCCCTCTTGGAGCTTGATGGAGGCGTCAAGGTGCTGGTTGGTCTGGGATGGGACGAGTCCTTTGGTAGCGAGAAGCTCGAGGAGCTAGAAAAGTAAGCGCCCCGGGTTTGGATTCCTCCTGGGAACAATAAAAAAAGAAAAAAAGAAGAAGAAGAAGAAGAAGAAAGAAGAAGAAGAAGAAGAAGAAAAAAGAAGAAGAAGAAGAAGAAGAAGAAGAAGAAGAAGAAGAAGAAGAAAAAAAGGCGGCAGAGCTGATGTGAGCCTACAGACAGGTCCCTACGCTCTCCCTCATACTCCTAACCCATGCGACCGTGTCGCATCTTGCGGCGTACGCCCACTGCTGCAAAAACCTTGCTCTCTTCACACGCATCCCCGTCTATGCGACCCGGCCTGTCATCGACCTCGGGCGGACGCTCACGCAAGACCTCTACTCTTCTACGCCTGCGGCGGCCACGACGATCCGCCAGAGCTCGCTCTCCGAGACGGCTTACGCATACTCACAGACAGTCACCACGGCGCAAAACCTCCTTCTCCAGTCTCCCACGCCGGAAGAGATTGCGCGATACTTTTCCCTCATCCAGCCGCTCAAATACTCCCAACCCCATCAGCCTCTATCCTCGCCCTTCTCCCCGCCGCTCAACGGACTTACCATCACCGCCTACAACTCCGGCCACACCCTCGGAGGCACGATATGGCATATCCAGCACGGGCTGGAATCCATCGTGTACGCGGTGGATTGGAACCAAGCCCGTGAAAATGTATTTGCCGGAGCCGCTTGGCTTGGCGGCGCCGGAGGTGGTGGTGCCGAGGTTATCGAGCAGCTGCGCAAGCCAACGGCCTTGATTTGCAGTTCTCGCGGCGCAGACAAGAACGCGCAAGCAGGCGGCCGCTCGAAGCGAGACGAACACCTGATTGAAATGATCAAATCATGCGTTAGCCGAGGCGGCACGGTCCTCATCCCCGTAGACTCGAGCGCCAGGGTCTTGGAGATCTCCTATCTTCTGGAGCATGCATGGAGGGCTGATGCCGCGAACAAGGACGGCGTGCTCAGGTTTTCGAAGCTGTACCTGGCAGGCCGGAATGTGTCGAGCACCATGAGATATGCGCGGAGCATGCTGGAGTGGATGGATAACAATATTGTTCAGGAATTCGAGGCCTTTGCCGAGGGGCAGCGAAAAGTCAACGGCGGCAGCGAGAAGAAAGAAGGAGCGCCGTTTGATTTCAAATACTTGAGGCTGCTGGAACGGAAAGCCCAAATCGCAAAGCTTCTAGGCCAGAGCATCGGGAACGGGGAAACGCAGGGGCGCGTCATCCTGGCCAGCGACATTAGCATGGATTGGGGGTTCTCCAAGGACTTGGTAAAGGGCCTGGCCAAGGACTCTCGAAATCTCGTCATTCTTACGGAGCGGCCCAGCTTGGCCAGGGAGGACGCTCCCTCCGTCTCAAGGACGTTGTGGGAATGGTGGAGAGAGAAAAGGGATGGCGTTTCCACGGAGCAGGCCAGCAGCGGAGACAGCCTGGAGACGGTGTACAGTGGCGGCCGTGAGTTGGAGATTCGCGAGGCTCGCCGTGAGCCTCTGGAAGGAGACGATCTCGCCATCTACCAACAATGGCTGGCGACGCAGAGACAACTGCAGGCGACTCAGCAGGCCGGTGGGGCAGGCGCGCTGGAAGCATCCGCTGATGTCGTGGACGATGCGTCGTCCGAATCGTCATCCGATTCCGAGGAGGAGGGCGAACAACAGGGCAAAGCTCTCAACGTGTCCGCTACCATGGGCCAGGCGGGCCGCAAGAATGTGGTTCTCAAGGATGAAGACTTGGGCATCAACATCCTGATCAAAAAAAAGACCGTGTACGATTTCGACACACGAGGGAAAAGGGGCAGGGAACGATCGTTCCCCATGGCCATCAGACGGAAGAGGAACGACGATTTCGGCGAGCTGATTCGCCCAGAGGATTATCTACGGGCAGAAGAGAAGGAAGACGAAACAGTCGACAGTGCCCAGGTCGCCGCAGAAGACGAAAAGCTTGGCAAGAAGCGCAAGTGGGATGACGTGGCCAAGCAGGCAGCCGGCGCCAACAAGCGGCCCAACATGAACAGAGCGCTCGCTGCGGATGATGCGGATGCCATGGACCTAGCAGACGGAGCTGCCGCGGACGAGCTGGACTCCGTCGAAGATGCCGAACCGGAGGGACCCGCCGGCCCGTGCAAATTAGTGTACAGCACGGAATCGGTGACGGTCAACCTGCGGATTGCCATGGTCGACTTCGGCGGACTGCACGACAAGCGAAGCCTCAACATGCTGATCCCCCTGATCCAGCCGCGAAAGCTGATTCTCGTGGGGGGCACTGAGGAGGAGACCATGGCTCTCGCAGCGGACTGCCGGGCCGCGCTGGCGTCTGACGGGGACCGCTCCGTCGACGTCTTCACGCCAGAAGTCGGCACATGGGTGGACGCCAGCATGGACACAAACGCCTGGGTTGTGAAGCTAGCCGATCCTCTCGTCAAGAAGCTCAAGTGGCAGAACGTCCGGGGCCTGGGCATCGTCACCGTCACGGGCCAGCTGCTTGCTTCGGCCCTAGCCCAAGAAACAGAAGGGCAAGCACACGAGGATGTCGCGAACAAGAGGCAAAAGACCGAGCCGTCCACGTCTACGGCTGTTGCGCTCACAAATGCAGCCGACACGGCTGCCATGCCCACTCTGGACATCCTCCCCGCCAATCTCATCTCGGCCGCCCGCTCGGCCGCCCAGTCTCTCCACGTTGGCGACCTGCGCCTTGCGGATCTCCGTCGTGCGATGCAGGGCGCTGGCCACTCGGCCGAGTTTCGCGGCGAGGGCACTCTCGTCGTGGACGGCTCGGTGGCAGTCCGCAAGACGGCTGAAGGGCGCATCGATGTGGAGAGTGTGGGTTTGCCGCTCGGTGGCAAGAGGAGCACGCTATACGAAGTGAAGAGGGCAATTTACGATAATTTGGCCGTCGTGGCTGGTGCTTAGGAAGGAAGAAGAAGAAGAAAAGAAAGACAACAACTAGGGCTGGTTGAGATTTACGACGGTTTTCGAACGGGTAGATTTGGAAGGTATCGTGTGTACAGAAGACTATTCTCGGGGGGGGGGGGGGGGCTATAACAATAGCCTTTTACCAATCCGACGCGACTACCAGATTGCTATCTTCTTCTTTCTTGCCTACGTGCGGTTATATGTCCATTTCCTCTTTCTGCCCCTTTTCAGTCTCCGCGGGAGGAACAATGTTCTGTGAAAGAGGCATCCTCTACCAGGGCTTGGGCAGTCACTCCCTTACTCGGGATGATGCATGCTCTTTCCTTGCCTTTTCCATGCCTTTTTTTTTTACATTTGCTCTTTTATCTTGTACTTTTTTTTTTTTTTTTTTTTTTTTCAGCAATAACACACGTTCTTGCCCGTCCTCCTCTGCTTTTATTGCCACTAGGCTCTTCTTCCCCTGAGATTTCGCACCAGTCGAATCAAATCAAGCAAGCAACAAACCCGCTCTATTTACCAACAAACAAACAAATAAGCGAGTACATGAAAAATAAATAAATAAATAAATAAATAAATAAATAAACACACAAAAAAGGATCATGTGCTTCACCCACATCGGCACCCTCGTCTGCAAACCCTGCGGGCGAAGAATCTCGGAGCTGGCCACGGAAATGGTGCTATGTCGGGGGGCATGCGGACGATACGTGTCCAAGACGGTGGATCGGCAAGTACAAGGCATATGCGCCGTATGTGCCTCGAAGAGGAGAGAAAGGATGATGGTGGTCATGGAGCTGAATAGGAGATTTGGGAAAAGGGTGCTTTGAAGAAGCAGTAGCTTTTTTTTTTATTGTTGTTGTTGTTGTTGTTGTTGTTGGTCTGCTTGCTGTGTTGGCAGGAATGTGTCAAGGGGGGATAGAATAGAATAGAAAAGAAAGGGAAAAGGGAAAGGGAAAGGAAAAGGGAAAGGAAATTCCCTAGTTTTGGGATGCTGTTTATGGCCATATGATATGAATAGAAAGGCAGACAGACAGGAAGATTAATAAAAAAAAAAACAACAAAATTATTCATACAAGGTATTCATTCATTCACACAAAACAGCAAATCGATATTCCTTAAAAAGTTATTCAAAACGACTACAAGTGCGCGCCAAATTGAGGTCCTTGGCACGGCTACTAAACAATAAATACCCTGTGGTTGTAACGTACGTACGTGCGTATATAATAGATATATCGTCACTTCTCTCCCCCCTGGAAAACAAACCAGATATGAACCAAACAGCTTTCCCGCTTGACTAACTTTTGATCCTAGGCGTTGGCAAGGACAATCACTCGCAGAACACGATATGAGAGAGAGAGGATTGGAATTGTCTAGCCTAGCAAAAGAGAAACTATCTGCTCACTACCTGCCAATGCCCCTACCCAAGATCCAGAAGATCAACGACTTCAGAATGCCTGAGCAAGATTTCCAGTTAGTCCGAAAGCCACCAAGTACCATCAACTAAGCCCTCGCAACCGCTCTCTCTCTCAAAGAAAAAAAAAACCTTTTTTTTCCTTTTTTTTTTCGGGTGTTTTATCCATTTACTTCCCCCTCCCCCTCCTCTTCCCCTTCCCCCCTCCCCTTTCCCCTCCCCCCTCTCAGTCGTGTATTCTGACATTTGTCAAATAATCGTCCAAAATTGTGCGTAAAAGCAGTCATTGTCGAAGATGGGGACGGATAGACTCGTCAAAGCGTGAGCTGACAAGATGCAGAGCACTCGACCCTCCAGCCAGCCTTCCAAAGCTACCCACTGCTTCTCCCGAGACGACACTCAAAATAGGTGTGGAAGGAAAAACTTCCTCCAAACCTCCGTCATCAAGGTTCCGTTCGTCCAACGTCATGTTTTGTCAAAAAGGTATCATTGCCGCCTCGTCGATGCACCTGACCGATCCTCCCAACAGAAAATCGCAACTGCTCTCCTCCCAAAAGCAAGGAGCCAGCACAAAATGCTGAGAAAACACCAGGTACGCCGTGATGCATGCCTCTCCCGCTCTCTGCGTCTTAACTACGCCAACTCCGTAGCAACAAGCCCTGCCCACTGTCCCGTTCCTTTTTTGGAAAATGGTATTCACCTCGCTCCCTTTCGCTTAACTTCCTAGGTCCCCCAGCCAGACCGATTCCTTCTTTCTCAGTCATGAAAAGAACAAGAAGAGAAAATGACTTCCAGAGCCGATAGCAGAACGTATAAGGTCGACAAAAGGCGCCGCTCAAAGACACAAAAAAAAAGCCGAAGACGATATAAACGAAAATCTCGCCTTTTTTGTAAAATAGTGTAGCGTCTTTTTTTCTTTTTTTCCTCATGTTCGTGTGTGCGCTTTGCAGAAAGAGTAAAGAAAAGGTTGAACCAGGACCCCCAAGGATGTAGCGTGCTCAGAGTTCATCAGCAATCAAGTCCGGTTCGCCGTTCCGCTCGTGCGCCAATACTCGTGCGGATAATGTACAATCCAACAGTGAAAACGTTGCCCCAAGTCCTACAAAAAATCATGTTGAAATCAAAAGAAGGTAATAAATAAGGAAAAAAAAAACCCCCCTTGAACCCCCCTCCCCCCCCAATAGTCGTCGCCCGCCCACGCCTCCTTGAAAAAAAAAAAAAAAAAAAAAAAAGAAGAAGGTAGGGAGGGAGGGGGGAGGAGAGTAGATTAAGATTGGGGGTCTCGCGGCGGCTGACCGCGACCTCGACCGTTGCCACCGCTGCCGCTGCCGCCACCGCCACCGCGTCCACGGTATCCACGGCCACGGCCGCCTCGGCCCCGTCCGCTGTTGAATTGAGAATTGCCGTTCTGCTGAACGTTCTGAACCTGCCAGTTTCCTTGGGCATGCTGATGGTGAGTTGTTTGGATCGGTACCTGAGTTGGGAACGGCTGCGGCTGCGGCAGGGCACCCTTCGGAAGGTTCGAGATAGGGCGAGGAATGGACTCGGGGTTTTCGTAGACGTAGAGACTCTTGTCGATGCTTGCAGGGATGGGCTGGATTTCGGTGCCAAGATCCCTCTCGATATTGTAGAGGTTAAAGCGGTCGTCCCAGTTGATCAGGTTGATGGCCAGACCAAGGTGGCCGAACCGGCCAGATCGACCAATTCGGTGAAGGTAGGTTTCGGCATTCTTGGGGAAATCAAAGTTGATGACAACATTGACGGCCTGGATGTCAATGCCTCGGGTGAGGAGATCCGAGCAGACCAGGTTTCGGCAGACGCCGTTGCGGAAATCGTGGAAGACGCGGTTGCGGGCTTGCTGCTGCATTCTGGCGTGACTGTAGAAGCATGAGTAGCCGAGTTCGGTGATTTTCTTAGCCAGCAGCTCGACTCGGTTGGTCGAGTTGCAGAAGATGATGGATTGGTTGATCTGCAGCTTTGAGAAGAGGGTGTTCAAGCAGTGGACCTTTTGCTTCTCTTCGACGAAGGCGTAGTATTGGGTGATGCCGCGCAGGGTGAGTTCGTCCATGAGATTGATTTCGTAGGGGCTGGCCATGTTTTTGTCGGAAAAGTCCTTGACCGAGAGGGGGAAGGTGGCGGAGAAGAGCATGACCTGTCGGTCTTTGGGGTGGAACTGGAGCAGCTGCTCGATCACGGGGGTAAACTCGATGGAGAGAAGCTTGTCGGCCTCGTCCATGATGAACATGGGACACTCGCTGAGATCTGCAACATTCTTTCCTGCAAGATCCAGGATTCTGCCCGGAGTGCCAACCACAATATGGACGGGCTCCTGCAGGCGGAGGATGTCATCCCGCAGGCCAGTGCCGCCGGTTGTCACCATGACGTTGACGCCAAGGTGCTTACCCAGCGTCTTGCAGACTTGTGATGTTTGCATGGCCAGCTCGCGTGTGGGGACAAGGATAAGACATTGAATCTTTGAGACTTTGGGGTTGATGCGTTCCAGAGCAGGGATGACGAAGGCTGCAGTTTTTCCAGTACCGTTTTTGGCTCGGGCCAAGATATCCCGACCAGTTAACGCGACGGGGATGGCTTCTTCTTGGATGGGGGAGGGCTTTTCAAAGCCTGCTTCAAAGATCCCCATGAGCAAGTCTCGCTTCAACGCAAAGTTCTCAAACTCGAGACCCTTTGTTTTTGTGACATCCTATACATCGGACAAAGGGTAAAAAAAAAAAAAAAAAAAAAAAAAAAAGGGCGGCGGCAGCAGCAGCAGCAGCAGCACAACATCAGCCATCAATCGAGTCAGGGCGGCTGCCGAGGCGGAAGAGAAGAACAAACCTCTGTTTGCTGTCTAGTATCCTTGGTGGGGATATTCAGGTTCTGCTTCCAGTCTTCATTCCGTGGAGGAATGCCATCACTGATTGTTTGGCAACCCGTTAGCAATGGGTCAACTCCCTCCGCACTCGGCGAGACCGTGTTTTCTCGTCTCTCCGGGGCAAGGGCACAAAAGAGAGCTGCTCTAACCTTAACTGGGTGTTTTGCAACTGATCTGCTAACTGGCTGGCCATTGTTGGCTGATTCTAAAGCTCGGGTCCACGAGGTCTTCAAGTCCTTTTTTTTTTTTTAATATATAATTTCTTTTTTTTTTGGGGGGGGGGGGGAAGGTGTTTCCCAATCGTTGTGTGGAGTGATTCGACGGATCGCTGCAAAGCTGCAAGCGGAGAGTAGGTTTTGCTCTTTTGACCTCGTACCCGGGGGTTGTATATGATGAGGAGCCGGAGGGGTCGAACCTGTTCTTCGAAGAATGGTACGACTTTGGGTAGCAGGGAGAGAGGGAGGGAGAGAAAGGAAGAGGGCAATTCAGGAGGGTGAAGAAGCCCGGGTTGTTGAGTGTCGACAATGTCGTCGGTCGTCTATCGCTTGAGAATTACTGGGGCGCGAGGGCCTTGTGATCGCTTGGAGATGGTAAAGGGTGGTCTGTGGGAGATGAGAAGAGAGAGAGAGAGAGAGAATTTGGTGACAAAAGGCTCGCGAGTCTGGACGAAAGGCCGATGAAGTGCAAGCCCGTGAACAAAAGAAAGCGCCCCGTTTTGGTGTGAGTCACGTGCTGGCGGGGCTGCTCGGAAGCTTCAGCCTTTTCCAGCTCGAGGGCTCTCGAAAAAAAAATCACACCGCCGAGCCGCTACGAAGGGGCAATCAATCTATTCTAACTACTACCAGTATGTGACGATGTGACGACTTGGCACATGCAACACACGGGGACGACTATGAGAGGCGGGATTTCCCAAGGCTCCGGGCACAGCGCAAAGAACAGACAGCGGCAGCTGCACCGTTCCCCCTGTTCCTGTCCGACCATCTCGTCCCTGAGCAAGCTGCATCCTACCCCAGACGGTGCGAAAAGGAAACGGGGGGTGCTCCGTATTACTTTGTGCTCCGCAACGGAGGGATGCCAGGTCGGTTCGGTTCGAGTACTAAAGAGGTACTTGATAGGCGAGCGTCAGAGGCGATGGATTATCTGAAACCCCGAAGTGCGGAGCAGTCAAGTTGTATGGCCATTGGAAAAAAAAAAAAAAAAAAAAAAAAAAAAAAAAAAAAACAAAACAAAACAAACAAAGCCAACGGAGAGGCGAAAACGTTCCAATTGTTTGCCACGACAAAGGTACCTTGCTATAAGGTAACAAACCGGATTGTTTTTTTTTTTCAAGTAACATTGTGTACAGCACAGGTACTAGCGCTTCTTCCCAGCGCTAATACGGAGAACCTATGTACCTGTACGGAGTATTCCGTGCACTGATTTTGCTCAACTGGACAAGGAGGTAACTACCAGGTACGAAGGTACTACTTACTTAAGGTACCTAAGGTTAGTGCCAAGTATACCTGGAGGTACTGAGTACTTGGTACTCCGTTATTCATCTCCAGAAACGTTGATGGCAGACAATAAGATGTTTGGAAAAAAAATTTGAAGCAAGGGAAAGATCATACAACAGCAAAAAAATAAAAAAAATAAAGTAAAATAAAAGACCCCCAACCATGAGGGGGGAAGCAGCAAGTGTAGCTATTTATTCATACAACATCCAATATACACGGTTCATCCCTTGGCAATCTCGTCCCAATCCCACCCTTTACAGCTTCATGCCCATGGCCTTGGCAACCCTCAAAGACTGCCTCATGCTGAGGTCCAGCATGATTTCCTCGGAGCCGCCGGGAATGGCATAGGCGCGGACGTCACGGTAGAGACGCTCAATCTTGGCCCCTTGGCCGCCGCGGGAATAGGACAGGCCTCCAAAGATCTGGCTCGCCTCGCGGGCGCAGAACTCAAAGGTGACGGTGGACTGGGCCTTGAGGCCGGCAATGGGACCGCCGAGGCGCAGCATGGCCTCGGTCTCGCCCATCTTCTCGCACTGGTAGACCAGGTTCTCCAGCCAGTTGTACGAGGCCTCGATTTGACGGGCCATGTGCGCCAGCTTCATGCGGATGACGGGGTGCTCGATGAGCTTCTTGCCAAACGTGCGCCGCTTGTTGGCGTACTTGACCGACTCTTCGTAGCAGACGCGGGCAAAGCGCAGAGACTGGATGATGATGCCCATGCGCTCGTGGTTGAAGTTGGTCATGATGACTAAGGAAAAGCAAAAAAAAGTTTTGTTCGGTCAGCCTGTCGCTTTGGAAAATATATATATAAAGAAAAAAAAAATAAAGAAAACCGGCACGTTCTTCTTCCCTCTTCTTCCTTCTTCTGCATCTTACCTCGGAAGCCCTGGTTCTGCTTGCCAAGCAAGTTCTCGACAGGCACCTTTACATCCTCAAAGGTGATGTACGTGGTACCGGAAGACCAGACGCCCTGGCAGTCCATGCGGCGAGTCGTCACGCCGGGGCCGCGCTCAATGAGCAGCAGGGAGACGCCGTTCATGCCCGGGCCGCCGGTCCGCACCGCAGTGGTGAAGTAATCGGCCCAGATGCCGTTGGTGATCCACTTCTTCTCGCCATTGACGATAAAGTGCTTGCCATCCTCGCTCAGCTTCGCCTCGCAGGTGAGGTTGGCGACGTCGGAGCCGGCATCGGGCTCCGTGATGGCCAGGCAGATGCGCTTGTCGCCGCTCAGGATGCCGGGGGCGAGCCGCTCCTTGAGGGCCTTGGAGCCAAACTTGAACAAGGGCGGGCCGCCGATGCCGAAGCCTCCGATGAGGTTCCAGACGAAGCCGCCAGAGCCGGTCCGCGACAGCTCGTCGGTCACGATCATCTCGTGGAAGAGATCCCACTTCTCGGGGGGGACAGACTTGACGCCCGCCGGCACGAACTCGGTCGGGTACTTGATCCCCAGGAGACCGGCCAAGTAGCCCCGGCGGCCCATCTCCTGGTAAATCTCCTCGGGCACACGCTTCGCCTCATCCCACTCCGTCACGTGGGGCTCGATGTCGCTCTCAATCCACTGACGCAGCTCCGCACGCAGAGCCGCGTGGGTCTCGTTGAAGTAGGGGGAGTGGTAGTTTTGGTACCAGCTGGGATCGGCAAAGGGAATCTGGTCTCCGAACGGCTCCAAAGGCTCCGACTCGTCCTCTCCGCTGCTGGGAGCCTTGACGACGGCCTTGGGAGCGGGGGCCGCCTTTGGCTCGGGCTTCGGCTCCCCCTTGGGCTTGGTGTCGAGAGAGCCGACCTGGAGCTTGGCCTTGTACTTGTTCAGGATGCCCTCATTGTGGTACTTCCAGAACTGCTTGGAGGCGTCCTTGCCAGCGACGCGCTGCAGAATCTTCTTGCCGCCTACCGTCTCAAGTGGTTAGACGCCGCTACTTTGCTCGGGGAACGTGCGTAGACGGCACGGGATGCGCACCAGGGTGGTCGTCTTGGAACGTGGTCAAATCATAGACGTCTCCGTCAATGGTGATGTACAGGCTATCAGGCTTGTTATGTGACGCAACGTCACCGGCGGTGAAGATCTTGGACATGGCGGGAATAACTACGGAACAACAAACAAGAAGAAGAAGAAAGAGGAGGAGGAGGAGGAGGAGGAGGAGGAGGAGAAAAGACCAATTACGACTTCGGGAATTAGATGCAAGCAGGAAAAGGAGAAACAAAGGCCGACGCCGTGCTCGTGTTCCGCTATTTAAACAGGGCCTCCCCAATCCCATCGGCAATTCGTTTCAATCACATGCTTCAGGCAGCCAAGGCACCGCTTCAGGGTTGTTATTGTTCTACTGTATCCCACGCTATTACAATCAACCCCACACAGGCGTCTGGCTGGCCCCCCGAAATCAGCCATGCTGACCTCCGGATTCTCCCCCACAAAAACAAACCCCCCTATCCCGCTCCGCAGATCCCAAGCAGCCTATCAACGAGCCATCATGATGTTCATTCAAAAAAGCAAATGCCCATATGAGCAGCCCTTCGCCTTGCCCTTTTTTTTCTTCCCTCCCGAGCGCCAAGCAGAGGTGGCAATCAAACTGTCATGTGTTACGCCTTACTTACTTTACCGCTAGCCAGGAGACGCAGGCTTTCTTAGCATGTGAAAATTAGGGGTCCAAAAAAAAAAAATCCATTGAAAATTTTTTGCTGATGTCATTTGGATCCCCGAAATTGCCGCGGCGTAACGGCCCTAAAAAAAAATAATTTTTGCCGAGGTACATGTCAAAGCCGTCTGGAGCCCCATCTTTTTTTATATATAACCTGCCAACTACTAACCTAATGCCCTAATTCATACTATCTAACAACTTGTAAGATTTCTAATTAAGATTTATAACTTAAAGACTATACTTATTATAGTAAGGATTTATAGTATAATTTTATATAACTTATCCTTACTAAGGATAAAATAAAGAAATTAGAAAAGATCCTTATTATAAATATACTATATTAACAAGGGCTATATAAATGCCTGCAATAGGTATAGTAGTTAGAAAGTTAAAGAAATTCTGCTAGTATTAGGTTAATTTTAATTAAAGTGAAAATATTAGTATTTTTAATTAGTTAGTACTAGCTAGCTTTATATATTATTATAACTTTAATTATAAGGCTATTAGCTACTGTAAGGCAGTATATTATATAGAGTTTTATTATAAATAATAATAATCTTAATAAAGACCTTTATATAGCTATTTTTCTATTAGCCTGTATCTCTTTTTTTATTAATTTAATATAAAAAGGGCATTAATAAAGTATTTAACCTACCTGGAATATTACTTATACAGCCTTACAAGATTATTATAGCAAGCTCCTCCAAGCACTTAATTTAATCTTTAAGGATCTATTTTATATAAAAAAGGCACTATTTTTAAACCTTTATAAATAGCTTTATATTAATATAAGTGCTAGTAATAATTAATCTTAAAGTCTTAAGCAGAAGGTTATAGTATTTTTATAGATTTATGCATATAATAAGCCTTAAAGAAATACAGCTTATTAATTTTATATAAGTTAATTATCTATATTATAGATCTTTTATAAGTTAATTAATCTAATAAGGTAATTATATATAATTTTTATTTAGCAGCTAAATCCAAGATATCTCTTACTACTTATTAAGCTAGATAAGAAATATAAAGTATTTAGTAATGTAATTAATGCTATTAATAGTATATATATCCTAGTATACATCCCTATATATAATTAATAAAGGTTTTAGTTATAAAAAAATAATATATTATAAAATATATTTATTATTATTATCTTTAATAAGTTATTTTTATATATACTAGCTAGTAGTAAGGGATCTTTAAATAACTTAAATCTTTTTCTATAAGCCCTTACTTAATTACTAAGGATTTTAGTAGCTTGATTTTATCTTGTTAATACTAGCTTTAGTATAAGGAAGGGTATTATAATACCTTATCTTAAGGTGTGTTATTATTTAAAAAATTAAGGAGATACTGCTTAATAGCTTTAAAATAATAAAGAGCTTTTTAACTTATAGTATGCTTAAAAAAGAATAATAGTTAAAAATATATTTAGTATATATAAATAAAAGTGGAAGATAATTTATTATAGTGCTGCTAAATATTTATTTAATAATTAAATCTTAATTATTTATATAGTTATAGGGCTTTTTAACTTTATTAAGCTTAATAACAAGCTTCTTAATAACTATTAACAAGAAGATATTAACCTTTTAATATTAAATAAAAAAGGGATTATAATATAGGCTTATTAGTATATAAAAATAATACTTATATATTTATCTAAGCTTTAAATAAAAGATTATATTTATAATAAGCTGTAGAAGGTATATTAAGAATTTTAAAGCTATTAAGAAAAAGAAGAATAAAAAAATAAGGTTATTTATAATAAGGTTAATAAAATAGATAGGTATATAGAAAAGCAGTTGAAAAAGGTAGAATCTAGGGGAAATAAGCAGAAATTTACATTATTTTAAAGTGAAATAACTAGGAAAATAATAACCTTATACTAGGGGTTTTTTTTTAAAGCTATTTATAATATTAAAAATAAATAACTATAAATCTTTTTAAAAATTAATTATTAACTACTTATCCTATATCTTCTTTAATAATAATAAATTCTATATTAAAATATTCAGCAGGTCCTTGCAAATTTAATTAATTAAATAATTTATAAAAATAATACCTTATTCCTTTATAAAGAGAAAATATATATATAGCGCCTTTTTAAAATCTTCTGCATCTATAGTCTAGGTCTAAATAATATACTTATAAGGCTGTAAAGACTAGCTTAATAAAGCAGCTATAGTATATTAAATTTTATTAAAAAAAATAGCTTCTTCCTCCTTTCTTAGCCTTCTTAATACCCTAGGCCTTTTAATAACACTACTAGCTATGCTAGTTACTATTCTTAATAATCTTTATAATAATAACAGTAGTAGTATTATTAAAGCCTTTTCTTCTTTAATTTTATTACTAAAGGCTAAGATACTAAGCAAGTTATTTATTTTATTATTAAAAGACTTTAAAATAATACTATTTTTTAAGTTTTCTCCTGCTCTTGCTTAAGTAAAGCCCTTAGTATTAATAGCCTCTTTAATATAATAACTAGCAAGAAGATCTATAAAGAAAATCTCCTCTTAAGTCTTAATTATAACACCTTAGTTAATAAAAATACTATTAATAATAACCTTATAGCTAAAAGGATAATGCTATTTAATTATTAAGGCTTTATTTTCTTTACTTATTATAAGCTTTTTAATATTAATATTATAGGTTGTTCTAAATAAATTTTTTACTTTTTTAAAGACTTACTATAACTTTTTATAATCTTAATACTTATTTTTTAAGCTTTTAAGTTCTTAAGTATACTTTAAATACTGTATATTTAGCTATATTATAATATTACTAAAAGCTTGCTATATATATATTACTTTTATTAAATTTAGCTTTTTACTTTATTATGCCTTAAGTAGCAGGCTTATAAAGAATAATATTTAGTTTATTAATTACTGATTTAAAGTTGTAGATAGCCTTTATAAACTACCTTATAATATATTTTTAAATACTTAATTTATAGTAATTTAAAAAATAATATAAAATGCTTATATAATAAGGTATTATTTATCTAGAGCCTTGTAGAAAAGTTAAATAAGGCTGAAAATGCAGTTTAGTGCAACCTAAAGGCAGTAATATATTCTCTAACTATTCTAGCCTAGCGTTATAACCAGGATTATATTAGTATAAGAGAATTGCTTTATAATATTTACTAGTTAAAAGTCTTTTTTTAATTAGAAAGTCTGGTTAATTAGATTCTATGAATCAGGGCATAAATTTATTCGAGATTCCCCACTTGTTGTTAGAGGGAGAATCATCAAGGCCCAGTCAGGACCGTGGAATTTTGCCAAACAACAACAACAACAGCATTGAATGCTCCCTCGTGTTCACGTGGCTGGAATCCCGGAAACAGCGCATGCGCGTGTATTCGGGGATGAAAACAGCGGAGGCGGTGTCGCAGAGCGGTGGCTCACCTTGAGCGAGTTGCAAAAGGGATTCTGGCATTTCAGGCTATCGAGCAAAACCGACTTGCATCTCGAAAACAGTGGACTCATGGGCTCGTCATCGCCGATCCAGAAGCGGGCTGGGATACATACATAGACAGGTGAGGGCGGAACACCCTTGCTTAAAAAAGAAAAAAAAAAGAAAAAGAAGAAGAAGAAAAAAGCAGCTTCCAACGCAAACTCCCTTCGGCGTCTCTCCTCCCCATCATACAGAAGAGAGTGAAGAAACTCGGGGGCAAAAAAATGATAAAGGCGCTTCCTCGCCTTTGAATTAAATCGAGCTCGTCTCCCTTATTTTGTAGACAGCCATTTGGTTCAATGCCAGACATGATGGCGTTAATATTCGCCCCTACCGCACGCCGAGAACTCCATGTTTCTGCACTCCCCAAATAAAGCAAACCAAGCCATGTAAAAAAAAAATATCCCAAGCCCAGGTTTTTTTTTTTTCCAGCGCGAATGCCGAGAATCCAAAAACCTCCCATCTGCAACCAAAAAGAGGGTTTCAAAATGCAAAATCTCTGACCCATCCATCTCGCTTCTTCCATTTCCTGCAGGATCTCATCACGCCCCACCGCGAGGCTTTGCCTTGGCTACGGCTTTGTCCTTCTTATCCTGCTTGAGCTTCTTCTTCTTCTCCTCATTCTTCTCGTCCAGCTTGCGCTTGTGCGCGGCTTTTTCCGCGTCGGTCTTGGGAACAGGCTTGAAGAAACCTTCCAGGCGTGCCTGCTGGGAGCTCTTGAGGTTCTTCTCAAGCCGAGCGCCCCCGCTACGAACGCGGTCCTCGGAGAATCCCTTTTCGGTGACAAGAAACTGGACCAATCCTTCAAGGTCGGGCTTGTCCCACTTGAAATCGCAAAGGGGGTCGTCTGCCTGGCGCACATCTGGGTTGAAGAATAGCTCCCGCGCGTCCTTGTAAGGCCAGTCCTCGGGCAGGGTATACTTCTTCTTGGAGTCTTTTTCGATGGCCTCGACAACCTTTTCCAGGGAGCCATGCTCTCGGATCAGTTTCAGAGCTGTGGTAGGCCCGACCTTGGGGATTGGGTCGAGATAATCACAACCCAGCAAGATGCACAGATCAACAAACTAGCGGAGGGAGAAGAAGAAGAAGAAGAAGAAATATTAGAAACCCCGCAAGTATGCCTCAGCTGTAGATGGCGGCTGGGATCACATACCTGTTCCCGCTCCATATTCAAGCCTTCTAAAACCTTGTCGAGGCGAATCTCCTGTATAGGCTCCTTTCTCTGCTCGCTAAAGGTAAGATGGCGCAACAGGATGGGCGTGTTAAAACACAATGTGTCCATATCTTCGCTCGCCGCGGCATACACCTTTCCAGCCCTCGCCAGCACCGCACACTGCGCCTCGGCCTCCGTAGGCGCGATGATGTACGGAATACCCATGAGCTTGAGCAAGCGCTGGCACTCCGCATTGTGTTCTCTCGTTACTCGAACTGTCCGTCTGGAAAACTTCTCCACGTCCTCCGCGGTACCCGTTTCTTTGGCCTCCTCGAGGCCTTCCGTCGCCTCCTGCTTGCGCTGAAACCGCTTCGCCAACTCTCCAGACTTGAGCTTGGGCGGTGCGCCGTCGAAGACGTAGAGGGGTTTGATTCCGTTGTCCACCATGCGCAAAGTACGGTAGAACATGCCCATCAGGTGAGATGTCGTCTCGCCGCTCTCGTTCATGAGCTGCTGGCCGTCGGATCGAACTGCGATCAAAAAGCTGTATATGCTCATGGAGGCGTCCTAGAATGTAAGTGTAGCTAATTAGCAATGGCACCCATTGGCGCAAGCCTGCTGAGAATTTGCCAACGCACAATGGCAACTTTGCGCCCAAACTGATTCTTGATCTCGCTCTCTTTGATGGCGTCCGGAGCCTCCTCCTTGACAATCTGGAACAGCTGCTTGATGCCCATGGTAGCGAACCAATTCACGATGGGGTAAATATTCCAAAAAGGAAGGCAAAAAAAAAAAAAAAAAAGAGGCGGAAAGAGCTTCTCTGGCCCAAATAGTTAGCAGGATCTTAAGGGCCCTTTTTTTTTTCGAGTGGTTTCCTAATTTTCTTTTTCTTTGAATAAATGGAGAAAAGAGAGGCCAGATGAACGGACGGACACGCGCCGAGAAAAAAGTTGAAGTGAATGACGCGCCCGTTCGCGAAATCGATAATGGGGATATTAAGTTGTCGGAAAGAGCGGATTGGTCAAAAGGAGCTTAGGAAGATAGGTTTGAAAGAGCCTTGAATAAAACAAAGGAAATAGGTGCTGTAGGGCCTATAAATAATTACAAAGGAGTCCTTCTGTCTAGGAGACTAAGCTTTGTCCTAATAGGGCCTAGCGCCTTAAGTATATATTGCATAAGAGATATACTCCTTTAGTATATAACAAGCATTATTTTCCATACACCCCCTATATAATAATGCTATTTACATACAGCATTGCATGTTATTTCCTAAATTCCTTAGTATTTTATCCTTCCTTTTTATATCTTTTTTCCTAGGCTTCCCTGTGCATGTAAATTAGCTTGCATTACTTCTTTTATTGCCTTAAAGCAGGGGCCTGTTTCTTTAACAAGGAATTAATTATAAAGTAACTTTACGCCTTATTTAACAGTTAATAATAATAAAAACAAAGATTTATAGGTTTAAAGCTTTAATAATAAAGTGAAATACTTAAGGCTATATAAAGGAGCTTTCCTTGCCTTTTTATAGCCTTCCTTAATTCTATAATCTTCATCATTATCATCTTCATCATTAACAGCAGCAGCAATAGTAAAGATAGCTTAAACTCAAGCCTAGAGAGTAAGGAATCCTTCTAGAATAGCTTCATCTAATTCAGCGCTTTCCATCCAGTGTTCATAAGCTTATTCACTCTCTAGATCGCTCAGAAGGCCGCTTCTAATACTGCCTGCAATCAGCGCCATGCGCAGCGCAAAGCTTTACTTCCTCCTGCGCTAGTTGCAGCTCCCCCTCCTCCTCTAGCCCCTATAGCCCTTATTCTAGTTGCGCCTTTAGCGCCTGCTCCTGTTATAGCCCTAATAGCTATTATTCCTCCTATAGTGCCCTTAGCGCCTGTTCTTGCCCTGGGTGCCCTGGCCCTGGCCCTAGTCTTCCCAGCTATTATTGCGCTAGTTTTTATAATCCCCCCAGCCCCTCCCGCTCCCACTCCCATTCCTACTCCCGCTCCCGCTCCTATTCCCACGCTTACAAATGCCCCTCCTGACAGCAATAGCAATAATAATAACAACAATAAAGACAATAATAACAACAATAGTGCTAGAGATAGTAATAAAGATAGGGATAATAGGGATAATAATAGGGATGATAGAGATAATGGGGATGATAAAGACTATAATAATAATAATGATGATAATATAGCAGATAGCAATAGTAATAGCAATAGTAATGGCAATAGCGACAGCAATAATGATGGCAATAGCGGTAATAACGATGGCAGCGATAGTAATAGTGATAAGGATGGTAATGGAGACAGTGATAGTGATAGCGATGGCGATGGAGACAGCGGCGATAGCAATAATAATAATGATGACAATAATGATAATAATGATAATAGCAATGGCGATCCCGCCCCTGCAGCGCCAGCCACTCTGCGCCTACCTCACTATCCCTGCTGCTTAAGATGCCTAAAGAGCGTTATTACTAGTAAAAGCAACTTCTCTTAGTGTATCCCTACTGCAGGCTGGTCCTGTTAGTGCTAAAATTATTTTACCTATAGGCATTAATGCCTGCTGATGTAAGCTTAATTCCTTCTATCTAATCTTTCCTTTATCTAATTATAAGCTTTTAAACCTGTATAATTAATAGGCTTAGCCTAGGTTCTCTAAAGTGCTGTAAGGGAGAGGGACGCTGTAGTAAGTTGCTTTGCTTATACTAGATAAAAGCTTAAAAGATAATTATTAAGTAGAAGATATAGCGTTACTGTTCAGCCTTAAGGTTTGTAATAAGCCTTGTTTAAGTAAATAATAAAGACTATCTATTAAATAGTTTAGTAAAGCGGGCCTTGCTCTTTAATGCTATAATAATATATACTAAGGTATGTGCCTTGTGGGTAAGGCTAGGAGAGTTCTTGTTGGCTGATAATGGCCTATAAGGCGCTGGTTTGCTGGGTTTTCTTTTCTTTTGATTTTCTATATGATTTCTAGCTAGAAGGGTTGGAGCGCCTTGAATTAATGTTCCTATACTTCTTTCTACTATTTTAAGCTTTTCTTTAGTAATTTCTCTACTTCCTTCCTGTTTTTTAAAACCTTTAAGTTTAATAAAGCCTTAAAGTATTTAAATCACTAGTATAGAAGAGCTTTTATAAGCTTATTAAAGGGCATCTCTTGCAAGGTTAGGTATAAGACCTTAAAAGCCCTGCGTTAATACTCTTAATATAGCTATATATTCTATATATTAATATAATAAAGGCAAGTATTAATCTTTTTATTATCTTTAAGCATAAGATATATTGTTTATTAATTATTATAGTTAATATTTTAATTTTCCTTTAGGTTAAAGTATATTTTATTAAAAAGGCGCTGCAGACTTATTATTTCCTTTATTATTATTAATAAAGCAAGCAGTTTAGCCTTAGTTATTAATATACTAACTATACTTTAATAAGTAGCACTCTATATAATTAGTCTACTAAATAATATTATAAGATATCCTTGTAAGGATCTTCTAGTCTTAATATCATTGGTAAATAATGCATTGCTTGAAGTAGTTAGGACCTGCATTTTGCTAATCCCTCTATACTAAAGAGCTAAGTACTTTTATATAAATAAATAGTAGATAAGCTAATTAATAGCCTTGTAATGCTTAAGTCTTAGATTAGTAATATATTTTATTAATATAGCTACTGCAAAAGCTATATTAAGTCTTATTAAGATCACTGTGTAAAGCGCTGATCTAACCTTTTCCTAATAGCTTTTAATCTTAAAGATAGTGGCCTAAAAGCTATTTTTCTTAAAAGGAAGTATAGAAAGGGGAATTATAAGATACCAATTCCTTTTATCCAAATTAAACTTCTAGGCAACCTTCTGTATATATGCTTTATATAATAGATATATCTTATGCTTAGAATGCTTATAAATAATATTAATTCTTAAGAACCACTCTGCGTCACCCCCCTCATAGAGCTTATATTTCCTCTTTAACGCACTTACAAGCCTGTTGAATAAAGTGTGGTTGTACTTATAATATGTAATAAGGATGTTATTTATAAAGAAATAGAGAAATAACTTTTAATCTTTTAAATAGTATAGGCAGGGCTCCTCTGCGCTAGAGATTAGCCTTAGTGAGTATAAGGTTATTATAAACTCTTTAAACTATAATTATAGTGAATCTTAGAGTTTATAAAAAGCTTTTTTAAGCTTAATAAGCTTGTTAGGTAGCTTGAAACCTGGTGGCATTTTATATATAACTAGTGTGCCCTGCTTGTCTTTTATTGTGTTTAAAAATGTGTTTTTAATGTTAAACTGTTTAAGCTCTAGGTTAAATCTTGTAGCCAAGGCTATAAATACCTAGAATAAGCGTGCAGCAAGTGTTATAGTATAGGTTCCCTGGATAGTTAAGCTTTCTTAAAGGTCCCCTTTAACTACAAGTCAAGCTTTACACTTTGTTAATGTTCTAGCTTGATTAAATTTATATATAAATACTTATTTTAATAGCAGAGGCGTTAACTTGGCTTCTGATTTCTTAATTTCTTTTCAAGTTCCTTTATAATGCAGGGCTTTGATTTCTTTATGCGCAGCTTTAATAAACTAATCTTTTAATAAGTGCTTTATAAGCTCCCTCTACCCTTCCAGCAGCTTGGCTAAATCTTTTAACTTAATAGAAGGCTTGCTTAGTGCTGCTGCTAGCCTTAGGGTGTGTTTTTAGTGTATTGCTGCTTTAAGCACAGTAAGTACTATTTGCAAGCTTGTTGAATTATTGTCTTTTAACATCTGCTGATTAGGCAAGAGATTATAGATATTTTTATCTAAAAGCTTGTTGAGTATAGTATATATACTACCAGGCTTATTTCCCTTTTTTTACCTTCTTCTCTTAAGAGGGGAAAGCCCGCCTACTTGGGCTCCCTCTCTTTATAGCCTTGCGCTTTTATACAGGGCTAAAGAAGATGCTTTAGTTAGGATAATGCGCTCTGGTTGCTGCATTGTTAAGCTCTGCTCGTGTAGAACAGCGATTTCGTAGGGCAAATCGTCTGCTTCTTAAGCCATGCTTTTCTATTGTTCTTAAGGCAATAGAAGATCCTTTTCCTTATCTTCATCAGTCTGCAGTCCAGTTAAAGGCAGTAGGTGATCCATTCCAAGCACTATTTATAGTGTTAGTGTGCTTGCTTAAGCCCCTTGTAACCAGTATTGCGCGTTAGAATAATCCTGTTCTAGTGTCTTATAAGGCATCCTTAGTCCTAGAGTTTTATAATATTTAAGGGGTTCTAAGCTTTTAAAAGGCTTTCTTAAGCTTTTAAGAGCTGCTACCCCTAAGATTGTCTGCTCTAGACTTTCTTAGGCAAGGTTGTCTTGGTATAGGTAAGTGCCTTCTTTAAGTCTTATAAATTCCACTTTATTATCTTCTGCTTTATAGAACAGCTTGTTCTATTCTACAATTATCTATGCATCTGAGCTTTCTGGCTTAGGTTGGTAAAAGCGGGACTTGTTAAAGGTTATGTTCCTGGTCACTAAGATCTTCCCAAGGCAAGGGATCCAAATTTAATAAATATTAGTGGCTTAATAACTGACTAAATACCCAATAATCCCTTTAAGGCTAACTTTATATAACCTTTTCTTCCTTCCTGCCTTGTAGTTGCATTACAGTATATATATGCAGCAACCATAGGCATACAGACTGCTCTAATCAAGCCTTAGGTTGGCAGTATGCTCCTAAACTTATAAAAGAGCATGCCTTTAAAAATATTCCTCTAGCTTATTAATTAATAAGACCATTCTATTTACTCTTAAAGGGCTTATATTAATTAAATATATAGCGGCTTTTAAGCTTTCTAGCTATAGCTCTATAAAAAGCCCTGCGCTATTAAGCATCTTAATAGACTTATTAGTTACTTCTTAACCTGCCTATTTAGAGCTACTGTTTAGCTTATATATAAAAAGAGGCGCAAGCTTTAAGATCATGCCTTTAACATTTAACTAATATTAAAATCGCATTTTACTTATAATTATAATAATAACTTGCTTATTATCTTGCCTTACCTTATAAATATACATGCAAAATTGTCTTTTAACCATGCATTTATAATAGAACAATGCATTAAAAACAGTTTCTAATTCCTTATTTAGCAATAGTATAGTATACAACTATCTACTATATTTATCTTTTATAATAAGTAACCAGTTTGCTCCACTAAACCCTAGTAGGTAATCTTATAGATCTTAATACATGCGCTAAAAAGGCCTTAGTGTGCAATATTTAGACTATCTGTGCAAGATATACTTTATTATAAGCAATACTAAGTATACTTTGCATTTAATTTTCTTTATGCCCTTAATTTAAATATTTCTAGCATTATATACAAGGCTTTTAAGTGCATAAAAGTTTAGGTAGCCTGCCTTAAAATACTATAATTCCTCTGTATTATAACAGGGAATTAGTAAATCTTTAGTTAGTCTCCTGCTTTATACTCTTTACTTTACTTAATTATTTACTATAGTAAGTATAAAAGTATAGTCTATATACAGTATTATTTCTTTATTAAGGTTTAAAGTATAAAGAGATAATAGTTTATATTTAAAGAATACTAAGCCTTACTTCTTAATTAAAGATATTAACTTTACATTTTAATTAAGGGTTCTAAAGTAAAGTAAGTAGTTAAATCCTATATACTATACATTTGCCTTCCTAACCTTAGTCTTAAAGATAATATTAATATAAAATCCTTTAACTACTGCTATATTGTCAAGTATAAGATCCTCTATCTTTAGTCTGCAAGCCCTATTGAAAATATTTTTAAGCTTATAAATACCCCTTTTAAATACCCTGATCTAGTTAGTGCCTGCTTTAACCTAGTCTTTATTATTGCATAGCACAAAGCTTCTTAATTTAAGGAGGTCTTAGCTAGTAATAAGGTATATAGCTCTACAAGTATTAAAAACTATACTTATACTAAGCTTATAATTACTATTTATAAACATGCTATAAACTCCTAAAGTATTTACAATATCTATAATCCTAGGGTCTATAACTATAGTAATAATAGCTCTAGGGAAGTTATCCTTTTAGTTAAACCCTTTCTTATTAACTAAGGTCTTAGCTAGGTTTTAACTAAGTTTCTCTAATTTTAAGTAAAGGCTATTCTACTTGGGGTTGTTAAATACTTAGCAAGCTATATTGCACTATATATCTAAAGGGTTCTTATTACCTATAGAGTGCAATTTATTTTCTATAAGTATATATTTAAGGATCCTGCAGTCTTTAAAAGGCTAAAAATACCTTGCTTTATTAATATAACAAGGGCAAGTGTAAGTCTTTTTCTTTCTATCTTCTCCTACTTAACCTTCCTTATCCAAGCATTCGCCTAATACAGTATATACTCCTGCATGCTTTCTTTAATAGTTGTTAGTAATAATTAAAAGAAAGTTTAATTTATACTATTCTAGTATAGGAATGGCTAGCTAATTACTGTTTTTTAGCTTAAAAAGCTTGTTGCGCTTTATTTCTACTTAAGTAGGTATAAAATGTACTTTAATTACATCTAAGAAGTCGCTAATTACAGAATTTCCTTTAATATTAGAAATTTTATAGACTACAGCCCTTATATAAGCTTAAGACTATATAGTATACTATACTTTTAGTTTAAAGTTTGCGCGCTTAGCATCCCTTAATATTAAGTAATACTCTTATTAAATAGTCTCTTTCAAGCTTAATTTGCTTAGAGCAAGCTTCTTTTTTAGTTATGTTATAATTTAGCATATAGTGAATATTATACAGTCTAGATATTTAATTATAAGCATGGCTATAGCGCCTTTATAAATACTATTATTAACCATTTAATTGATCTAATTTTAGATTGCTATATTCGCTTTTCTAGCATCTGCAAAGCATGCCTGTTTTAACTATATATGGTTATACAGATCTTTTATAACTTAGAAGATTTATTCTAGTTTAACTTTTTCTACTTTAATATTAAAGATATACACTGCTTAAATACGCGCTTCTTTAGTTATTAGAAGCTCTTTAAGCTTGAGATTATTGTTTACTTACTTAGGTTTGTTTAGGTTAATGTATTCCTAGACTCCTTAAGTAATTGCAAAATTATAAAGCATTACAAGCCACTTAACCTATTTTATAGATAAGTCTAGCTTAATCTAAGCAGGGGAATCATTAATTCTTATGCTGTTTATATTAGTTACTTTATTATAGTTGTTTTTAAAAGTTTTTAGTATCTTGTAATACTACCTAGGCTTATAACTGTTAGAAAGAGTGGATTGGTTAAAAAGAGCTTAGGAAGATAGGTTTAAAAAAGCCTTGAATAAAACAAAGGAAATAGGTGCTGTAGGGCCTATAAATAATTATAAAGGAGTCCTTCTGTCTAGGAGACTAAGCTTTATCCTAATGGGGCCTAGCGCCCTAAGCATATATTGCATAAGAGATATGCTCCTTTAGTGCATAACGAGCACTATTTTCTACATAAGTGGTTTCCACTTTTTTTTTTCTTTCTTAGAGTCAACATGTTAATACTCGTACCACAATGTCACTTTATAGAAGGTTAATTTTAGTAGTACCTGTATATACACATAGTACGGAGTAATGACTAAACTGCCTTATTAAATAAACCTCTTTATAACGAAAGAAGCAGCAACACCCATCAAATTCCCAAGCAACAAAGGTGAGAAAATCATGAATCATTCCATCGTTAGTCCCGGCTGCACGGACATAATATTCTACATCACTTAGCAGCCTTTGGCTCAATACGTCCAGTAGCAATATTCAAAAAATGGGAGTCAAGAAAAATGTACAGAGTATAACGTAGAGGCCCAACGCAATTTGAGAAAAGTTTCTATATACACTCCAGGTAAGTGCAGCATATGAGTGTCTGCCAAAGCATCCATTTTTCGTGGTCAAAATGTCTCGACGGTCACCACCCCCTAGCCAAGGCAGTACGCCCCCCACCATCTTCAACAACCAGCAGTCCTCGAGACAGGCGAGCCTGCCCTGAGAAGTGGACGGCCGTGAGTGGACGGCAGATAGCAGGGCATCCCTCAGGTCAGGAGAGCAAATGGTCATTTGATAAATCCCCTCGCCTCCCTATCCCTTGTAGATGCCATCGAGTTGGAAATGTTGATATACCGCTCGGAATACAGAGCAGTCAAGGATGAATCTCGCCTTGCGCTCCACCTTGCCGTGCGGAAAGTAGGCGTCCTCGTTCGAGAGACACCCGTTCAGTCACTTGGGCTTGAAAAGATGGGAGGGGGGAAGCAGTCACCATACGAAATTTGGCGCACCTCAAATCAAGTTCCAGGTAGCCGTCATGAGCAAGCACCACCATTGTGCCTCTCGAGCCCCTGCATGTCCTATTATTGGTTCGGGGTATCGTACACTGCGCCATCCGGGCACATTTTCAAGGTTGCCATTTTGAGAATGTCGCTGATATTCCTGTTCTCATCAGTCACCCTTGAAAAGGGGGCCTAGTCAAAATCAATCCTCTTCGAAAAACACCTTCTTCCTCCCGCTGCCTCTATAATCCTCCATGTTGTTTAGAGCTTGGTCAATTTCCATGATATCAAGCATTTCTGCCTCGACATCTCGAGCAGTGAAATCCGCAGTGACGTCTGCCGCTGCGCTCAAGGTATCAGCGAATCCGAGGCCTGCACGCGACCGAGTAACCGAGGCTGCCGGGTCATCTGATCTATCGCTCGTTCCGTTCCCGTTCCCGTTCCCGTTTCCGTTTCCGTTTCCGTCATGTTCCTCTCTGGCAGACGGCCTCAGCCTCAGCGTTCCGGGTTTCACGGTACTCAGGTTGAACGACAGGCCCGCTGATCTGTCCTGCTTCCCGTGAACAATGATGGCCTCCGATTTGTCGTTTCTCGAGAATAGACGTTTCCTGCGACTAGCAACGACGTCGCCAATCTTCCTTCCCGGGCCGTCTTCTCCCTCTCGCACGATGACTATTCTTGACTCTCCTCGAATCAATACATCCACGGGGAGACCGCCGTCGTCGGGGATATCGTCATCATTCTTTGATAAGTCCGGAATGAGACCGACTCCACAGCATCTTTCTCCTAAAAGTCCCGTGGTGAGGTCAACCAGCTTCACCATTCTAGTGGGCTGAGCACCGCTGAACAGGTTAACCCCGCCGCCGGATCCTCTTCGGAGCTGCGAGTCCCAGAATCGTAGCACGCCTGGGATGACGCAGACATGTTCTAATCCTCCTATCCATAGAGCCAGACTTTCGTCTTGGAGTGCCTTGCCAGGGGTGTAGGGAAGCCCAATAACCTTCACACCACCATGCACCGCGAATAGACGATCGACGCTTGCCGCGGTAGTGGTCAGGGATGCGGCGGCCTGTTTGCGGGTATGCGGCGTCATGGGTGCAAATTCGCCAGCATACTTCTCCTTCTGCTGTGTCGCAACGGTGCGTAGCGAGCCGGTTCCCTCGACGTACCCTGAGACACTGAAGGCGGTCAAAGCAGCCCCCTGAACACCCGATTTCAATTTATTTGATAACGCGGCTCCCGACTGCAGCGGCTTCGCACCTTCAATGTCCCAGATACCCCACATGCCATCAGCTAGCAGAGCAAAGACCGCTCGGCCATGCGCTATCCATGCAGCATCCAATATCGGTTTTCGCGAAGAGGATGTCTTGGCAAACGGTTGATATAATGAGAGCAGCCACGAGCCTTGGGCGGGGAAGGGGCCTCGGGCCTCTGGGTCTGGGGACAGCGCAGACTGCGCAAAATCGTATATTCTTACGGCGTGTGGAGATGACACCGCAAGGAACTGGGAGGTATTCGTCGGATTGAAGGAGATGCTGGTGAGGGGAGCGGGTAAAAACTCGCTTTGAAAGGGCTCAACAGGTCGCTGAGAGGGAGCCTTGCTGTCCAATGCAATATCCCACAGGTGTAGGACGCCAGATGCCTGTCTCGAGAAGGCGGCCACGACTGCCCGGAGCGGCTTGCTTGACGAATCCGTAGACTTGGGAGCAATCAGCGTCATGGCCAATCCCTCGCTGTGTTTCGTCTGGCCGCCAAGGAGAGTCAGCGACTCGCCCCAGGACCCAGAACCAGCTTTCCCAGCTAAGAGATCCGCTCTCAGCTCCGGCCGCGCCTTGCTTTCTGGTGACGGTGGCGTCAATGGTAGGGTGACAAGATAGGCATCATTTGTGGCGCAAGAAACCGCAAACACCATCTTTTCGGCCAAGATTGGCTCGCCGTTGGATCCCGCCTCAGCCGAAGAGCACGGTATTAAGGGTGCTGCAGCAACCTTCAGCACAGCGGTTCCGAAGGCTAGATCCAACGCCTGAATAATCTCGGAGTAGGGAGTCTTTTCGACGGCGTCTTCGAACTCGGGCTTGTCGACATAGCCTTGGGCAGCTTGTGACTTCGCCGCCGGCTCATCGTCATCTGAATCGATAACCATGACAACATCGTCAGTGGCTCCATTTCTCTGTTCCCTGTGGTTTGGCGGTTGTGGTGATGCCTCCTTGGGAGCTTTGAATCGCCGACCGCCTCGCCACACCAAGGTGATGCCGTTATCGTGCCCGTATATCAGTATAGTGGCTCCCTGAGGAGACCGAATCGGATATGTTTGGACATCGTTCACCCGCCGTGACAAATTGTACCTGCGATCTTGCCATTAGTTGAACGCCGTGAGCGAGACAAGCTTTTTTTTTTTTTTTTTTTTTTTTGACCTGTAGACTCACGTAAACTGCGTGTTCTGCGCCGTACGACGTATTCTGGGCGTGGTTGTAGGGCCCATGGCGAAAGATCTGATAGCTGCCACTGCCACACAGCCTGAGGTGAGAGAGAGTATGACTGCGCAAAGCTCTAATCGTTTCGCGCTGAGTGCTTCTAGTACATTGTTTGCGGCCAGAGTGAGAGTTGGCAAGAGCTCAATAGGTTTCGATAGGGGCGTTTTGTACAGGAACTTTTTCTTTGACGCGATAATGCCAACAGAAGGTGGGAAGCTCCAGAAAATCTGCGTCACGTGATGGGCCGGGCGCACATGGAAGCCGTTCTTCCAACTTACCCTGAAGAAGCAACTTTTTTTTTTTTTTTTTTTTTTTTTGGAAGGGGAAAGGAGATTTTTTTAAATACTTAACCTCGATATATGATGTACTCGATTGGTATTATTATTATTATTATTATTATTATTATTATTATTACTATTGTTATTGGTGAATGATGCTGTGCGTGTTTTAAGATCCACGATAGGTATACTCGTACGAAGATACCAACTTACCCGCGTAGATGGATAAGATCAGTAGGTACCTTAGATAGAGGCAGCTACCGAGGTACTACCTCTTTTGCACTGACAGCATCTCGCCATCAACATCTATCATTCCAATCCATGTCCTTTCTTCCTCTAGTACCCATTACCAGCTGTAGGCACGCTTCCAGGTGGGTGATTTGACATTTTACATGAGGGCAGTTGCTGCTTATCGCACAACGCACTCAATTGCAGCCCTTGGAATATACAATGCGTCGTGCGCCGCAGTAAATGCCATGAAGCAGCTTGGGAATCAACATCGACTACCAAGACGGACGGCTCAGTAACTGTAAAGGAATCTTACACCGTTTGGAAGCACAACCACTAGTATAAAGCACACAATTCACTACCCAAGGCACCTCTTATTGGCAGCGGCCCTTTTTCTACTCGAATAGTCTAGAACAGAGTAATGGAATAGCACTCACAATCTCAATGTAATTTTTTTTTTTGCTTTGACATGACGGTGCTTGGTTACCCTGCGCAATCCCTACATACACAATCCCACCCAAGATCCATCGCCCACGTCCGAAAAGAAATAGGAAGTAAACAACACAGGTAGCAACCATATTTTATCTTCTTCTAGCCCCTTCACAGAGACACACACACACTCCACTGACCTTTATCTCTTTCGTACATACACCCAGAGCGTCGATCATATCGACAACTTGGTTAATGCCTCTCCACGCACCGACAGGTTTATACACAGGACGTTCCTGGAAATGGGAATGGCAAAAAAAAAAAAAAAAAAACACGCCTGGCTGAATACACAAAGTGTGTTAGTCAGATAGCTTTGCGTCTCCCCCTTTTCTTCATAAAAAAAAAACCCTGTGAAGATGAGGAGCCAATGCTGTTGCATTCCTCGCTCTCTAACCGCCAAAATTAAATTGTAAGATTCAATCGGACACGTAAGGAGTGGACGGCGTAGGGAAAGCCGGGGTATGATGTTGAAGATGGCCAAACTCGTTCATTTCCCTCCATAACAAAGTCTGTCCCTACGCCAGAAATAAGAAAAAAAAGAAGAAGGAGAAAAAAAAAAGAGAGAGAGAGAAATCAAAACGCCGCTAGGCCAGTGGGCCAGGAGGGTCAACCAAATGGACATGAGCTACCATCCCGATAACGCCGTAAATGCCCCTGATTGAAGGAGATAGTTGTAAGTTGAGAGTAAAGGCAAACTCGCTCGTCGTTTAGTGGATTTATGGCTAATTTGCTCATGCGTTGGTGACCTAGGAAACTGGTTAGCTAACCAACGGGAAATTCTTATATAAACGAGCCGCTGGTGAGACAACAACATACCCTCAAGATACGGCGAGAATAGTCCTCATTATCCGCAATGCTGCCGTCACTGAGCCTACGGTGGGCCATGATGGGGTCGAGGCGAGAGTCGGTCATGGAGATGCTACCGCTAGTAGATGGCGGCTTGGAACCGTTGATGAAGGCACTGACGGCGGCATTCCGGCGATGCTCTTCTTCGATTTCGGCGTTTCGTCTCCTCCTCATGGTGAAAAAGGCAGCCCCAAGAAGACCACCGAGAACGACAACACCAACGACGGTGCCCGCAGCAATACCAGCGACATTTGTCTTCTTTGAATTATCCGGTGCCTCTGTCGGGGTTGCCTCTGCGGATTGAGAGGCGGGAACCGATGGATTGGCGGCACTAGTAGACGTCTCCGATCCCGCAGATGTCGTGGAACTAGCAGTAGACGAAGAAGATGACGATGACGTTGTCGACGCTGGAGGTTCGTAGTTGAGGGGATTGATGTTGACACCAGTGTTGAATATGGAGTAGTAACCGGGGTGTCCAAGACTACCGCAAGCTTCTATGGGATATGCAGGGCAAGGAAAGTTGCATTTCGAATCGTCGACTACAGTCCCCACGGGAGGATAGACCATTCCGCAATAGCATACGTCGGCTGCCAGTCCCGCAACGGGATACTGATTCGAAATGCAATATGTGGCGCATTTTCCCGAAGAAACAATTGTGCCCGTAATGGAGGTTTTTGTCATGTTTCCCAAGGAGCTCCAGCAGCCCTGTGATCGTATGGCATTTGGCACTGGCTGGGCCGATGGCACCTGAAGGTTATCTCGAGCGACGTGGCTGATCTCATGAGCTCTAACGGCGGTCGCACCGAGAGCCGTGTAAACTTGAGAGGCAGCCACCAAGGCGCTATAAAAAATTGTGGACGATTTCATGGTGATAGAGCGAGCGTATGAAAGAAGAAAAATGTCGAAGTAGATCGAGACAAGAGAGAAGAGAGAGAGAAAGAGAGAGAGAAAGATAGAAAGAGAGAGAGAGAGAGAAAGAGAGAAGGGAAGAGCCTACACGGTGGAGGCCGCGGCTTGAAACAAGCAAAGGAAAAATAAAGATTAATATCAAAACTGGCTCCGCCGGGGAGTTTTGTCAAAGAATAAAGAAAAGAGACGAGGATTTTTGGCAGGAGAAACGAATTGCTGGCTTTTGCCTCTGCCTGATTATTCTGCGTGCTCTAAGAAGGGGAGGTTTTCCAAATCGACGGCCTGCTTCAGTCGGAATTCGTAAGATTTGGGCTTTTCCGGCGGCGAGCGGCAGGGCGAAGGCCTGGGTTGCTAAACGAGAGGCTCGACAAACACCCGCTGATGATGGGAACTGAGCTTTCTCAAGATGCTAGAGCGAGGGCCGACTGCATCTGATTTCTTGGACCCGATGGGCTTTGAGAAACGCTGAAGGGAGTCGGTGTCGTCGGGAAGGAGGGACTGGAACGAGCGTCCTGAAGGCGTGACTTGTTTTGTTGAAAGGGAGAGGAGACGAGAAGGAGAAACAAACAGATTTGGGGGGACAGGAAGGACGGGCTGGGGGGGGGGGGGGGGGGGGATGCTCCGCAGAGGGCAGCAAGAGATGTACCGGGTACGTACTCGGAGCAACGGTCACGGATCAGGGAGCAGCCTGCCTGGGATTAGGCCGGTTTGGTGTGGTTAAGGGGAAATTAGTGTGCTGGCCCGCCCGGTTGGTCTGCTACATGAAAGTACCACCATTACTCAGGAAGCAGGTACATAATGCACGCCCGTCAGGTACCCGACCCGGGGGGGGGGGGGGGGCGAAGCGGTGCAGCGCTTGTACGGGTACTGCTTGGGACCTGCAGCGCCCGGAACGCGCATATCTCGCGAGAGGGCGAGTATTGCGTGCAGGTACCGCTACCGCAATCACCACTGCGTCCGGTACATGCTGGTAACAATACAAACAAAGTATGCGAGGATGCATCGCCGCGCTCCATCAGAGACATATACATACATGCTTTCGTTCCTGGCCTTGGCGCGAAAGCTCAGCAGCAGCACCAGCGCCCCTGGCCGGTCTTGCGCCTCAGATCCTTGCCGGTTGAGCAGCCAATCCCAGCCCGGAGTCTGGAATGCAGCAGGCCTATTGGGCTGCGCAGCGCGTCGGCACCCGCCCGCTAGGCCTGCAAGGCCCGAACCTGTCATGGTTTGGCGCCCAAGAAAACAAACTGCACGAGCAGTAAGATGACAAAAAAAGAAAATTTAATAAACTAGAAAAAAAATTAATTAAAAAAAAAAAACTAAAACCTCTCCCCCCCCGGTCCCTCCAAAAAAAAAAAATCAAAAAAAAAATCAGCAACAGCTGCGCCGCAGGCTGGGGAAAAAGGGACGCGTGGAGCAGCGCAGCGCTAGAGGTAGCGGATACGGGGGCTGTGCCGTGGCCGTGTTAACGTTCCGGTGCCAAAACCGCGCAGCGGCCCTAACGGCGTCCCTGAATTGAGCCAGCAATCGGTGTCGCGAATACATTCCCGAGCTTCTACAGACGGCGCCCGAGTGGCGTTCCATCCTAAATTTCCCAACTCCACCTCAATTAAAGGCTCTCTTCCACATAATGCGACCCTCCATCAGACATTCCAACAATCACGACGACGATGCATATGCATACATGATTTTTTTTTTTTTTTTTTTTGGCTCAGTTGCACGGCTAGCCGCGTGTGAATCGCAAGACACGGCCAGTTGCCGCCGCGTCCTCCCGGATCCGTCCTGTTTGTCACGTCGACCAACAGGCGAAGCAGCAGCATCAGCAGCAGCAACAGCAACAAAATGAGGGAAATAGCGGGAGGCCACCGCACAAGCGTCCGGGCTCTCCAACGGCCGCTCGCTGGCGACAGGGATCTGCTGGCCAGAAGGTTAGCAGTAGTAATATTAAAGGCACGACTCGGCTGCCGATGCGTCGTCGTGCGACTTCCCACGGTCATGTTCGTGTTGCGCCTAGCGAAAAAGGGAACTGGCAAGTCCCATCGGCTCCATAATAATAGGAGAGCAGTGTGTTTCATGCCATTTTACATACTGCCTAGTACGTACTAGGCAAAGTATCGTCTTATCCAGCCAGCGCACAACTCGACGTTATCGCCTGCGTGTGCCGACTTGTGCATGCATAACTCGATATGAGGGCATGTGCAAGTCGCTCGTGCATGTACATACATATACAACTATACCCACTCCGTACTAGCTGGGTACTCATAACTCATATACATACAACGGGCCATCTTTGGTTCGTCTTCCCGTCTTTGATAACGTGGCGAAAGCCGAGACGGCGCGGCTCTCCTTTGCTCCAACTTGCGGCGACGGCGAGTTCCTTGGATGCTTCCTGCCATGGCGCTCATCGCCTACACACCTATGGCCGATTTCCACATGAAATCCCACTGCACAGTCAATCACGGCAGCGAGACGAGAATCGAGGCTAGAGCTGCGGTTGATTTTGGGGGAAGAGGTGGAAAGCTTGAAGGGTGACCTTTGCTCGGCGGCGAACACGCGTCTCCGGCCAATGCCGCCCTTTTCCCTGATTTTGTGCAGTTTTGCTTGTCGAACCATCCGGACTCTTGCATTTGCGCCGAAGATCCCTCCTTTGCTGGGAGAATGCAGAGCTGCGGGTCCTCCTGTCCCCTACATAGCCTACATAGGCACTTGTCACCAGGATAACCGTTTTCCCTCATGGAGCCACAAGGCTCTCTTCCTCACCTCACCACATAGTACGGAGTAGTCCTAGTCCTACTACATATTACTACTACGTGCTGGTTTGTGTCGTGCATCCTGAGCACAGGCACGGAGCACGAACGGCATTAGGTGCAGAGTATTGCTCCGCAGTGGTGACACTTGCGGTGGGAACCAAGGCAAAAACCTGCTTTTCGTGCCTTGCTGTGCCGACATGGACGGAGTACGGATGGACGGTTCCTACTGCTACTACTACTACGTACTATAATGCCCACGCCTGCCTGAGCCCGGTGTTTTGTCCTCCGGCGAAATCCCTCGAGGGACTTTTGGGGCGTGGCATCACGACTCCCATCCTCCTTATCGTCGCGAAGCTCATGCCAGTACGGAGTATGCACGTGGGCTGTCATATCTACCTTTACCAGGTACTACTGCCACTACTATGTAGGGCTTGCCCTCCAGTTCGGTGTCTGGCCGCTCTCCTAATGCGACTGCAATGAACGGCGTCTATTAGGTAGGTGGTAATGGCCATGGTATTGCTACGCAGCAGCAGATCCTTTTTCTGACAAAGATACTTATTACTGTACACCACCCCGACGTTCATGCTCCGTACTAGTGCCAATATTCCAGCCAATATGTACTCCCTTCTCCGTGAGATAAGCCCCGGGGCTTCCGTGAAAATTTTCATGCCATCGGCCGCCGGTTAAAGGCTGGAACTTGTCATGCCTGCATTTCGAGCTTGGCTATTTCTAATTTTCGCATTGGTCACCTCAAGGTCCAGACACTTTTTGCATGCAAACATCGTACTACTACTACTACTACTACTACTACTACTACTCGTAAGCATGTATATACGACTGGGTATATAAAGCAGTACGAAGTATCAAGAGAGCATTGACAGGTTCTCAACATACCATCCCTCCTTACCTTGGACAGCTGCAGAGCATAACGGCACCCATCTTTTTTCTTCGTATGGAGTATCTTCATGGGCATTGTCAACATAGACGCTTAGACAAATATGCTCCGAGTGCGAAGTGTTCAATCCTGGCAGAGCAGTAAATCTATCGCCCGTGCACTGCGGTGTGCGCACCTAGGTAGGTACAAAGGCGATGAGCTCTTTGTCCCAAACCTTGAATCCGAACCGATTCTTGACCGAGACTCGCCGTAGGGCTCGACGGACTTGAACATTGACCGAAATGGCATTGTTTCAAGTTTGTTCCTTTACAAGTTTTCTATTTTCCATCCCCGAGCCATCCACGTAAATACCTACCTAGCACTCACAAAACGAGGTCTTGACGATCTGGTCAACCTACCTAGGTATGTGCATAGAAACATGTAGTATACTCCGTATATCAGTGCGGACTGGCAAAAACAGGTACTAAGGTACTACTAACTCAGCACTACCTCTATTATCTTCCCACCTCTCTTACTATGTTGAGCATGGCTCTACTACCATTGGGAGCATGTCTCGTGCGGTATAAGCCATATTTAATTTCTCAACAAACTCGTAGATACCTTTCGACCGAGCGACAGCCACGACGATTTATAAGGGCGAGCAAACTCCTCTCGTAGACCAGTCCCCCCCCCTCGTGTTCCCGGATAGGTAGGTTAGCGGCTGCCTTACTGAAATACGACGGCGAGTCAAAAATGTGGCAACAAGTACTCTAGATGCCATCGTATAAACGCCGTTCGCCAAATAATAGCAAGCCGTACTTGGAGTAGAGCGATTGATACCATCTGTTTGGCGGCTAGGTGTACCTATACAAACCAACCGGCTGACGATAGTTGCAGAGTTCCCAAGGGTGCTGATATTCTGCCGTCCCAGCAAGATGCGGTGAGCGCAATTTTTGCCACATGCGTGTGTGATCCTTGCCATTCTTTCTCAAGACCACATCCGAAACGGCAACAAGTAGGAAGAAGAAGAAGAAGAAGAAGAAGAAGAAGAAGAAAAGCTCTTGCAACGGCATTCTCTCATGCTTTGAGTGGCATACTTTTGTACTTGGCCGTGGCTGAAACTGTAGGCACAAAGTAGCCCCGACCTCCGATACAAGCTTCCGAGGCAAGCCGCTGCTGGGGAACATGGCATCAATGCCCGGGTAAGGAGTACCTGTAGGTACTCCGTACTCGGTAGTGGTGCTCCCCGGGGCAGCAGTGGCCAATAGCACAGCAAAGTACGTCAAGGTACCTATGGTATATTGACTCCGTACCGGTAATATTGAATGACCCGAGGGCTTCCCCAACATGGCCAGTAGTGGTGGCCTGAGGCAGCGACACCACCGTTTTTGTTGATCTCGGTTGCCCCATCAGCGTTAGGCTCGGACCTGGCCAAGTTGGGGTAAAGTACCCTCAGCAGCCTTTTAGGTGCAAGGGAACATCCGACGCTGTTCTGGTATGTAGCACCCCTTGCAGGGAATCGGTGCGTCATCGGCTCGTCAGCACGGGCGCCCAATCAGGCGCCATAGCACGCAAACGGCCGCCCTGGCTTGATTAGCCCAAGTCCAGTGACCTCTCGGCATCGCAGCCACCGTTGCTGCGCTGGCTGGTGGCTGGTGGCTGGTGCGGTACGGGGTACTGCGGTACGAGAGTACGTGTGCGTTGCTGCGCTGCCCGCCCGCCGCCCTCTCTTATCGGCAATTCCCTCCCACCCGCTGCTGTTGCTGCTGCTACTACAAAGCTAGCTTCGTCATCCTCTCCTTCCTCCGCCTGTCGTCAACCGTCATCCTTCATCCATCCCCCTTTCATCCATATCCTCCCGCTTCCAATACCCATCTGTATTCTTTTGAGCTGTTGCCCAGCATGAAGAGCGCCTTGATTGCCGCTGCGGCGCTTGTTGGCTCCGCCCAAGCCGGCGTCCACAAAATGAAGCTGCAAAAGGTTTCCCTGGAGCAGCAGCTGGTACGAGCAAAGTCCTCCACCTGAACCTGTCCGCCGGTGAATTCCGGCATCACAAGTGCTAACATTTGGCCCCCCCCCTTTTTTTTCTTTTTGGTTTCATTAGGAGGGTTCAACCATCGAGTCCCATGTCCAGCATCTCGGCCAAAAGTATATGGGCGTTCGCCCTACAAGCCGTGCCGACGTCATGTTCAATGACAAACTCCCCAAGATCAAGGGCGGTCACCCGGTCCCCGTCACCAACTTCATGAATGCCCAATGTAAGCCGATGTGCCATGACACAACCCAGCCCCCCCCCCCCGGCTCCTCCTCTCTTTTTCCCAAACAGCGAGCACGGCTTTGCTAACTTGGTCGGATAGACTTCTCTGAGATCACCATCGGCTCTCCCCCTCAGACTTTCAAGGTGGTCCTTGACACGGGAAGCTCCAACCTTTGGGTCCCCTCCCAGTCCTGCAACAGCATTGCTTGCTTCCTGCACTCCACGTACGATTCGTCTTCCTCGTCGACATACAAGAAGAATGGGTCCGATTTCGAGATCCACTACGGATCAGGCAGCTTGACTGGCTTCATCTCCAACGATGTTGTCACTATCGGTGACCTCAAGATCAAGAGCCAGGACTTTGCCGAGGCCACAAGCGAGCCCGGCCTTGCTTTTGCTTTCGGTCGCTTCGACGGCATTCTTGGTCTTGGCTACGATACCATTTCGGTCAATGGCATTGTTCCTCCCTTTTACCAGATGGTCAACCAGAAGCTTCTGGACGAGCCAGTCTTCGCCTTCTACCTCGGCAGCAGCGACGAGGGCTCCGAGGCGGTTTTCGGAGGCGTTGACGAATCTCACTACGAGGGCAAGATTGATTACATTCCTCTCCGCCGCAAGGCCTACTGGGAGGTGGATCTCGAGTCCATTGCCTTTGGTGACGAGGTTGCCGAGCTTGACAACACTGGCGCCATCCTCGACACCGGCACTTCCCTCAACGTTCTCCCCTCTGGCATCGCCGAGCTGCTCAATGCTGAGATGGGTGCCAAGAAGGGCTTTGGTGGCCAGTACACGGTTGACTGCGCTAAGCGTGACACCCTTCCGGACATCGTCTTTAACCTGGCCGGCTCCAAGTACAGTCTCCCTGCCACTGACTACATCATCGAGATGTCTGGCAGCTGCATTTCTTCTTTCCAAGGCATGGATTTCCCCGAGCCAGTGGGTCCTCTGGTCATTCTTGGCGATGCTTTCCTGCGCCGATACTACTCTGTCTATGATCTCGGCAAGAATGCCGTTGGTCTTGCCAAGGCTAAATAAGGAAATAGATAGCATGTATTGGACTTGTGCGCAACCAAGGTGAGCACTGCTTTGCATATCGACAGAAGCGCAGCTTTGGTTATTTGAGTATCTTTAAGTGCGGAAATATAATATTACCGGAGTGTATGGAATCGAGATTGCAACGTCATTTATGTAATGTAATGGATACCAGTCCTCGTTTGCTGCTAGTATAATCCCACTCGAGTGCCATAGGGGTGTGCATTTTCCATGCCTACTACCTACAAGGTGTGGATAGTAAATGATTACCTGTCATAAGCACCCACTCGGTCACGCTTTCATGCGGGCGCCCATAGACGTGTGCGAGGGTGTTGTGCGTGCCTCGTACTTTTTGTATTGGGCATCTCTAGTGAGTACTCGGGCAGCATACCGGGCAGATAGATGGCTAAGAAGTAAGGGAAGGGAAGGTAAGGTAAGGTCTCTTGCCTACTCGAGTTGGTAGAGGGTAGAGTCTGCTATCATCTTGTAGTGCCAAGGTACTACGTATTATATTGGTACCCATGTGCTGATCCATTGTTATCATCATCGTGAAGGGAATAGTGCGTGTTGGTTTGGGAAAGGCATTTGCCAGAACAAGGTCGTTCTGCCTACTAGGTGGTACCTACTACATACTACCTACTACTACTACCTAGAACGCAGTGCGATGCCAGACACTGCATACCTTAGTACTCCATACCTCAGGTTTACCAGGGTACATAGCTTGAGTCCTTTGGGTAAAGAAACTATTTGACATGCTAAATCCGCTACGATTGAACCCTCATATTGTTGTGTGAATTTGGAGTACATTTGCACGTAGTCGTCTCGCCTCTCTATTGATGATAGTGCACCAGGTATATAGTACTTACTATTCAGTCGGTACATCAATGGCTAAGTTGGTGCCACAGCGGGTCAGCAGCGCCTTCAAAGCATCGCAGAGGGGCTCTGTTTGGGGGGGGGGGGGGTTCGAGGAAATCACGTGCGGATAATTTTAGACTTTTCCCTTGAGGGCGTTAGCGTAATCCTGGGCCAGGGCAGTACTTGGCGATCCCAGGACACATTCTTCTTCCTCCGCAGGCTCAACAACGGCATTCCATCCTGCAGCCGCCTAGAAATCCGCGGGAATCTCCTCATTATCGTCTCTGGCTGCCTGTCGTGGCGATTTGCAGGCGCGGCGTTTCATTGCACTGCGTCTGTTGGATGTAGACGCTCTGCCCGCGCGGCCTTGATGAAAAGGTTTTGGAGTCGCACCAGTCAGCCCTCTACAACCGCGTATCGCGACGGGGCGCGGCCAGCACCACGACGACTTGACAGAGGCACCGAGCCAAAATGGCGCAGCCCACGCCCGACGATGCTAATGGCGTCAGGATGCCTGACGGTGGTGAAAACGGGCATCTTGTTGCGTCCGGGAAGCGAAAGCGCGACAATGGCGACCGGCCCGAGGACGACGACGAGATGGACGTCGACCCCAAAGTGGACAAGATGCACGAGCACGGCGGCGACCAGGCACGGGAGGAGCCGGAGGACGGCACAAAAAAGAGCAGAGAGCTTGTCAAGGCCTTGTTTGAGGTTTTGCGGAGGTACGATATATAGCATTCACCACGGACCTTTTTTTTTTTTTTTTTTTTTTTTTTTTTCTCTCTTTCTCCCTCCCCCGTCTGTTGCCACGACATTTCGTCGTTCAAAACGCCATCATTCTTAATGTAGCCGGCAGAGGGAGAAAGACAAAGAGAGAGAGAGAGAGAGAGAGCGAGATTGGAGACTGACCATCAACATCAGGTTCGACATCGGACCCTCCATCCTCAGCCGCCCACTTCCGCTGGCTGAGCCGGCATCTCAAGATGAGCCCCATGCAAAGCGCCAGAAATCGGTCGAGCCACCAGCGAAGCAGAGCATTGCTGACAGAGTGGCTGCCGGCGCTTACGTTTCCCTCGACCAAATAGCGGCGGATATCGCCTATGCCGTCAAATCCTCGTTATCCGAAATGGACATGGGCTCTTCGGATTCTGGTGCGAGAGTCGTGACCCTTAAGAGGGCTACGCAGATCAACGAATTCCGAGACCGAGCCATGGACCTTGTTCGCCGCGAAAAAGCGTATCCGAAGACTCAACAGGAACGGGTAAATGGAGAGATCGAGTCGCATACTGCGTCCGAGAAGAGCGAGATGGTTTTGTCACTTGTCGGCTATGCGCCTCAAGAAAGGCGTTTGTTTTCCAGCTTGCCGCTGTCCAAGGACGTCGATTTGTCTGACCTCAATCTACCGCCGGGCGTGTCCATTACCCGAGTCATCCCCTCCAATCCTCAAGACCGGACGCAAACTCTCGGCGAGCTGTTTGCTGCCCCCCGGCCGCTTCCGCCACTTCAACCGCCAAAGCAACCGAAAACGCAGGCCAAGGGAAACCGCTTAGATTTTTATCACCCCCACTTGACCGACAGCTCGAGGTATCGAGGCAATTCGTATTTCAACACGAAACTGTCTACCGGGTACTACCTAGACTACAGCCAGGCGACGCCCTCATGGCAGACCAAGACGAAGCAGCATGAACGTGCGCAGAGTCTCGCTGGTCGAAAACCATCGCTCTCCGAACTGGAAATGTCGGAGATGGAGACCCTCTTCCGAGGGGCCTTTTCCACATTTGCACCGTGCAAAGATGACGCCGCTGCGGTAGTGCCGTCCAGTGTTGCCAGCCGGATTTGGTGGCAGCGCAGCGGCAGGCAGAGCTTCCAGAGAATGATCGAGGTGGAGTACTACGGTGACCTTGAAGACGCGGACCCTGTCGACCCAGCACGACCGATGGAACTGGACGAAACCGCCGTGCAAGAAGCCATTGACAACTGGGACGAGACGGTCATTGACCCTTCTTTGGAAGACGTCATGGGATCCAAACACGACGGCCAGGACAAGGAGGCTGATGAAATCCTCGACGAGGTCAGCGACCTGATCGAGACGCTAGCCTCATACCAGCGCATCCGCAACCTGACGTTGCCGAATTCCCAAAATCGCCAGTCAAGCGACCCTGTGAACGGGGACATGCTGGCCAACGCTGGGCCCCAGCCCTCGGAAGAAGAGCAGGCCACTTACCACATGCTCAAGGCTCAATTGGCACTCATCATCAAGACGCTGCCGCCGTACGCAGTAGCCAAACTGAACGGCGACCAGCTAGACGATCTCCTCATCAGCACCAAGATCATGGTCCGCACTGACCAGTACAAGGGAACCATGGACGAAGACGAGGCGACCGCGCAGGCTCGACTCAAAGCGCAGCAGCAAGCTGCCCAAGCAGCGCAAGCAGCGCAAGCAGCGCAAGCAGCGCAAGCTGCGCAAGCTGCGCAGGCTCAGGTCAGACCACCACCGCAGCGCACCCCCAGCGTCTCTGCCGTACCGTATCCCAACCAGTACGCGGCGGCGGCGGCGGCAAACCAGTACGGCACACCAAGCCGGCCTGCGCCTCAGCCTCCACAGTATTATCGCCCTGCGCCAGCCCCCACTTATCAACAGCCTCGCAACTTGGGGCCGCCAGCTCCTCCTCATCACCCGAGGCCTCCTCAGCCAAATCAATACACTCGCACCAACGGCTACCCCAACCAGTACGCCACCCAACTCGCCAAGGCTCAGACCCCATACGGTCATCAAAGCTTGCCGCAACAGTACGCAACCCAGCAGAGGCCGACTTATGGACAGATGCCACAGCAGGGCACTCCAAATGCTCGATATACCTTTCAGCCGGGCTACCAGCATCAGCCGGGCACGCCGGCGCCTGCAAACTACGGGGTGTACGCCAACAGCCCGGCTGCGATGCCGGCTAGAACCATGTCTCCTCAGGTGGGAGCCCGGCAAACGTTCAGTCCATCGCCCATAGTGCCACAAAACCAAGGGTATTCGGCTCCGACCCCGACCATGGCCAGCCAGATGAACCGATTTCCGAGCGGCTCTAGCCACGCTGGAGCCCACAGCCAGAGCCCCGGCTTAACCGGGTACCACACCGTCATCCCCGAGGCTCAGCAGCAGCGAATATTGGACCAGGCCAAGGCTCGCGTCGCGGCACAAGAGAGATCAGCCATGTTCGCCGACAGGCTCTCACAAACAGGCGTCCCAGGCCTCGCGGGAATGGGGCTGGGAGTCAATGTCGACGCCAGTCGGCTCGCGGCCATCCGAGCGAATGTGGCGAACCAGAACAAACCGCAGACGCCCACCCCTTCAAGGTCTGGCGTAAACGGGACGCCAGGAACGGGCCACATACCTTACAAGGTGACTCCTGTCCCCGTCCCCATTATCCCTACTTTGCAACGCAAACCGACTTCATAATTTAGGTAAACTCATGAAGAATGATGTCTCGGATATTGGGAGGGCAATTACGCTTTTGTGACTGGCAACACCATGGCGTTGTTGAAAGGCGTTAAGAGGGCTTAGGGTTCGTATAAAGGAGTTTTCGGGAAAAAAAAAACTGAGAGAATGATTGCACGCTTTCGAAGACGATAATGCAAGAGCGATCTCCCAAAACCTAAGGGTGTGATGTTGATATGGGAGAAGGCTTGACTATTTTAATACCTTTTTTTTTTTATCTATCTATTTATTTTTTTTCTTATTTTTTTATTTGGGAGACGCAAGGTGAAAATAGGGGGCACGCAAGGGACGGCCGTGAGGAATCATGAACGCTGACGAAGTGTGTGAGGAAGAGGAGCCCTGGACATCGCAACAATGGACTCGTCACCCTTTTGAAACTCAGTGCAGGGTCAGTCAACATGACGGGAATAACTCTGCGAAGCCAGCTAGCCAACTAGTCGGAAAGGCGAACGTCTTCTTTCTAGAACGTCGACTTTGCTTTCTCGGGCTGCGCCGTGGGAGGGCTGGAGAAAGGGGGGGGGGGGGGGGGGTCATGGCAAGCCAGGAGCAGGCTCTCGGAATGGTGTGCACAGATGCACACAGAGCAGGCACGCACACAAACACACACACAAACACACAAACACACACTCACACTCACACACACTCACACACACACAAAAGCGGCCATGGAAGGATATGGATCTGTTACTTTTACTGTAGTGTACGAAATACCGTTGGACAAATATTGGGGTTCAATAGACACCAGAAAGGAGGACTTTTCTTCTTCTTCTTCTTTTCTCTCTCTCTCTCTCTCTCTCTCTTTTTTTTTTTCCCCCTCGCAAGCAAAATATAATGCTTGTGGCCTGGGATGAAAAAAAAAAAAAAACATTCCGTCCCTCTTTTCGCATCTGTATAGTAAAGAAAGGGAGAAAAAGAAAAAAAAAAGAAAAAACCTGGCGCGCTTTTCTTTTCTCTCTCTCTCTTTTCGCAAAAAAGATGTCTGTGCACACATGCAAAAAATGTGAGTAGCGTGAGTGGATTTTTTTTTGTTTATACAGAGTTTGGGGGTATCGTTCCGTCATCTATGCCCTTTTTTGTTTTGTAAATCCCCGTCATCCTTTTGGGCCATGGCCGTTTTAGACATTGTATAATGGTGCCCCCGAATTCCGCATGCAAGCAATAAAATAGTACAGGTACAGGCTAAAAAAAAGGGGGGGGGGGATGGTGATTTTACGAAATAGAGAGCAGCAGCAGCTACGTCTCGGCGCCCAGCTCCCTAGCCAGCGCCCTCTCCTTGTACTCAATGACAATCCTCCGCAGCTCAAAGACGACCTCGACGAAGATGAGCACGATGATGATCCACTCTAGCCGAGTGCCGTGCTGCTCGCTAGACATCTCGCGCAAGACCGTGGCAATCTCCTGCGCATAGTCCATCTTCTGGTTCAGGGCACGGATGCGCACGTTGACGTCGAGCGCGCGGCCGACCTGGTCGTAGTAGCCCTCCAGCCCCAGCTCGGACTTGCTGTCCCAGAAGATGTCCGGGAGGTTGTCCGTCAGCTCAGAGTAGTGGTTGAGCTTGGCGCGGAGGCTGAGCAGCTCGCCCGTCTTTTGCAGGATGAACTTGCGGCTGAGCGGGACGCCGGCGCCCTGGGAGAGGAGGGCCGGGATGTTTCGCGTGCTCTCAAAGTAGGAAGTGAGCGCGGACTCGAGGACGGCCAGCTTGGTGCTCCGGGCGAGGCCTGACGAAAAGGCAATCTTGGCGAGCGTCGTGTCGAGGAAGTCGCCGTCTTTGTGCTCCTTGCGGGTGCCCAGCACGACGACGTCTCCCTTGAGCGTGCTCGTCTCTCTGCCGTTGTCGGTGGCGAACTCGAGGTCCTCGACCTCGCGCAGCTTCTCGGGGTGAGGCTCTTCGGCGGCGCGCAAGATCTGCTTCGTGACGACGTCGGGGGGCAGCGACCACGTCACGATGGTGCCCGAGGGGAAGACGAAGATGTCCCCACCATTGACGCCCCTTGCGTGGACAACCTCTGCGGCGTCGAAGCGGGTGCCGTCGGGGTCGATGGCGAAGCCGTGCGAGGACAGGATCTCAAGGACAACGGGCATGTTGAAGGCTTCGGCGATGCAGGTGGCGCTGACCATGTTGGACGGGTCGGCCTCGACGGCGTGCGCGCCGGGCCTGCCCTCGCCGCCCCGCTCCGGCTGCTGGGCGATGATGGCGACTCGGCGGAGCGAGTTCTTCGTCGGCGTGGCTCTGGTCGGCTTTCGCTTGGCCACCGGCGAGGCGCCGGCCGCAGGGCCGTCCCGAGGGGCGTCGTCTGGCCTCGCATCGTCGCTGCCGGCCTGCGAGGAGAGGTAGGGGTTCGACGTGAAGAAGTTGCGCTTCCGCGGCAGGCCGGCGGAGGCGGTGAGGTGGAACGAGCGGCCAGGGCGGCGCGAAGCCACGGCGCTGTGAATCTGACGGGCGAGGGCGTTGACGACGGCGATTCGCAGCGGAGGACTCCTCATGGTGGAAGTCGCTTACTCGCCATGGAGGCGAAAAATAACAAGAATAACAACAACAACGACAACAACAACAACAACAACAACGACAACAATAATAATAATAATAAATAAAAGGCTGCTTTCGTTGGATTCCCTCCTCCCCTCTTCTTTTTTTTTTTTCACCTTTTTCCTTTTTTCCCTTTTTTCCCTTCTTTTTTTATTCTTCTTTCTTTTCAGCAAATGTTAAAGAGGGATGGATAGTTGGATAGAGTGACACACACAAACAACAATATGCAAAAACCATTCCAAAGAAAAAGTTATCGGCACCAAACTTTTTTTTTTTTTTCGGTTCTGATAGATCTCTTTATCGCCATGTGACCAGTCACATGGGAAGGTCCTGCACCCAGGCTGCCAGGCTGTGCTGTCCCACCTGCGCTAGGCCGCTCCTGGACACCGCCTTGGCCCGTCACAGAACAGGAAACGAGAAATTCCCCACTATCGCAGCCCAGCTCACAAGAGGCCAAGTCCCCGTACTCCGTACCTAACATTGATACCGCCACGCCAGTGGTAATTACAACTTACGGTGCCGACCCCGTTCAGCCAGGGATTCTCCTTCAACGCCCTCTCTCCTGGCCTCCAGCTGCGCGCTCTCCCCCCCTTTATATATAATTTGCTTCTGCTGCTCTCTGGGCTTCCAGAACTTCTCTCTTCCCCTTCTTCTCCTTCTTCTCCCCCCCCCATCCTAAAAGGCTTAACCGGCTTCTTCCTTCGTCTACGCCCTGTAACCCCTCACATCAATATCCCCCCCCCCCCCCCCTCGCCATGGCGCCCCTAGAACTCAGCGACAAATACGACAGCTATGACTATCCCATTGAGGCTCCGGAGCCTCAGGAGGGCCATCCCGGCCACTTGACTGCCGACCAGCAGGCCAAGGTTCACCAGTTGCGGATGATGCTCGAGGCAGAGGGAATCAATGAGCGCCTGGACACGCTGACCATGGTATGGATTCCCCCAGATGAGACGTACGGCTCCGAGTCGGGCCCCGGCTTCCGGAGGGAGACGAGATGGGGAAAGAAAAAAAAAAAGAAAGGGGGGGGGGGGGGAGACAATGGATAAGACGCGTCTAACATGTTGTGATTACAGTTGCGATTCCTTCGAGCACGAAAATTCGATGTTGAGCTTGCCAAGCAGATGTAAGCATCGATTCGACCCTCTTCTTCTTCTTCTTCTTTCTTCTTTCTTTTTCGTTCGTCCAGGTCTGACCGCCCTCAGGTTCATCGAAACAGAGAAGTGGCGCAAGGAGACCAAGCTGGATGAAACCCTTCCTACCTGGGACTATCCCGAGAAGCCCGAGATTTCCAAATATTACAAGCAATTCTACCACAAGATTGACAATGTAAGACCCTCTATCTATATGTGTGCGTGCGTGCGTGCGTGTATTATATGTTATATATATATACACGCTCTATACCACGAGTTCCGTTGGCCAAGCTGCTAATACGTTGCCGACCAGGATGGCCGCCCCGTCTACATCGAGACCCTCGGTGGCATTGACCTGACTGCCATGTACAAGATCACATCCGCTGAGCGCATGCTTACCAACCTCGCCGTCGAGTACGAGCGAGTGGCCGACCCGCGTCTACCTGCCTGCTCGCGCAAGGCCGGCCACCTCCTCGAGACGTGCTGCACCATCATGGACCTCAAGGGTGTTACTCTCACCAAGGTCCCCCAGGTGTACTCGTACGTCCGCCAGGCCTCTGTCATCTCCCAGAACTACTACCCCGAGCGCCTGGGCAAGCTGTTCCTCATCAATGCTCCCTGGGGCTTCTCTACCGTCTGGAGCGTTGTCAAGGCCTGGCTGGATCCCGTCACCGTCAAGAAGATCAACATCCTCGGCAGCGGCTACCAGAGCGAGCTGCTGAAGCAAATCCCCGCCGAGAACATCCCCAAGGAGTTTGGCGGCACTTGCGAGTGCCAGGGCGGCTGCGAGAACAGCGATGCTGGTCCATGGCACGACCCCCAGTGGGCCAAGCCTGCCAAGTGGGAAAAGGCTGGCGGCGCCCCTGCCCCTGCCCCTGCCCCTGCTGCTGAGGTGGCTGCTGAGGTGGCTACCGCTGCGGCTTAGATTAGATAGGTGGTTTTTTTTTTTTCTTTTAAAAATTCTTTTCAATATGTTTTGAGTTGGTGTATGGGAGAGAAGGAAGATTATTCACTACAAGAAGCTCTTCTGGATGCTCATTTCTTCTGTCTTTTCGATCGAGACTTGTCAGAGCAGAAGAAGACGAGATGACTTTAAAAATTATTACAACGGCCTAAAGTGGGAGAAGGGTTTTAGACGGGAAAGGGAAGACGGACGGACGGACAGACAGAGAGAGAGAGAGAGAGATACATAGAAGGAGGGGAGCAGAGGAGGCTAGCTCTTTGAATTATTCACAGGGATAGAACCTTCGTATACACGTCTGGTGTTTTGATGTTTGTATTCCTCAGAGAAGAGGCCCGCCATGCCAGGTTTTCCTTTTCCTTTTTTTTTTCATTTCCATTTTTTTCTTTTTTCCATTTTTTTTTTGATCCACGACTTCTCCCTCCACCCCCCCTTCCCAATTAACTAGTCTTTTGTAGAAACAGAGAGATAATTTCATGCCATTTCGTCAATACCGATGATGCCGAATAAGGCAACCCACCCCCCCTTAAAGAAGCATAGTTCTAGTTCTAGATCCCGCCCCATCTCTATGGGAACAGCGCCTGCTTGCGGGGTTGGAATTTTTCCTTCTTCTCGATAGGGGAAGAAGAAGAAGAAGAAGAAGAAGAAGAAGAAGAAAAAGGGAGACAAGAAAAGCAAGACGTGTCAAGAAAAACGAGTAACAAAGAAACCAAGAAAAGCTCAAAAAACATCCTTTTTTGTTCGTGACCGCAGTTACTCTCCCGTAGTCGTGATTTTGGTCGTCGTCCTTGACGCCTAAACGCACACGCCCCCCCACATATGAAGTTGGGTGTTAATGGTAGCCAAAAAAAAAAAAAAGAAAAAGAAAGAAAGAAAGGGAAAAAAAAAATTGCCCGAATCAAACACCAGAGCTTGAGCACATGGGGAGGGGAGGGGGTTTAGGGTGCAGCGCCACTTTTGATGGGGGGAACAAGTGCCTCCCCAGTTCTTTGATGCACCCCCCCCCCCCCCCCCGTTTGCCAACACCGCCTGTGGCATCACCGCCGCCCCTTGGCGACGACGTACTCGCCCGCGACCCTCGCCCTCTCCATCTTCGCCACCACGGCGGGCATGTCTCTCTTGAGCCGGCCCAGCCCCTGGACGGCGCTCTTGAACCCTCCCTCGACGCCCTCCTGCCTCTGCAGCCGGCTCGCCCCGGCAGTCAGCACTCCGGCCTCGCGGTCCGCCGCCGCGGATGCGTCCCTGGCGACCCGCTCGCGGAGGTCGTCCTCGTCCTGCCGCATCGCCGCGCGGATGCGCTCCGCGTGGTCGGCGGCTGCCTTGGCGGGCACGGAGCGCTTCAGCGCGGCGACGTCCTCGAGGAGCTTCTCCTCCTGGGTGATGAGGTCTGCGACCTGGCGGCGCTTGCGGGCATCGAAGGGCTCGTAGACGGTGTTTGGCGTGGGCGCGGCGGTGCCGATGAACGACTCGGGCGAGACGGGGAGTCCATTGATTGTGAGGTTGGGAGAAGCGAGGGAGAAGGTTTTGTTGATGTACTATCGCCGTTGCAACCGGGCCAGCACGAGAGTTAGCAACCTTTTTTTTTTTTTTCTCTCTCTCTTTTCTTCTTCTCTCTTTTCTTTCCTTCATTCCGTTTTTTTTTATAGTCATTTCCATTTACCTCATTCACGAGCGCCTCAATCTGGTTGCGCAGCTCATCCTCCCCCCCATCCGCGCCCTCGACTGGCGGAAACGCCTCGTTGAGGTGCTCGATTGCCGCGTTGCGCACGTTGGTGATGAGGTAGGCGAGGTCCTCGGGGCTCTGCAGCTCAATCTTGCGCTGGACTTGCGAGACGACGGACTCTGAATCCATGTGCTGGCGACGGCTGAGGCCCAAAACGGGCGTTGCTGGTCGTTCGTTGTCGCGTTTTTGGTGGGATGAAAAATTGAAGGGGAGAAAAAAAATAAAAAATTAAAAAATTAAAAAATTAAAAAAATAAAATAAAAAAGGCACTTCAGTAATAAATCCCATCACCAAGAGGCAAGAGGAAGCAACAAAAGAAGTTTGTTAGATGGGTACCGAGTAGTACACATACATACATCTACCTTACCTTAGTAGTAGCGGTAATACATGCTAGGTACTACCTAGTAGGTACCTAATAGGTACCGATGAGAAGTGGGGGCCTTGTTTGCGCCTCACCTCAAAATTGGAACTTGCCCGGCAAAAGTTTGCGACGGAAAACAGTCCAACTCTCTCTGTTGTGTGTACTATGTACTACCTACCTTAGCAGTACTAAGAGCCAGACCCGAGATGGGCCTCACAAACCTCACACGAGAATTGCAACCGCAAGCAGCGTCTCGGTCTCCAGGTAACTTGGAACAGCCAAATAGGTACGGAGTGCATGTGTCGAACCAAGGGTACAGGCAGCTACCAAGGTACCTAAAGGTACCACCACCTTGTACCAGTACTACCTAGGTACTTATCAGGTACCTTGGTACTACTACTAGGTACCTTACAGGTAGGTAAGTAGAACCTGCTAGCAGTAGTACCTCGGAAGGTACCTTACCTGTACCTTGGATATTGCATCCTCGTCCGTCCATCTACCTTACCTAAGGCACTGTTCTCCGTACCTTGGATGAAACAAGGGTAAAAGGCATCCGGTAACCAAAACCCAGCCCTTTTAGCCCTCATTTCCCTTTTAGCAAATATACAACGTGCCTGCCGCACACAAGAGGGCAATCCTCTCTCGGCGCCCAGCACCAGTCCTTATCGTTTCACTTCTCCGTGCCGGTTAGGTAAGGTGCTGGCTGGTACTTGATCCGTGAAACCGCCCACCGTCGCAGCAGCCAATCCGCGGGGTGCCGGACTTTGTCAGTCGTACGGGGTACTTGGCGGTACCAAAGGGGCCCCAAACCCCAGCGCAGCGGAGCAGCCCAATGCTTTCATTTTGCCGACTTCTAGGTGGTACCTTTACTGTGCCTGTACCTCTGCCTGTGCCTGTGCCAGCACCAATACCTACTACCAGGTACCTTAGTACCTAGATATACCTATAGGTACCTTAGTAGGTAACCTGCGGACTGCCAAAAGATCAAGGTACATAGGTAGTGGCACGTATAAGGTGGTAGAGACCAGTACCTTACTTGGTACCTTGACTCTCGGCACAACGAACGCGAGGCTGTAAGGATACTGGAGTAGAAATTACTTGCTATGCCTACCTAAACTACCTAACCTACAAAGTGCCTTGGTTGCCAAACAAAAGTGCAGAATCCCAAACAGCCTCCCCGGCTGCTGATCCAGCCAGGGACCCAAGAACCAAACCCGGAAATACCCGTGTACTGATACATGTGACATATCAGCATCGATTTCGCAGCGTACTCCTCCAAAATGCGAATGTAAACGCCAAGCGGCCTTGAAAGCCGGCCGAGGCAACGACCTCCAAAGAAAGAATACCAGGCGCGTCATCCTTACTCCACGCCAAACCACCCGACTTCCTGCCGGGAAGATACACCCCGTCAAAAACCAAGAGGCCAATCAATCAAACGAATCCCAAAGCCTTCAGACGCCGCCGGGTGCCGACCGACACTGGTGAACACAACAAAGCCGAGCAAAAACATCTCGTGAGAAAAAAGGTATCTAAAATAATTCAGTGTCCCAAAGGAGAGGGAACAGGGGGAAAAAGAAAGAAAGAAAGAAAAAGAACAAAAATATCGGGTATGATGCGTGACGATCAAGGCAAGACGGTGCTTATTCCGGAAGCATCTTCTTCATCTCCTCGTCGGTAAGGTGGATCTCGTGTACAGGATCTCGTCTATTCTCCAGAGGGACGTAGTCGCAGTCGACGTAAGAGGGGAGAAAGATTTCTATCAAAGCATGTCGAGTTAGCCGCCCATTTTTAAGCCCTGGTCTAAAAAGTCACTTGGTGGTAAGGGAGGAAATATAATATATATATGTGTGTGTGTGTGTGTGTGTGTGCGCGCGCGCATGTATATACCAGGATTCCAAATGAAGCCTTGACCTGAGGATAGGTACGAAATCTAGCATCGAGTCAGCATGAAGAGATGTACAACGGTGTGACACCAAAAGAGGAGACCAGGGAAAGCGTCAAGAGCCTACCAGTCGGGGAGGGCCATCTGGGGCTCCAATGTTGATAACGGTGCATTCTTGCTTGGAGAGGGCCGAGCCTGTACAACGTGTGGTCAGCAAACGGGTGGAACACAAAAGCGGACCACGCGGCTTATTGGGCAGTGCCGAACTGGCAGCAGCTCCATGACACGCACTGCCAGACGACCGAAAGAGAGAGAGAGAGAGAGAGAGAGAGAGAGGGAGAGAGAGGGCGAACTTAGGAGACTTGGACGACGGCTGGCCAGCGCCGTGACCTTGGCCTTGCCCTTGGGTGAGGCCGAGGGCGTTGAGGGCGACGGCGAGCTGGAGTAGGAGCAGTCCGACGGGCTGCCAACCGTTTCTGCCGAGAGGCTGTATCTGGCGGCCGAGGACGAGGGTCCCGCCGGGATGCTGATCGACGAAGACATGCTTGGCCAAAGGGAAAGGCTGTCTAGACCAGCCCGCGGCGAGGAAAGGCGAGGCAAGGCAAAGGCAAGGCAGAGAGAGGCGTGATCGCACAGAGCCAAGTCTGCCGTGAATGGCGATGACGCAGAAGAGGGGAGTCGGCACGGCGAACCCAGGAGAGAGCCAAGGGCGAGGCGAAAGAGGGGGGGAGGGAGGGCAGCAGACGGAAGCCGATCAAAGGGTGCAAGACTGTTTGAGGCCTATGCGGAACGATGCCGGCAGCGGCCTGGAAGAGCGTGAGAGCCGGCGAGCGGTGCGAGACGTGGTGTGAGGCCAAAAGATGAAAGTGTGACGAGCAGGCGAGATGAGCCATCCGAGGATGAGGACGGAGGATGTACCGCCGCCTACCTACACTTGGGCAGGTACCAAGTCTACTAGGTACCGTGGTACTGCTAGGTACGACCAGGCAGTACCTTCTACCTGAGGTGCGCTAGCAGTGCTTGTGCAAAAAGTGCAGGGTGCTGCCGTACCCGTCACTTGCCGGCTACCTCTGCTGGGTGTACCCGGTGGCGGAGGCCTTGTACGCCGGGCGCCGCCCACGGGTTTTTTTTTGCTGCGGCTGCTGCTGTCCTGCGGCAGTTCCTGTACGCCATTGTAGGCCCTCCCCCCATGTAAAACTGCTAAGGAGCACAAGTACCTAACCATCCATAGGAGGGCGCCGTGCCTGTAGCAGGTTCGGTGGCAGAAGGGCAAAAATCCGTCAAACCTTGCGGGTGCCTACCAGGTACCTAGGTAGTACATTGAGTACCGACCCGAGTTGGCAAAAATCTTCTTGTACCTTGGAAGTACCAAGTACCCATTGACTCGCCTCAGGTGCCTCCCAGCAGCCGAGCTGAACGGAGGGCAAGCCAGCAATGTTCGACTGAATTGGACTGGGGGAAACCTGTGACTTGGGAACCTCGCGGGACGCCGGGGGCGCGCAGCAGGCAGCGGTACTCCGTGCCCGGCCGCCCGTCTGCTTACGGTGCCCCGGACTTGATTCACCATAACGTTCAACGCCAAAGCGCCAAGCGGGCGAGGAGGCGCTGGGCACCGGTACCGACGCGGCATTAAAGCCAGCTGTCACTGCTGGTGCGGATCCTTAGCAGTGGCAAGTCGCGGGCGAAAGGGCTGATGGGGCCTCGATTTGCAACAAAAAACGGCGTCATCCCTGGGGGCCAATCGGAAGGCCTGGTCGGTCGCCTGAGGCTGGCTGAACCTTTTCAAGCCCTTTCACCGTGGCCAGCGATACGGCGTACTGTGCAGGTAAAATGATGGGTTTTTTTTTGGTTTTGGTCAGGCATGCAAGCACTACAGTACTGCTAGGCAAGGTACCTAGTAGGTACGGAGTAAGGTATGCACAAACTGTATCAAAGGTCAAGGTCCGCCATCGCCGGATTCGCTTAGCTCGGCTTCTGGCCCGCCGGGCTTATCGCGATAAGATTGGTATCACGTGACTCTTATTGACTAAGCAGACGCAAGGCCAACAAGGGAACTTGCGTAAGAAAGCAGCTGGCTGATATTAAGCATCGAACCTCTTCCGGCTTGTGCTATCCCGGCCCACCATCCCACGGCCTCACACTGCATCGTTTGCCGGCTGTTTTGCTCTTCTTCTCCGCCTTTCCTCTTCTTTCCTTCTTCTCGATACCATCGAATCACAAACAAGAGCAGCCCGGAAAATACGCACAAAGATGGGCGACGTCGCTGTGGAGAGCCAGGCCACCACGGTGCCGCCTCACAAGAAGGCCGCTCCCTCAGCCATTCCAAACATTGACGACTTCGAGGGCTTGCCGACGGACGGAGAGGACGATTACGCGACCTTGAAGAAGCTTCAGAGGCAGCTGGAGTAATTCGCCCCCCCGGGGGGGCTTCTCTCCGGAAGACCGCCTCAACCGTCTTCTTCAACCACGGCCGCTGCTAACCACCATTTCAGGTACATCCAGCTCCAAGAGGAATACATCAAGGATGAGCAAAGGTTCGAGCTGCCCCTTGCCCCTTCATCATCCACGCGGGAAAACAGTGTGCGTCATGATTCATGTAGACCCAAAGGGCTGACTTTGTCCTTGTTCCATCCTGCAGGAGTTTGAAGCGGGAGCTGGTGCGAGCTCAGGAAGAGATCAAGCGCATCCAGAGCGTACCCCTCGTCATTGGCCAGTTTATGGAGGCCATTGATCAGAAGTAAGAAGAAACACATGACTCTCCTCCCCATCGGCGATGTCTGCCGCAAGCTCTCGTCTAACCTACCGCCCCCCTCCCCCAGCACCGGCATTGTCCAGTCAAGCACCGGCTCCAACTATGTCGTCCGCATTCTATCCACCCTCGACCGCGAATTGCTCAAGCCCTCCTCCTCAGTTGCGCTGCACAGACACTCCAACGCCCTCGTCGACATCCTCCCCCCGGAAGCCGACTCCTCTATTGCCATGCTTGGCGCCGATGAGAAGCCCGATGTGACGTATGCCGACGTTGGCGGCTTGGACATGCAGAAGCAGGAGATCCGAGAGGCCGTCGAGCTGCCTCTGACGCACTTTGATCTCTACAAGCAGATTGGCATCGACCCTCCCCGCGGTGTCCTGCTGTACGGTCCGCCTGGTACTGGCAAGACCATGCTTGTCAAGGCCGTAGCCAACTCCACCACTGCTAGCTTCATTCGTGTCGTAGGCTCGGAATTCGTGCAAAAGTATCTGGGAGAGGGGCCCCGAATGGTGCGTGACGTGTTCCGCATGGCACGCGAGAACTCGCCCGCCATCATCTTCATTGACGAGATCGACGCCATCGCCACGAAGCGGTTCGACGCCCAGACCGGTGCCGACCGTGAAGTCCAGCGCATTCTGCTCGAGCTGCTCAACCAGATGGACGGCTTCGACCAGACCTCCAACGTCAAGGTCATCATGGCCACGAACCGTGCCGACACCTTGGACCCTGCCCTCCTGCGCCCCGGCCGCCTGGATCGAAAAATTGAGTTTCCCTCGCTGAGAGATCGCCGAGAACGTCGTCTCATCTTCACCACCATTGCCAGCAAGATGAGCCTGGCCCCCGAGGTGGATCTGGACAGCTTGATTGTGCGCAACGACCCGCTTTCTGGCGCTGTCATTGCCGCCATTATGCAGGAGGCCGGTCTGCGAGCCGTCCGCAAGAACCGATACAACATTATTCAGACCGATCTCGAAGACGCCTATTCAAGCCAGGTCAAGGGGACCAGCGACGACAACAAATTCGACTTTTACAAGTAAAATATTACCATTTTTCGGCTCGATTGATGCATCGGTCGACGAAGCTGTTGTCGACGACGATGTAGGATGGATGGGGGGAAAGGGAGGCAGGGAGGCAGCTTGCCATCAGATATGTATGTTGCGTGTGTGTGTGTCTGTGGCCCTTTTTTTTTAAATTTTTTTTTCTTCAGAGAAAAGAAATCATGGGAAAGCACCTGGGTAGGCAAACGGGGGGGGGGACAAGGAGTCGGTTGACCAGCCTCGGGAAATAAAGGAGAAGAATATGAACAAAAAAACAATTCAAGGGTTGGCGGTCGATGTCGTCTTTGATGCACTCGACGTAATTCTACGACACACCACAGCCGTTTCGAGGATTTCACAATCAATCCGCTAATCAAAAAGCCCATTTATAAAGCCCTTCCCAGCAAGAGAGTGCCCATTTACTCTCTCCATTTCCATTATACATATACATATATATATACATATATATATATATATATTCGGTTCCGAAATTTTAGTTTTTTTGCAGGCAAATTATTGAGCCCCCATTTTGCAATCCCTTTTTTTGTTTTCTTTTTCCCTCCCCCCCAAAATCCAATTAGCTTTTCCCATCTATGAAACAGGTATATTTTGGTAGTAGTTTTTTTTTGTTTCTTTCTTTCTGTCTTTCTTTGTTTCTTTCTTCTCTGTTTTCCGCTCCGCCTTTATCCCTTTCCCTCGCTAAATAAACATGACACACACACCAATCATTAACCAAGACCAAGCAAGACCAAGACAAGACAAGACAGTCAGTATCATAGCCATCGCGTTGCAAACAATAGGATTAATCAATACAGGTTGAGAAAGAAAAAAAAAATATTAAAAGAGAGAAATAATGGAAAAGAATGGAAAAGAATGGGGAAAAAAAAAAGGAAATGAAAAAATGAAAAAATGAAAAAAGAAGGAAAGAAGGAAAGAAAAAAAAGAAAAGAAAAGAAACTCTCGTCGTGTTTAAAAAAACGTCATGGCCGAGCTCGCTCGCTCGCATTACCATTACCCATTACGCCTCGTTTTCGTGTAACCATGAATGGACAAAAACGCCGGTGCTATGCTGATAATGAAACACGGTAGCAAAGACACGAGAGATTGAGCCTCGTGGGACAGGCGGTTCGAGGACGAACGGGGCTGGATTTACGTCAAGTGAAACCCCAACCTCCCGAGTTCTCCACCCTCTGAATGATGCTTCGCAATGCCGTTCGGCGGGTATCAGTAGAAAAACTATAGGGTAAAAGAAAGAAAAAGAAAAAGAAAAAGAAGCAGTGTAAAAAAAAAGAACAAAGAAGAAGGAATAGTACAAGTAACGGCGCCGGTGATAAACGCAACTCAAAGAGGCGGAACATCTCGATCAACGCTCACCACCCCTTTTTTTTTTTTATATATATATTTACGAATTTAGGGATACACCCACTTCAAACAAGAGCTGCACGAATTTCTTGTGCAGGGTGATGAAGAAGTCGGGCTGCCCAACAAGCTCCGCAAGGCCGCGGGCTTTGAGCGAGGAAACGCTGCCGGGGCCTCCCATGCGTCTGGTGAAGCCGCTCCCCCCCGTCAGAAAGCTGCTGCCGCCGCGGTCCACGTTCGGCGCGTCGACGGTGGATGATGACGACGACGATGCCGCATGGCTGGCGGGCCCGCCGCTGTGCAAGACGCTACCGATGGGGGACGATTCTGCTGTGCGTTCGGCCTCGGCCTCGGCGAGGGTCTGGATCCAGGTAGCGAGCTCGCGAAAGGCGGAGGAAACGCCGGCAAACGTCTTCATTGCGAGCCTCTCCTTGTGGGTGCTGAGAGCCAGGAAGGCATAGACGCGCTTGTGCCCTCGGGCATGGACGTCGGGGATCCGAAAGATGTAGGCCGTGGTATATCCAGCCAGGGAGTCGCCGAAGAAGATGGCGCCTCCCGAGGCGGCCGAGCCGGCGCTCTGCGTGGTGACAAAGGACGGCGAGCTGTGATGCTGAGGAGAGGACGTCGGCGTGGCCGTGGAGGGAGCGCGCGGAAGAGTCTCAAAAGACAGGGCCCGCAGGCACGAGGCACGAACGAGGGAAAAGGAGTCGGGGAGGATGGGCTCATGGGTCGAGGTGTAGTCCACGTAATGCACGTGGCTGGGGTGACGCTCCGACGTCGTGGACGTGCTCGAGCACGACGTGGTCCGAGAGCTCACAGACGACACGTTTCTCCTGCTGCGCGGCTGCCTTGGGAGCTCATGATCCGCATCGGTGTCGCTAGACGACTGCGAATTCGGGGGCGAGGCAGGGTCGACGGGGAGAAAGACACGCTCCGCCGGCGCGCGGGTGCGGAGGGTCGGCGACCGCGTGTCAATGACATCTTCGGGGGAGCTCTGCTGCCGGCGGGGGAGCGTCATGGCGCAGTTGTCGCAGGGCCCTTGCTTTCGGGTGACGGTTTCGTCGTAGGTCCTGCGGTAGCTCGAGTCTCGTCGCGGCTGCTGGGACAGGGGCCGCGGGCTCTCGGGAGGCGTGTCGAGGCCGGACACGGCAGCGCCATCGGCGCCGGGGGATCGACGCAGAGCCGGGCGCTGAGGCTGGGCATCCTGCGGTACGCCCAGATCGCGAGTGCCGCCGGCGTGGGCGGTTGAGGGGACCCGAGGCTGCGATTCCGGTGCGGCCGGGGCGGAGCGTGGGGGCCCGTCGCTGGCCGCGGCCGAGCCGTCGTGGCAGACGCCGCAAGGCGCCGAGAGGCCCTCGGTGACCATCAGGGGAGTCGGCCCATGGATATCGCAATAATGGGCCAAGCAGAGCTGCAGATTCAGGGTCAGCAAGAGCGTCGGATCCATCGCCTGTCTGCCCGCGGGGGCTGGCGAAGCGGGGAGAATAGGAGGGGAGGATAGGAGGGGAGGATAGGAAGGGATCAAGGGGCTGGCGGCTGTGGCAAGGGGCATGTCTAGGCGACGCTGGAATCGAACAGAGGGATCGATGCTGGATTGCGCTCGCTCGGAGCCAGAGGCGCAAGGGGGCGGGCCCTTGGACCCCTTATGAAGCAGCGAAACAAGAGCGACACGCAGGAATGCTTGTGCGATGCGAGCCTCGACCAAGCCGCATCGCAACCCTGTTTTGGTTTGGCTGTACTACAGTCCAGGACACTCGCCCAACAAGACCAAGCTGTTCAGGGATACCACGCGGGCGTCGATCTTGCTCTCTTGACTCACTCCGACAAGGCGGCCGGCAGATGTAGGCAACGTCCGCAGGAGAGAGATCATGTGGGCAGGTGGAGGAGTGGATTCTTTCTTTCTTTCTTTCTTTCTTTCCTTTTTTTTTCCCCCCCTAGCAACCAATCCGAAGAGAATGAAGGGGGAAGGGGTGAAGGGGAAGGGGCCAAGGGGAAGGGGTGAAGGGGAGGGGGGGAGAGAGGGAGAGGAAGGAGAGTCAGAAGGAGAAGAGCCAAAGTGAAGCCGAGCCTCGGGCCGGGGGGTCGAATGTCGTCGTGCGGTGACGTTTCGAGATGCGGAAGTGGTGGCAACATGAAAATGCAACTCTGCGGGAACGACTTGGGTCTCGCGTAGCGGTAGGGCGCAACGAGGCTGCATTGGGAACATGCATGAGGGGAGTGGGAGAAGCGGCATTGCATTGGGCCATTTGACCGGGCCAGCGAAGAGGAGGAGGAGAGGAGGGAGGAGGAGGAGGAGGAGGAGAACGGGAAGCATGTGATGGGCGCGGCAGAGAGGAACATGTGCGACGCAGATAGGGAGAGACTTACAATATAGGTCATGGCGCACGCGGGGGGCGCGGTACTCTGGTATCGCGGGAAAAGAGGCGCAAAACCCCGTGGGAAGAGGCGCACGAGTGCCGGATGCAAATCCCAACGGCTGGCCGATTGCGGTATTCGCCGCGACTTCTGCAGCGGGATCCCAACGGCCTGGGCGTGAGCCTGAAGCCGCGAGCTCGAGGGCGAGGCGGCGCCGGAATTGGACCTTTTTGCGCACTTGGTGGCGATCACGGGAACGATGAAGATTGAAGAGCGGGCTTTGCAGAGCGGATACCGGCGATGGCTTGGCGACAGGCCATGAAAATATATATATATATGTGTGTGTGTGTGTGTGTGCGTGTGTGTGTAAATATATATATATGTATATAGTATATATATATATAATATTCACTCTATATATATAATAGTATATATGAATGATATATATACCACTATATATGTGAAAATGCAAATCCAAAGAGGGCCGTCGATCGATGCCAGTCGCCAGTCGCCACTGCGCGCGTCCGGCCGCTCGGGTTTTTCGTCGCCTGTTCGGGGTCTCACTTATTTTCTGAGACACGCTCTCTGCAGCACACACTTGATGCCGTCTCCAAACAGCCCCGTTCTCGCGTAGGGGTGTGTGGGGGGTTGTGCGTGAGAGAGAGAAGAAGTGTCGAAAAACGGTGAATCTCGTGACTTTTGGGGGCGAAATGACAAACGGACCAACACAATGATAAAACCAAATAATAGAAAAAGAAAAAAAAAAAAAGAGAGAGGAGATAGAGAGAGAAAAGAGAGAGAGAAATAGAGAAAGAGAAAGAGAAAGAGAAAGAGAGAGAGAAAGAGAGAGAGAAAGAGAGAGAGAGCGAGAGAAAAGACAAAGAGCCGTTCGGAGAGAGAGAGGGGGGGGGGGAAGGTGCGGCTCTGTAGATTAGGTCTCAAAAAGAAGGCAAGAAAGGAAAAAAAAAAAAAAAAATTGGACCAAAATTCCGTCAAACCCGACGAAGCCCAATGGGTGGTAAGCGGGAGTGACGATGCAAGAGAAGGAGAGATTGGGAATGGGATTGGATGAGATGAGATGGAAAAGAAGAAGGGGGAATGGGAAAAAGGAAAAAAAAAAAAAGAATTAAAAAAAAAAAAAGAGGAGTGCCGGAATCCTAGTGCGTGTAAGCTTTTGGGGGGGGAAGCTCGCCGACAGTATAAGGAGAAAAAAAGTAAGAAAAAAAAATAAGAAAAAAAAAAGAGAGAAGAAAGAGAGGAGAGAGAGAGAGAAAGAGAGAAAGAGAGAAAGAGAGAAGGAGAGAAAGAGAGAAAGAGAGAGAGAGAGAGAATGAATGAGGTGCCGGTGCCTTGCAATTGGACAAGGAAGGCCTCGCTATTTTTTTTTTTTGGTGCGTGCAGAGCTGGCAAAGTTCTCTCTCTTCTTTTTTTATCTTCTTTGTTTCTTTGTTTCTTTTCTTTTTTTTTTTTTTCCTTTTTTTTTTTTTTTTTACTATTTTTTTATAGTACGTATTACAATTGACGAGGGTCTCGGCGCATGCAGTGGAGACGCACAAATGGCAGCAAGAAAAAAAAAAGAAAATAAGAAATAAAGAAAATAAAAATAAGAAAATGAAGATAAAAAATAAAATAAATAAATAAATAAATAAATAAATAAAAAATGACAAAAAAAAAAAGCCCAATCAAGCAGCGATGATGGTATGACGAGGGGGGGTAATTTTGGGTACTGGGGACAAGGCTGGCGAGTGAGATTTTATTTTATTAGTACCATTACAATATTATAGTATGATTACTACTCCGTATATGATGATTATATGGATGATTTTTTGATTTTTGATTTTTGATTTTTGGTTGGGTTGGGCTGGGGTTTGGGTTCGGGTTTGGGTTGATTTTTTTTTTGACATGGTTTGAAACTTTTTTTTTTTTCTTTTGTATTTTTTTTTGTAAAATTTTTTTTTTTTTGGCGATTGGGAGGGATTAGGATTTTGCTTGCCTGGTCTGCACTTGGCAACGCATCTGGTGATGATGCTTGATGCTTGATGCTTGATGCTGCTGATGATGGACAGGCTACAGGCAACGTTTTTTTTTTTTTTTTTTTTTTTTTAGCGTTTGAATCGGAACATCGGTGCGAGCATGAAACAAAGGAAATGGAAAGTAAAAATAAAATAAAATAAATCAATCAATAAATAAATTAAAAAAGAAAAGGGCGCTAGATGGACAGGTTTTTCCTTTCTGCCTTGTGCTCCCAACCAACCAAACTTTTAGGCCGCCTGAGCGCATTGAACTCTTTTTCTTTTAGAGCGATTTTTTTTCTTCTTTTTTTTCTTCTTTTTCTTCTTCTTCTTCTTTTTTTCTCTTATGCATTGGCTGGTGGAATTGAATGAGTAAATGAAGGAATAAATGAAGGAATAAATGAATTGAATATGAATCATTTCAATGGCACGGCAATTCCATGAGACAAGGTTTTGCTGCGGGCAAGGGGGGTCCTGCCTGTTTAGTAGGTACTAGGCAGTACATAACCAAGGTAATCAAGCATCACCACTGGTATTTAGTACTACTAGGTACCTAGTAGTAGGGAGCACTCAAGGTATGTACCTACAGTAACTGGTAGGGGAAAATAAACAACAACAAAGAAACAAAAAAACAAAAAAGGGCATATGGTGATACTACAGGATGCTCCGTGCTGCGCTGCTCAAACCAGCACACGAAATCAATCAAGGCCAAAAAAAAAAAAAAAAAAAAAAAAAAAAAAAAAAAAGCTCCGTCGCAAAAAAAACGCTTGGCATTGTTTGACGCCCCGATTATTATTACTATTATTATTATTAGTAGTATTAGTACTCCGTAGTAGTATTAATTTTTATTGTTTTTTTTTTTAGCTGCTGCCTTGGGGGCACCGTCTCTCGTCTCTCTTCCCCCTTGTATTGTGTGTACTTTTCATAGGGACGGGGTCCCGAGGCATTGGGATTTTTTTATTTTATTTTAATTTTTTTTTGCCTCGGCCATGCCCGAATAGCCGCCTGGTTTTTTCTCTCTCTCTCTCTCTCTCTCTCTCTCTCTCTTTCTTTCTTTTCTTTTTTTCGACTCTATTCTATATTATTAGATTTCATCATTCGCTCTTTATAAAATTACCTCTAGTACTCCGTAGGTAGAATTTAAAAAAAAAAAAAAGAGCCAAATTCGCATGTGATGGCGGCAGCTTCAGGTTTCGTCTCAACTCCCCGTTGCTCCTCCGTTACATACTATGTCAAGTTATGTATGTCGCATCTCTCTCTGCCTGCTTCTTCGGCTCCAGAAATCTCCCCCCCCCCGGTACCTGCAGATCTACCTTATGCTAGCGGTTTGTTAGAAAGTAACTTGGAGGTAAAATACTAGTAGTAGTACTACTAACCTACTACCGTGCAATAGTAGTACGGAGTACGTTGGTAGGCACATAAATTGCTACCCAGTAACTACTAGTTATTAAGAGTAGTTCCGTACTAAGGCAGCAAGCAGCGCGTCCATCTTCTTCTGGATCCCCCCGTATAGTTTTCTCTGGATTTTCGTTGCGATTGAATGATGTTGCGGCCCCCCATAGTGATTTATGTACACATCACCCTTCTACCAAGGACCCAGTACCATTGAGCCATTGGTGTTAATTCTCTCATTGTTTTTTTTTTTTAAAAAAAAAAGAGAAAAAAGAAGAAAAAAAGAAAAAAAAAAAAAAAAGCAACTCCTGCCGGCGTCTTCGGAAGCCCCTGGCGACGTCGTCGATTTGCTGCTTTTTGCGTTGGGGATGCATGCATCCACTTACACCAGAGGACCCGCCACCCAACCTTTTTTTTTTTTTCTTTCTTTCTTTCTCACGACTTTTCCGGGGTGGTTCCTGGCAGCAAATCAGAGCCGGGGGGGGGGGGGGGGGTAACCGGGGGAGGGGAAACCCGATGATGAGAGAGTTGTCCTTTTCGTTTTCGTTCCTGCACAGACACAGACACAGACACAGACACAGACAGACACACACACTCTCTCTCTGCCCGCCTGCCCGCCCGCTTGTCTGCCTGTCTGTCTCTCTTCCAACCTTTGACAATCCTTGCTTTTTCCCTTTGGCCCTTTTTCGCACCGACGGATGCCCTTCGTCCCTTTTTTTTGGGGGGGGCTTGCCGATGCCGGCGGCCGTGTCGACCGCGTGGCTTCCCCGGGGGCTGCAACAACCGTTCTTTGGTTTCCTTGTGTTTTGGCAAAAACCAACAAGCCTTTGAAGAAGCGCGGTAGCGCGCAGTACCAAAGGTAGGTAGTTAAGTTAGTAGTCGTAACAGCAGTAATAGGAATTCGTAGTAATTAGCAGTAATTAGCAGTAATTCGTAGTAATTAGCAGTAATTAGTAGTAATTAGTTAATTGCACAAACTCACGTATCGCGCGTCTGCTCTCTCTGCCGGTGCTTCGTGTGTATATAGCAAGCATCATTGGTGCGAGGCAGAGCAGGCGGGCTTGGGGCAAGGTTGTTTTCGCCGCGGGTTTCCCTCCCATACACACCCCACACGGTAATGCCTACTACTACTACTACTACTACTACTGCTGCTGCTGCTGCTGCTATATTGTACTGCTCTGTGTGTATAAAGTACGCTCTGATGGCAGCATCTATCTGGCTGTGCGTGGGTGTGCGTGTGTGTGCGTGTGAGGGGAAGAAGGGGGGGAACAACCACAAGCCCTTCTTTTTTCTTTCTTTCTTTTTTTTTCTTTTTTTTTCTTTTCTGGCTACGGCTTTGTGTGCCGGGCCCTCGGTGAAACTTGCTTCAGATGGGACCGTATGGAACTGGGTTTCCGCAATCTGCCGGCGCAACAGGGGGGGAGGGCCGACGTGCCTCGTTCCGACAAGGTTCAACACGAGACCAGAAGAAAACAGGACTACCGACACATGTTACGAGTAATACCCAGCAATACTTCTCCTCCTCCTCCTCCTCCTCCTCCTCCTACTACTACTACTACTACTACTACTACTGCTGCTACTACTGCTCCTACTACTGCTCCTACTACTGCTAGTATACACGTGGCATAGAAGCGCAGAGCCCGGCGCCGATTCGTGCCCAGAACCCGCGCGCCCCGTTACCCCATGGAGTTGGCATTCCGGTTTGGCCCTTTTGCTCTCGGGGACCGCAGATTGAGCTTCCAAGGGACAGGGACATCACAGGGACATCGCAGGGACATCGCAGGGACAGGGACAGGGACAGAGACGGGGACAGGGACGGGGACGGAGACGGAGACGGAGACGGGGGCAGGGAACAGGGGAGCATGGTCTGCCTCAGCTTAGCCTGCGGACCAGGTATAATACATACATTACATTACATGCATACATTACATACATACTACCAAGTACTACCAACTATATAGCACAACTTACAAGGTATGTAGCTTTACCCATCATCAGTCGGAAGGAGACGCACATGCCAACCATCAAGGCAGAGTGAGAGACATTTTTATTTATTTATTCATTCATTTATTTTTCATCTATTTATTCATTTATGGCTGGCAAGAAAATGAATGACCAAAAAAAAAAAAAAGGCCGTGAGCATCCTCTAAACCGTAACCAACCATGGCGATGGGGGAGGGACAGGGGGCTGCGACCCCAGGCAGTGCTTTTGATGAATACGTAGTAAACACATACGTACGTACTAGCAGTAAGTAGAGATGATTGAGGTTGGGATGGGATATATGCTGGCTCTCTTGCCAGGCGCGCTTACTATGTATGCATTATTACGCCCTTACGATGTATATATTATATTATTACATGACCGGCCCCCATGAGGCTTATATATATATATATATATATATATATATATAAAAGCCCGTAATAAATTGAGGGCTCCCCCCCCCCCCGGACATGCACAACACATGGCATTTCCCGCAGATCAGTCTCTCATATCCCAGCTTTTGTGAGTTGATTATGTTTTTTGTGGGACGGACAATGTGATGATTTTGGTGAAGAGAAAAGATGAAAAAGAAAGAAAGAAAGAAAATTAAAAAGAAAGAAATGAAGAGAAAAAAAAAAACAACCTTGGATTTGCATCTTCCATGGGTTCCCACCAAGCCAAGCAGCTATACTACTACTACTACTACTACTACTACTACTACTACTACTACTACTACTACTACTACTACTACTATTATATATATATATATATATATATGATTATCACTTCAACATCACCGCAGCCCAGCATCTCTCTCTCTCTCTCCTTGCCGATATAATATACTATTATATTCCCAACTAGCCTCTTTCGAAAAAAAAGAAAAGAAAAGAAAAACAGAAATAGAGAAAGAGTCGCCAAGCATAAACGAGCTCACGGCACTTTCGCACGGCGCCCCCCCCCCCCCCCCCGACCTTTTCCTCTTCGACAGCGGCGGAATCTCCACGACCGGGGCGCTCGGATGCCGTCTTTTTGTTGCAAGCCACTGGCGATGACAGCGTCTTGTTGCTCATCGTCGGCTGCAGCCGCAATTGCGTAGAGGCACCGCTGCTTGCGTGCGCCTCCATCTGCGGATTGCTATCAAAGGCCTTGTTGAATCTCCGGCAAGAGTAGGCGACGAGTCCATCGTCCCGTCATCATCGTCATCACCGTCATCGTCACCGTCATCATCATCATCGTCGTCGTCACCGTCATCATCATCGTCATTAACGTCATCGCCGTCAACGTCATCAAGAAGCTGCGCAGGCTCACTGGCATCCCAACTGTCCGCGACAGCATCTCTCGCCAGACTCGCCGCCCACGCCTCGCAGAACACAACGCCGAGGGCAACGGCCACCTCTCTCGCCACGCTGTTACCCACGATCCTGTACTGGGTGGCCGGGTCGCCCAGCAGCACCTCTTCGTCGCGCAGGCCCTGCGCCCGCCGTGCTTCCATGAGCGTCACCAGCCTGTTTTCCCGCCAGTGCAGCAGCTGCCCGTTCTTGGCATCGCTGGGCGTCTGCGACGCCACAATCGTGTCAAACGGCTTGTTTGGGAACACTCTCCCGTACGACCCCGAGCTGCGCTGCGCTGCCATGGGCTGCTTCGACGGGTCGGAGGCCGCGTCCTTGCCGCTGACGAAGAACTCGCGTTCGGCTGCCGTCATGGTGCCCGAGCCGGCTCGTGCTCGGCCTTCCCCGTACCACGCCTGCGCGAAATTCATGCCCCATGGCCGGGCCGGGATGGCCGACATGCGCGTCCGCAGCGTCTTGGTCAGGCCCCTGGTCAAGCGGTCGTCGGGGTAGGCGACGCGCGTGTCCGGCTGGGCGTCGCAGACGGGCGGCAGGTCGCTCGTCGCTTCGTCTGCCGACACGTACTTGAACGGCGTGGTTTCGGGCACCTCTCGAGCTGCCATGCGCTGTCCGTTGGGCAGCCACCCGATCCCGAGCTCGCGCGCGTTTGGAGGGTGCGAATGCGTTTGCACCGGCTTCCTCGGCAGCTCGAGCCCCGGCGCCGCGAAGACGACGAAGATGCGGATGCGGCTTCTGCGCTGCGGCGACCCGCACGACGACGCGTCGAGGAGGAAGAATTGCGTCTGGTAGCCCAGCCCGACCAGGGCGCAGATGAGCTGGCTGAAGACGTCCTGGTCCCGGGCCTCTTCTTTTGTGAACCATTCTGGGCACGTTCTCTAGGACGCAAAGGCCGCCACCAGCGACTGGTTTTTTTCCTGTGCTGCCGTCGTCTTGTCGTTGGTCAAGGCGGAGAAGCCGGGGCACGTTGTCCGCAAACCGGCCTTGCATGGCACGGCGTTGCAAATCATCAATGGAGGATCGAACCATTGGCGCAGACAGAGAAGCTGGTGCCTTCTCCAACGGCACATACGGCGCCACCCCATCCATCACCGTCTGTCGGTGGGTCATGTGGAAGAGGTTCCCCGTCCCGTCGCGGTCGTACGGCGTAGGAATCCCATCGCCATCTCGAAAGAATCGTACGGAGCATGGGCTCAGGATTCGGCTCCTCGTCACCTCGACGGTCTGGTCGCTGTAAACGACTTCATTCGGCCGAGCACACGGGGCGTTTGGGTCGGCTGGTCGACAGCGCGGAAGTCGCCTGAATTGGTAGAGCCTTCGGCCTCCTTGCCTACATGAGGATTCAATTTCACAAGGTTCCGACAAGGGGCTCCTCAGGTCCAAAAGCAGCAGATATGTATTTCCAGGCCGGTACGCGGGCGGCGGCATCCCCTCCTTCGGGCCGCGGCGAGGCATGCCCACCTCGTAGATGCCTCTGGTCCAGCGTCACCCGCCTTCTTTCTTCCATGTCTACCGACAAAAGAGTTCCGCACCGGTTGCAGACGCGCCCCCCCCTCCCCCCCCTTTTTTTTTGTCGGTGTGGACGGACTGCATCAGCGCAAACCACCGGTCCACGTCGGAGAACCCTTTGTATGTCTCTCGTTTCCACAACGTGCCAGATCCCTCGTCACGGTGGGTTGAAATGATATCTCCCGGCTGAATGCTCCTAATACGATCCCGCACCGCCGTGGATCTGAAAGGAGATGATGACAATAATGATAATGATAATATTAACTCTGCGATAAGACAAGGTATCTATCTTCTGGAGCTCTTGGGAGCAGTAAAGAGCACTGATGTGGCGATTTGGCTCGCACCACAAAGTTGGAAAGACGGCTTCGAGGGGGATTTTGTGAACCCCCCTCCCCCCACCCAAAAAAAAAAAAGTAACCTTGGAGACGGTGTTAAAAGAGTATGAGGGAAAGAGGGAAAGAAGAAGAAGAGAGAAGAGAAAGAAGATGAAAAAGAGCAACATGAAAAAGTCCTGCTGATTCAAAAAAACAATGAAAAAGCCTTTGTTCCTGTCCTGCGGTGCTTCGCAAAAGCTGCTTTGCTTCAAGAAGCAGAGATAGGCGAAAGAGGCGGAGAAGATCAGGAGCAGGAAAGAAATTCAATCGTCTTCGGGCAACATCATGTAATACGGAATGGCCTATTTCATGCACAAGCGGCAGCAGGGGAGAAAGTGGCCCCGTCCGAGTACATGCCATTGTCCAGGTGGTGGTGGTAGCATCGCAATAGCCTCGATAGCAGTAAAACACACACACAACCATGAGGGATATGCGTAAATGCAAGTGTAAATTGTGTAAGCACCAAGCGCATCGCTCCCAAGTCTATTGTACACCTCCCAAGCATGCTGTATAGGTAGTCGTAGTCCCATCCTGAAGAACGCCGTGTATGCATTTCCCACCACAGCCCATTGCCCGCGGCATGACGAAACCCCTTGGTCTGCTGATTGTTTCCAGGCGAGTAATCGTTCGCAATTGTTCGCCCATCTCCTCCGACTTCACCTCCTTCTTCGAAACCGGCTGTTATGGCCTGGACCGCCTTTGGCGCCATGGTTGCGCAGCTTCAACCGGTGAAAGTTTGCATGTGCCAGCTGGTTCACTTTGCGGGCCGCCTTCTTGACCACGCCTTCCTGCTTGGCAGGTGTTTTGGCCTTGGTGTCTCGGGCGTCATCTCCATCTTCGTATTCGCCATCAGACTCGCCTGCGACATCTGATTTGCCAGTGTGAGCTTGGGTATCTGGAACGGTATCTGGAACGGTATCTTGATCGCCTTCGCCTTCGTCACTCTCATTACCCTCCGCTGGGTTCGTCGGGCGCTTGGTTCGGACCGGCCGAATGTTCACCCGCCGTGTTGTTCGCTTCTGCCCCTTCTTCTTGAATATCTTCACGGGTCGTCCGTCACGATCGACCGCCTCTTCCGCAGGACTGTCGTACGTTCCTTCGTCGTCAAATCCGCCCAGCGGTAGCTGCTTAGCCTGGCTGTCCGGTTCCAGAATGTCCGCCGTTGGCTCTAGTTTTTGCGGCCTGGTAGCAGGTTGGACGGGAGCTCCGGATTCCATCTCAGCCTCGGCTTCGCGCAGCGCTTCGAGGTCGTCGTCCAACTGCTCCTCTTCGACTTTGCGAAGGCTGGCGACTATTTCGCTCAAACCACGAACCAGAGGTTTCCGCGGCAGCCTCAGAGGGGGGGCATCAAACGTTGTATTTTCGTCCAATGTCGGGAGTGAATGTCTCTTGAGAAAGGCGGGTGTGTCGAACTGAAGTTTGGACACGGAAGTAGGTGTTCCAGCCATATCCTGCCCATCTCTCTTCTTCCTCGGCGTTGAGAATAGCTTCCGCTTGCTGGCGGAACCGGGCGTGCGGCCGAGCTTGGCTATGACATCCTCGCCTAAGCTGCCTCTCCGCTTGCTGGGAGTTGCGTGGGAACTGCCTGGGCGGCCCGTCTCCTTGATCCCCTTCAACGGGCTTTTAAACTCCCTTTCCACGAGCAAGTCAAACAAGCCCAGGACTTTCCCATCTCGCTGGGGCGTAGGGCCAACAGACGTCACTGGAGCAGGGCTAAAGAGCTTCCTAGAGACGGCTGGGCTATTCATGTATCCGTCGCCGTTGGGAGGGGCCAGTCGCTTCGAAGGCGTCTCTGCGTGTTTTGCTCGCTTCATGGGGGTCTCCGCCGGCACCCCGTCTGATTTGCGCTTATCGTGCTTCTGTTTGGATGCAGAGGCATCTGATGGAGGGACTAGCTTGCCGGCTATTATATCGCGAAGCTTATTATAGTCTTTGTATTTTTGCGCTTTTTGCGGACTTAGCTAAGGGCAAGCTATAGGTAGAGAGAGAGAGAGAGAGAGAGAGAGAGAGAGTGTGTGTGTGTGTGTGTGTGTGTCGAGCTTCAAGCGTACCTATGACGGGGTTGTTCTTGATATCCTCCCTCCCCGGCTTCTTCCCGTCGTGCGTCTTTGCCCAGCCTGCCTCCCATTGCTTCAGATCGGTCCGCACTTTTTGAGCTCTTGCTTCATACTCCCTCTTGAGCTTCTCGTCCATTGCGGCATCACCAGCCGGGGAAGGATCCACAGGAATATACACCAATTGAAGTCGGAGAATGACGGATCAAGATTTAACGAAAAGTGACATGTCTTTGGCAAGAAAGCCAACGGCCACCGAGAAAGCCAAAAGACGGACACACACAGAGACAGACAGACAGACAGACAGATAGATAGATAGACAAACAGATGGACAGATAGTCGTGTCTATCTGTACTTGGATCCTCCTTTGCTGAAAAGCGTCATGTGGGGAACGCCAAATCGCGTATCTGCAAGTTCCGTCATTCAACGCTAGAAAAGCGCGTTCTTACTCCGTACAGAAACAACTTGAAAAAAAAAAAAAAAAAAAAAAAAACAGCCGCCACCGCCACAGGCCGACTCCGCTGGAACCCCCCGGAAGCACCACAGGAGGTGTCGCTTAGCGCTGTGCTGCCCAATTGGCCCACTAACATATCACTATCAATCGATATCGATTCCGCAGCCAATTGCGGGAACGTTCTCCGTCCTGCATCCTCGCCACAACTCTTCGTCGCATCCTTCAGACAGCCTCAATATCGTCGCTCTGCCTCCATGGACAGCCGACCGGCGGATGGCCACGACGGAATACAGCGCAAAGTCCTCCAGAACACAATGCAAGAGGTGGCTGCGAGAGAGCACTCGGACACTGCCAACTGCTGCGTCATCTGCCTAGACGCTGTCAGCGATGCGTGCCAACTTGTTCCCTGCGGACATGACAGTTTTGATTATATTTGCATCTTGAGCTGGCTCTACGACAAGCCCCTGTGCCCCTTATGCAAGAGGGTCGTGGTCAAAGTGCATCGGGGCCCTCCCGAACGTCGGGAAACGACTGTCATAGAGCCGAAGCCGCAGCGACCCGAACAGCCGTCTGCGACCAGGACACATCCCCATCGGTGGTTTTCCCACCGTACCCGAAGTAGGGCGACGAGCACCCCGAGGCCGACAGCAAGCAATGTCGATGCACAAGAAATCCAAGCACGCCGGCGCGATGTTTATTTGCACAAGAGATACTCAAAGCACGTTGGCTCAAACCGACTCTCCCGCTACCGGGAGCTGACACCGGCGCTGTTTTGCAGCGACGAATTCCTCGTTTCCCGCGCGCGAATGTGGATTCGCCGCGAGCTGCAAGTGTTTTTATTTCTCGCTGCTTGTGAGTCTGGCTCCACCTCGGCCGTCTCTCGTTCTGGAAATGCAGATGAGGAGGCCGCCCGGGCACGGCGAAGAGAAGACAACGCCGAGTTCTTGCTGGAGTACACCGTTGCCATCTTGAGGATCGTGGATATTATGGGCAGTGCTGGCCAGGCCGTGGACATGCTGTCGGAGTTCATTGGCCGCGACAATGCGCGGCTATTTCTGCACGAGCTGCGGTCGTGGCTTAGAAGCCCATTTACAAAACTTGAAGACTGGGATCGGGCAGTGCAATACGACCCAATTACGCCTAGGGATTCCTCGTCTGCCCCAGAGCCGAGACAGAGCCGGAATGAGCGGGCGTTTACGCCGGAGAGCGACCAGCACCGAGTGCGGCCTAGGGGAGACCATTACCGCCCTGGGCCGGCCCAGAGTTCTCGGGAAGAGAGACGCAAAACATGATACGAGCCCTAAAGGCATGATAGGCGAAGAACTGCGAGGGATGCTTGATGGTGACGATTAGGTGCGGGATGCCAAGAACTTTCACAAGGAGTTTCGAAGCATTCCTCATGATACCGACTGATTCCAAGATTGTGTGTTTAATAAAATGGCGGTGGCACTCCGCGCCTGATAGATGGGGGGGGGGGGGGGTGTCACCACCTCTCACCGCCGTGAAATGGGCCGGTTGGCGGATGCTTTAAGACGGCGGACGATCGGTGCTCCGCAGCGTTGCGTGTAATTACAAGGCCAAAGAGGAACAGGACAAGGCCGAGTCTCGCGCGTAAGACGACGCCTTTTGTCCTGGCAGGCATTAATGAGATGGGATGGATGGCTTGTGTTGACGACGTCGTGGTAACTATCGAGCGGCATGTCGTTCACGTAGGGGCATGATAATTTCTTGGCTTCCAACGCGCCGGAGTGTAGACGAATCATTTTTCTCCAATTAAATTTTTTTTCTTTCTTCTTTTCCTTTATCTCTCTCTCTGTCTCTCTCTCTCTTTTTTTTTTTTTTTAATTTTTTTTTTTTTTACATGTTTCTCAGGCCTCCAAGATCCCTTTCCATGGATCTCAGCCTCGCTTGCAGCTCCCGCTTCTTAGCCTCCATCTGCCTCGCCTCCTCCTCCTCCCTCCTCAGATCATCCTCGGTCCACGCATCCCCGCCGCTCTCCTGTGGCTCATCCCGGTCTTGATCCGCTTCCCCGCCATGGCCGTCCAGCCAATCCTTGTTCATGCTCGCGAGCTGCTCGGCCTGCTCGGCCACCTTGGCTTCATAGTAGGCCATTGTGTTTTTCCCGTGCCGGAACCTGGACCGCAGGGCCGCAATCCGCTCGCGAGCCCCCGGCAAGTCGTACACGCCGCAGAGCTTCTCGGCGCCGCGGAGGAGAACCTCGACGTCCAGGTCGCCCTTGCGGTCTGCTTCGCCCCGCCGCAGCTGTTCGTGCATCTCGCCGCCTAGAACGGCGGCCACGGCGGTGCGTCGATGGGGAGCGCCGCGGGTCGGGGGCCCCGTGGTTACCTCTCCCGAGGCGACGTTGAAGACGGTCTGTCGGCGATTCCCGGGCTTGGCCTCGCTCTCGGCAGCTTTCGAGGGCTTCGCCGCGGCCGCCGCGGGGGGAGGCGGGGGAACGGAGAATAGCGCGCGCTCGTGGGCCTCGGTATCTCGGATCAAGGACGTGATGTCGTGGTTGGAGAGCAGTGCATTGGTGAAGATTTTGGGAGGCGGGAAGCTGGCAGATTTGTCAACTCGAAGCCCCTATCCTCCTCGGGGACGGCGCCAGATCTTACGGGAGGGAGTCGATTCCTTGGCAGGAGCTTCGTATCTGCTCTAGGTGAGCCGAAAACAGGGACGAGTCCATGGCTTTTTCTGTTGAGGTTGTCTCGATGTTTTTGTTTTTATTTTTTATTTTATTTTTTTGGGCGACGGCAGGGCGACCAAAGTTGGCGCAAGTTAATCGGCTCCACCCCCACCAAAAGATCTGCGGCGGCGGTCCACAGCGGTCCACAGCGGGGGGAGGGGCTTACATAAATGTTTATCTGGTGTGTTCCAGCTCAAGAAGATATACGGGAGTACGGAGTAACGCCTACCTTATAGAATAAGAAACAATACGGGCAATCGTCTCGCTTCATGTCAATTCAAGCAAGCCAACAGGGGATCAACAGCAGGCAGGAATGTCCATCTATTGTCTATCAAATCAACCGTGGCATCTCCACCGCGCCCTTCTTGAACATCAACCGTAAAACATGGGAGCAAAATCTATCTCGGCGTTTCCGCCAACTCTAAAATGATACAAAAAAAAAAAAAAAGAACAAGAAAAAAAGGGAAAAAAAAAAAAGATGCAAGCGCAATAATCTATCAAGATATCCAAAGGAAAGAAAAACCCACTCTCGGGCCTATGCTGAATGGTGGAATGACGGCGCAGCAGAGAGCAAAATGGAAATGCCCCCCCCCCCCCCCCTTGGCTAGATTCGCTCTCTCTTGGCGTATGAAATGGCAAAAGTTCTTTAGCCCGACCAAGGATATCCAACAGTCCGGCTTGCAGATCCGCTGCTGCGCCGTCGTATGCATTGTAGGTACTATAATAGTATCAGCTTCCGATATGAAACTTTGCTTGAGGCTTCGATGCGCCTCTCTAATTTGATCGTAACATTATTCGTTATCGCATAGATGGTGTAACGTGGCCGCTCGTAATTTTCATCTTTCTTTCTTGCTTTCTTTAATGTATGAGTTTTTTTGGGGGGATTTTTTGGGGGGATTTTTTTTTATCATCTCCTCCTCTTCAGCTCGAGTCTGTATCCATCATCCCCAACGCGAGGCATGGCAGCTCCTGTGCAAGGCACATCGCATTGGCGTATTCGTCCTCGCTCGAGTTCGGCTCCTCCAACTCATCGATTCGAGGCTCCGGGGGATCCTGGAAGAGAAGGCTTCCGCGGTGGGCCCTTTTGCGGAAGCGCCGAGCGCTGGAACCAGCTTCGTTGACGTCGAGAGCACAGTCGTTATCGTCCGAATCGCTAAGCTCGCTGTGCGTCCTCTTCCCGAAGCTGCTCGACATGCTGACCCTTCGGATGCGCTTCAGCTCCTGCTGCCTCCTCATGAACTCCGACTCTTCGTCGTCTCCGTCGAGTCCCGCCTCGTCACCGGATGCTTCGTTGCTGCAGTTGAGATTCTCGAGGTCTTGCATCATGCCCTTGTCCAGATCCCTATGCCGCGAAGTAGACCGGCTTGGGGCCGGCTCCATCTCGGACTCAATCTCCGTGGGGTAGAGAACATCCAAGCCGTCGCAGTCGCTGTCCATCGGATCCACGTCCTCGATCGTAAAGTCGCAAATCTCAAGGATGCTTGGGCCGTGCGCAGGCCCTGTTCGCTTAGGCTTGTCCGGCTCCGCTTTGAAGCCAGCCTCAGATTCAGATTCGGAGCGCAAACTGGCGCCGGACCCCGACTCTGAATCGGCACCTGCATGCGCGCCTGCATCTTGCCATGGCCGCGGCGACTTTGGCAGGCTGACAACGCTAGCGCTTGCGGAGGAATCACCACCACCCGAGGCCCCCTTGTCGGCTTCCGACGAAGACGACGATCGAGGGCTCAGTTGCTCCAGTGGGCGGTAGCTGAATTGATGGCCGCTCCCGTACGGTCTAATGTTTGGATCCCGGGCCAGGGGATTCGCAAACAGACAGAACGCCCCCTGGCCGCTCTTGCGGGGGAAGTGTGATGAGGTGATTGGAGTGTCGGGCGGTGAAGTTGGGTCAGCGGTCTGCGGCGCGGACATGTGAGCTGGCGAGAGCTTTAAATTTGGAGTTGACGACCGCCTCCGCGAATCTCTGTTGAGTCGGCCCATGGTTGTTTGCGATGAGAGCGAGGAGTAAAAGTCAGGTTGAGCAATTTCAAATCTGTGTGAAACGTATGACTGAATGAGTCGCTTTAGAGGGGGAAAAGTTGTCTTGTTTTTTTCTTCTTAAATCTGGCCACGGGTACTCCGTTGTCTCAGTCCTCGATTGGCCTTTGAGTCTCGGATCAGAGTCGTAAGAAATTGCTATCAATTGGTCGTGGGTCTTGGAAATTGCGTGGGGTGCTCTCTGGCTTGGAATGAGAAAAAAGCAAACTGAAGAAGAAAAAAAAAAAAGGGGGGGGGCGGGGGGGGGGGAGAGAAACAAAGAAGTTTTGCTGCGCGGGGGTTCAGCATTCAAAAGCAAGGGAGAAGCAGTAGAAGCAGCAGAAGCAGTAGAAGCAGTAGAAGCAGTAGAAGCAGTAGAAGCAGGAATCATGGCACATACGTTGTTGTACTTGTCGTTGCGCAGTCCGGGGGTCCGTAGTAGCGATTCGAGGGGCGCTGCTCCAGAAAAGGCAGGCTAACACCTAGTCGTGCCCTAGCAATAGGTGCAGAATGCGAAAAGAGGATCAAAGGTGTCAAGGAGTCAGGGTCCAGACAAGGAAGCTCCAGCACGGAGAAGACGAGACTCGGGTTGTGTTGGGGAGCATGATAATCTCTCTCTCTCTCTCTCTCTCTCTCTCTCTCTCTCTCCCCCTCCTCTCTGTCTCTCTCCTCTCCGTCTCTCTCCTCTCTGTCTCTCTGTCTCTCAGTCTGTCTCTTGTGTGGAGGGTCTGGGCCTGGCTGTCGATGTGTTGGTGACACCTGGACGGCACCCACACGGCACCCACACGGCGGCTTGCTTCTAGCTGTTGTTGGGCCGAGGGCTGAAGAGGAAGAGAAAAGGAGATGGCGCAGGAGCTGGACGGGACAATGAGCGCAGACGATGAGCGACAAAAGCAGAGGCGGAGGAAGAGGAAGAGGCACGGCGCACACAAGCCAAGACAAGACAAGACGGAAAGGTCCTAAAGCTAAACAGCCCTGGGGCGGATCTGCGATCTGCTGCCTGGATGATGGGTGCTGCAGGCGACGAAGAGAACAAGCCAGCCCAGAATGGCCCGGCCGAGGCGCTGCGGATGGAAGGCGGCGGATGACGAGGGGCCCTTTTTAACGTCCATCAGCCGAAGCGTCGGGTCGCCGGGCTGCTGGACCTTGTTTCAGGATCTGGAGAGGCGAGCGGGATCCCGCAAAAGCGAGCCGGACGCAGGGCGCGCTGAAGCCGAATTTTCCCACGCAAATGCTGCTGCTGCTGCTGCTGCTTTTGGTGCTACGGCCACACGTGCGGCCGCGAGGGGGGTCCCTCTCCCCTCCAGCGGTTCCAGAATAGATTAATTCTGCAATATTCTGCAACGTCCGTGGGCGAAACGAGAAAAACCCCGTGTGGCATTTTTTTTTTCCGCATTGGTGTGGTGGTGGCTGCTTCTGTTTAGCTTCCGAGGCGGGAAATGGTGGGTGTGGCACGATGCCTCGAGCGCTGAGAACTGCGGCCGCCTTTGCGAGAATCTTGACCAAAAAAAAAAAAAAAAAAAAAAAAAACCCTCCCAAGCTTAAATTTACGGCGCTTCCGGAGTCCGTCTCATGGAAGGGGATTGTTTTATTTATTTATTTATTATCATTATTACGTAGTATTTTTTTCTTGTCCTTTTTTTCCCCCCAAAACTTCTTCCTCTCATTTGGGCTGGGGCGCTCGCTGCGTTGTCAAACACACACACACATACACACACATACACGCGCCATTGGCAGCAGCACGGAGAATGTTTGAGCGGCGATCGTGTCATCGTTCTCATTGGGCAGCAGTGCCTCGCCTCTACGAGCAGCACGTACTCCCTAGTTAGTGCTTCAATAGAAAGTAAGTGGCCCTATTTGCCCGCTTTGGGGCTGTTCGCAACAAACTGCTCGCCATCGTCAGACCACATTTCCCATGGGATGGCCGCTTCTCCCTCGCCAGAGCCTGTGATGGCCCGCGCCAAGGGCTGTTGGTGCGTCTTTTTGATGCTCCTCCGACAATGCACGGCGTAACAATGCTTCTGGAACAAAACGGGGCCCTTCGTGCCTGGCGAGTGCGTTGCACTGTATGCTTGTTCAAGGGTGCAGCTTTGGTCTCCTGCCTTGATTGGGTGGCGACAGGTGAGTCAGTGCATGAAAGGGATTCATTCATTCGCCGTCCGGGCCATTGGGCTGTGCTATGAGTGGACGACTGCGATGCAGGACGGGACGATCTCGACAAGGGAGTGTACAAATAACGCACATGCAAGTAGGCCGAGTTTCCAAGAGGCCGGCGCCGCTTGAGGAGTCAGGAGAAAGTCGCCCGTGTGAGGAGAGGCATGAGAGCGCAGGCGTGGAAGTGGACGCACTGGCCACAGCAGGCCTCTCAACATGAGGCATACCGCGTAGCAAAGGCCGGGTGCACGCGCTCATCTGGGCTTTTGCTTTTGCTTTTGCTTTTGCTTTGCTTTGCTTTGCTTTACTCCCTACTCCGTATATATTTTTTTTTTTGGCTTGGTCAGAGGCTGCGACGGCTATTATATAGTACGGGGTATATCGCTTGCATACTAGCTGTCGCGGGAGAAGCGTCCATTATGCGGCCGGCAGTAGAATTTCTCCACGGAGCACGACTAGATCCTTATGCTCTTCCTCCCCCTTCTCCATTGAAAGGGGAACTACCTTCGATGCTCGTTGATGCGTTCACGGATGCCGGTTTTCCAAGTGTACAAGCGAGGCCGGGGACAATAAACCATGGCTTTTTCTGGGAGGAAGCCATCTCTGCCGACTGCTCGAGACTCCCGTCTTTTTAGATGCCGCTGGTGAATGTCTTCGTATGTAGCTCACTGCTCTGCCTCGAAACCCAACCACACCAGCCTGCGACGGTTCCAAATAGGAAGCCATACACAGAAGTAGAATGTTGGTCTGGAGAGCCTCCCAAGGCGCTTCCAACATCAAGGGTCCAAGTCGTGACAACCTGGTGGTGACACTGGGGCACAGAGACTAGAACTAACTTCTACTAAAGGTACGGAGTACTCCGTAGTGAGTGCTAACTTACTTCGTAGATACTAGTGGGTAAATAAGGTTAGAAGGACGGCTGCCGTCTCCAAGGCGACGAACTTTGCTTATATAATCATGCTGCCTTCGCGGATCGGCAAATCTCCGGCCCGTGTCGAGCCAACGGGGATGACCCATGCTCGGCGGATTTGATTGGTGGAGCGCCGGCTGGCGGGCGAGACGCCCTATGACGGGGACAGCCTTCCCAAGCAAAACCTTGAACTTCAACCACTCCGTACGCGTGTCTTGTTTGCTCGTGCTTCGCCCCCCCAACCCCGATTCGAACTTTGGTAGCATTGCCCATATCCTCGGCCCACTGCTTTCATTCGAGAATTCGGCTTTTCCACTCAATCGCCAGTCTTGCCCCATCGCCAAGGTACCAAATACGATAACCGTCTGCGAACGACGATGAATACCGCCCCGGGCCAGATGGCCCAGCAAGGCCAGCCCCAGCCTCAGGGCGCGCAGGCTCCTGCTGCTCAAAACCGGCCGCCGATGTATCAGCCCGGACAGATCAAAAACCTCCCATTCCTCAGCGATGAAGAGAAGAACAAGTACGAGCAAGGATTGCGGAGCCTTTGGACCAAGATGAATGGGTCCCCCAGCAACAGCCCGGATCAAATCGCAGCGCGGCAGAAGATTATAGAGTTCTCCAGAATGCTGATAGGTAAGATCCAGCAGCGAAGGATTCTTGCCGCCCAGCAGCAGCAGCAGCAGCAGCAACAACAACAGCAGCAACAAGGTCAACAGCAACAAGGTCAACAACAACAAGGTCAACAGCAGCAAGGTCAACAGCAACCTCAAGCGCGACCGCCAGCAGCACAACCGCAGTCGCAGCCCCAACAACAACCGAACGCGGCTCTCCAGGCTCAGGCTCAGGCTCAGGCTCAGGCTCAGGCTCAGGCTCAGGCTCATGCACAAGCTCAGGCCCAGGCCCAGGCCCATGTGCAGTCGCAAGCGCAAGCTCACCAGCAAAAGTCACAAGGCGCAGGGAACAACAACGAGGCCACAGCTGCTGGTGGGGTTGGCCAGGCACAGAACGTCCATGCACCGGCGACGACGGCGGCTGCCGCGGTCGCAGCTCAACGCCCCAAGATACCCGATGCCTACATGCAGCATGTCAACAAGATGACATTTAGGCCTCCAGTGCAACTGGCAGACAAGTCCGCCGAAGCCGCCAAGTGGATTGAGGAGATGAAAGAACGCTATGCTCGGGCCTTGATGACCATGGAAACGACCAAGAACAAGGTTGCCACCTGGGAAAAGCTTCTAAACGACCGCGCCGCCCAGGGAAATCCCCTCAAAGACGAAGAGCTGCGGCAGATTCAACTGAGAAAGGACCAGCAATTAAAGCTATATGCAGAAGCTCACAAATGGGTCGAGGGTGTTCGCAAGCAGCAGGGAAGCCTTCAAGGGGCTGCTCAAGCACAAGCTCACGCCAACCAAGCTGCTGCTGGCGCGGCCGGCGCTGCCCACGCCGTCGCCCAACCCGGCAGCGCCGCTCCAGTCATCCCAACCGCTCCCCCGGCTGCGGCGGCAGCGGCTGCCGCCGCCGCCGCAAACAGGCCTCTGAATGGCAACCAGCCCGCACAGATGGTCGGCCATGCTGCTGCCGAGGCAGCCAAGAGTCAGCAGCAGATGGCTGGAGGCAATCGTGTCCCGGGGCCAAATGGGATTGCGGCTGCGCCTACGCCTACACCGCAGCCGCATGTCCGGCCCGCTCTGAATGCCTCCGTTGCAGGGTATCAGCAGCTGCAGGGCCAACCGCAGATGCAGTCGCAGATGCAAGCACAGCAGCAGCATCCGCAGCAGCATCAGCAGCAGCACCAGCAGCACCAGCAGCATCAACAGCACCAGCAGCACCAGCAGCACCAACAGCATCAACAGCATCAGCAGCAGCAGCAAGCACAGCAGCACGTACAGCTGCAACAACAGCAGCAAGCACAGCAACATGTACAGCTGCAACAACAGCAGCACGCACAACTGCAACAACAGGCACAGCAGCAGCATGCACAACTGCAACAACAGGCACAACCTCAAGGGCACCCTCAAGGACAGCCCCAGGCACAAGTTCAAGTTAAGACGGAGCCGCCACGGCCCGCTCCGGTGAATACCGCCCTCGCTTCGGCTGCTGCACAGGCTCAGATTGCCCAGCAGACCTCATCTCCTGCTCAAGCAGCGGCACGAGTATCAACCCCACAAACCGCAACACCCGTGGCCGGCCCAGGACAACCCACAAGAGCCCTCAGCCATTCCGTCGCCATGTCTCTCGCCAACCAGAGAGCGGCTGGGAGCACTCCTGGGAGCGCGCCACCCCCAAATCAGCCCGCAAACGTCAACGCAGCCGCAGCCGCAGCCGCAGCTGCCACGAGCAACCCAAACATGGGAGTGTCGGGGGCGCAGCTCCAGCAGGGCCATCCTCACGCCCACCCACCACAGCAGCCTACCACCGCCCAGCCGAGAATGCCGATCCCTAAGCAGTTGCCGGAAAAGGCCACCGCGGTGCCCCAGGGAGTGGCTGTTGTGGGCGGCGTAGCCCCTGGCCGACCAACCATGTCTCAGGGCGGCGGAACGGTAGGGGGCGTCATGAACCAGCCAGCCGTGCCCAGGATACCTGCATACAATCACGACGCCGAGGGCGACCACGTCCTGAGCAAGAAGAAGCTGGATGAGCTCGTACGACAAGTCTGCGGAGGATCTGCGGAGGGGCAAGACGGCAACTTGTTGACTCCAGAAGTAGAGGAGGTGAGAACACATCAAGAAGAAGAAGAAGAAGAATCAACGAGGAGGAGGACGACGACGACCAGACTGATGAGCATGACTAACCGTTACAACAGAGCGTCTTAAATCTAGCCGATTCTTTTGTCGATAATGTTCTCCACGCGGCATGCAGAAACTCCAAGGAGCGCGGCTCCAAGATCCTCGAGATTCGAGATATCCAGCTCGTCCTAGAGCGAACTTACAACATCCGAGTTCCAGGCTATTCCTCTGATGAGTTGCGCACGGTGCGCAAAGTCCAGCCTGCGTCGGGCTGGATTGCGAAGATGAGTGCCGTGCAAGCCGCCAAGGTGATGCCCGGCAAGGGCGAGTAACATACCGCGGACGGCTTTTCGTTTTTTTTTTTTTTCTTTCTTTTTTTCACTTTTTTTTTCGCGATGAGATTGGGCAAAGCATATTCCAGGTTGGCTACCACAAAGGTTCTTTGGCTTTCACTGGTTGGATGGTAATGAGATTTGGTACGAAACGGCGTTTCGGGGAAGGACAATCATTTCTAGATACTAAGGTGGCCGTTTATTTTTTTTTATTTTTTTTTTTATTAATTTTTTTGTTTGGTTTGGTTTGGTTTGGTTTGGTTTGGGGGGGGGGGTTCTCCTTTTTCACATCGAGGCTAGCACTACTAGGAGCCAATATGATGATAGCTATTCTGGTTAAGCCACGGTGATATATCTTTTGAGCATTACGGGGCTGGATGAGACTCGACGAATGTGAAGTGGTCAAGACTTGCAACTCCGAATCTAACTCATCAGACCGAAAGAAAAAAAAAGAAAAAAAAATTATTCTATTGAATGTTGAGGTGTTTTGAGTGTTGCTGAGTATGTTGTGATTGACTGAGAGCCCCTACTCTGAAAGGAGATGATACATCTTTGTATTGTCCTGCTGGTACAGAGTATCAGTTCTCTCAGTTTTGAATGCTGCTGCCCCTGTAGTTTTGAGGCTTTCAATTCCATTCCATGCTACAACCATAATAGATAGATGACAAGAGGAGCATTGATATAATACATATACCACTGTTACCAGGTATAGTACCTAGTAGGTACGGAGTATCACCATAAGGTATAGTAAGGTTACCTAGGTAGGTAAGGTAGTAGTAAGTAGGTACTAAGTGCTTAATGTTAGCAGCTCTCATTCTTACATCGACTTGCCGCCAAACAACCGGTCAAAAAAAAAAGAAAAACGCGGTCATCATGATAAGTTGGGAGCAAGCGGCCTCTGATTCTGAGAGGCATCAAGCTTAACTTCAAATCACCACCAACCATTATATTACTCGCAATTTTTTTTTTTTGCCGGGCCATGATGGTAACACGTGCCCCTCGCCTCGCCTCTTTACCCAAATGTTCAATGTTCGGTCCCGCAGGCACCAGGATGGCAAACGTCACTCAAGGTACGTACTTCGTTACTGCTAGTCCAAATCTGGCCCCACAGCTCGCAACTGGCTCATTAACTCCGTAGGCAAGTCTACGCTACCTCGACGGCCACCTGAATTGCCGCCTCCGCCTTGGTACCGCGACATCTCTAGCCTTGTTCCCTCATCCCGCTGGTGGGGGGGGGGGGGGGGCTCCAGGGCAACTTTCTCCCAATTTGTTTCTCCAAAGCTTCGAGCCTCGTTGCACCTCCTCCAAACGCCAAAAAGTCATCACAACGAAAAACAGACCCTCAGCAGCAGCTCCAAGATCGGCCCTCTCGATTTGCCCAGAGACACCCCGGGCCGACCTGCCGCGAACCATCTCGAGCCCTTTGACTGTGTCTACTCCGGATTCGGCCTTTTTTTTTTTTTTGCCGGCCGCGCCTCCGCGCTGAGGATAGACGCACGCTCGATTGACGTCTAACGGACCCCCAACAAGAAAAGGCCGTTTCCGTCTACCTGATATTCTTTCGAGTCGATCGGACGCTTTGCCCTTGTAGACAGCAAGGGAAGCATTTGGTCCCTTTTTTTTTTTTTTTTTTTTGGTGGCATTTTCACTCATTCCTGCGTCTGCCACCATGCCTAGCAAAACACCCCACAACGCAGGTAAGGGGGACCCCTCGAAAATGATGAACCAAGATCAAGAGAGCTAAGATACAACTACGTACAAAAAAAAATAGGCGGGAAGGATGGCGACGAGAGCATGACTGTAGTTGTGCCTCCTTCTAAAGCTTCCAAGCAGTCTGCCCCCGCGGCTGACGCAGAAGGCGACGTGTCAATGGACGTGGACAAGGCTGATGACGGGGAGGACAAGGTTGATCCCGCGGCGCAGGCAGTAGCAGGTAAGCAACAGAAGAGGGAGAAAAAAAAAACCCAAAAAAAAACCAAAAAAAACCTCGAAACTGATTGCACATGTATGGGAAGCGCATGTTTGCTGACAAAAATGGATTCTTCTAATTTCTACCTGCAGATATCAAAAGTAACTTTGCTCTTCTCGACCGCGCCGTCGCGCTCTTCGACGCCCGCTTTTCCCTGCGAGCACTCCGATCCATCTCCCTCATCCGCAAACACCTGTCGCCGGATGTCATTGCACAAGCGATTGCCGACACATTCCCCGCCACTTCCGCGTCGGGCAGCATTGCAAAGTACCTTTTGGCTGCCGTCGGCCAAGAGGATGTTGCTCTTGGCCGTGCTGCCAGTGCCGAGATGGAGGTGGACGGCGACGTAAAGACTGCCAAGAATGGCTCCCCTAAGAGGGAGGTAAAGGAGATCATCCCCGAGATTGACGTGTTCCTGGGCATCTTGATTCAGGTCCATCTCTTTGATGCCAAAAAGTACCAGCAAGGAGCCGACTTCTCCAAGTACCTGTCCGATCGCATCCAGACTCTGAGCCGCCGAACGCTGGACTGTCTCTCCGCCAAGGTCTACTTTTACTTTTCGCTGTTCTGCGAGTACATCGCCCCGCTGCCCCCGTCTCCCGAATCGCCCATTGTCGCCATTCGGCCTACCCTTCTCGCCGTCCTGCGAACTGCCGTGCTCCGCAAGGACACCGATACTCAGGCCTCGGTCATCGTTTTACTCCTGAGAAACTACCTCCTGACGTCGCACATCAAACAAGCTGATCTGCTTGTCTCGCATACGCAGTTCCCCGAGAACGCCGCGAACAACCAAGTAGCGCGATTCTTGTACTACCTGGGGCGGATCCGGGCCATCCAGCTGCGATACACGGAGGCGCACGAGCATCTCACAGCCGCCACCCGCAAGGCGCCGTCGAGCGGCTGCGCCGTGGGCTTCTCACAAACCGCCACCAAGCTGTTGCTGGTTGTCGAACTGCTGATGGGAGATATCCCCGACAGGGCCACCTTCCGACAGCCTTCTCTCGAGGACGCCCTTCACCCATATTTCCTGCTGGTCCGGGCCGTGCGAGTGGGCAACCTGGAGGATTTCGAGACCACCATTGCCGATAACGCCGACATCTTCAAGCGGGACGGGACGTACACACTTATTCTCCGTCTGCGCCAAAACGTCATCAAAACGGGCATTCGCATGATGTCGTTGTCATACTCACGCATCTCCCTGCGTGACATTTGCATCCGCCTGCACCTCGGTAGCGAAGAGTCAGCCGAATACATTGTTGCAAAGGCCATTCGAGACGGCGTGATTGAGGCTACTTTGGACAGAGAAAAGGGATTCATGAAGAGCAAAGAAGTGGGCGATGTCTACGCCACAAGAGAACCCGGAGAGGCGTTTCACGACCGAATTCGGGCGTGCCTTGCTCTCCACGATGAAAGCGTCAAGGTGAGTTTTTTTTTTCTTTTTTTTTTTTGTGTGTGTGTCTCATTTCCCACTGCCCCCGTGGTAACCCGAGCTGACATGAGCAACAGGCAATGCGATTCCCCATGAACCAGCATCGCCTCGAACTGAAGAATGCGCAGGAGGCACGCGAGCGAGAGAGAGAAATGGCCAAAGAGATTCAAGAGGGTGATTTGGATGATGACGACCTTGGCGGAGACTTGGATGGCATGTAATGAAGAAGAAAAAAAATTTCCCCGCCCTGCCAATGTGTATACTATGGCTTCTTTTTTTTTTCTAAAAAAAAAATTCGCATCAAACAATAGCCCCAATTTCTACAAGGGATCTTTGGGAGGACTCGGTGTATGCAATTAGTGCTTGTGACTCCGCCTTGGAGATGTTTGGCGGCGGCGGCGGCAAGATTTCCATGACTTGTGAGTTCTATTTTGTGGCGTATGGGAGGCTGCCGTAGATTTGAAACGGCAATAAAGATCAGGTCTATACAGAAAGGTGCGCATGGGCCATGGCAGGTAAAGCATAAGAGGAGACAGCCTTCATAGCGAACCAAGTTTTGACAAAGTCCATTTCACGTTGTACGAGGACACCTGTTTACAAAAGGGGGGGGGGGGGGCCTATTGCTGCATACCATCTTGTGTGAGATGCTTGCCAGAGCAATAGAGCGAGGCAGACGCAGCCATGAATGAATGAATGCAGCAGTGACTAACTCTCCTTGCAGCACGCAGATCTCGTCGACGGAGTTTGGCTATTTGGGCCTTTCATGTATGGGAAGCCTAGGGGATTTTTTTACTTCACGACAAGTGCAAATTTTTTTTTTGGCTGTTTTCATAGATTTCGGAGGGATAAACGAAAGAAGGTAGATTTCCGAGATGGACAACAGCCAGAGTGTGTCTTGTGTGGACAGATAAAAAAAGAAAAGAAAAAAAAAAAAAAGGGGAAAAACACGCTGCGCCAAAATATATCGACCACCGACCGCGATCGCGTCCATGACATACATTCTGCCCAAGTCATGACATGGAGGTGCAGCCTTGCGCCCTTGGCTTCGTTTCTTCCCCTCAATCTTTTGTTCCAAAAAGGGCATATTCGTTTTTACATGGCGCCCTGCCATTAACATCCGCGCGCTATGCATGCACGTGTGCATGGTATGGATGGATGCGTAACGATCTGATTCGATATAGCTTGAAAGAGGGGGGGGGGGGGGGGGTGATGGTGGTGGCTTTGACTCATCAGGCAGATGCCCAGCTTTTCCCGGCACGCCGCCTTTTGGGATGTCTGCGTCTGCGTCCATATACATATATAGGGATTGGAGGCGCCATGATTTCGAGAGGTAGATATCGATTAAGAGGTATTAGGCTGGCTCCAGAAGTCACTTTGCCGCGCCGTCAACCACAGCGGTCCTTTGCCATGGCTTCGGCCACGCACGTCGAGCTGCTTGATGGCTCGGATCCTCCTCCTCTCATGATTCGAGTCGAGCCCAGCGACGGCTCGGATGCACACTCAAACGACGTCTCCGTGAACGAAGCAATTTACCTGGCCGGCCTCTGTCGAGTGGCTCTCAACGATCTCAACACCTTCATGGCCGACATCCTCAAGCCCTCGCAAGAGTACACGGCAGATGATATCCTTGCCTTGCCTCTCGATAGGCACAGGATTGTAGACATGTTGCATGACTTGCCCAGCCGCAAATCGGCCCGCCACGGCTCAGCTGTGGCCATATCCTCGCTGCTGCATCCAGCTCACGATGGCTCGCTGACGTCCATTATCCGATATGACGCCGACCGCGTCCGTCTTCGCGCGTGGGCTTCCCTCCAGCGTCGGTACGACCTGCTACAGGCCACCAGGCGCAACGGCAGAACGGTTCCGGGCATGACCGGCGGCGTTGAGCCCGGCGTCCCGGCCCCTGCTTGGGCTGGCCGCATCACCAGGCAGGGACCGTGGGATCCGGCCAAGAAGCCTGTGTCCCTCAATGGTCCAAAGGCCATCCCCATGCCAGTGCAAGTTGCCCAAGAGCAAGAGTTGGCGCCTTTCTTCGAGCACTTATCCCGCAGCGGCAACCACGAGATTAGCGGTGTCGAGGGCGCTGTTGAGCTCCACGGGGGGGAAGGAGAGCCGTACTACAGCGTCCGGGGCGCAGAGTTCCGCCGAGGAGTCGTGTACGAGGATGGCCGCATGGATCTCTGTAAAATGGTCGTCGGGCCCGACCACATCGGGCGGTTGATGGACAGCTTGCGAACCAATACGCATGTTCGTCACTTCTTGCTGGGCAATAACATCATTGGGCCGACTGGCGTTGACGCCATTTCTCGGTTCATCAATGACTTTCCAGATCGGATGGATACTTGGTATCTCGCCGGCAACTGTATCCAAGGGGGAGAAGACTTCAAGACCCTGGTAGATGCGCTGATCAAGTCACCGGTCGTGTCTAGCCTTTGGTTGAAACGAAACCCCCTCGGGCCCGAGGCCGCCGAGGACCTGTATCGTCTGATCACCGAGACGAAGAATCTCGGGACGCTGGATCTTGACCAGACTGAGCTTGGAGACCGCGGCGTTGCCGATCTGTTCACTCGTCTAGCCGCCTATTCTGCCTCTGATGGAAGTCAATTGCCACTTCGGCAGATCTATCTCAACGGCCTCGGCATCTCGACCGATGGAGCTGCCGCCATCGGCAAGTTCCTCGCATCACCGCATTCCGGAGTGACATCCATTTACATGTGCTGCAATCCCCTCGGCGACGAGGGCGCTCGGGTTCTGGCTGCTGCACTGCCCAAGGCACCACAACTGGCTCGGCTGTTCTTGCAATCGGTTGGAGTCGGCGCCCAAGGTGCCATGGCCCTGTGCCAAGCCTTGACTGGGCACCCCGGCATCCGGTCTTTGGATCTAGGCCAGGCATATGCCACCGAGGATCTTGGCCAGGCGTATAATTATGTTGAAGACGAAGCAATTCCCGCCATTGCGGAACTCTTCAGGGGCACGCCTCAGCTGCAGTTCTTCAACTTGGGACATTGCGCGACCACGCCGCCGGGTCACCTCAAGCTGACGCCGGCGGTTCTTGAGAACCCAAGCCTAACGTACTTTGTGGCGATATCCATCCTGGCTGATACGTCTAGAAAGCCCGCGACGTTTATCCCGTCAATTGACTCGGCATTTCCTCATCCGGATGCTCCCTCCACGGAGCAAATCAAGTCGGATAAAGCTATACGAAAGCACCTCGAAGCCAATGTGAAAAGGGTCTTTGGCGATGGCATGGCATATGCGGATTTCATGGCCGAAGAGAAGCGCTGGCTCATCAACGACAGGGTGGTTCGCAAAATCGACAGCGTGTATCGCAATCGTGACGCTGGGTTGGCACGCCGTCGCCTGCTGACCCTGGTCAAGGATTGGGACGAGGGCGACGACACGTTGCAGAGGGTCATGAATGCTCGCGGGGCGCCAAGCTGCTCCTTGTAAGCATCCTTCATTCTTATTGATGAAAGATGTGAGCTGTTTTTTTTTTTCCTTATTGATGTTATTGTCAGTATTGAAACGAACGAGATTGAGTCAGCTCTATGCCCTATCGAAGGGGGGGGAGAGAACAAAGAAAAGCAGAAGAAAGAAGCTCACCGCGTCGATTGTTTCACACTCCAGAGTACGCTTTAGGCAGTGCTATGAATATATACATAGCGTGCCGTGATGCTTGGAAAAAAAAAAAAAAAAAAAAAAAAAAAAAAAAAGTCCAAGACAAGAGACGTTATGCACCTTTGATGCCTTCTTGTCTCTCGCTTGGGCGTACAATCACGGATAATTGGAGCAAAGGCAGAACGTTGAAACATTTGGACTCGAAAAAGTGACAAAAACTGCCCTGCTCTATCTACTCCGTATATAATCAAGTTTACATAATCATTGTTGGATGCTACGTACCTAGTACTTTTAGTAATACTAAGTTGGGTTACCTTTATTGATTATTTATTCTTGCCTTCATGGAACTTTCTTGTTTGCACCTTCCCCTGTCTCAGAGTTCATGCATGCACGCCCTTTACGGGGGGCCCCCCACGTGACGGGACAGATTTGACGCTTCTTCCTCGTTCAACGAACCATCGAGCAAGCAAAAACCTCGAGCAAAATCCCCCAATGCTCAGCCTTCGGCGCACCCGCATGCTCTAAAGAAAGAAAGAGAGAGAAAAAAAAAAGAAAGAGAGAAAGAAAAAGAAAGAAAGAAAAAAGAAAAGAAAAGAAACCGCTGATTTGGTAGATCTGCTGCTCCTCGATGGCTTCATCGCATCCGTGTCCGCATCCAGCCGCCCCGTGACGTTCCAAGCCCATGATCCCCAAAGGCAGCCGCCAGCAGCCTGCCTCGAACATCGGATCCGTCCACAAGGCTCGCGAGGCTCTCGGCTGCTCCGCACGGCCCCGGGCTGCCTTGTCGACCCGCGCGATCGCGATCCCAGCCGGAAGAGGCCACCGCATCAAGCGATGCCCCAAAAGCGAAAGCGACCCGACGAGCCCGATCCTCAGTCCTCCTCCACGCGTCGTGCCACGCGTCAGACTCCTGTGCATCCTCCTCCGGTTCCCGCGTCTGCGCTTCTGCCGCCGACGACCGCAGTCACCGTCGCGACACCCAAGATGGCCGCCCCTGTGCCCGCCGTAACCGCCGTGCCTCTGCCTCAGATCCCCTTGACAGATCCACAGAAGCGACGAGCGAAAGCCTCTCCTCCCCCGAACCCGGCGACGGCCGTCCCCCGCTGCGCGATACCACCGCCGCTCTCGCCCGGCGCCGCCAAGGTAGCTGCTCCGATGGCCCCCGTGCGGGGCGTCGCCGCGGCGGAGATGAGCAACAGCGTCTCTGCCAAGGAGCGTCGGCGGCCCCCGGATCTGGTTGCTCCCGAGATCACGTACCATGTTCCCCAGGCGAATCAACACGGCCGGCAGTCTTCGCTGGTGAGGCCTCACGGACCTTCCGCGCCGCCTCCACGGCTGGATAAGATGGGACCCGCACCAATGGTCGTCACGCCGGTGCTGCCGCCGAAACCGCCGACGCTGCCGGTGCCCGATCGGCCTCCGCCGAGGACGGACCGTAACATTGACAAGGTCGTTTTGGGGAACCTATGTTTTCGGACGTGGTATCCGAGCTACTACGGCAAAGAGGTGCTGGGAGCCGCATCGGGCAATGCAAAGGGCGGCAGCAAAGACGGGCCCGTCGAGGCCGCCGGAAAGGTGCCGTCCAGGAAAGACAAGGATAGCTTGCCCATGCTGGAGAGGCTGTACGTCTGCCCCAGCTGCTTCAAATATGCCAAGGAGCTTGTCGCCTGGTGGGGCCACGTCAAGCTGTGCCAGCAGCGAGCTTACGTGCCGGGGAAGAAGGTCTACGTCCATCCCAAGGTCAGGCGGACGGTGTACGTCGCGCAGGATGGCGGTCGAGGCCCGGGACAGAAGAAGCGGCGCGGAGAGGGAAGCATACGATACGTCGAAGAAGTTGTTCAGGCCGAGGGGGAATGGAGCCTATGGGAGGTGGATGGAGAACAGGACGTGGTGAGCCCCCATCGCCCAATGGCCGCTTGCCACCTCGGCCCCCTCAGGACTAACCTCCCAGTCTCAGCTCTTCTGCCAGAACCTGTCGCTCTTCGCGAAACTCTTTCTGGACAACAAGTCTGTCTTCTTTGACGTGACCGGGTTCAACTACTTCCTGCTGGTATACACGCCGCCAACAGCCGCAGCGCCCTCGGGCATGGTTGTCCCCCCGGTAACGCCACAAATCACGGGCTTCTTCTCCAAGGAGAAGATGTCTTGGGATAACAACAACTTGGCATGCATACTCATGTTCCCTCCATGGCAACGCAAGGGACTCGGCGCTCTTCTCATGGGTGCGTCGTACGAAATTTCCCGACGAGAAGGCATAATGGGCGGCCCGGAGAAACCTATATCTGATTTGGGTAAGAAGGGATATCAGCGTTTCTGGGCGGGGGAGATTGCCCGGTGGCTTCTCAGCCTCGACGTAGCGCGGACGGATGCGGAACACGGCCAGGAGACGCTCGTGGACGTGGAGGATTGTAGCCATGCGACGTGGATCACGCCCGAAGACTGCCTGGGCGTATTGAGGGACATGGGTATCATGGAGGACGCGGGCATCGGGCCCGGAAAACCAGAGCCTTTGGAAGATCAGAAGCTGCCGCTGTCAGAAGAAGACTATAAAAAGAAACAAGCAGCCGGCGAAGAAGAGGCAAAGCAGAACGGCAAGGGAGCATCGGTCGAGGCGGAAGATGAGAAGCAGAAGCAGAAGCCGGCCGGCAAGGAGGTTCCCCGAGTCCGGGTTGACAAGGAGGCGGTATGGCGATATGTGACGGCCCACCGAATTGCTTTGGAGAGGACGTGCGATCCAGACGGGTTCATAGAGGGATATGCCATGAAGAGGGCAGACAAGGCGACGAGCGAAAGTGCCGAGTCTAAAGACGAGGCCTCGATGAGAGGATAGAAACGCGGGCGGGGCCTGGCGCGATGAGAGTTACAATGATACCCCTTTAGATTTCATCTGTTATTCCAACCATGAGCTGATGTCGTCTTTCACTCTGCCATTTATTGCCTGGTGTTGCATACGAGAGAGCTGTGTCTTTTCTTCTTCTTCTTCTTCTTCTTCTTTTTCTTCTTTTTCTTCTTTTTCTTCTTCTTCTTCTTCTTCTTCTTCTTCTTCTTCTTTCCTTCTAGCCATTCCACGGCAGCCAGATTCAAGATTAGTACCCTGTTAAAATATAGGTGACGGCCCCGTTCTAGCCGTCTCTCTCTCTCTCTCTCTCTCTCTCTCTCTCCGCCTACCTTGTCCCGCACGGCTCGCCCAAATAGGAAATCGAGCTTATCTACGGCGTACGGAGCAGTACGGAGTACGTACAGAACATCCTACATAAGGTGTATGTACTCCGTATGTATATGTATGGCATTGGCTTCTGCGGCGAAGCTCTCTTTCTCTCTCTCTCTCTCTCTCTCTCTCACAGTCCCGTCACCGGTTTGTGTATCCCCGGGCTATCGATAAATCCCCATCTCGAGTTAGACCACCGTGTGAGAAAAAAAAAAAAAAAGAGAGAATCCACATCAGACGAGACAACGCAGAAGTGCCTTCTTGGTTGCAAAAAAAATTGCGCGATATACGTACCCACGACGGGACTCTTGAATGCCCTCGCCGGCCGGCCAGCGTCTACGGCTTCCATTATTCCGTCGTCTGACCCGGATAATTCTCGTACAGCTCGGGTCTCACGCAAGACGGCACGCCCCCCCCCCCCCTCTCTTTCTCTCTCCCCACCTATGCAACCTGACGCATACCCTTGTCAAATCGGGAATGGAAAATAAAAAAAAAATAAAAAAAAATTCTCCTTGCTCCAGCACGCGGCGAGGGATAATAAATGCGTGCCTGAGGAACATGGAAAGAAGGACGGTAGGGGGGGGGGGGGGTGGTGGTAGGAAATAACAAGGCTGGGACGGCAGATTGGCAGATCCATCCGGTCTGGTTTTGAGCCTAAGGCAACCTCATCACCCCCCCCCCCAAATGGTAAAGGCTTCCATAAATTGCATCTCCAAACTTACTCTTATGTAGGGTATTATGCGCAAAAAAAGAATAGCCATGTTCCTTTTCAAAGTTGGTTGAAAGCCCGGCCTGGCAATTGTTAAAAAAAGCCTCTTTTTAGAAGCTTGAATGTAGCAGAAGAATTGCCGGATTGGGCAACTTGTTGCAAACGCCACAGCGAGACATGTCAGGTGACTAGAACAAAGCAAAAAAAAAAAAAAAAAAAAAAGTTCCTGCGAGATATTGTTCGGCGCTGTCGCATGTTTCAAGATTCACCCGTTTTTTTTTTTTTCTCAAATCACAAGCAGCGGGCCTTTATTTCTGCGCAGATGCGTCATTTTGCGACGGCTGCTTCTTTTTTTTTTTTTTTTTTTTTTTCAGAGCATTGCGATATTATTATACCGCCTCTTTCAAGGATCCCAATCCCCAAAGGGCCCCCCCCCTGTGACCAGAACCTAAAGGTGGGACCCCCTGAATTTCCCAGCTGAGGGAGCGAGGCTCGGCCTCACGGGGGAGAAAGAAAGAAAGAAAGAAAAAAAAGAAAGAAAAAGAAGATTTTTTTTTTCATATCAGGCCATCAGGGTATGCGCGCTGCATTGTTTTTTATTTTTTCAAGGCCGGGCAACCGGGCAACCGGTCGGACATTGATAAAAAAAAAAAAAAAAAAAAAAACCTTGTCCCGTCCAACCCCCTTTGCCATTGCGGCATAGCGGCGGCAATAGTTGCTTGAAGAGGGTGTCGTGCGTCCTGCTCCCATTGGACACACCACGGCGCTGGTAATGGGTTGCAACGAGATTGATTGAAAATCTCACGCACATACCCATAGCACGTCATGCTGCTGCGCGGCAGCAGCGGCGAGAAGGGCGGAAAGGTTCGGCAGTCAAGGCAAGGCTCATTCCAATGTCGGCGTGCTGCGAAAGGCGGCTTCCTCTTTTGGTTGCTGCCGTTCAGCATTTCCTCTATAGCTGTCGGGACTGGTTTTTGTCTCTTTTCTCCTCATCGTCATCGTCCTTCATCATCGCGCTCTCATCGTCTCATCGTCTCATCGTCTCATCGTCGGGCATCGACGGATACACTGAGCAATATACTTGTATGGCCAAGTAGAACAGGCGGATGGGCGGACGGGAGCTCGGTCATAGACGTCGTATTATGTAGGCATTGTTGTGAGGCCCAAGCAAGGTCACCCTGCCAGCTGCAGTCGCTAGGAAGAGGGGGGGGCCGCGGTTCGGCACACACATCCATATATGTCCGAAGCAGGGCAGTTGGACATGGCACCAAAACAATTTCAAAAAAAAAAAAAAAAAAAAAAAGAATCAAAGTGTTGGCGGCAGGAATACGGCTTCCTTTTTATACCGCCACGTAAGTAAACTTTCCTCATTGCACGCAATGGAAGAGTCATCAAGGGGCCCCAGCCCCAGGTCTGACGACAGCTTGAGCCTCGAGCGCATTCAGCACTGAGCTGTGACTCCTCGTCTCCATCCTTATCTCAATGGGTATGAATGGGGATGAGATGGGGTTCCGAAAAGACGCGTTGTGAGTGTACTTGGCTTCAAGGTATAGTCGCGGCCTCAAGGTCTCTGTTCGTTGCTCTGCGGGATCCCTCGGCGATACATTCGTTCAATGTACTCGACATCTATATCTCTCTCACACACACACTCTCTCTCTCTTTTTTCCTTTTTTTCCTTTTTTTTTTCCATTCACACCCCTCCCTAATAAAAAAAGACCGTGAGCATAGCAAAGCCGAGCAAAAAAAAAAACTGCCTTCAAAACCGAAACCCCTTGTCGATCCACCCACGTGTCAGGCACCGACTCTGTGTGTTGGCTGCCAGGCGCCTTTGTTCCGAGATGTACGTACTCTTTCTGTCCCAAGTTTTTTTTTTTTTTTATCTTTTTTTTTTATCTTTTTTTTTATCTTTTTTTTTTCCAATTCAGACCCCTAGCAATGACGCCAAGTGGGGCGTGGGGGCGTATAACCTGCGAGCCTCATCCACTCGCAGAACCTCCAGCTATCTGAACGTGGTAAAAAAAAAAAAATTTCTCTATCAGATAAGTTCGACCCTGATAGTAATAGGAGTAATTATCAGAATACGCCTAGTAGGCAAATTTTTTTTTTCTTTCTAATTTTTTGATGCCTCAGACAACAAAAACGGAGTAGAAATTTTTTTTTTCTTTTTCGCATGCCGGCCATGTCCGTATGGGCGAGCGCAAGGTGGCCGACACCCTTGGAGCTTTTGGTACTGTATCATGCTGAAGATCATCTGGGATGAAACTGCGTGTTGTCGGGAGGAATAGTTGGTTGGTTCTTCATGACTTCCATGGTAGTTGTGTGCATATAGTAGTTCCGAATAAGGTTCGCACCAATTGACCTCGGCCGCTCTGCGTAACAGAGAGAACTTGGCTGGACGCTTTTTCTCTTTCTGAATGGAAGCCAATGGGGGGGTTTTTTTTTTTGGGGGGGGGGGGGGGGGGAAATGTCAATGGCCACTGGCCGACGCCTCTGGGGGCTTTCATTGGAATGGCCAACAACTCAAGGTTTTCCTCTCCCATGGTAGCCCTATTCAGCATCGCCAAACCAGGCAAACGCCTCAGGGCTGTGATGCTTGATTCCTTCGAGGCGAGGGTGCAAACGAAGGACTTTTCCTCAGGCATTGGCGAAATCCTGCGAATCCGCACCCGGCTTCCCCCGATTGGATGAGAGGCCGTTCGTTGGTGGCCATGCCGGGCCCGACTCATCCCAAGATTTGCACCATAATAAACACACACACACACACACACAAAAAAAAAACAAATAAAAAAAAAAGTCGTCGGCCTCAGTCACCCATTGCTCCGGCGGTGGGAATTTCACTCGTTTGTCCAACATGGCCCCGGCTGACCTCCTTCATGCCCCTAGGCCCATCCCCGAGGTGGGTCCTCTTTTCTTGCCATTCCTCCATCCAGCTCCAGTTCTCTTTTTTCTCTCTCTCCTTCTTCCTCCAGACTTGACCTTTTTGCCTCTCCATCCAACCCATCCAGTCCAGCCCTCCCAATCCCTCCTCAAACCATCACAATGGCCTCCCGTGTCTTCGCCTCCCGCCTGGCCTCCCAGATGGCCACCAAGGCTGCTCGCCCTGCCATCCGAGCCCCTGTTGCTGCTGCCAAGCGCACCATCACCACTGGTGAGTAAGGAAAAAAAAAACTTTTTTTTCTCCCCCTCAGCAAATGGTGTTCGATTCCCAGTGTTGGATCATCCAGAGGGCTTCCGCAAAGCTCAATTGATGAACTCAATGGCTGACATCCAATTCGTAAAGGCAGCCCCATGCAGGCCATGAAGCGCCAGACCATCCAGGCCGCCAGCCGCAACGCCTTCCAGGCTCAGCGCCGTGCCTACTCTTCCGAGATTGCCCAGGCCATGGTTGAGGTCTCCAAGAACTTGGGTATGGGTTCTTCTGCCATCGGTCTGACCGGTGCTGGTGTCGGTATCGGTGTCGTTTTCGCCGCCCTCATCAACGGTGTTGCCCGTAACCCCGCCCTCCGTGGTCAGCTCTTCTCCTATGCCATTCTGGGTTTCGCCTTCGTCGAGGCTATCGCTCTTTTCGACCTCATGATTGCCCTGATGGCCAAGTTCGTAAGTACTTTCGAGACTTCCCAAGGCGGCTGAATAAAAAAAAAACCCCCCAGTCTAACCAATCCCTGCGCAGACTTAAATTGCCCCTCGAGAGATTGGGAAAGCTCCGGCCAGTGGATGGAGCAATTAATATAATGGGACGACGTTGGATCGGTCCGCCACTTGGAGTTTGATGGTTTGTCAAATGCAATTAGGGTGCCAACGTGGACAAGAAAACGAGGAAGACGATGCATCATAGACGGGTATTAGAGGTTGGGGAAGGCGGTCATCGATGAAAATGGTGTCCTCTGTCTCATAGATTTTGGGTGAAAGCCCCATCATGCTCCTTCATGGAGCCCATTGTAAAATAAAAAAAAAGCCTCAATTCATTCCGACTCTTCAGCAGATGAAGGGCCTTGATCTGTTCAATCTTGAATATTCGCCGAATGAACCAATTCTGAATTCGCTAATATTTGTCACTGTTGATCTTTTTTTTCTCTTTTCTCTCCCTACTCCGTAGACGTCCAGGAATGGCCCCGTGAACGAACACAGCGGGGTGAGCAAGCTTAAGCTCCATAGAGAAGGCCCTCTCGCTGTGTATCATCGCCATCATACAGGCAACCAGCTCATGTAAGCCGTTGCTTTTGGTGTGGTTTTCACTGACTTGGTAAGGCCTGAGGCCTATGATGTGCGTGATATATCGACCAAAAGTGTCCACAAACCGAAGGAGGGAAAAAAAAAAAAAAAAAAACTGCCCCGCACGGTGTCAAAGTTGCAAAAATCGCTGGTAGTGGGGGAGGGGTTTCTCTTCCGCTTCGCTCGAAGCTGGCGTGCTTTGTTTCCATGCCCTCTGGCCGCCGGGTGGGTCTCGACGAGATAAGGAGAAATAGAAACGACTCGTGTTGCCCCCTAGTGGATCAGGCGTAGAGCATGAGATCATATATACCGGCGGATTGCCTCCAGGATCAGCGTGTATCCACAAGACACCTTGATCCGAGAAGCATGTATGCCTTTCTGAGACATCACACACTGGCGTTTTCCAGGCTCGGAATGATGTTCCTTTGTCGCCCACTCAGACGCCCCATGTATGTATCCCAACGCGAAGCGATAGCTGAACCAACTTTCCTCTCACGAACGAGGCATGGGGCGGGCCTTCGATTCTTCGATTCCACGCGTTTTCTCGAGACACAAATGGGCTGATTCGACCAACTCGAGCGGGCCTGGGTTTTGAACTGTTGCTTTGATGGAAATGATACCCATTATCAGGATCTCCGAAAGTAGACCGAGTCACCGCCAATAATCAATCGCCTTTGCTCATGGATGCTCAATCGACGAACTGGATGCCAGGAATCTGGCATCTCTTTGGACTTTCAACTGTCGTCTTTTAAAAACACCATGCCAGTCGTCGACACCATAGACGTGACGCTGCCATTTTAGGCCGAGTGGATTAGAGCGATCCTTTCCTTGTGGCGATGGTGATGTTTTTTTTTTTTTTTTTAGAGCGCAACAGTCTTTGCGACAAAGTGTTCACACGACATTCCAATTCGAAACTCAAACTTTGGATAACAGGAAAACTCCTACTAGGCGTTAACTTTTTATCACAATGATTAGGGGAGAGAGGGGGGGGGGGGGACTTACCGACAAGTCACGCGTCACAATGTTTTGTGCATCGCCAACACCGTGCCATGCCGGTCAGAAGAGTGGATGGCTTCACCATCGCCATGAGGTCGAAATAATTGGATGCCGAACATGTAACAGGTCTGGCCCCTTGTGAGGTGAAGAGAAGACTGCGTGGTAAATGGCAAAATCCGCAGAGAGGGAGCAAAAGACCTTGCCTGCAGTCGAGATGCCTTCCCCTCACGATTTCCCCCTCACATGTCACATGACCTCTCCCGATGAGATCAATCGAACGTTACATCAGCCGTGGAATTGGAGAAAAAAAAATTCCTCTATAGAATTCACCCTACCGAGCGATCTTGGAGGTTAAAAAAAAAAGACAAGAGGAAAAAAAAGAAAAAAAAAAGGTTTCTCTGATGCAAGCGATAGCAGTGCAACAAGTGCTGCTGTGCGTCGTGATGGCTGAATGGGTTGGCGTTGGCCCGCGGATTGAGTTCAAGCCATGGCTTGGGGTTGCCGAAGCCACCAACAAAAAAAGATTTTTGCCATTTGGGCTGAAGAAGAGGCCTCAAACCAACCTCCGTTGCAATTCGGATGCCAGCTGGGCTACATGCAACTGCCAGAGAAGCATGGTTGTTGTCAGGCAATCCATCAGGCCACGCGGCTTGATCTGGCAAAGCTGCACATGCAGAACGCGTTTACGATTTGTGTGAATCCTTGGGATGCATTATGGCATTGCTACTGACTGACATCATCCCTTCAAAATTCCCTCTTCCTGGTGCTTGGATAAAAACAATAACAGCTCATAAGAATTCCCACCCATGTGAATGGAGGGCCTAGGCATTCGTGTCAAAGCTCTTCAACAGTCTCATGCTGCTTGCTGCTTGCAGGCATCAACCGTTATAGAGCAAACATTGTGATCCAAAGTGCTTGAGCAGTGAATTTATGCCACGAGAAAAAGGCTTTTTCTTCTTCTTTTTTTTTCTTTTCTTCTTTTTTAGATAGCCCTGATTATTCAATTACGTGCAACGCCATGCTCTCCGCCCGTATGCCCAATAGATGGCAGGGGGCCACAAATCTATACCAAAAAAAAAAAAACCTGCCCAAACGGCGACTTTTTTTTTTTTTTTTTTTCTTCACTTCTTAAATGTAGCACTCTTCTCGCCTCTGATTGGCGGCATTCGTCTGGCTGGTTTGATTTCATCGTCACCCGTTTTCGCGTATGGATCAAACGCCTTCTTCTTCTCTTCCTGGGCCGACTGCGTAGCCTCGTCTCGCTTCGCGTGAAGGACTGATGCTGCTTTGCTGTAATCAAAAGGAACAGCTTGGTATTTGGTGCGTTCTTCCGCTTCCGCTTCCGCTTCGGCTTGTTGTTGGTTCCTTCGCTGCTCTTTCCGGGCGAGCCGCTCCTCTTGTCTCTTAGTACGAAGCTCTAAATGCTGTTGCTTCTGAGCCGCCTTGGCTTCTTCTCGCTTCCTCTTCTTTTCTAGTCTCTTTGCTTTCTTGGCCGCCTTGGAAGATGGTTCTTCAGCCTCAACCTCAATGACAGCGCTGCTATCGACAACATCGCCTTGCACCCCTCCCTCGCCGTCAGAAGCTGAGTCGGCCTCACTAGACGTCGGCTCATCGTCTTCGATAGCTTCGGATTTTCTCTTCCTTCCCCTCCGCAGAGTGAATTCCTCGTCCTCCGCGACGGGAATGATTTCTTGCTCCACAGGTTCCTCTAGTGCCAGTACAGGCTCTTGCGCGGGCTCGGCTCCAACGACGGCGTCTGCAGCATCCTCGACAAACCGCTGCCAAGGGAAGGGGAAATGGTCTTCTTGTGCACCAATGCCCCCCCTCGTGCCATCCCATCGCGAGCTAACAGCAACATCTCCAAATAATTGCGAGCGCTCCAGTTTGGCGGCTGTGACTTGTCCGTCTTGCCTTGGGGTCTGGCTTTGCGCTTTCGTGACTCTAGGGATTCCGTTCTTATGTTGTATTGACGCCGGATCTCGGGAAGAGAAGAACTGCAGCAGGCTCGGTCCGGCCTGTGCCTTTTGCTCTTGGACCAGACTCCATATCTCGTTCACCCTGGGTCGGGCCAGCGATGCGGTTAGCGGTAGTAGGCTATGGAGGGCCTTAGCGTCTGGCGGGTTGACACGTGCGATTTCGGTCAGGTTGTTGCTGCCCAGCACAAAATTGGGGTTTTCGTCCTCCTTGCGCGCAGTCGCGTCTCGCCAGTTCCAAAGAGCCCTAAACACGGCGAATTGGTCGCTTTTGTAGGCGAGGTGTGAGTTCTTCAGGACAAAGTTGAACCAGCCTCTGGACCCTTCACCCGTTTCCCCGTTGGCCTCAAGATTCTCATAGCGCGAGAGCGAAAGCTCCCTCGACTTTTCCAAAACACGGCTGATGAGATCCTTGTCGGGGTCGCTGCGGTCCGAACACTGCACTAGATCGTTTCGAATACTGTCATAAATGTAGAGGAGGTAGTGGGTATCTGAGCGAGCGTAATACATCATCTCTTGTGGGAGAGGCCTGGCCGGGGTTAGCAAGAAAGACTTGATGAGATCACGTTGAAATGCCAGTTGCGGCGTCATACCGTATCCTCCAATCCGCCAACTGATAGCGCTTGTCGGCTTCGAAATTGGCGAACTTGGAGAGAAGAAACGCCAAGCTTCTGCTAGAGTAGTTCAAAGCCTCACATGCAAAGAATGTGTCGAAAAGGCCGTTGACATAGAGGCCAAGATCTCGCTGGAGCCAAACCATGTCCATGTATGCACCGTGAAAGACCTAGGCAAGATGGTGAGCAAAAAAGCAAAAAAAAAAAAAAAAAAAAAAAATCGCTTTTTGTATTTTTTTTTTAAAAAAATGTTTCTTTTGGCACAAAGTTTTTACCTTTACAATGTTAGGGTCAGCGAATACTTCGTTGAGCACCTGCAGTTTATGTCGCCAAGGTTTCAGCGTATCGACAATCCAGTCCTTTTCTCGAGTGCTGATCTGCAAAAGGGAGACCAGGCCAATGTACGTCCTGAAATCGTGGTGCTCCAAATCGACTGCGATCTCTTTGGCTTCTTTTAGCTCCTGGAGCATGCCGACAACACCCTCGAATGTGTCAACCCAGGTGGCTGAGGTCGTCGCGGCCGGCCGAGGTGGGATCGGGTCCATGGTCCGGAATACTCGATCAGGGTATTTCATGCTCGATATCTCGGGTTCATACGGGTGCTTATATCTAATTTTTTTCAAAAAAAAAAGAAGAAGAAGAAAAAGGCAAGCTGTTAGTATGGAGACTGGCACGCAGTGAACAGAAATCGCGTAGAACATACTGAGACGTGCCATTGTCCCCGATAAAAGTGACGAGGCTCTCATCCAGAGGCACCTTTGCGTGCGGTTTCTCGGTCAAGAGGGGCTTCCAAGGCCCATCTGGGAAGTTATTCGGTCGGACTTGGAAGTCTAACTGCGGCTTCTTGACGTTGGCGTTGCGAATCACTTTGCCAGTCGACTTGGTTTGCCTAGTCTTGAAGTTCTTGATGGTTTAAGATGAAAAGTTAGGGCAACATCCACACGTGTTATGGTCGCTTGGGGGAAGAGCGCCTCACGGAGTCTGAGTCTCCATTCTCTCTTTGCTTGACCAGGCCCGTATACTCGTCCATGGCCCGATCTGCCTTCTCCAGGATAGAGTCCACCACATCCACCACGGGGCGCCAGTTCATATCTACATCTTCGACATCTTCCAGCTTGGGCGGCTTCAGGCCACACGCTCGAGCTGCCGAATTTAACAGGCGCGTAGAGAGGTCGAGAATGCGCGCCGTCTTTTCGTCGAGCTGCTCAGCAACATCCGGGTTGATGGTGCGCTGGAAGCTCAGGTCTTGAGATGCGATGCGGTTGGCAGACTTGACGGTCGATATGAGGGACTTTTGGATTCCCTCCTGGAGGGAATTGAAATCTCGCGACGAATCCATGGGCGATGAGCAAATTCCCCCTTCCCCAAAGGCGACAGGGTGATGATATGAGAGGTAGGCGATTTTGAGACCTCCAAAGAAAAATTACGGCCCACGGCAATGAATGCAGGCTTATCGATAAAAAAAAAGTTTCTGGACGGGGTCGCGTCCCCACGCGGGTTCCAGCAGCGCATGGGAAAGCGGGTCATTTTCTTACCGTATCCGTCTTGAAGTGCACAGAGTACCTACCTAGTAGGTAATAGTAGTAGTAGTACCTGTAAGGTATTCTACAGCATGTATGGGGTACCTATTGGAACTACCTAGTACCTCTATTATGACTAGGTACTGGATACAGAGTAGTGATCTATTTTCTCTGTACTAGGTAGTTACTAGTACCTACAGTAAGATACCTAAGTGTAACAGCCCCTTTGGCCCGGGTTTGAAATGCCTTGGTAAAAGATGCTTCACAGTACGTTACTTGATTCCCTCTGTCTGATTTCCAGCAAGCAGATTGGATTCCAATCTTGAGCATCATGTGAACAAACTGTGCCACCCTACAGGGAGATGGAGGGAACACAATGACAAAGATCAATCTGAGCGCCTTTTGCTTAGTAGTCGTCTCTTGGATGCCACACGGAGGTCGACAAACCAAACTTGGCTTCTCTCCTACCCAAAGCGTCAAGTCTGCTTCGGCCCGGTTGAAACCCTCCTCCCCCCTTTTCCAGAGCCATTTGTGCAGTCCAACGCGATCGCATGGCCATGCTGGAATCACTCATTGGTCAGGGCCTTCAGGAACAGAATTTGGCGCGCCCAACGTTGCCTTGGGCAGCCAGATGGATGTAGAGGCTACGTTTTCCATCATCAGAGTTTGACTCATGTACGGAGAGAGTCCCCCCCCCCCCCTAAATGAGCCCTGCTGCGCTATTTGATCGGGAATCGGTGATCCAATTACTACCTAGCAGTAGTTACATAGTAGTACTAGTAGGTAGGTAGAGAGCCACGAAACGGACTGTTTGCTCCGACCTTGTACATTGCAACCATGGCCATGCTCCAGATGACCAAAACACGAGGCATTCCCGTTCTTGAGAGTGCTTGTCGTGGTACCTCGCAACGTAGACAGACGCCTGCATAAAATATTATAATTATTACATTGACCTCCTCCCTCCCCCTCCCCTTAGCCCCCCTAAAAGATATCCCTCATCAACGTTGCAGATCAAAAAAAAATTTAAATAAAAAAAATAAAAAAAAAAGGGACGAGTGCTTCTCGCTGTGGTGTCTTTGTGTGTATGTGTAACCAAGTCAGGAAGCTATAAGTACACTTTGGAGGTCTCTGCCAATTGGCCACAACCGTAACCATGGCAGATTTAAAAAAAAAATTTAAATGAAAAAATTCAAAATCAGAATATAGAAGATAAAAGAAAATTAAAATAAAGAAAATTTAAATTTAAATTTCAAAATAAATTTTATAAATTAAATTTCCAAAAAATAAATAAATTAAAAAAAAAAAGGTTGCCCGGAGCTACCCCTCCCCCTCTCCCTCCCCCCTCCCCCTCCCCCCCCTCCCTCGTCTATAAGCTTTATATAAGATGCGAGACAAAGAAAAAAAAAAAAAAGTTCAACCATGGAGTAACCAATACGCGCCGTGGCAAAGCCTCACGTTCTACCTGCCGAGCTTCCTGGATGATTGCCTGATTGCCAGTGCTTCTTACTGCTTCTTACGGACTACGCAATCGCCGCTGCCCATCCCAGAGGCCGCCTGTCTGGCCCCCCCCCCCCCCCCCCCGGGAAGCTGCTTTCTTTTTTTGCCCTTTTTGCTTCTTGTCTCGGGCTTTGCAACTCGACTTGTCGTCATCCCGAGCGCGCAATCAGCCATCGCCACGCCTCTTCCCAACGCCTAGTCGAGCGCCACGGGTTATTTTGTTGCATTGTACGGAACAACCCCAAATCCGAGTCTCGCTCTCTCTGGGCTGACCGCAAGCGCTGGGCTTCAAACGACGAAGCCGCATCGAGAATTATTCAGCCGGGGGAGCTTCCAACCCCGACAAGCAGAAAGAAGAAGGAAACGGGAAAAGAAAGAGAAAAAAAATAAAAAATAAAAAATAAAAAAACGATGCCAGCCGCCGTTGGTACAGAGGGAGAGGCCAATCCTGGCCGCCTTCTCCTCCTCTCGAACCGTCTTCCCATCACCATCAAGCGCTCCGACGATGGAAGCTACAGCTTCTCCATGTCGTCCGGTGGACTCGTCACCGGCCTCAGTGGTCTGAGCAAAACGACTAGTTTCCAGTGGTATGGCTGGCCAGGTCTCGAGGTCCCCGAAAACGAGGTCGAGGGCATGAAGCGCCGTCTCAAGGAGAAGTACGGCGCTCACCCCGTCTTCATCGATGATGAGCTGGCAGACAGGCACTACAACGGCTTCGCCAGTGCGTTTCGCCCATCCGGTTTACCCCCTCTTTGTCTTGTACGCCGTCTCGGTTGCGATCAATACTGACGTTTTTGTGTGTTTTTTTTTTTTTAAAAAAAAAAAAAAAAAAAAAAAACTTCTTCAGACTCTATCCTGTGGCCTCTCTTCCACTATCACCCCGGCGAAATTACCTTTGACGAGTCTGCGTGGAGTGCGTACCAAGAAGTCAACCGCCTCTTTGCGAGGACTGTCATCAAGGATGTGCAGGACGGCGACCTTATCTGGGTCCACGACTACCACCTGATGCTCCTGCCCCAAATGCTGCGAGAAGAGATCGGCGACACGAAGAAAGATGTCAAGATTGGCTTCTTCCTCCATACTCCCTTCCCCAGCAGCGAGATTTATCGGATCCTCCCCGTGCGAGAGGCCCTCCTCACCGGCCTCCTCGACTGCGACCTCATTGGCTTCCACACGTACGACTACGCCCGCCATTTCCTCAGCAGCTGTTCGCGAATTCTTGATACCCCAACCACCCCTAACGGCGTTGATTGGAACGGCCGCTTTGTCACGGTCGGGGCTTTCCCCATTGGCATCGACCCCGAGAAGTTTGTCGAAGGCCTCAAGAGGCCCAAGGTCCAAGAGCGCATCGCCACCCTCAGCCGCAAGTTCGAGGGCGTCAAGCTGATTGTCGGTGTCGACCGTCTCGACTACATCAAGGGTGTGCCTCAGAAGCTGCATGCCCTCGAGGTGTTCTTGACGGAGCATCCCGAGTGGATCGGCAAAATCGTTCTCGTCCAGGTCGCTGTTCCATCTCGGCAAGATGTCGAAGAATACCAGAACCTCCGGGCCGTCGTCAACGAGCTAGTCGGGCGCATCAATGGCAAGTTTGGCACCATCGAGTTCATGCCCATCCACTTCCTTCATCAGTCCGTCTCCTTTGAGGAGCTGACGGCTCTATACGCCGTCTCGGACGTGTGTTTGGTCTCATCTACGCGAGACGGCATGAATCTGGTGTCGTACGAATACATCGCCACCCAGCGCGAAAACCACGGCGTCATGATTCTAAGCGAGTTTACGGGCGCCGCCCAATCCCTCAACGGCAGTCTCATCGTCAACCCTTGGAACACGGAGGAGCTTGCCAACGCCATCCACGACGCCGTCACCATGAGCCCCGAGCAGCGTGAAGCCAATTATCGCAAGCTGGAGCGGTACGTGTTCAAGTACACGAGTGCTTGGTGGGGAGCCAGCTTTGTGGCGGAGATGACCCGTCTCTCTTCCGAGCATCCCAAGACTCTGCGCAATATCTCCGGTGCGGTCCTTGGTCCTGGTCAGAAGGCGCGGCAGGTGGTCGGAGATGCCAGGGATCTGTCGGCGGACAGCGAGTAGTCGCCCCGAGGTGCCGGAGCCGGTCCGAATAGTTGATGACTACTGCTGCCGTATCTTGCATGCTGTTCCTTTTTCTTTTTTTCCTTTTTTTCTTGTCTTTTCTTTTCTTTTTTTTTCTTTTTTTCTTTTCTTTTCTTTTCTTTTTTTCCTTTTTTTTCCTTTTCTTTTTTTTCCTTGTCTTTTCTTTTCTTTTCTTTTTTACCTGTTTTCCCTTTTTTTTCTTTTCTTTTCTTTTCTTTTTTTTTTTACTTTTTACTTTTTCCTTTCCCCCCCTTTTTTTTTTTTTTTTTTTTTTTTTTGCTGTTCCATGGTAGCCCTAAAGGAAAGTTTTTTTCTTCTTCTTCTTCTTCTGTTGGCTCATTTATCTACGTCGGGTTAGCGAATGAAAACGTGTATGCACGGATTTTCTTTTATATAATTTTTTTTTCTCTTCTTTTTCTTGTCTTTTTCTTGGTGCAACATCGTATTAATAAGTAAGTCACTTCTTCCTTCTTTAGAGTTGTTCTAGTTTTAGTTAAATGTGCTTCTTTTTCAAGACCCCGTGTGCAAAAGGGTACCTCCTATTTTCCCTTTATTTCGAAAAAGTAACGACAATCCGGCATTCTGCACATGTAGAAATGATTTATTCATTGTCTAGATTGGTGTTGCTTGAGAAGTTGAATCTCCTTGTGGGAAAAAATAAAAAAATAAAAAATAAAAACAACGTCGCTTACTAAACTCTAGGATGCTGGATAATCACTCCCAAAAATTAACTATTCACATGATGTATGTTGTGTTATAACGTAAGAGTATTAGGAAGGTTACTTGGGTACCTACATAGGAAATTCATGCCAGCATCAGACACACCGCAGACAGCTGCTTCAACCATGTCTCGAATCAAACATCATTCATTAGCTTTATTCATACCTAGTAGTTAAAAAATGTACTCCGAAGACACACAGGTATCTCAGCCGGAAAATATAAAAAACAAAACTCAAGAAGCATCGTGAGCCCAGGAAACTCCATCCCCCCCCCACCTCCCCCCTTCCCCTCAAACCGCGTTATGTAAAAGCAACCTATGGTATCCCATCATCATCGCCATCATCATCCCATCCCATCCCATCTTCATCTTATCCACTTCTGCCTTCTGTCCCTTCAATGTCCCTTCTCATATACTTCAAATATGACCCACACCCGATACATCTCAACGCTCTAATAAGGGGATTCTACAATGTCATCCCTTCCGAGCTTGTACTGGCCGCTCTTTGCCGTGCCAATTCTCCCCGAGGCCTTTCGCCCGCCACCAAGCAGCCGGACATCGCCAATGATGCTTTCTCGCGTAGGCATCTTGAGGCTCTGCTTGGCAACCATGTTGACCTCGTTGGGCAGAGCAACGATGACGTTCTTGTCCGAGCCAAACTTGAAGTCGTCGGCCATGACCTTCTCTTCGTATCGCTTAATCTTGTACGGTGTCTTCATGCCGCGGACGATCCGCTTGAGATTCCACTCGATGATGTACGGCCCGGAAGCGGTGATGATGCTCGTCTCCTCTGCGCCCTCGCCCGTGTTGAATTTGGCAGGCGTGAATGATACGGGCTGGCCGGTCTCGTGGTAGAACTGAGCGACGTGCTCGGGCGAAAGAGCTAGTCGACGGGGGCGAGGCTTCGAGTCGGCAGCGAATGCCTTTTCGAAACCAAGCTTTCCCTCATTCTTGCCCCCGTGCTGCTGAGCGTCGACGAGGAGGAGGTAGTTTTTGGTAGTGGCCAAGATCCATCGGCCGTCGGCCGAGACGTCCATGCCAATGATTGGGTCGCCGAGGGCGGGGAGCTGCGTCTTGGCCCGAATTCCGAGCCGGTCAAACAGGCGGATGTCGCCCTTGTTGCTCGCCACGGCGATGTAGCCCTTCTCGGTGGTGGCAATGGAGGAGAAATCATTCTTGGAGGCATACTGCTTCAATTCTGATTCGACAATCTTGTTGCCGGCTTGGCGGGGGTCGACTCGGAAAAGCGCATTGTGGGAGATGCCCAGGAACGTCTGCTCTCCGGTCATCTGCGCAAACTTGTTCTCTGGGGCAAAGGTTGTGACGGGGATGTCATCGTGGACGTTCCACTCGTCGACGACTTTGCCGTATTCAATGTCCATGCGGTAGAGCTTGTTCGGGTCCACGTCGTTTTGCATGATGAGATCCCTATCCTCCTTGTGGAGCATGACCTTTTTGGGATTCATCAGTTTGCCTCCCGGCGTAGTCACCTTTGAAATATTGGTGGAGAACTTGAGATGATTATCCGGCGTGTGGGTGAAGACTCCAATCTTGGAGCCACGAACGACAAAGGAGCGGTCGTATTTGTAGCCCACGGCAAGCTGGGAGTTGACTTCCCCGTCGGCCCTTTCCCGTCCTTCTTCCTCTTCGTCCTCGTCGTCCTCATCATATCGTCCGCGATCGTCTTCCGCCTCTTCCTCTTCCTCCTCCGTCTCCTCCTCCTCTTCTCCCTCCTCTATTGGTGGCGCGTCTTCCATGGCGAGATCGTTGAACGCGTCCAAGACGTATTCACGCTCCTTCTCCTGAATCTTCTTCCACTTGGTTTCGTTCAACCTCTCCCATATGGCCTGCATCACCGCTCCCTGGAACGTCTCCAGGGTCGGTTGATCCTTGAATCGAAGCAGCCAAGATCGCCCAGTCCCGTCTTCCGACCAATGGTTGAAGATGAAGGAGAGATGCTCAAAGTCGAATACGGGATTGAATTCGGCGGTGACGGGAGTGCCGAGGAAGGACTCTCCGGCTCCATCAATCTGTAGCCAGTACTCCCATTTTCCCACTTCGGAAACCGTGGCAATGACGGAATCTTCCACCTGGGAAAAATGGCCCGCTTGCGGATCGTAGAGATGCAGCTCGCCAGACACGGCAGCATAGATCTCGAGAGGCTTGGGAGCGGCATTTGGTCTCGGCGCTTGCCGGGGAGCTTCGACTTCTCCGGGCTGCTCTACCGCGGGTTCGCGCTTGGCCAAAACATTGGCGGGATTCTTGGCAAACATGTCGTCGATGGAGTCGAGGGAGCGGGTGAGAGTCGGGCTATGGATCGGACTGGCGGGAGGGATGGGCTGTTCTTCGGGGAAGTCAAACTGTTCGAGGTCCTCGTCCGAGGCCGTCGTATGCGGCTTACGGTATTTGCGCTCGTACTGGCACTCCTGTGCGGTCCGAAGGAACCGCTTCACCTCTGCGTTGGTGACGACGCTGTCGCACACGAATTCGTACAGGTCGCCGCTGTCGCCGCTCAAGTCTTTCCAGGCGAGAACGGTCTCGTCGCCCCCCTCTCTGATCTCGATGCGAAAGTGCAGAGCCTCGTCGAGCAAAAAGGTCTTTTCGTCGCGCTCGCCCACGAGAGCGTCAATCTCGGCGTCCTCTCCCTCTTCGTCGGCGAGCAGCTCGGCCTCTCCTTCTTCAAAAACCCGCTGAACGACAAGCTGGTACTGGAAGTCTTGGTTGGTCCGCCGGATGCGAATGGCAGAGTCCTTGAAGATGAGCTCTGAGTAGCCCTTGGGCGAGAGGGGGCGCACGAGGTAGAGCTGGCCTTGGGGGAGCTCGATGAGTGATTCTTGCGCGGTCGAGCCGAAGATCAGCTTGCCGACTTGGGGGGGGGGAGGGCAGATGTTAGCAAGAGTAATGCAGCAGTCAGTGGGCAGGAGAGAAGAGGACGATGTGGCGATGTGGGGAGTTGAGATCCAAGATGCCGACCAAAAGGAAAGGGGAAAAATCGAGGGGCCTTTTATAGGGGAAACATGGCTTGTTGCGCGCGGCACATGCGGAGCCACGCATGGCTTTGAGGGCGCATTCACGCCTTGGACATACCGTTTCTGAGGACGAACATATTGGCAGGTGTAAATGTATGCCTCTGCTCCCCTTTTGCAGCGCAAGTCGTCGTTGCTGCTTTTTTTTTTTTTTGCGTTTGCGTATGCGTTACTGCAGTGGCGAAAGAAGAAACAAACAAAAAAAAAAAAAAGGCTTCAAGGCAGATGGGATTGTGTGTGTGTGTGTGTGGGGGTTAAAAAAAAACAAAGCGTCGTAGCAACCGTCGTCAGGAGAAAAAAAATAGCCTGGCAAGCCAGCAAGTAATAAACGGAATACCAAGTGACTACTTTGTAAAAGGGAACTCAACAAAAAAACACAAAATTTGTTGGTTCAAAAAGAAGGAAAGGGGTTTTTTTTTTTTTTTAACTTTTGCTGGTACAAGAAAAGCTAACATTTTCTAAAAATTCATGGTTATGGGGGTTTTTATTTTAAAAAGAAAATTTCTTAGCCTGAGGAGTTTGTTGAGACCAACTTTGCGTCATAGCAAACAAGCTTCAGCCCAGCCCAGCCAGCCAGCCAAAGAACGTTGCAGCTCTGCTCTATCAGATCTTGCCTTGGTTGCCAGCTGGAATCCGCCGCCAAGACTCCACCCCTGGGTGCAGGAATCCTATCAAACCAAGTTGTTTCAGTAGCGACTGATGTTCCAAGTGATTGGAGTTGCGAGGCCGGCGGTACTTTGCCATGGGTGGAGGCGTGAATGTGAAATGCCCGGGGCTTTTACGGTTGTGTGCTCTTAGGTACCTAGTACCTACTACCTTAGTACTCACACCTACTAAGGTATTTGCCGGACACGGTATGGGAGTACCAACTACCTTAAGTACATACTACTAATTCAGGTTCCAGCCGGCGTAACTTTGGACTGATACGGCGGGTTTGCATGAGCAAGACATCTGCCCTGCTACCTTACCTAAAGGTAGGTACTACCTAGTACTATTATAAAGTAACAACTGGTTTTGTGCCAAAAGCAATGTCGGCAGGTTCTGAGATATCAGTCCTGTGAGACCCCTTTATTCAAAAGCAACAGAACAAACACAGATAAAGTTTCCTTTCAACAGATTCAGAGTTCACAAACATTTACCTTAGGTACTACATAGGTTAAGGTACTGCCGCGGGGAAGGATAAGTACCGTAGATAATGCTAAGTACCTAGTACTTGTTTTCCTGTTTGTAGTACGTATTAACGACCCTAGCCGTTTACAGCCATGGTCCTATCTTAGTACTGTAGGCAATAAGGTCGGGCCATGCCAAGGCTCTGCAGCCTCATATCATCCGCGTTACTTAGCATAGGAAAGAGATAAGAAATAACAAAGGAATAAGGAAATACAGTTATAGGGTTTGTTTCATCGACCAAATTTTATGGCTTTTCCTCCTCTTTTTTTTTTTTTTTTTTTTTTTTTGGCCAAGTAGCACTACTGCTTCTTACAGGTATGTTTTGGATGTGGCAAGACGTTAAAGTTGGTGCGGGGAATAAAATAAATGTGTTTTCCTTTATAAGGTAAAATATGTGCCCGAATTTTAACCCAGGTTGATTGGCGAGATGGCCGAGTTGGTTATGGCGTCAGGTTAAGGCTACCTTAACAAGCAAATTCCTGGTGGAGCAATCCGCGTGGGTTCGAGTCCCACTCTCGTCATATCTTTTTTTCCTTATTTTTTTTTTGTTTAGCTCAATGGCTGATGTTATTTGCTAACTAGCAACGTAATCAAAAGCAACGTGATACAGCGTTGTTGTTATGTTTTGGGCATTAAAGGAGTCATAGGCTCATAAACCGCGAAGGCGGTCCTTATTTTGCACTTTCCACCAGGTATCTAGATAATTCTATATTGAAAATTGAAAAAAAAAAAAGAAAAAAAGAAAAAAAGATGACAAAGGAGAAAAAAGGAGAAAAAAGGAGAGAAGAAAGAGAGGGAAAAGAAAAAGAAAAAGAAGAAGAAAAGAAGAAGAAGAAAAAAGAAAGAAAAGAAGAAGAGAGAAAAGAAGAAGGAGAAAAGAAGGAGAAAAGGAAGAAAAAGAAGAAGAGATAGAAAAAAAAAAAGGGACTGGTAATGCTCCGAGCCATGGTTGCCCATGCTTGTTGCAGCGCCCATTACAGCGTCGAGTTTCTGACTATGCCAGCCAAGTCGGTCGTCAGGACGGTAGACTTCTCGGGCGGGCTTGATCCGTTCCTGTACATCCACAACCTGCTGAGCTCCTTGACCTTGACGTCCCTTTTGTGCCTTTTGCGGGCGGAAAACTGATCGTAAACCTCGATCGGGGTCGTGATCTCGCCTGTCCCAAATCCTCGCGTGCCCCCGTAACTAATCTCAAAAGCCTCCCGTGCGTTCTCCATGGCAGTGCCCTCGCCGCCAAACTTGATCACCTCTTCCATGAATGCGTTGTCTTCGTCGGCCCCAACAAACTCTCCAGTCTCGGGATCGCGCTTCAGGGGGAACATGCCGTCCAGGTAATGCTGGACGAGGAGGTGCCCTCCTTGGACATTGGAACGGTTGAAAAGGCGGCCAAGGAATCGAGGCAATTGGGGGCTGGCCATTTTGTTGGTGGCAAAATGGAGGATGCCCCATATGGCGACAAAGTCGGTATTGTGAGTGTAGTGCTCGATATGCCCGATGGCTCTGTCCTTGGCCGCAGAGGCGGTGTGATAGGACGCCAGGGAAGAAGACCGCTGTTGCAGGGAGGCAGGGATCATCGGGTCCTTCTTGACCTCCAGGGGAGTGGTGACGGGAGTTTCATAGCGGACCTCGGACACGAGCGTTTGCATCGCCTCAAGCGGGCTTGAACGGGTCAAGTCTTGCGAGATGACGTGGCGGTGCGGATTGTTGAAATGATTGGCGGCGTTGCCAAAAGTATACACCTCGAGTTTAGCGAGAAGATCCTGCGGCATCTCCTGGAGGAGCCAGTCCAGGACCATGCCGCCTTCTATGGCTCCCTGGGAGTGCATGATGAACACGACCTTTGTCTTTTTGGGGTCGTAGAGGATGTCCTTGAGGTGCTTGTAGCAAACACGAATGTCCGTAGTCGCATATGAGAAGTTGCGTTGTACGAGACACTCAATCACGTCGAAAACCACACCAGAGGTCCGGTTATGGATGCCTAGGACGGGGCGACCAAACGTGAGAGCCAGGCGATTCAGGTTCGTCTTCATCCAGTGCTGGCTGTATTCGGCGATACCAAGAGTTAGAACAAAGAAGAGGCGAACGCCCACGAGCCCTGACACCCGGCGACGGGATGCTTACCCGATGGAGACGCCGTTCAAAAATATCCACTGCTCGTGTTCGTGCTCCGGCAGCGGCTTGGCATATTTTTCATCCGAGTGAAAGATGATGCCCCTGCCGTTCAAAAGCATGCAAACCAGCCTGTTGAGAAAATGGAAGCCCACCACGCCGGCGACTCCCACCCACGCGGGGAAAATGATGGCGAGCGGCAGGGTGACGAGAAACGCGACTTGAAAGACGATCAAGAAGAGATGGACGACGAGACAGAATATGTTCATCCGCGACGGATACAGCTCATCAAGCTCGCCGGACTCGAAGGGATGTATAGGGTAAAAGACCCAGGGCAGGGCCCAGCTGTATGCGAAAAAGTAGTAGACGTCCTTGGCGAGGAGACGCAAGGGGAAGTCGGTGTAGGCGTAGTTGATGACGGACTCGCCGCCGATTTGCGAGCGGTAGAACTCGGTAACGGAGCTCATGATGAAGGATTTTGGTGATACACCATTGGCGCGCCGCTTTGGGGGCTTCATGGCTCCGGCGCGAGAAGTGGGATATATAACTTTTGTGGACGCGACCAATAACGCGGCTACGGTATGAGTTCCCAAAGACAAAAAAGCCCGTTGCCCGCGTGTCTGTCTCTCTTGTATCCTCCGTAAACAAGGCTGAAATGGGTTGAGGAATGCAAGTGCTGCAGCTCTAGACGATGGTGGTGAGCAATCATATACCCTTTTGTTGTTGTTGTTGTTGTTGTCGTTCCGGGTGACATTCCATCCCCGGCATCTCGCAAAAGACTAATATCTGCACAGCTGCAGGCACCCAGGGGAAAAAAAAAAAAGGAAAATCCCACGAGAAGAAATGCCATCACATGTTCGGTTGCCCAGTCCAGTCCAGTCCAGCCCAACAGACTTTGCCATCTGCCGCCAAGTCAGGCACGAGCAATACCGGAGACTGGATTCTCCTCTGACACATCGGCTGGCTAAAAAGCCCAAAGTGACTCCGCATAGGAGAATGAACACAGCCAACGGGCGTTAGCCAAGGCAAGGCTGAGCAAAAGACCCGCGATCAGCTGGCTGGCCCGCATTGCCTGTGGTGCGGAGGAGCGTCAGCAGACCTGCAGATGCGAAAAGCTTTTGGGGGGTCTCGGCATGCATTCTTGGGGTTTTTTTTTTTTTTTTTTTTTTTTTTTTGGCAGGGGGAGAATCATGTACTAATGCTGGATGTAGTTTGACGCCTGCACCGAAACCATGAGGCGGAGGCTTTGATGATGAAGCCAAAATACCTATGATTGCATTCCGGCGAATGGAGGACATTTGAGGCACGATGTATGTATACGAGTATGTACCTTTGCAGTAGAAAAGCGCGTGTTGGTGGGCCTTAGCATAGGTCCTCAGTACTAGGCAGGTACCTAGTAGGTACTATAGCAGCAGCTCGAGGTAATTTTGGATCAAACATTTCGCAGTGTCTCTCAAAGTGAAACCACCTTGGGGATGACAAGCCGCAGGTATGATTTGGTCTGTAAAAAGGAGTTGCATCTCGTGCTTCCAGACTGGCTCGTCATGAGAGGGTGCAGGTGCATGACGCTTGAAAAAAAAAAAACCATTAAAAAAAAAAAAAAAAAACACCCGAGACAAGACCGGCAGTGGTGTGTGTGGCCTTCCTTGTGATCTTGGCTGCGTTGGACGCCATTTGATCGGTGCTGCCTGCGCTTCAACAATACGACAGCACTTCCCGCTGCTCCTCTGCGCAGTTTTGGCGAACGATGATGCACCTGAATAAGGGTACCCCCTATGTACTAATCATGTAATCCGACGGTGGGCAGATGCATGCTGCTGCAGTATTCGGTAGCACTGGCTGGAGAGCTCAGCTCTCGTCAATCAATATCCGAGGAGGGAAGCGCCCTCGAACTGCGCTCGATCCAATACGGGCGACCGACGCCATGGAAAAAGCCCAAGTCACCACCAAGCAAGGATCCTCGGCCAACCAACACCAGCCAAGAGCGTGCGGCGCAATCCAATCTGCTAGCAAGATTTTGCCCAGCCGGTGTGCTAAGCAAGCGCCTTGTCACCGTCGTCATCAGAATCTCTCGCGCCGCTCATCAGCCAGATGTAGATGCTTGGCGAAACATGGATCGCCATCGCCAGCCTCAAAACCCACAGCCTCAAAAGCAGGCCAAAGATCCAACGCTGTCCGCAGCGCCAGCCGCCGCCGCCGCCGCCACCACCACCACCACCACCGATCCTGTCTCTGCAAGAGTGGCAACTCCTGTCGCTGCTGCTGCTGCTGCTTCGGCCGCTCTCGGTGTGCCGCCTGCTTATCCTCCCCTCACTGGATCTCCCAATGCGCTTCTCAACGAGGCTCCCTCGCAGCTCTCCCAAGAGGAACATGCGGCCGCTGCCATGGGTCGCGTCAGAAGAGGCCCCTCGTCGTCAATCGCTGCCAGAGCCGCTGCGCTAGCGCTCTATAGCGAAGGCGTAAAGTCCAAGGATATCGAGGTCAAGTGCGGCATCAAACGCGTCGCTTTTATCAAGCTGCTGGGAAGAGCCCGGAAGAGGGGCTTCGAGCCTGGAAAGCCCGTGCTGATGGAACACGTCGTCGATGCGCCGAGATCAGGGCGGCCAAAGAAGGCGTCGGCCAAATGAGGTGCCATGTCATATGCTCTTTTCATGTTTTTTTTTTCTCATCGTGCTTTGGATGATACTTTGTTCTTTCTTTTGTCGAGCATTGCCATTTTTCGGGGATTGGGATTTCGGACTTCTTTAGTGCCAGCTCGAGGACGCACACTCTCCATATTTTTTTCTTCTTCTTTTTTTGTCTTTTCTTTTCTTTTCCTTCTTTTCTTTTTTCAAAGCAGAGCGAAGTTTGAACTTGAATTTCTTCTTCTTTTGTTCTTTTTTTCCCATCGTAGATCAATCATGATAGTATTTATTAATTCCACTCTTTATACAATATGGGATGGGGGATAAAGAAGTAGAAGAAGATCCAAAAAAAAAAAAAAAAGGGGGGGTGATAAATGCTTGTTTGTCCGTCTCAATGTCGCCCTCGTTTTCTAGATCCCATCAAGTGTGCAAAAAAAGAGAACACTGACGAGAGTGGGACTCGAACCCACGCGGATTGCTCCACCAGGAATTTCGCTGTTAAGGTAGCCTTAACCTGACGCCATAACCAACTCGGCCATCTCGCCGTACGATGCATTTGTCGTGATAACTAGATATATCATGCTATGAGGTGGGCAGAGTCCAAATTTTACGCTTCGAGGGTGGCCCTTGGATGGCGAACATTCCAAGCGACAACAAAAGTTGCCATAATTCATCGTTTGCGGCGGAAGGATTGCCGCCAAATTAGAATAGGAATTGAAATTGGAATCATCCAAAAACACTCTATGAATGGCTATGAAGCGGACAGAGAGCCGGGGGGGGGGGGGGGGGCCGGGGGCAAAGAGCAAAACGCAGTGCCAGGTTACATGTCCTCGTAGCTGGCATCTTGATAACGCTCAGGCTGGGGTTCGGTGTTGCTCCTCAACTTGTATGCCCGCTCCATCTCGCGCATAATTCGCTTTGGCTCATTTCGGATCACCACTGGTCGGGCAAGGCGCAGCTTGGCAAGGAACCCCCAAGTGAGCGCGTAGAATAGGTAGAATAGATTGATGGCGCCGAGATAAATGATGGGGATGACGCTGAGGGGAATGTTGCCTTGGATCATCACATACATGTTCATGTTAGCAAGCGTCCTGTATTAGGTAGTGGCTGGCAAAAGCGGCAAAAAAGGAAAAAAAAAACACACACACAAACACTTACCGAATAGGCCTTCACGGCGCTGAATGGTTTCCCATAATTCACCAGTCATGACCTCGCCGGCCCCTTCCCATTTCCACGGGCCCCTCATGCGGAACTTTGTGTTGAAACTTGCTCCGGCGGCCCATATATACGGCAGCCTCCAGCCCCTTTTGGTCCGGAAGGCTAGTTTGAGCACTTCGGTAAACGTGGCCGCCCCGTCAATATCCTTGGCCAACTGATAGGCATAGCTGTCGTGTTCGACGCCGTAGCCGACGCGCGCATCGGGGGGGTGGATGATTCGGTAATGCCACTCATCCTCTGGGTCAAGAGGCTTGGGTATTTGGCCGATGAGGTTCATGGCAAACAGCATGGCTTGCATCTCCGCCAGAGGCGGGATGGCGCCGAAGCCAGGACGAACGAAGCCGATGAAGCCGACGGTCGGGTCCTCCGAGTTCCAAATCTGCCTGACATCTGCATCGAATGCCACGGGATAAGGCTTGCGCCCGTCATTGGCCGCCGTGTTCAGGAAAGGAAACGCTGGAAGGTAGCCAGTGGCGAATATGACGACGTCCGGCTTGACCACAGTTTCGTTGATGCGTTCGGACTCTGGACGGCCGTTGAGAGGGAAGTGAGCCACGCCGTCCTCGGAGATGTGGGAAGGGATTGGTGCGACGTCGATTGTGCGCGAGACGGGAGGGATATCGGTATGGAAGAAGAAGCGGCGGATGCGGGTCGCAAGAGGCCACTTGGTCGGCCGCCAGGGGGCAGAGACGTGATTGCTGATGCGCTGCCAAGCCTTGTTGAAGAAGACTGTTATGTCAAACATGGTAATATTGCGTTAGCGCATGCAATTCTTTCCTGCTGCTCAGGGACTGGTTCGTGCCTCGTGATGCGTGAAAGCGTTCGCTGTAAATTTGGCCAACAAACTGATCCACTCCGTGCGGAGAGCCGCCGCAGAGCCAGCATCCGGCAGGCAGCGCGACAAAATGATAATAGTTCCAGACTATCATGCTGTCCCTCACGAGAGGATGGACATACATGGAGTCGAATAAAGTGACCTGAGACACATCGAGGGGCAGCTGCGGATACTCGTATGGCTTGGAACCAAAGAGCCAAGGAAGGAAGCGCTGGCTAGGAACCCTCTGTAGGCCACGTTAGCGACATCACATCGTATGGAAGGAGACTGAGGTGTAATGTGTAAAAAAAAAAAAAGAAAAAAAAAAGGGGGGGGGGGGGGGGACGCGCCTTGGGTGCGCCAAGCCAGCCGTCACGATGGCATAGAATGACCCTTTCCGTGTCTCCCGTTATCGCCAGGTAGCAAACATCTGCACCAGTCTCGCCACTGCCAATGATCATGACGGTTTTGCCCTTGCCAAACTGCTCCCGGGACTTGAAGTCGGCGGAGTGCATGACGACGGGGACGTGTTCGATGCCCGGCAAATCCGGCATGTTTGGGACGGCGTGCACACCGGAACAAACTGCGACGGCGTCGCATTCCCACTCCATCTCGTCGCCGTCTGCCGTCCGGTATGTGACGACATGCTCGCTTGAGTCGCCTCTTCGGATTGACTTGACCCGTGTATTCAAGCTGATGCAAGGCCACAGGCCAAAGCGTGTGGCGTAATCGTCGAGATACTCGAGATATCGATCGGAGCTGAAGAAGTCGGCATCGCCACGGCGAGGGCGGAAGTCGGAGAAGGTTGTGAGGTACTTGGACGAGACCAACTCTCCCTCTTCGTACGAGTGATGGGAGAAGACGCCGCCGAGCCGACTATGAGACTCGAAAAGCCTGACCTCAAGGGGTGGGCTAGAGAAACGCCAATGGGCCTCGGTAAGCACCTTGAGTTGGACGATGCCCGAGGGGCCTCCTCCAACGATTGCAACGCGCATGATGACGGCCTCCCCGCTCAAGTGACGGTCGAGCAGGCGGGAAGAGATGATGGTTGATGCGGAAACGGGCTTGATGGAGTTTCAAACAAACAAACAAACAAACAAACAAACAAACAAACAAACAAACAAACAAACAAACGCGTACGCACAGCAGTCCTTCTTTGGGGATGATACGCTGCCATCGGGATGCCGCAAACAATTTCTCGCCCAGCAACGAGGCTGAGGTCCCCTCCCCTTGTCCATTTGAGTGCTTACTTACCTGTTGGCTAGCGAGCTGGTCTCCGGACCGGCATACAAAAGATTGCTCTGGGCTGCGGATGACTTCGATCCGGCTTGCCGTGCGGGCCATGCTATACCAGTAGAGTGGTAGTAATAGTAGTAGTAGTATTTGGTACGGAGCGCAATCCGTATGCCTACGCCAAAACGTCCAAGGGGCTGCCAATCCGCAAGCTAAAGCAAGGAGGCGGCATTTCGCAAGAGGCGGATAGCTGCCATTATGGGTCAGTGAGCCGATGGTGGACCAAAAAAGGGCCTCCGAGAAACTCGGTGGTTGAAGCTACCTTAGCACAAAGGTCTTTACCCATGATGGTGCGTGAAACCAGCACCACAAAAAGAGCCATCATCACCATCGCCTGGCGAACTAAAATAAGCTCATGCCGGACCATGACGCTGGCATGCGAAAGAAATCGTCAAAGCCCACCTGGGAGCAAACGGAGTTAATACTGGCAGCAGCAGCAGCAGTAGCAGCAGTATTCCGGCATTTCCACGACCCTTCGAGTTTTTTTTTAGTTGTTTTTTTTTTGGCATCCCGGCAGTCTGGTTCCAAGATCAGCAGAAGGATACCTTTACCTTTACCTAAGGTAGATGCGAACCCACGTGCTTTAGTTGGGGCATTCCAAATCTGGCAGAACCGAGCTGCTGACCCAAGCCATCGGGACAGAGAGAGCCGGCGGTTTCGGATGCTGATTTGCCAAAGAAGAATTGAGAAGTCCTTGGAATTGGTTGCAGCCGGGCCGGATAATATGACAGGTCAGGCAGGAGGGGGGCAGAAGAGAGGGATATTGCCGAGCCGCAGTATAACAGCAGGACCCGACGATGCTGTCGAAGCATGAAAGATTGATAAACCTGGAGCTGGCTCTTGAGAAAAAAGAAGAAGAAACCAAAAGTTGATGTTGATGCCACTGCACAGTATGAAATGAATGATGGCCGTCAAAAAAAAAAAGTCAACTTTCAATTCTTCCTACAACTTCAGCGTCAGTACCAAGGTAGTACTAGTACCTACCTGTTAGTAGCCACTATTAGCAGCCCAACAATGGCGGGAAAGTAGCGTGACTTTCTATGCCTGCTGCATGCCGTGGTTTCGCGACTTACCATCATGCTTAAACTGCCCGCACATCTCATAGCGTCCACGTCTTGCATCAACTCTGCTCCAGCCACCCTCGAGACCACTGCTGCTGTGCTGGCCAGCCAACCCAAATGCCCTCGCATTCTTCACGTGTCCTCCTCGCGTAGCTGTTCCCGCTCTCTCTCTCTCTCTGTCTGTCTCGCTCCCGGGGTAACTATCCAAATCATGGCCTTCAAGCCAGCCGTCGCCGTCCTCCCCTCACTCGTCTCGCCCCTCTGTGGCTCTCATCATTGCATTCCACACTGCGCCCGGTCTCCTCCTTCGCCGCTGTGCGAGCGGTTGAAGCGACGATACGCTACTGCGAGCGACACGAATGACAGGAAGTGGTCCGACCCGAAATCCTCGCCCGACGACGACATGCCCGAATGGCCGAAAACGCCACGGCCCACGCCGTACCAAGTGCTCGGCGTAAGCAAAGGCGCAGTCTACGATAAGCGGCGCTTCTACCGTCTCGTCAAGCTCTATCATCCCGACACACACGACCACCGCGACCACCATCATCACAGCTCGCCATCGTCTTCTTCGTCGTCGCACATCAACAAGCTCCCCCGCTCCACCCGCCTCGAACGATATCGTATGATCGTCGCCGCCAACGAGCTTCTCAGCAACTCCGCCAAACGCCGCATGTACGACGCCTACGGCCTCGGGTGGTCCCATGGCGACGGCGCTGCGCCGCTGCGCGACGTGGATAGGAGCTGGCGCCACCAAGAGGGCAGCGCGGCGAACAATGCCACTTGGGAAGACTGGGAGCGGTGGCGGGAGGCCCGGGACGGCAAGTCGAGCGAGCCCGTGTATATGTCGCACAGGGCATTCGCCTCCGTATTGGTGCTCATGTGCCTGGTCGGCGCCATGGCGCAGACGAATCGTGCCGACACCAGCGGTGCGCAGTACGTTGGGTGGGCGGCCGACCAGAGCGCTGAAATCGGCGGCCGGCTGCGGAGGAATGGCTCTACGGTGGCCGGCCTCAGCAAGGATGAGAGAGTCGACTACTTCTTGAGGGAGCGGGAAAACGTAAATTATCACTTTGTGCCCGCCAAACACGAGACGTCCGACCCTCCCAGGCCGTCGTGAGCTGCGCGGGATTCAGCTTTACCGAGGGGCCATGCGTCTCGGCAAAGGGGGGAGAGGTCCGTACCGAAGTGGACTCCTCCTGTGTACTGTTATTAGATAATGATCTTACGACGACAATTTTTTTCGCGCCTTCTTTTTTTCTTCCTTTCCAATCTAATCATCTCTCAGCGATGTACTGATGATTCTATTTGCTCGTCTCCTGCTGCACACACATGCCCCTTTGCATAAGGAAAGCAGCATTCATTACATTTAACCATGACGGCATTAGTCATTATGAAACAGCCCATACCAGTCGTAGGGAGATTCCCATCCCTTACATATGAGACAAGTCTGTCCCCGTCCTCGAAGAAAAAAGTGTCTCCTGTCGAGAGTAGGCCGTTCCTGCTATCTTCAGGTTGGGCCCAAACGTTTCTTCATCCTCGCACTCCGATATCAGTCTATGATTAATGATGTTGTCTATACGTAGGCGCGGCGGTCCAGAATTGAGCCTTTCGCCATTCTTTGGCGGTCCAGCTAACACAGGGTTGTCAGAGCAGACGAATGGAAGAACGGGGCTGGAAGCTTCCATGAAAAAAAAAAAAAAAAAGGGGGGGGGGGGGGGGGGGGGGGTTCGACTTACAAATGATGAGGTCTATCAGCTTGACAATGACGGGGCCCCAGCAGGTGATGGCAATGATCTGCCCATATGACCACTTGTTCGCCTCGAAGCTTTTGGCGCTGATTACCCTGACGAGAGAAACCATGTACAGAATATTGATGAAGAAGTAGGAAACTTCTAGGCCTCTCCAGAAATACATGGCAAACGCCTTCCAGTGACGCTGAAGGCTGTTCTCCGGCCATCGACCGGGCGTCCAGCGACCGAACCGCAAATGCCTCGTCCGTCTATGTTTTCGCAGCGTCCAGCTCAGCTGATCAATCACAAGCGCGACGAAGGCTATGCTGTCCAGGCCCAAAAACACAATCTTGTAAAGAAGCGGATGCGGGAAGAATGTCAGGTTTAGCCCGGAGACGCCGTGGGTCGCGGCGCAGTACGTCCGCGGACTCGGGTTGCCCCCGCATTCCGCGATGCTGTGCTGTTGTTTGAACAGGTCAAAGGTAGATCTGAAAGTGATCTTTTGCGTCGACGCGATGATTGCTAATAGATATTCCGCGCAAAACCCCAGAAACGTATGCCAGTTGCGGATGCCTTCGTTGTGAAGACAGACTTGGACCAGAAACATGGGGAGGACGCCGTTGAGGCTGACGTGGAAGGCCACGGCGCCGTTGACGATGATTTCTCCCCAGAACGTGCCCTCCTGGGAATTGATGACGATGGCGAGGATGGAGGCGATCTGCAACGCAAACACGAACCAGCACTGGGCTTCCTGAAACTCGACCAGGGTTGTGGCCATTGCCACGCTGGTCCGCGACAGGGTAGATGTGTCTCTCCAGATTAGCGACTGGGCGCGGGTGAGGCTGAAGGGCTCCCGCTTCTTTTCCGTGCGGCGCGCCCAGATGCTGAATCCCTGGACGGCCAAATACAGCGACCCGGAGAAGCATACTTGCAGCACGTAGGAGATGAGCACCTGTCCCCAGCAAGGTTAGTCATCGCGTCGCTCTCTACATGTTCTTTTTTTTTCTTTTCCGAGGGTGGTTGCGAGGTGTTCGCTGGTATGGCCTTACTCCGGGTCCAAAGATGTCAGGATCGATATTGGCTGGAATGTCTGGGCAAAAGGTGTCCATCGCTTCAAATACTTGAGCGGCAGTAGAGTGATCTATCGAGAGCGCCTTGATCGATGGGTCGCAAGATACGCTCAACTGGTCACTCCCACAGGATGCTTGGGCGCAGGGTATGAAGGAGTCGAGGATAGGCCCATAGTCGAAATCGGCGAGGCTGCCAGAGCCCATGATGCTGCTAGCATTCTGCTCCGCCTCGGCAGAGATGTAGTAGCTTCGGGAGTCGTGCGTCCAGTGGGAAATGGAGGCCAGCGCGATGCAATTATAGAACGTCTCGAGAGAACCGAAGAAGGCGTCGGTGCGATTGCACGCGCGAGTGCAGTCCCCCACGCCGTCAATCTCGCAGCCGGTGCTGAACAGCAAGACGTTCTGGTCGCCGTCAATGCTTGCCTTGATGAGGTTCCTAAAGCTAAAGGCATCATCGTCTGGGTTTCCGACGGTGGCCAGGTCGCGAAAGGGGAAAAAATCCAAAGTTCCTCCAATGTTGGGCTCGAGAAGGATGGTGAGCGGCAAAGGGGATGCCGTAGCAGCTGCCGCAATCGTGGTGGAAACAACCAGAGATGGGATTAGACTACCGGCCACTGCCATGGCTCCTCCGAAAGACGGCTTGTCGGCCCCCGGCGACGATTAGGAACGAATGACCGGAAGCATAGGCGCCCTACCGATGCCTTGCGCAACAATCAGCCTGCTCGATCGATCGGTTGGCCCTCGTTGGATTGCGCCAAACAACTAGGAGCCTGCCTAGGTCTGCCAATGGCCTGCAACGAGAGGCATATCCCCCAACCCAGGTTCGAGATGGCACAAGGGGAAAACGAAGTCGGTGAGGTCGGCAAAGGAGCTGTTGTTTGGCGGTTCTTTATACCACCACTATGTGTATGTACTGACGGATATTCCTTGATCACGGATAGGTAAGTGATTTGCTGTCATCGCTCCAGTAGTGGGTCGATAAGCGGCCAGGTCCGTTCCGGCCAATTGAGTCTCTCAAGAGAAACAGGCATCTTGTCCGCGGTGCCCTTGGCGGAAGCTGGGCAAGGCAAACCCCCCCGAGAAGCTAATAGGCTAGGCGACATAACATACTGACGGACTGACTTGGCTTGCTCGGCGCAGGGTAAGAGGCTGCGATGCGTCGCCGTCGCCCTGCGATCCGTATTAGACATGATATGTATGTTGGGCATGATGGGGCCGCCGGGGGTCTGGTGAAACGGAAACGGATTCTGCAGGGTTGTTTTTGCGTTTTCGAGTTGCAACAGCGCGCCCCGAAACGATGCCGCATCGCTGCGCTGCGCCTCCCCCAGATTAAGGCATGCGGTTATTATGATGGCGCATGAACAGAGCTCGCCATTGGCAGCCGGGGAGGAGAGGGGGATGAGCGGCATGGGGGCATCGAGCACGATGTCGGCGTCGGCAAGGCTGCTTCGAGCGGAGAGGAGTCCATTTGCTTTGTCAGCCCATTGGGTGGCTTCTCTAGGCTTTCGAATCCGCTGTATGAAGCAATCCTATCGATTATAGGTTTTTTTTTTTTTATTAATTTTTTTTTATCTATTTATTGTTTAGTTCTTTTACCCGCTTGAGTTTGAAACGAAACGAAACAGATTGAGGGCGGCCCCAGAAGCGAGAAGGTGCGACCGGCTGAGTGTGGGGTGGCCTTGACATGTCAAAATGACAGCTGCTGGAAGTTGCTATAGAGCGGAACGGACTTTCCAAGTTGGCTATCCCGCTTTTTCACGGCTGCTTTTACATGTAATGGCTGCTTTTACAACTGCACATATATAAATTATGACCTTTTCTTTTTTTTTTTCTCTCTCTCTTTCAAGACTGAATCACCCGATTTATGTATATATAGATTCCTCATGAAAATCCTATGACAACCTTTAGATAACAATACTCGATGGCCAACTCTCAGGGTGCTAAATATTCAGCGCGTTCCTTTAAGCTGTTGCGTATTTTTTTTTTTAAAACCAGCTACAAGTAGTGGATATGAAATATAAATCTCGGTACATAATGAATCTTCTAGCGATGCTATGATATTCATTGATACCGCCCTTTTGCAGCATCTCACGAAAGGACTTATCAGTACTATCGCTCTTGACTTTTCAGCGTAATTTCTTCAAGACGAAATGATGGGACCTATAAAGTTGCCGATAGATTGAGAGAGGTAAAGCTCTCTTGATCTTGAATATCACCATTGATTCAAAAAAAAAAAACACACACAAAAAGTGAATGACATTCTAAAGCAAAACAAAACAGTCCATATCACGTAATAGCAGGGATGATGCAACGATCGAAAACCAAATCATCATGCATGGGGGAAAGTGATGAATACAAGCTACCTCGTGCCAATGCGAGAGCCCAGTTGTTGAAATCAGAGCAGGGTATTTTGGTGCAAAGTCATGTCGATGAAGAACTACAAACAAATAAACAAACAAACCAAAAAAACCACATGTATGTAAAGCAAACATAGATATATATATATATATAAGCTTCGCCTAGCCCGAAAAAAATTCAATCATTTCCACCATTTCCCAATAGGCATCTCGTCTCAAATCTCAGAGAAGTCCAAAAAAAAAAGACAAAAAAAAAAAAAAACAGTTCACCACGGTTGGAGTGCCGGCAGAGGCATCGCGTTCTCATCAGCGTCACTGGCCGAGCTTTCACGTTCAAGCTGGCTCAAGTTCAAGTCGGCGAGATGATCGGACAGTCCCGCGCCGTTCGCCGACTGAGGCTCTCCCAGCCTGGCCTTCTTGAGAAATCGCCAGACCAGCGTTGCCGATACCGGGTAGCCCTCTGCCCTCAGCTCGTCGGCGATCTTGCGCGCGCTCAGATGCTCTTCGCCACTGCGCCGAACAATGTCAACGATGCGGTCTCTGACTTCGGCCGTCAGTTTGGACGGTCTCCCCGTCCGGGGGAGGTCGGCAAAGAGACCGTTGCTCATCTGCAGGGGCCGCACAGAGGGATCAAACCCAGCCTTGATGGCGCGAGCATAGATTCGGTTTACTTGGCGGACGGAAATGCCCAGAGGCAGCGCAATGTCAGCGGAGCTCCAGCCCGTGAGAGCTTTCAAACCCACGACAACGGCTCGAGTCGCAATGTCTTTCTGATCCTTCATTCCTCTTTCTCCCATTGCTTTTTATTATTTATTATTAATTTTTTTTTCCCCTCCTTTGAAATGGGCAAAGGGAATGAGATACAGAAGATGGCGGCTGCTGCTGCGGCCTGCAGAATTATAACAAGAGGGAGAGAGAGAGAGAAAGAGAGAGAGAGAGAGAGAGAGAAGGGGGGGGGGGGGGGTTAACAAAAAAAGGCCATTCAATGGTAGGCGTCTGACGCCCAAGGCTATGTGAGATGTTATCAAAATAGAATATACCTGCTTTGTAGTATTACATACCTGTGTATTATTGACGGCGCTTATCCCGCTTAGCATGTGGATTTGGGAGCAGCGTTCGAGTGTGTTGGAGCAGCATCTATCAAAATGGGTGCTGCATACATACGCGAGTAAGCTTCATCAACAAAGAGCAACAAAGTTTTTTTTTAAAAAAAAATCGGCATCATAGAACTTCCATCCACTGAGACACAGAACGAACCTATTGCGTCATTTAGTGTATCCCCCGGTAACCTAGGCTTGGAGTTGGACCCAAAAACCAAAACAACACCTTGTTGATTACAATTATACATGTAGAGCAAAATGAAAAAGAAAGGTGAAATTTTGTCGATTAATAAATAAATAAATATATGAATACATAAATAGATAAAACTTCAATGTAAAAGAGAGATATAAAAAACTTTCTCTATACTATTTCTTGTCTTGCTATTCAAGGGTGGTGTTCATCGTGGTTATATTATTTATATACATGAACCTGGGATTTGCGGGTTCTGGCTGTATTTTCGCCCTCCAGGAGATTGTTTTCTTAAAAAAAAAAAAAAAAAAACGCCCATGGAGACCAACAGCGGTCAGTCATAACCACAGTCATGATCATCGCTTTCGGCTTGTGCAATCGCGTTGCCGGTTTTGCGTTGATCATGGCCTCGGGCCGTTGGATCGGTTGTTGTGGACGTCATGTGTTTTATTTATTTAATTTATTCATCTATTTATTCATTCATCTATCTATTTATGTATTTATTTTCATTTATTTTCAAAAGAAAAAAAAGAATAGAGTCCACAAACACTCTAAGCTGTTGAACCGAATAATAACAAGGTCATGTTAGAACCCCAATTGGCTCATCCATCCAAAAAACTCCCGTCGGTTCATTCTCATCTCATCAACGCCCCCAACTGCTACTACATATAGAAAGCACATAAATGCCGGGCCGCCCTGCAAAAAAAAAAAAATTGGCCACAAGCACCGACACAAGCCGCAGCACAGGATTATAAGCTCGGCTCATTTGCACCGACGTCACCCTTGAGCCGGGCTCCCTCAAACACCACAGGCGGCTTCTTGGTCCTTTGGCTCTCCCATCTTCGGCGTCGACTCCTCCTCCAATCGACCTCCCCGTCACACCCAAATTCCCGACCCTCGCATTCGCCCTCGCATTCACCCACAGCCGCGATGCCTCCTCGAATTCGTCTTCCGGTCTCCTCCTCTTCTCCCTCCTTCGCCTTCCGCCGCCTCTATTCCACCCCCTCCGAGCCCCTCATCCGCGTCACCAATCTTCCCGCCGGCTCAAACGGCCACATCCGCATCCTCGAGCTCAACCGCCCTGAGGTCCGAAACGCCATCTCCAAGGCCCTGTTGGCTTCTCTGCGCGCGCAAATACGCGACGTGCAGAGCCAGTATGGCCCCGATGGCGAAGAGGTCCCTCCCGCGGAGCGCCTCGGCGGAGCCGCTGGAGTCGATGAGAACGGCCCGACGAGAGCTCTCATCCTCGCCAGTGCCGTCGATACGTGCTTCTGCGCCGGCGCCGACCTGAAAGAGCGGCGCGGCTTCACGCAGCAAGAGTGCGTGTAGACATCGATGCCAGCTCCTTTTGTCTGCAAGCTGCTTGCTAACGTGACGCCTCTCTCTCTCTCTCTCTCTCTCTCTCTGTGTGTGTGTGTGTGTATGTGTGTGCGCGCAGAACCGCTGAATTCCTCACCAACCTGCGCGGCACCTTCGCCGACCTCGCCAACCTACAAATCCCGACAATCTCCGCCATCTCCTCCCTCGCTCTAGGCGGCGGCCTCGAGCTCGCCCTCTCCACCCACTTCCGCGTCCTCTCCTCCAACGCCACCGTCGGCCTGCCCGAGACCAGACTGGGCATCATCCCCGGCGCCGGAGGCACCTTTCGACTGCCTGCCCTCATCGGCCTCTCCCGCGCGCGCGACCTCATCCTCACTGGCCGCCGCGTCGCTGCCCCGGAGGCGTATTTCCTCGGCATCGCGGATCGTCTTGTCGAGGTCCTCCCCGAGGATGAGCGCGATGGCTTGGACATCCTGCAGGTCGCCCGCAAGTCTGCCCTCTCTGAGGCTGTCAGGCTGGCCCAGGAAATCTGCGAAGGAGGACCTGTTGCTATTCGTGCTGGCCTGCAGGCCGTCGCTTGGGCCAGGGAGGAGAAGGAAAACGAGATGTACCTGAGAGTTGTCAACACTGAAGATAGGAATGAGGCTCTGGAGGCATTCCAAGGGAGGAGGAAGCCAGTCTTCAAGGGACGGTAAGGTTGGCAATTCAGTGGGAATGTTTGGTAAAAAAAAAAAAGGGGGGGGGGGGGGGGGGGGTAGATAAACAACTAAAACAATGACTGGATAATACTACTTACTGTTTTGCCAGAGTTTTGAGATATCATGTCTTCTCCCTACATGCTGTTTTTCTATTATACATAATCTTCAGGAATGCCTATGACATACCGCAATTCCGTCGTATCTTTATCGTCTTATCGTTAATGCTAGCTAATAGTAGTAGTAAAAAAAAAAACCCCGCTATAATATTCCCCAGTACAGCAATACATGCTCGTCGATTTTTTCCCCCTTTTTTCCTTCCTTCTTTCTTTCCTTTGTCCTTTTTTTTTCCCTGCATGTCTTATACACCCCCATCCCTCCTCTTCCCGAGTGTGTGCCATGCTATTCCTCACCATCTCAAGCAACTGGGTGTCTCATAGACAGTTTCTTTATATATATATAAAGGGGGGAACAGAGGGGGGGGAGGGGAGGGGAGGGGAGGGGAGGCCCCCATCTATTGTATCTGCTCTTGGGCTTGAGTTGCATCCGCAGTCACGGTGGTTTTCTGGGAATCTTGCAGTTCTTGGGCCCCTGTATCCGCCGTAGGAGCGGCTTCGGGAGCGGTTTCTGGCCTTGCGTCAATGACCTCCACGTCTCCATCCTTGTCCATTGCTGCAAAGGGCGCCAACCCAATCTCAGTAGCAGCTGGCTCTTTTTCTCCTGTTTCGTCTGTGTCTTGCTCTTCGTCTTCTTCCTTGGGAGGTTCTCTGCGGGGGACGCTAACGTATTGCTCCTTGTCTTCGTCGCGTACATAACAGAGGAAATACGGCTCGCCACTTGTGCTTAGAGTATGCAGCACTTCTGCAGTGTCCTTCTTCTCCTTCACGTCCGCGTCGTTATACCATCGCCAGATATTGGCTTCAAAATCGTGGATCCAGACCCAGTAGTGACCCGATGTCAAGTGGCCGCGATGGCAGATGACGGCATGGAGTCGGTACGAAATTTTCTTCTGGCTGCTCAAGCTTTCCTCCAGTGCCTCTTGCCGCTGTCGCAATTCCCTTTCCATCATCTCCAGCACCGCAGCGTGCGTCTTCTGGATATCTCGTATCTTGTTGATTGGCTCCCCAGATGCGGTCGCCTTTTCTGTATTTGCCGGCGTTATGAGCATAAAGTCATCTTCTATTGGTCCGTCAAAGTCCCAATTTTCAGAAAGCGCTTCCTGTTTCGCGACTTCGTCAACTCCGTTGGGGTGTGAATCCGCCGTGCTATCCGTAATGGCATCGCCGCCCTCATAAGTTTGGAGAAATGTCATGTAATTAGGGTTGGCCTCGACTTTTGCCAGTTGCAATTTCAGATCAACGATCCGCTCTGCTGTTATCCAGTCCTGTACTCTTTGCCGAAAAAGAGGCGATTCATGAGGGGCGTCCATGTATCGATCGAGGTAGAGCGTCTCGGGAATTACAACTGGGTTGCCGTTCTTGCTACCCATGGACTGTGAGCGCTGGATGAGAACGTGCAGGACGGGCGGCAGCGTCTTGATGGCAGTGTATCGTGAAAGCTTGCTATCCTCCAGGATCTGCTGGTCAAAATTTCTTCCCAGGGCGTCGTATAATGAACAAGGACCTTCGGCGGCTGGGAATGCCGTAATCGATCTGTCGAAGCTGATTTCATGCTGGTATTCTTTTTCATCAAACTTCTTGGTGTAGTTGACGGTGGTTACGAAGAACGTTTCCATGATCTTCTCCATCTGGATGCCCGTCGCGCTATCAATCGAAGTGGGGCGAATCGCTGCCTGGAGACGATTGATAATGCTGCCCATGACTTCCTCGACATCTTGTTGATCTGTTCCCGAAGATCGCTTTTGATGTTCAAGCGCATTAAGAACCTTTTGGTCCACTGTCTCTGGCTTCTCTGCATCAGCCATGTCGACATCATGATCATTACCCTGCCGGACGCCAACAGGGGCCTCTTTCGACTTGTCCAGATCCATAGGAAGCGTCGTTTTCTTGCCATCTCGTGGAGCCTCAGTCATGAGAGTGTCGCCTCCTGTATCTTCTATGATTATCGGGACAGATCGTAGCTCGCTGCCTGCTTCTTCCACCACCGTCTCCACTTTCTCGTATGAGTGATCTGAGCGGGCGTCGTCCTGGTCAACAAGAGTTTGTGTGCTAGAGGTGCTCCGCGTTTCCAACAAGTCCGATACGGCCTCGACAGAGACGTTTGCCATGCCGAAATCATCACGGCTATTCGCAGGGGGGGCGGGCGATGGGCGAGCAGGCAATGGTGGAGGATTCGACCCTGAGGGTGTTTCCGACGGCTGCTTCGGGCCGGACAGTAGCGTATGCGTTGACAACAAAACTGCGTTTGCGAGTCTCTGAGATGGGCGGGTGGCAGTTTTGTCAGAGGTTCGAAGGTTTTCAAACAGCGTGGCCATTTCTTCCGCGACTATATGAACAGTATTAGCTATGAGACCCTTGACCCTAGGAACTAGATGCACTTACATGCTTGCGCCACAACAGCTTCTCCCCGATCCATTTGCATCTTATTTCCACCAAGACGGCGTGCCTGAATACTCTCATCGTTTAGATCCAGTCGCAGGCTGTCATAATTGAAGACGATATCTCGGATAGGCTTCACAGTGAAGAGATATTGGAGCAGGCTATTCAAATAGCAAGTGTTGCCGATGTTATGCAAGCCCATGGGAAGACCGAAGTCGGCAGATATAGAATCGCTAGCATCGGTTTCAGAATTACTGAAGCCCTGGGCATGACGTAGTTCCATAACCGCGTGTTTAAGTGAAGGTGAAGATGTGTGCTCGGCAATTGAATCCAGAGCGTCAAGGTATACAGACTTGGCGTCTTTCGAAGTGGTACTGTCTATCTAGAAAAGAAAAAAAAACAAAGTTTCAGTCAACGATTATACTTGATAATTTTAAAATAGAAAAGCGAAGGTGTGGATGAAGAAAGATGAATATAGCCCCTTTGATTGCAGTATGAATATTTGAAAAAATAGAGCAAATTTTTTTGAGAAAAAAAAAAAATAGAGCCGTTAGTTCCTGCACTCACCTTTGCTTTAGCAGCATCAACCGTGTTCTGCCACGGCCCATCCACTGTTTCCAATCCAAGGACCGCCTTGGACGTGTCCAGTGACATCTTGGCGTCGGCTTCCATGAGCAGCGTCATCTGATAAGAATCGTCGTTTGAACCTTGAGCAATCAGCAGAAGCATATTCCTAGCAGTACCTGCATCAGCTGGGTCTCGTGCTATCTTTTCTCTAAAGGCCTGTACCAAGGCGTCCGCGCTATAGTTATTTGGTGGACTCAGTCCTAGATATTCCAATGCTTGAGAGGCAAGCCCATCGTCGTCACCACCGCCGTGCCTTTGAAGCTGGCTCTCGAAGACGGACGATTGGGTGATGGCGTAGTCAGATAAAAGGTCGTCGTTGGTATCGTTCGCGATGGCCATGAGCCCTTCCACTAGGTCCCTTCGCCGGGTAGGCATAAGTTCCCACTGCCTCTTGTAGGCATTTACGACGATCTCTCTTGATTGAGAGGGCAAGACCCCCAGAAGTTTATATCGGCCCAGGTTTACTAGCGCATCTGCGCTAACATTGGGGACTTCGGCACAGCCCAGGTGATTATGCAGAGCGGTAGCACAGAACGTCGGGCGTTCTGCAATGCTCCCAGACTTGAAGATGAGATTCTGAACTTCGGAGCGTACATCTTCGAGGTATGCACGATATGTGCCGATTTCCGTGCTCCCAGACGGACCCTCTGCCGGCGACGGGGCCGTTGGGGTAAACGATCCCTCGTCAACGCCATTTTGAACTTCAATCTGCTCGGTGAATTCAAGTTCCCGAAAAATGGAAAAGCAGCGTGGGCCGAATAAAACCGCAAAGCGCTTGTTCCGTTTTGATATGCTCCTAGCTGCGTCGGGAGTTGCCTCCAAGAGATTCTTCAGGTAGGTGTTGAGGTTGGATGGCGCCTGATGGGACCAGTCATCTGATGCGCTATCATACCGTGTGGGCTCGTCTTCCCTCGCAGCTTTCAGCTGCTGAAGGATGGTCTCGTGATCCAACAAGAGATTCACCCACCACGAAGCCATGCGGGGCTCCGAGACTTCAAGCGTTATCTGAAAGGTACATGGCGGGGCCGAGCAAACAAAGTATTCGCGAGCCAACAGCGGATAGTATTTGGACCGATCCTGTGCGATGTTGGCATCCTCATCCGAGCATACCCAGGCCAAATGATGCCAGGGGAATTGAGTATCTCCGATGGGCCATTTCCCATGGCTGTGATGGCACGAAAAGTCCGATTGCTCGTGTTCCCATTCGACCCGGAACATGAAGTGGAAGTGACAGTCCAGGCAGATGGCGGATAGGACCTTGGAGGAAGAAGTCGAGAAGGACTGGTTTCCATTGATGACTAGCTGGTGAGGGTGATCCCAGGTATAGTGGCTCTCCAGTTTGGCACGTCTCGCTCGCTCGAAGAGGTCGCAGACGGTGAAGTTGTTGTTGGTTAGCTCGTATATCCAGCGGCTCGGGTGGCAGCCTACACGAGCAGTTAAATTTGGAGGTTTGCATCAGGACGCATGAGGGTTGGCATTTGGCATACCGATTACTTCTCGCCCGACAAGGCTAGACTTCATAGGCGTCAGGTTGTGTGGAACAAACTCGGATTGCGTCCCCGTCCCCGGCAGCACGGCGTAGGCGTTGGATTCCTGGTCTTGCGACCTTAGATCATATCTGCCCCCCATGGCGCGGATGACCTCTGCAAGGGCTCGTCTAGTCGAGGCGACAACGGGTTTGTCTGAAGGAGGACGGGATGGAGGGGCAACAGACGGCTGTCGCCCAGATGTTGAGCGCGAGAGCGGTTCGAACCTGCGCCCCGTGAAGTCGCTGAATCTGTTGAGCTGTTGATGCCGCGAATCGATAGCAAACGGGACAGGCGATGAGCTACAGAGCCACGGCCCGTTTTATGTACGTCTGCAGGGTGGGATTTCTGGCAAGGCGAACGCCTCGGAAAGGGCATGGAGGGCTCGGCAGGCGGCTTTTGAGGCAAGTCGGCCGCGGGGAGCAGAGCCAGGACGCTCCGATCCGATGACAAAACCCCAGGGGCAAGAAGACGGGCGTATGTAATTGCTTGCGTATGCAGTGGCGCGACCAGCCTCGTGGCCTGGATGTGTTATTGCAGCGTAGTGAATGTCCGACACCCAAGGTCGCGGTCGGCTGACACAGCCTCGCTTCCCAGCGGGGATCCAATCCATAAGGCGTTCACGTCCGGGAGCGAGCATTATATAAGCATGTACCTAGGTAGTTTATAGTGGACAATGTGCTACAATATAGCGACTAGCTTGCTAAAGAGGTGCTAATTAGTGCCTGCTAGTGCCTGTAGATACAGGCGCTTGTTGGCGCTTGTACGCGCAGCACATGTCAGTGCTCGCAGGTGCAATGAAATAGGTCTTGATTAAATGAGATGCCCTTGATTGAACAAAGCAGCCTTGACTGAACAAAATGGCCTCGAGTAATTGTAAGGTATAGTGGCCTTGATGAAATACCTAGTAGGATGACCTTGCTCAAATATTGAAGGAAAGAACGGGTCCGACAGAGTTAAACAACCAATTACATGAGATAATGACGACTCCGCGAAGAGGCGGTGGAACCGCCCACCGCAAATATGCACAAGTTGACGTTGGCGGCAGATCATTGCTGAGTCAGCAGTGAGGCCGTTAGATGCAACGTTCTCCACCAGCAACGGAGATCGAAGGATCGCCTTTAAGATTTGCAGAGATGGGTGGGGGTGCACCCGTTACTGTCCGTTTGTAAGACGAGAATATTGAACAACAACTCGGTGAGCTCTGTGGAGAAATTTCTGCTAGCGTTGGGGAAATGCCGGATCAACCGGTTGCGACGAGGCTTTACAGCTCTAATAGATAATAGGCATTGGACATTCTCCCTTTTCATGGTTCGTCAGTGGCCAGCCAGCCAGCATCAGGTGGCCTGCCAGTGCTTAGAATGCGAATTAGCAAATTTCCCATCAAGACCAAAGACGATCGCGTTGAGATTCACGGCTGCTCAAGTCGGGTGGGGGGTTTCCAGAGATTGCGGTTCTTCGACAGCTGAAACAAGTCTGATGCCAAAAGGTGGAAACACGCCGTTTATGGAGAAGAAAGGAGGCGCTCTGCCAATGGCTGATTCCCCCATGGCTCTCTCGCTATCAAATCGCATCGTGCCGTTCACGCCACGTTTTGGACATCAAAAGCCACGATGATTGTTTCTTCAGCCTCCCCAAGTCTCCCAAAGTGAGACGAACTTGAGCTCCAAGCCAGATTGCTAAAACGACATGCAACCATTCTTCGTGTTCGATACTGATACAGCTATCTTCTCTCTCACCTTAATGCCAGCTGCCAACGTAATACCGACATTGATGTCAACATATCTGGACTGTCTTCCTTGACAGCGTTGACGTTTTCTCTCTCCAGATTTAAAGTAGAAAGAAAGAAAGAAAGAAAGAAAGAAAGACAGAAAGAAAAAAGAAAAGAAGAAGAAGAAGAAGAAGAAGAAGAAGAAGAAGAAGAAGACGAAGAAGGCCGTCGCCTGTGCAACTTAATCTTTTTCTTTTTTTTTGGCCTGACAGGCTCAAAATCGACCGACCGACACCGCCTTTCGATGGCACTTTTCGCAACCTCCCCCGATTCCCTTTACCTCTTCATTCCCTCACTCTAACTCCGTTTCACAACATTGAAAAACCACCAAATTTCTTCACTCGAGAGATCAAGCGCTCAGGCGTTTAGTCATTTGATCTTCTCACCAAACTATTTTCTCTCTCGCTTTCCATGCCCCTCATCTTCTTTTCTTCGCTACTCTATCCGCTTCGCTCGGGAAATATTTAGCAAAAGAAATCGAGATACCATCTCCTACCCTTTGCTTTTCTATCTTCATTCCCCTTGTCTCCTGTTTCATCGTCTATCAATATTAAATCAGTTACTTTCGCCTAGAATTATCAGGAAAAAAAAAACATCGCCTTTCAGCAACGCCTAATTCAGTTCAGCACAATGACATCCATCAGAGAGACTGCAGCCACCGTTGCCGGCGGTGCATTCCTAGGCTACTATTTTCCTTCCATGGACGCAAAAAAAGACTACTTGGCTCGCCTTCCCAACGAACTCACTTACGATATAGCCAAACGTCTATCTATCGGTACCATTGGACGGTTGGCTCAGTGCTCCTGGTTCTTTTACAACCTCGTCACTCCGCTTCTCTACGAAAGAGACAGTCGGGACCCGCATCCCCGTGCCATATTTTGGGCTGCGTCGACCAACGCCGCGGACATTAGTCAAGAAAACATGATGAATGTCTTGGATCTTGCTATTAAACATGGTGGGGATGTGAACAAAGTATATCGCCAAAGGCTGCCTCATACATTGAATGCGACACCTCTTCACATGGCTGCCGCCAGCAGGAAAATAGAAGTGGCGAAGAAGCTCTTGGAGCACAACGCCAACCCGAACGCCCTGGGAAAGGGCTTCATCTACTATTCACAACTGCCACTTGATTACGAGACATTGGAGGGAGAAATGGCGAATAACGAGCTGGCTGTTGCTTCTCGCTACACCCATTGGCGCCCCTTATTTATCCCATTTGTTCTGGGGCACCAAGAGATGATCGAACTGCTGTTGGCAAACGGCGCCTCGCCTGTGCTTGCTGTTATGCGTGATGGGGAGGGCGGCTCTGCGTTTGAGCCAGGCAGCATCAACGTTCTACACATCCTCGCATCCCAGCAGATGCGAGGGTATACCGACGCTGCCAACCAATCATATTTTAACAGGTATTCTAGCTATATAAACAACCCCATCCTAAGAGGAGAGGCGCCTCTTTTTATCGCACTGCGGCACTGCAACGAAGGAATGCTCAGAGACATCATAGCCAACGGTGGCGACGTTGAAAGTGTGAGCGAGCTGGGAAGGACTCCGCTGATACAAGCCATTATATACTGCTACAAGGCGAGAACCTCGTTGATTCGAATGAGGTACAGGAGCATCATTGTGTACTTGGCCAGATACTGCGGCGCCGTTGTCGGCAGCCATCCCAACGCTATGGTGGCGGAGACACCCTTGACCGCCGCCATCATGGCCATCCCCACAGACTGGAAAGTCACCATCCGGGACATTAGGCTGATGGTTGATCTGCTCCTTGAGTGCGGAGCTGGCCTGAATGAGGTTTCGAACAGTGGACACACCATTCTCCACGCCCTTTGCCGCTTCATTTGCTCCAAGCAGCATGGCTCCGTGCTCATCGATCTCTTCAAGGACCTCGTTCGACAGGGCGCGGATCTCCAAATACCCTTGCCTAGCGGGCATTCTATGCTGGGAGCCTGTATCGTCAGGTACAACCGCCAGCCTTTGAGCTTTTACCGCCTCCTCCTACAGCTTGGTGCGTCTCTCGTGCCCCAAGAGGTCAGCGCTGTATTTGAGCGCTGGGCAGAATGCCCCAATTTCCGCAAATCGCCCGACTTCGACGTCTTCCAGTATCGCGAACACATCACCCAAGCCGCCATCGATTATGCCTACAAGGCTGCTTTTGATGGAGACGAGAAGCTTTTGAGCTTATTGCAGCGTCACTTCACAACAACCAACGTTGCCGAAAGGGCCGCCACTGAAGCCCTCCTCCACGACAAAAACCACAGCAAGCGGTTCAATCTCGCCTTGAAATATGCAAATTTCAATGGCCTCTACATCCACGATAACGGAAACAACCTCTTGCATTCGGTCATCGATAGGCTGGAGACACATCCGAGGTACAAAGACGCGCAAGCGACGGCCGATACCAAAGCTCTGCTGTCACGGGGCGTATCGCTGGAATGCCCGGATGACTGGGGCAGAACGCCCTTGCAAAGGCTTTGGTGCATGAGAGAGAAGATCGCATGTGCATCTTTGCGGCTCTATTTGCACGACGTACGACTTGGCAGGGAGTATATCAAGGCCCAGCGTGAAAGCCAGCATGACAATCAGGACGAGTTGGGCCAACTCCTTGACGATGACGACGGGACATTTCAGCTAACGATGTGATACGGGGCGTTGGCGAGACGCCAGAATATCATGACGGCATAAAAGGGGCGTTTTGGGCGAAGGGGGATTCGGAATATAGTGCGGCTGATGGTTGTCAGACCCGGGCTCCTCTACATTTAAACACACACACACACACATGGATACTGCTCGTTCTATATTCGACTTGCTCTTTTTCTTGCTATTATGACTACACACATATAGTGGAGAACCATATTCCGTTTGATCAGAAGCAATTGATATTTGATAGATGAAAGCAATATATATTCGCGACGAGGCACATTCAAACTTTTATCCACTGCACACCATTTCCTCCCAATCTTGAAAAAAAAAAAGAAAAAAAGGCCCAATTCCAATCCACATCAGGCTAATAATCCCAATCTCAGCCCAATGCCTTCCACACGTGCCGATTCAACGCATCTCCACAGCATCCGCTTGAATATTTCCTCTTTAGGAAGGTCGGCAGTTTAAGTAAAAAGAAACAAAGAAACAAAGAAACAAAGAGAAAAGGAAACAAAGAGAAAAAGAAAAACATGCATATAATGTATCCGGTCGACACTTTAGGCCAACCATCTGCCGCCGTCTCCAAGGGACGGGCGGATACGGCGGGCGGATCTGTATCTACTAATGGCAGCAAGATATATCATATATTATTCCATGCGGCTTATGCTTGGAGAGTCGCACACGCCGAGACAATATTATGTGATGGAGCCAAGACGGCGCTGAGACAAGACACATCAACGCTATTTTATGCATCGGCAGGTCTAGTACATGGATGGGGAGCCGAATGAGGAGGAGTCGGGGCAAGATGATTATTAAAATACCGAGTTCGTTGGCCTCGGCCTCGTCTTGAGCGTTGCATCGTCATGACCATCTCCAGAGACGGACGCGGCAAGGCAACGACAATTTCCGCTTCACATAAGAAGTACAGCTAATTGAAAAAATTTCAAAAAATTCAAAAAAAAATTCAAAAAAAATCCGACCTTGGCATTTCGTATTCCAGAGCCGCCATGAAGTTGTCCGTCTCCATTGCCCTCGCCTCTGCCCTCGCGGCCCTGGCTGCTCCAGCTCCTCTCCCCACGCCGGTAAGAAGCAAACGCAAACACCCCCGTCCTTTGGTCCCTCAGACAGCAAAAAGGTACAGACTAAAAAGCCTCAAAACCAGCCCGGCATCCCCACCGAAAGCAGCGCCAGAGCCCAGCTTGCCGGCCTCACCGTCGCCGTCGCGGGTTCCGGCACGGGATACTCCCGCGGCTTGTTTCCCACCTGGGATGCCATCTCCGGCAACTGCAACGCTCGGTACGTCAGCATCTTATTCCGCCTTGCTCTTGTCTCTCCGGCCTTGAGATTGCTATTTGTTCTTGAGAGTGAAAAAAAGGGGGGGGGTTGGGGGGGTTAAGACAAACTCTCTGACAAAATTACTGCCAAAAAGAGAATATGTGTTGAAGCGTGATGGCCAAGACGTCCAAGTCAACAACGCTTGTGAGGCTCAGTCCGGGACCTGGATCAGCCCTTACGACAATGCAGTCTTCACAAACGCGTCCAGCTTGGACATTGACCATATGGTGCCTCTCAAGAACGCCTGGATTGTGAGTTTTTTTTTTTTTCTCATCTGCTTCCATCTACCTTTTCCATTACGCCCTCTCTCTTTCTCTCTCTCTTTCTCTCTCTCTTTCTCTCTCTCTTTCTCTCTCTCTCTCTGTCTCTCTGTCTCTGTCTCTCTCTGTCTCTCTCTGTCTCTCTGTCTCTGTCTCTCTCTGTCTCTCTCTGTCTCTCTGTCTCTCTGTATCCCTTGTCTCTCTGTCTCTCTGTATCCCTTGTCTCATCTAACGCAAAAAAAAAAAAAAAACCCCCCAACAGTCCGGAGCCTCGAGCTGGACCACCGCTCAGCGCAAAGCCCTCGCCAACGACGTCAGCCGCCCCCAGCTCTGGGCCGTCTCCGCGAGCTCGAACCGCTCCAAGGGCGACAGGAGCCCTGACCAGTGGAAGCCTCCGCTGTCGAGTTTCTACTGCACGTACGCCAAGTCGTGGATCGACGTCAAGAGCTTCTATCAGCTGACAATCACGAGCGCCGAGAAAACGGCGCTGAGCGGCATGCTGGATACTTGCTAGATCGAACATGTACATGCCATTTCGTTTCAACCAAATCTTCTTCCATCTTACCGCTCTTCTCTTTCTCAAAAAGCATCTCCGCTTGTGCGTCCCCCTCCCCCGTGCTTGTGTCTCCGTATACGGATTCCTGCAGAGGAAAATCAAAGCGACACTGTCCATCCATCTCTCCTGCCCACCTCCAAAAGTGAGGCTATATCAACTTGAGCAACGATGCGATGCCCTCTCTCCGCGGCTAGCCATTCGAGACGTGGCACTCCGTTCGCGTGGGAAAGCCATCCGTTTCGCTCCGCAGCCGAGGGGCTATGACTTCCCATGGTTACAGCGGCCTGTCCGAAGGGGAAGCCGGCGTTTGTTTGATGTCACTTGTCAGACATTTCCGAAACAAGTGCCTCTTGCGTGACTCTTTTTTTTTTTTTTTTTTTACCTTCTCTCTTCTTATATATACTTGAGTGGTAATATCTGAGTCAACAATCAACGTTTATGCATAGAGCAAACAGCAATTGAAAGCAATGCGTGAAATGCGTGTAGCATCAGCCCAACTCATTGGCTTGCACGAGATATCATGGACAGTATTCATTGTCTGGCAAAAAAAATTCCAAAGTAGAAAGATTTTGTATTGCCCATGTCTATATCGTTTATGATATGTTAACAAGACCTGTACTCGTTACACCATTCGACTCTCCCGTAACTCACCATCGCCATTTCACAAACTTGAGTTACTTGCCAAACTCTTCACCTCGCCCAAAAGCTAACGTCACCACCCGGTCTTTTCTTCTTCTTCTTCTTCTTCTTCTTTTTCTTCTCCTTCTCCCTCTTTTTCTTCTCCTTCTTCCTCTTATCCTGCTTTCATATCCTGCCGCCTGTTGTGCTTCATCCCACCAGACATGCTGTGCCAGGTGATTCATTGATACACACTTGATACTTGCCGAGATGCTGGGGCAGGGACAAAAGGAGCTTGCGAGTATGAGTTTGAGCAGCAAACCAAACAGTATATTATCTAGCCCCTTAAACCATATGTTGAAGTCCATCATCCCTTCTTCCATCTCTCTGCCTTCCACCAGCTGTTTCTCACGATACCCGAGTCTCGAAATCCTCCGTTTGCATCTCAAACATGCTCCATCAACTCCTCCTCTTCTTATCACTCCATCTAGCCCTCCCGGTGCTAGCCAGTCTAAATGATCTATCTCACTGCGATCCCCTCAAGAAGGACGCTCGTAGATTTCACCGCCCCTCACACTCTCAGCTGATTCAGAAAAAGGCAGCTAACGATTATGCCCTAGGCTGCCCCCCTGATCCCGCATTCGCCAGCAAAACCGCCTTTGACTTCACCAAGGCCGCCTGGGACGACCGATTCGCCTCCTTCTGGACCACCGACTCTTCCACTGCCCAGGACAAACGCCAGCTCAACCTCGACAACACCGATGCCAAGGGGGCCGCTTTCAGCATCTGGCGAGACGACCAAGCTCCCACCCTGACCAGCAACAAATACCTCCTCTTTGGCAAAGTCAGCGTCCAAGTCCAAGCCGCCAAGGGCCCCGGCCTCATCACCGCCATTGTCCTCAAGTCCGACTCCGGAGACGAAATCGACTGGGTGAGTCTTGGCTCTGCGTAGCGACTGCTCGACAACACAATTTTGTTTTATTTTTTTATTCTTCTAACTCCAAAGGAAAACCGTCAATCGCCATAGGAGCTCCTCGGCGCCTTCGAAAACCAAGCCCAGACAAACTACTTCTACGACGGCCAGCCGCTCTTCAACACCTACAACACAACTTACCGCCTCGACACCTCCTCCTTCGCCTCCTCCCACAGATACGGCATCGAGTGGACGCCCACGTTCATCAGTTTCTCCATCGATGGCGTCGTCCGCAAGACGTGGCGCGTCGGCGACATTCCCGCCTACAAGTGGCCCCAAACCCCCATGCAGGTCAAACTCGGCATCTGGACCGTCAGCAGCAGCAGCGACGCCGGAACCGTCGCCTGGGCCGGCGGCCTGCCCGACTGGAGCGGCCGCGACGCAGAAAGGAACCCCTACAGGGCCTACTTCAAGGCCCTTGAGCTGGAGGACTACACCGGCGGCTGCAACGAGACCGAGAAGGGCGCCGGGATCGAGTACCTGTACGATGAGCGCACGACCGGCTGGCAGGACGTCCATGTCAAAGGGTGCGTCAAGAGGACAGCCCCCGGCGCCTACCCCCCCCCTCTCGGCTCCTCGTCAGGCGGCTCTCAGCCTACGCAAACCAACAGAGGTGGAAGCCAGCATCCTTCTGCTACTACTACCGATGCCCCTGGCGGGAACGGAGGACAGAACGGAGGACAGCCATCTCAAACGGCAGAGCAGAGTCCAAGCCCGTCGGAAGGCGACGGCGACGGCAGTGACAGTGCGGCACCGATGAGCGGAAGACCGTCTTCGCCGCTTGGCGCTGTGGTTCTCCTACTCTGGCTTCTCGCCGTTTGAGTATAAGGGGGGGGAGATAGGGAGAGATAGGGAGAGAGAGAGGATGGAAGTCCAGCACATACCAAGACAGCTTGCTCGGCTTGGCTAGATCCTATGTTACAGTAATGGCGATCAGCATGGCAGGCAGGGGGGCGCCGGTGCTAAAAACACCATGGAACCTAGGCTTCACTCTACAACTATTAATGATAATTGCTTGACACTTCCTTCGCGACAGCCTTTCTCAACGGCAAGATAGATATTCACGACCGCTTGTGATCCAGTTGCCATTGCTCTGTTATTTTCATAAACAAATGCTCGCTTATGCTTCCAACATCCCAAAAAACGCTTTCTCAAAACGGACTCTTGAAATACTAACACAATGAAGTGAAATGCAGCTTAGTAATAGTACAGTATATGCTCCCCATCTTCACCATGAATTGGTGAGGCTGCTGGGAGTGGGAAAAAGTTCCAAAGTAGGAGGTATCAAAAAAAAAAAAAGAAGAAGAAGAAAAAGAAGAAAAGAAAAAAGAAAAGAGAAAAGAAACAAACAAAAATGGGGGGGGGGGGGGGCAGAGAAATAGAATGGCGAAGAAGGATTAGAATAAAAAGCCCCAGCTCCTCAAATGCAGCCCATGATCTCGCCCCCTGCCCTGTCCTCCTCCTCCTCCTCCTCCTCTCTCCGCCCCAATGGCAAGTAATGGGCCAAAATTGAGTGACGATGCAACGGGCTTTTCATGGGCGCAACGTCTCGTCGCCTTCGTCGTCGCTGAGGTCCATGTCGCCTTCGCCAAGCTCGCCTCTCGCCGCTCGTCGAGCCAAGTCCCGCTCCTTATAAATCTCCCGCCTCCTGCTCTCTGACTGTTGCAGAGTGTCCACGTAGGTTCTAAACTTGACAATCTCCCTAAGCAAGTACGCGCTCTTGCGCTCCCAGTTTGACATGGCCTTGTTCGCGTTGTTCCCCCTAGCCGTAAAGGCGAGGAGCATCGGGCTGCGAAGCTGGTTGTGGTTTTGCAAATCATCCTCGATGCTCTTGACATATGTGGATAGCGCGTCTAGCTGCTCTGGCTCGGGCAAGTTGCTCGGCCGCATGCTCTGCGTCGGCGGCGCCCACTCGGAAATGGCGATGCGATCGCCGGGCAGTTTGCCGCGTCCGCTGCTGTGGGTCAAGGCCCCGGCCCCGTGATCAATGCTAGGGGGAGGTAGGCTGACGCTCTGGACGCTCGATTGACGAGCATGAGTGGCGCGGCTGCCGGGGCGTGAGTTTCGACCGCCGCTCATGATGGAGGCATCGTCATTGATGGCACCAACGAGCGAGCTGTTGACAATCGCGTCACTCCATCCGTATTCGATGTTGCTTATGCCACCGATCAGCGGATGGGTGCTCAGCCGCGCGCTCCAGTAGTTGGCCGTGTTCACAAACTCCTTGATAATCTCGGGGGTCCCGACTTGGAAGAGATGAACGGCGCCGGTGGGCAGGCTCAGCGCCCACACGTAGGGCCTCGATCGCGAGTAGCCGGGGGGCGGGAGCGCCGACGCGAGGGTCAATCGCAGGTTAAACGTGCCCAGGTTTACGGCATTGTCTTGCCAGTTGCCACCTCCCACGGGGGCGTTGGCCTTTTCGGCATTTCTCGTGCGGCTCTTTTGCCTCGTCGACTTGGGCGCGTTGAACGAGAAGATGCTCATCTGGCCCCTCTGGATGACGGCGAATACCTCGGTCCAGTTCCGATCCTTTGCCCTCTTGCCCACGCCATCCAGGTGGTGCTTGTGCATGACTCTGCCCTCTTTGACCCAAGGAGGACCGGCCAGCTCTAGGGACTCGTCGTCCAGCAGTTGGGTGGCGGGCACATCGGCGCTCAAGATGGACATGTTGTCGTTGCCGTTTGCATCATCTTCGCGGACGATGGCCTGACTGAGAGCGTTCGCGAAGCCAATAGATTGCTGGTAATCGCCCCGCGGCACCGCCGAGCCGAACGAATCCTGAGACATGGAGCCCTGAGTCCGCCCCAGGGAGTAGCGGCTCCAGGTCGCCGATGACATGGCTGGGCTCCACAGGGAATTCGCATCGTCGAAGCTCGTTCGACTGGAGTTGAACCCGTTACGTCCCAGCCCTGGCCGTGATCGGCTCTTGGAAGCCCATCGGGAGCCACCGTTGCGGCTGTTATCTGCAAGCCGGCCTCGCGTCGACATTTGGCTTTCCGACGGGGCCTTGCTGAGGACGCTGGGGCTCCTCTTGAGCATGCCCATGACAGAGAGGCTGCTCTGCGATGGCTGGGTGTGGAGGCGCCTCTCGGGCTCCGCACCAAACAATGGCAGTTTGTCGTCTCGAATCGAGCCGTAGATGCTCTTCAGAACGATTTCGATTTGCTCCTCCCAAGCCTTCATCGAACCGTAGAAGGATGCCTTGACAAGAGGGCCGCATTCGTCGTGGCCGTCGCCTGTTTGAGCTTCGGCGCGGGGTGGAGGCCGGAAAGAGTTTCGGAAAGTTCTCTTGTCTTGCGACTCGGACGGAGGCCGCACGCCGTCGTGAAGCACGGAGCCCCTCTCGGGCAAGATGCTGGGGCGCTCAAAGGCATCGGGAACCGACTCTTCCACCGCCTGGGTGATTGTTGTCATGGTATTTTTCACAAATTGGCTGCGGGTCATCTTCTGTTCTATGTCGGCAAGATGCAGGTCGGTGTTGAGCAGCATAATGGAGTAGCAGATGGTATGGATGACATCTAGACCAGTTAGTTGGGCCAATTCTGCTTCTCTCTTCCGCTTCTCCCATCTTTTGCTTCGAGAGATGAGAAGATCAAAACAACTTACCAGTCGCCTTGAAGCCGTGGTGGGGGTTGCAATCGCACCACCGCTTGGAAAACGCCACCAGGATGCGATCGACTTGCTGCGTCTCGCCGCGCAAGACCAAACGACCACACACCTTGCGCAGCGCGCTGAGGATGCTCAGGTCGGTAAAATCATACAGCTCGATGTACGCCTGCAGCGTCCGTTGCCGAATCGGGCCCTCTTCGCCCATCCAGGAAGCAGCCTTCTCCTTGGGGATGAAACCTTCCACTCCATCGTATATCTGCAGCGCTTTTTGACGATCATCTTCCGTCGGCTCGCCAATGACGAATTCGGGTTCGTCTAAACCTCGGCTTTTGAGCAAATCGAGCGTTCCCAGCCCCTTGGGACTTACCGCGCTGGCTCTTTCGACGCGTACGCTGGGGGGTGCGCTGGGGGGTGCGCTGGGGGCGGTTCTGTAGTCTCCGTCGTCGGTCGACGCCGAGGTAAAGGACGTCGACCGGCGTTTGTCCGCCGGAATGGTCACCATGGGGCGGACGGGAGCGTCGTTGTTCGACTTTTCGTGCTCCGCAATGTATTGCGACTTGTTGGCACGAATGGTGCCGGTGGAGTCTCTGTTCTTGTACGCGGATGGAGAAGCCGGCCCTGCATCATTCTCCTTGTCGCCTGCCGAATATGTGGCCCGTTGACGAACGGGGCCGTCTTCGTTGTCGCTGCCCCCGTCGAGGTCCAGGAAGGAATTGTTCCTGTGGGCGAGCCCGTTGTTCGGGCGCTTGAAGTTGTCCCTGGACGATTGGTCTTGGTCTGAATCGGAGTGGACCGCTCTAATCTTGGCATTTGGGCTTGGATCATAATCAGGGGAGAACTCCCGCTGGAATCCTGCCCTGTCTTCGTCGTCATCGTCACCATCTTCCGCTCCTCCAGCCGCTGCCCTATTGGTAATGTCACCGAGAGGATACGGTTGCGAAGTGGCCTCGCGAAGGTACGAATTCATGATTTGCCTTAGGCTGCTGGCAGAGCTTGCTGGCCGATCAAAGTCGGCAGTGAGAGAAGGGAGCGGAGGCGCATCGCCGGGCAGCGGCGGGTGCTCGTCAGCGACGGATTTCTTGCGGCGGCGAAAGAACGACGACGGCTTCTTCTGCAGGACTGGCTGTGGCTGCGGCTGCGGCGACGGCGGGACGTCCTTTGCGGGAGGGGCTGTGTTGCTCGCTTGGTTGGTGAAGCGTGGCGTGAGAGGAGCATCCGCGGCGGTGGTGGTGTTCCTGGAGGAGCCGAAAACACGTCGGAAGAAACCTTGCCGCTCTTTGGGCTGAGCAAGCCCTCCGCCGGAGCCGGGCTGAGAGGCAGCAAGCTGCTCCGTCTTGGACTTGCCATAGCTAACGCTGGGTGCCGGGGCGGCATCAAAGTCGCTTAGGGCCATGGCAGGTGCTACCAGCTGAGGGTTGACCGACCGTTTGGTGCGTCCCGAAGAACTTTTGATGGAACGGGTCGGGCTGCGATTGCGACTGCGTTGCAGGCTCGGATAGTCGGCCGCGTCGGACGGGCGAGGAATGGCCAGGTTGGAGGCTCCGCGGCATGGTCCGCCCGGGATGGTAGGCGTGGGCGCGGCACCGTAGTCGTCGGATGCAGAGCTGCTCAGGAAGTCGAGGTGGAACGGGGACACCAACGGCGCATTGAGCTGCGTTTGCGTCTGCGGCGGTCCGAGGTCGAAGCTCGCGGAGCGCCTGAAGCCGCCGCGGGCCCAGCTCGGAGGGCCGGCGATGTTCTGAGGATATCCCGCGTCGATGCTCGCGCTGCTGGTGCTGCTCCTGGTGCTGGCTCGAGGCCGGGAATAGAGGTCGCGAGCGCGCGGCGCGGAGTCGTCTCCCGGGCTGCCGAGCCTGGGCAAGGGTCCTTGGAAGGTCGAGCCGCTGTTGCTGCTCCTTCGTCGACTTCGACTTTGACTTTGGCTTCGACTTCGACTTCGGCTCCGGCTCCGGCTCCGGCTCCGACTTCGGGCCCTGGGGAGCTGGACAGAGGTGCGAGCCGAGTCGTCGTCGTCGTCGCCGTAGTCAGAGCTGTAGGAGTAGTGGTGTCGCGATCGCTCGAACCCGCCGGCGTGGGCGCCCCTCCCGCGGGAAAAGGTGGTGGTGGTGGTAGTGGTGGCGGTGGTGCTGCTGGTGGTGCTGCTGGTGGCGGCGGCGGCGGCGGCAGAGGTATCGTAAGCCCAGGGCCTCGGGTCGTCGTATGTCAGCGCCCTGCCGCCAAACAAGCCGCCCGTGCTGGCGGCGGTGTGTCCCAAGGAGAACTTGTCGAGGGACAACAGCATGTTATTCACAAGGGAGTCCCGAGTGACGTTGCGGGGGGACAGCGAGAGGTCGTGAGAGTCCCGCGCACCTCTGGACGCGCGTTGGTCGGCCATCTCGGGTTCGATTGGCGTCGGGTCATCTAAAAACGAAGCATTGACGTTGCGGGTCGCCGTCGCAGTCACCGTCGGCAGCGTGCTCGCCAATTCCCGGGTCGTGTGCAGCTGCGAGTGCAACTCTGGCCTTTGGGCGTTTGGTTCCGTTAAAATGAGTGGCTTGGCCGCGAGGCTAGTGGTGGTTGGGTGCGGAACCTCGTTCCTAGGCCGCGACGCAAGGGACGTGACGAGGCTCAATTTGGGGACCTGAGCCCTGCGGTGAGGAAGCGTCCTGTGCCTCTCGTTTGACTGCATTGTGTGTGATTTGTGGGGGCTCTCGCTCGCCGGTTTGCTTGATGGCGCGCTGGATCTGCTCCGCCCCCCGTCACTTTGGGGGCGCGAACAGGGGCCTCAATCGCGAGGCCGGGCCCCCAGGGGTTGGAGAGGAAAGTGGTCGCACAGCCGATCCGGAGCGAGTTGCTTTGAGGCAGATCACGTAACCCATCCAGACCGCAGAGAGGAGGGGCGGAGGGGGGGGAAGGAGGGAGAGGGCAGAGACAGAGGGCGACGGATCGTGTTTCATCGTGGGGAGGGACCTACAGTAACAGTCCAAGTCGGAAAATGGAAATGAAAATAAAATAAAATAAAATAAAATGAAATAAAATAAAATAAAATAAAATTATGGGAAAAAAAATTAATTTTGTTTTTTTTTCCCCAAAATCTCACCGGCCAGGGAGCGCCACGAGCAGAGGGGCCGTGCTGCTGCACCGCCGCTGCACCAACGCTGCATCCACTAACCTGCTGTTAAGGTTGGGCCTTGTTCCCCTTCTGTAAATTCTCGCCAGCGCTGAAACAGGCTTGCATGGCCAGCGGGCCCACCTTTCTGACCGGCGCAGTTGGTCGGCAGCACGTGTCTCAAATTTCCCTCCTCGCAGAGTCGCAGCGAGAAACAAGACATCTTGGCACAGAGATTTTTTTACGCGCCAACGATGCTTCATCACTTAAGGCAGTAGTAGTAGGTGGGTATTATTTAATTACTACTGCACAAGGTTGTTGTTGTTGTTGTTTTGTGTGTGTGTGTGTGTGTGTGGGAAAAGAGGGAACAACTTGAAAAAGCGGGCAAAACCACGTGCGGCGAATTTCCTTTATAGCACCAGCACAAGAAACATGGACCTTCCAAAACGGGAAATGGCCATGAATAGATGCGAAACAAAGAAAAGGCACGGAAAAAAAAACCCAAGGAAAGAATGAAAAAGAAGAGAGAGAAAAAAAAGGGAAAAAAAAAAAAAAGAAACAACGCCACCATCACTTCTAATTGTCCTCCCTAGAAATCTTAAATTAGTGGCTACGGTGAGGCTGGGATGTCTCATCTTCTCTCGCGCTCATTGGCTGAACCCCCCCCCCTTTTTTTTTTGGCACGCGCTTGTTCTCGCCCCTGCAAGGATCAATTAAACATTTTTCCCCCCATCATCAAAGCAGACTCTTCACCCATATACATACTAGGTACATGCATGCTATGTACTATGTGCTAGTACCTCAGTACTAACCTGCTACTAGGTACCAGGTACTTAAGGTAATGCATCTATGTACACGCACCTCTACGGTCTGCCTTGGAAAGCGCAACAAATGCGCATCTCGCCAACTACGAGCAGAGAGACATTTTGTAGATACGTATATATAATGGATTGGCCCACCTGTCATTTTACAAAATACCTGTATAGAAAACACGCGCGCGTCCTGATGCTCAAGGCACGCGAAGCCATTTTTATGGGTCGGGCTCATCAGGACTAGCAGGGCTTGTTAGGTACTAGGTAGTTGGCCAGGCCAGGGAGAGCCAGCCGATATGGCAATTAAAAGAACCGAGTGGCCCCCGATGCTGCTGCTGCTGCCTACTTAGTACCAGGTAGGTACGCACTGAGGCACGTAGATAGCTGGTACATCCTATAGCAGTACACACTACCTTGGTACTTAGTACCTTACATACCTTATGTACGGCCCGTGCGATTGATCTACCTATCGAGAAGTACTGATGGTGGAAACATCCGATAGAACTTTTGCAAAGGTGGAAAAAAAAAAGAAAGAAAAAATTTAAATAAGCCGTTTTCAGAAAACAGAAAAGGTACCCCGTACAGAGTGCTATTATTTACTACCCCGCATTTTTAAACTTTTTTAGAGTTGCTTATAAGAGCAATACTACGGAGTACTACCAAGGTAGGTACCTACTACCTACATAGTAGTTCCGCAATGACAGGTAGTAGATACATCTTGTAGCCCTCATGTTCAGGGCAATCAAAAGCATTTTCCTTTCTGTTTCTAGCGAGATCACACAAGGTCATCCAGATGAACCAACGCTATCCAGTTATACATCAATGGCATCTACCATCTATTTGTGATCAGTGTCATCCAGCTGATCAGAGCTGCCATGTGAATACCAATATGCATACATCACGTGGCATCTGCCGCTAATGCTGACTAACTATATTAACATATAGGGTAGCGTGTGTAGGTATATATGTATCGCCTACCAAAGCCAACCTTTAACACGGTTCATGGGCAGTTTCGCCATAGTGGCTAAGAATAGACGGATAGGTAGAGGGCGAATCCAAAAGCCAATGAAAACGGTTACGCTATGAATCCTCCAAGCCCTTGGATGCGATGGTGAGGCGATGGATGAAACCGGATAATGTCAACTCAGTGGTCGTTGATCAGAGGGAGGGATGTGCTCCACCATTTCCTTGGACTACCTAAAGCTTCGTGGATGCATTTCTTAGATGTTACGGAGTAACATTATAGGGAGAAACTCCAACAACTGGGGGGTGAGTGGTTTAGTTCTCTTGGCAGAATATAAAGTTCGAGTGAGCGTTTGATTGCATGAGAAAGGTCTAGGGGCTGGTTCCCTGTCTATCTATTGTTGCCTTTTATTTTTTTTTTGTATTTTTATTCATTTTTCTTTACCTTTCTTTATCTTTCTTTATATCTCTTTATGTTTCTTTATGTTTCTTTATATTTCTTTATTTTTCTTATTCGTTTTCGTATTGTGTTTTATCTACTAACCTAAGGTAGGTTGTACTGCGTCTTTGGTTATTGTATATAACAATATAAGTCAGCAGGGCTTTCTAATCGTTATATCAGGGCCATCGTTAATAACCAAACGCCCATTTGGGAAGGTGGCCCATTTTTGATAGGTACTTTTAATAGATCTAAAGTGAAAAATGAAATAAAATAAAATAAAGGAGGTCATTACAATATATACACACCACCATTACTTGATTTTTCAAAGAATTTGTAAAGATGTTGCGGGAGAAATTTGAAAAAGAGTGCATTGATACAAACTGGGTTTTATAGGGTTTTATGGGTCATTACAATGTACCCAACTTTCACTCTTTCTTTTTTTTTTTTTTTTTTTTTTTGGTGCGATGGGACTTTGACACCATATTGTTTCCCCCCCCCCTTTGGTAAGAGGTCTGCCTGCCTTCACCTCTCACTGCCAGTCCCAAATATTACAATGTCTCGGGAATAAACAAACACTTCCTTCATCAGATAATACCAGCAATGACAGCCATGACCCCCCCATACGCACCGGCACAAAGAACCCAATCCAATGTGCTTCGGTCCTCGGCTACTGAATGGAATAGCCCGGACTGAAGCAACGCAGCAGCACCTCCGAGACCCACCAGAAGGACGACCGTCATACGGCCGACAAAACCTGGGATCACGGAGAAGCAGACAATAGGGGCGAGCACGATGGCGGCCATGGCCAGAACAAGGCGCTTCAGGGAAGGCTGTGCCGCGTTCTGAGCCGGATGACCTGAGCTGCCGGCATTGGAGATTTGACTGCTGGGCGGCGGAGGAAGCCCAACTACGCCGGACGGCTGAGGCGCCGGATAGAGAAGATCTTCCGGCGGATTGCCGTTCGAGCGCCGCCTGCGCCGCCCTAGATTGACGAGGTCGTCTGCGGTTTCCAGAAACTGGGATTCGTCCTCCACCAGGGGGTTGGTCGCCGCGAGGTAAGATCTATAGCTGAAGACGTCCTGCGTGCTCGGTTCGGCCAAGCCGTGGGTCGCGCTGAATGAAGTGATGACTTGATCTGCCCTTGCCATTAGACGCAGCCCCGATCTGACCTACGAGAGGTGATACGCACTATACTGGTACAACTTCTGCGCAATGTGGTTTATGATTTCCTTCCTCTTCCAGGCCGCATCGGTCGGGCTCATGTTTTCTTGTCGGCGGGATGCCGGGAATATCCCCCCGGGAAACTTTCTGATCTGCGTGTCCGCAGCGTCGAGGTTACGCAGCTGCCCTTCCAATTCGACGAGCTCGTCCTGCATATGCAGCAGCAGCCGGTGGTGCAGGGATTCGAACCGCCGGTAGATGGGCGCAAGCCTCGGCCCCGCCACATTGCTCGACAACTTGGCTGCGAGGAGTTCGTAGCCGCTGAGCGGGAGTCCGCTAAGCTGATAGTTTGGCTGTGGAGGGAACGAAGCCTGCATGGGCGATTGGATAAAGGCCGGGGGCGGGTCGGGGACGGCGAATGGCATGTCTGGCGAGCCATATCCCGTGGTGAAATTTCCCGGGAGGATTTGGATGGGCGGGAAGCGAGGGTGGATGCCTTCGTTCCCAGGGAAGGGATGACGATGACTTGGCGCTGCGGTTATGTGTCAGCCACGAAGCCGGAGATGAGCAGATGAAGGCTGACAAAGGTCTCGTACCTCTTGCTGGCTCTTCAGGGCCCTGTGCTGCGTAGTCCAAGGGGTTGGGTGACCGTCCGGGACTGGCGTGTCTCTTTGAGCTCAAGCGCCTGTGGTGATGCTTTCTCGCCCTCTCCTTGACACGGATCGTCCCGTTTTCATCTTCGAGGAGAGGGTTCGACTGCTCTCCCTCCCTATCGGCCGTTTTTGGGGATGCTGCTTCCCCAGGCGAAGCAATGGGTTGACCGTTGGCTCCAAAGGACGAGGCGGATTGCGAAGACAGTTGTGAAAAGGCTGTTTCCGACGATGTCCTCTCATCGGGGTAGTGGTGTCTTGCTGCGGCATTGGATAGAGGCCGTCTCTTGGCCATGGGCGTTGAAGGGAAGGACGAGCCGGAGGCTCTCAGATGCTCCGTCGACAGCAGATTCTCATCAATGCTGGCATGGCGAATGTGGCTTGCCATCCCTTTGCCCTTATCCATTCTAGACGGGCCCGGGGCGCCTCCTCCCGTCTCCAGAGACATGTGCAGCCCTTTTCGAGGTCGAGGTACTCCGTAGTGTGATCACGAATAACCCTCCTGGAAATGTTGGATGGATCGTGGCAGTGTAGTTGATCCGGCGAAGGCGCGGGGAAGCAGTGCGAAATGGAGAGCCGCCCCCAATTGCAAGTCCGAGTATCGCGAGCGACGGCGCAAAACTACCAAGGTGAGAAAAACCACATCAAGTATGCTTCTTCGAAAAATTCGGACCGCAGCCGATTATTCTTGGGCAAAAAATGAGGGCTGGATCGATTCGCCTATCGGTCAGTTCAGTTTGAGCGAGCCGATATCACTCCAGGACCTCTCCGGCCGGAGGATTGCGGGCACACAAACACACACAGACACATACACACAAACACACACATACACACATACACACACGCACGCACGCACGCACACAACACACGCACACACGTATTTCTTGCGAGTATGAATGAAATCACCCAAAAGTATTCTCTTTCGGCGAGACGACGGCGGCTAATGTGATACGCCTGCAGGGCTAAATGTTTTATCTACCAGTTGCAGCAAAACAAGGCGTTGATGAAGCCACCATATTGTGGCATGGTTTGTGCAGTGGCGGTAACCAACAACGATGAATGGAAGAAGACGGAGGATAACCCTTTCTTCTTCACTGATAAAGGGGGGGGGGGGCAGGCTCTGTACAGTAAATAGAGGAGGCCGGTCGTGCGTACAGGATTCGCACGTCTGTGTCGGCTCGGCGTAAATCGTGTCGGGATTGGTTGCCTTGGATCGGGGTGGTATGGCAAAAAGGCACATGGCCGGGCAGAAGCTCTGGGAAATCGGCCACCGATCCTCTTTATCTGTGGCTGGCTCGAATTGGCACCTAACAATGGAAATCCTTGCATTTCCTCGACTGCAGAGAGAGTCTTTTTTTTTTTTATAAGACAGACCACGAGCGTTGTGGAACAAACCTTCTCGTGAGCTTCGGTGTCTGCTCGCTGGTGAGGCGGAGGGGGGGGAAGAGCCAGAAGGCTGCCGGAGGCTTGGAGGAACAGGTGATTATTCAATTTTTGGTTTTACATCTTGATTGGGAATTTGTTGAAACGAGAAGAAAAAAAAAAAGAAAAAAAAAAAAAAAAAAAAAACACCAAAACACAAAGACTAACAAACAAACAAACTAAATATAAAATTAAAGAAAGAAAATAAAAAATAAAATAAAAAAGGGGGGGCGCATTTTATGGGACACCATCTTGAAATGGATTACAGCTTAAAATTGACCGAGTGTGGATACAGGGCGGGTTCCGATCTATCGGGTTTTCTGCGGGCCGGCTCGCAAAAAAGTCTCTGCATGCAACAAAAAATATTAATATCCGGATCTCAAGTCTCGAACAAAGCGGCATCTCCTGGTTGGCGGCACAAAGAGCCTCAGCGCGCGCAACCCATCGCACCATTCGGAATCGGGGACAACGTGGCATGATACAAGGGCTGAGCAAACCACGCCAATTGCGACACGTTTGGAAGGGGGGGGGGGGGGGGGGCCGGCGAGCTGCGTCGGGCTCGCAGCATTGCCCCGGTTGGCTGGTTAGGCGACGACACGATACGCCTCGGGTTGGGCCGCAGCTGACGAGTTGAACGGCATTGCGATTTGGCTGCTGTTCGTTGGGACTGGCTTGTCTCGCAAATCATTGGTCGCCTAGCCATTTATTATTACTATTAGGGTTGCCGGGGCTGGCACCATCGAACCCCGATAGCTCGAGCCTTGCTCGCTGTTTGCGCCTCAATCCTTTTTGTGCACAACCATGAGTCGCAGATCCGTCGGCGAGCTCGGCAGGTATCTGCTCGAGGGGCGCATATCACATCGGGGATGTATCCGTGGCCGTTGGTGGTCTCCACGAACAGCGCCTGTCTGGCCGACGCTGCGCCCCCCTTGTGCTTTACGACGGCTTCATACCCAGGCTGAGCCGGCGGCAGCAGGAGTGTCGCAGTCTCCTCATGTGCCTTTGCGGAAACAGCTCAAAGAACAGGCGAAGCAGGCAAAGAAGCAAGGCAGAAAGAAGGCCAAGGGCGATTCTCAAACCGTGGATGGCTGGGAGCTGACCGTCGGCATTGAGATTCATGCCCAGCTCAACACCTCTCGTAAGCTTTTTTCGCCGGCCGCGACCTCGTTCAACGATGAGCCGAATAGCCATGTGGCGCTTTTCGATGTCGCAATGCCAGGCAGCCAGCCTCTGTTTCAGAAGGAGGCACTGATTCCGGCTGTTCGGGCAGCACTGGCCCTCAACTGCGCGATACAACCTGTCAGTCGGTTTGACAGGAAGCATTATTTTTGGTGGGACCAGCCTTCGGGATATCAGATTACGCAATTCTACGAGCCGTTTGCCAAGGGGGGCCACATTACGCTTCACGCCCGAGACGGCATCTCTACGGAAGACGGAGAGAGTGTGACTGTCGGAATCAAGCAGGTCCAGCTCGAGCAGGACACGGCCAAAACCCTCGCACAGGCGGGAGGCGTCCACTGGCTGGATTTCAACCGGGTTGGTGTACCGTTAATCGAGATAATCACCGAGCCGGAGATTCGTCACCCGCGCACGGCCGCCGTGCTTGTGCGCAAAATCCAGCTTCTCCTCAACGCCGTGGACTCGTGCGTGTCTGGCATGGAGACGGGCGGGCTCAGGGCCGATGTCAACGTGTCGGTTCGGAGGGCGGACGACGCCAGCAAGAAGCTCGGAACCCGCACAGAGATCAAGAACTTGAGCACCATCAAGGCGGTGGAAGACGCCATTATCGCGGAGCGCGATCGCCAGATTCGAGAACTGGAGTCGGGCGGCGCGATTGCTGGCGAGACGCGTGGCTGGGCCATCGGATCCAAGGAAACCCGTCGCTTGCGTGGTAAGGAGGGCGAGGTTGATTATCGTTACATGCCCGACCCGGACCTGCCGCCCCTTGTCATTGGAGATGACCTTGTGCAACGTCTGCAGACATCGCTTGCCGTTCTGCCGGACACCGAGCTCGACAAGCTGGTGAATCATTACGGCCTCACCCCCAAGGACGCACTCTCGCTCATCACGCTCGACAACGGGTCGCGGGTGCAGTACTTTTATCGCGTCCTGGCCCTGCTGGAGAGCAAACTGGAGGCTGACCCGGGCTTTGCGAAGCTTCCTGAAATCACATTATATTCGACACTGACGGGCAACTGGATCCTCCACGAGCTCGGCCGCCTGACGACGTACAAGGCGGGGCCGCTAGCATCGGGAGATGTTTCTTTTACGCATCTTGGGGAGTGCGCCCAAGTGCCCGAAGAAGAGTTGTCGCAACTCCTCTACCACCTTTATCGCAAGCACATCACGGGCAAAGTAGCCAAGGAACTTCTCATGGCGGCGTACTTGAACGAGCTCGAGGGAGGAATCCTAGACGCTATTAACGGCAACGATTTGTGGTTCAAGGAAATATCCGAGCAAGAATACGACGCCCTGGCCGATGCGGCCGCCGAAGGCGAAGACGGAGTTTTGAAGGAGTTTGCCGACGACCAAAAGTATCCCCAAGGCAAGCTCATGTATCTAGTTGGCAAGATGATGCGTCTGGGCCCTACTGAGAGGATTGACCCTGCTACGGCGGAGAAGGCAATGAGGCTATGGATTGAGAGATTTCATGGCAGGTGAAACCAAAGAAAAGAAAAGAGAAGAACAACAAAAGAAGAAAAAAAGAAAGAAAAGAAAAGAAAAGAAAGAAAAAAAGAAAAAAAAAAGAAGAAAAAAGAAAAAGAAGAAAAAGAAGGAAAAAAAGAAAAAAAAAGAAAAAAAAAAGAAGAAAAAAAGAAAAAAAAAAGAAAAAAAAAAGAAAAAAAAGAAAAAAAAAAGGCGTTCAAGCTGGCAAAGGTTCTGGTCTACTACTTAACCAAATTCTATTTCTAGACAATGGAAGAAGAAGAAGAAGAAGAAGAAAACAAAAATAAACACCCATTGTGTTGTTATTTAGTAGCGGTTGAGTGAGGCTTCTGGAATATCATCACCAATTCCCCCCCCCCTCCATCTTCGGGGGCAAAAAATGGCCAGATCGAAAAAAAAAAAAAAAAAAAAAAAACGGGAATTAATCAAGAAATCTGTCGATTCAGCTGGGCGACAAACAAACAACCCCATTGGAAACGGTTCATTGCAACCCTGCGTCATCGTTGCTTCTCTCCATGTGGAGGCGTCTGTGGCGATGACATCACGACCCTTGTGTAGCGTTCAAATCTCACAGTGCCTTCGAAACCCCCCTTTTCTTTTTGCCCCCCCCCCCCCCCCTTTTTTTGCGCTGATCACGAGAGTACACATACTGTTTGAAGAAAAAAAATATATACGGTTTTTCCCGTTTCATTCATGGAATTCTCTTCCCCTCTCTCCAATGAATCAAATATCGTCGTCCAAAAAAAAAAAAAAAAAAAAAACACACACACACACACGCGCGCACACACACACATCCGCTGAAGCATCACGAAAGCGTTGCGCTGCTCAGAGTAAACAAAAAACTACAAATGTCTCTTCTAACGAGAGCCATCAACACCAGCAGGACTGCCGCAACCGTGGCGCCTGTGTCGCGGATCGCAGCGGTTCGAACATCGCGGACATTTACCACCTCGATGCATGTTCGGAGGACCGCCACGGAGACTGTCAAGGATGGTCTGAAGCACATTGATAGGGCCGTGAGCGATAAGCTCGTGGACGGAATCAACATTGCCAGTAAGTTTTCTAAGCAGTGCAGGTTTTATATATATTTATATATATATATATATATAATAGTTTATAAAGAGGAAGAAGAGAAAGAGAGAGAGAGAGAGAGAGAGAGAGAAACTTTGAAAACAAAACAAAACAAAACAAAAACACAAATAAAATCGTACGTCTTGGCTAACGAAATCTTGCTTTACAATGAAACATTAGCCGCCGCATCGCACAAGGTCAAGGAAACAGCCGAAGATCTCGCCAGCAGCGGCGTCACTGGCCAAGTAGAAGGCATGGGGGCCCACGCCAGAAGCAAAGCAGAGAGAGCAAAGGCCAGTGCCGCAGGCAAGGCGGAAGAGCTCAAGGGAAAGGCAAAGGGAGCCGCCGAGCAGGCCAAGGGGAAGGCAAAGGAACCTCTGGAGGAGATGCAGAGCAATTTGTTCGAGTGATGGGGGGGGAGAGTTGTGGTGAATGGGGATGAATTTGCGGTTTGAGAGAGATGGCACGATTTACGACTTTCATGTTTTTTTTTTTCAAGGATGTGGGAAGCAATCATTATTTGACAATGTATGTGTAACCAATTAAGGGCGAGTTTTTTTTTTTTTTTTTTCTTCTGTTCTCTTCTCTTCTTTTCATAGTTGCTCAAAATATATCTCCCCCACTGCCATTATCATCGCCATTTCATCATCACTTTATAAAAAAGGGATAAAAAGGTTAAAAAAAAAAAAAGAAAAAGAAATAGGTAGGTGTTAGGGTAGGTAGGGGTATCGAAAGCGAGGGGCATAAATCAAGCTACACAGACGCAGCCGACTCACGATCCAACTCAATTCTTTACTTCGCCTTTGTGAAATATTGGTTCAACTTTCATCGTTCCCGTCTTTTGGCCTCTATAGCTCATGTTTTTTTTTTTTTTTTTTTTTTTTTTTTTTTTTAGAAAATCACGAGACATCATGTAACGGCCATGTTCCGAGGCGAGCCGGTCTCGATGTAAACTTGGACATCTTCTTCCTGGCCCTTTTAAGCCTGATTCTTCGCCGCCGCTCTCTTTCTCCTGACCGAGAGATATGGGATCTCTCCAAGCGGAAAGGTGACAAAGGTCGTGTCCTTGAGCATGAGGCCAGCGGCGCCGCCATAGAATGCAAACAAGGAGCAGAAGACGGCAAAAGCGCCGCCAGCGCGGTTCAGGCGCACCGCTGCGGTGGTGTGCTCGGTCGAGAGGAACTGCGCAACGCTGAGGAAGAAGAACGAAAGGGCGAGCAAGCCAAGCACCGTCAAGATGGTGAGGTTCGTCTTGAGTGCGGCGATAAGGAAGATGATGGTAAGGAAGCACCATATAATGAGGAAAATGCCGATGGCGAAGCTGTAGGCACGTTGGTCTCCGTTATAGGCAGCCTGGATGCCCAGCGTAGGGACGGAGAACATGGAAAAGGCAAGCCAGAAGGCCCCGTACGAGCAGTGGAGGGTGCAGCCAAAGGTATTGCCAAGGACAAATTCCATGACGCCGGCAACGAACTGGGCCATGCCCCCAAAGAATACGGCCAAACCGAAGATGGCTTGGTCAGGGCCGACGTCGCCCAATGGGTTGGAGTGGGGGAGGCTTTTTTCTCAGATTAGCCGCATGCCGCGATGTCAAGAGGAATGGCTTTTTTTTATGTTCTTTTGTGTTGTGTTGTATGGTATTCTTTTCTTTTTTGGGTGAAAACGCTTACCCAGCACCGCATTGGTATAGGCCGAGGACAAACGTGGTCAAGGCGAAGCCAAGCAGGCCGAGAGGACCGGGATTGCCAATCCTGCCCAAGGTAGGCTGATACACCTGAGAGACCATGGCCTGGTGAGGCGTGCCCTGAGGGTCTAGGGCGTTGCTGAACGGGACATATTGCCCGTACTGCGGATACTGCTGGTACTGCTGGGTATTAGAGCTCATCCCGTTGACGGGGTCCTGGGGCGCCTGCCCTGGGGCGCTTTCTTTGTTGTATTGCCCCTCGACGGGATCCGTGCCAATAGCGGGGGTAGACATTGTGAAGAAGGCCTTCCTCCGGTCTTGTTTCCAACGTCTTGGGTGAGTCTTGGGTGACTACCTGGTGTGTAGACAGCACAATGCCCTCGCAAGAGAGAGGAGCTAGAGGTGTGGTGGGGAGACAAGAGAGAAAGAGAGAAAGAGAGAGAGAGAAGAGAGAGAAGCCGTTCCTTGAGCCGAGTGCAAAGCATGCTTCACTTATACGGGGGACAAGGAACGGCTCCTTCGCTGCTCGTGCCGTGTGTTTGCTCCATTCTAACATCCCCCCCAGGGCGGGTCTGCCGTTCCTAGCCCATTTCCGTTGCCCCGAATGATGCTTTTTGTTGATGTTGGACTCGCGACGGAGCAGGTCCCCCCCCCCTTCTCTCTCTCTCTCTCTCCCTCGCAGCGGGCGAACGTGTGTGTCAATGTCACCGAACTTGCCCGAGCAGGTGGGCAGTGACTTGGCTGCCATCGCGTGGCCAAAACCCCATGTGGGGATTTAAGGATGTCGTCTGATTACGGGGTAAGGTTGGCTTGATGAGGTTTGCGGAGCGTGTGTAGCAGCATTGGCTTCCCCCTCGGGGCCGAACGAGAACTCGAAGCCCCATCTCCATGCCGATGTGTCAGCGATCGTGTGACTTTTATCCCCCAGGCTAAGGAGGCCGGAACTCTCGGGACACGGTCGAGGGGCGATGCTAGTGACGGCCGCGACTGGTAGGACTGTGTCAAGCCCTTTGGTGATTTCGGTTGGAAGTAGCTTATTGAACTTTATCAGAGCTTCGGCAAAATCAACTTACCTTTAGCAAGCAAAGCAGCCTGGGCCAGTCGGGCAGCCAAGACGTTGCCGAAGACGTCGGCATGGAGGGGCGGCAGAGAGAAGTTGTGTCGTGCTGTGGCGTCAACGGCATTGGCTATGGAACCTTTTTTTTTTTTCTTCTGGAGTTCCCGGTTCTGGGGCGCCCGCCTCGGAGCAACATTGTCCTTTGATCTCATCCATGATGTTTTTTTTTTTTTTTTGGCCACGAGATTTGGGTCCGAGCACCAGGGCGCGGGATTCCCTTAGAGCGGCCCCTTTGGCTGCTCCTAAGGCCGTGGAGATGGCGAGCTTTTTCTCCTTCTCGGCGAGCGGGTGGGTGTGGTGACGGTGGGAAAAAGTTTAAAAGTTGTTTAGGCTTTTTTTTTTTTTTTTTGAGGCCATCATCTCACACACGCTCACGGGTAAATATTTGCCCACAGAAATCCCCGCGTAGGGGGGACACAAGGTTGGATGGAGTTTTTGGCTTGGCCGGGGTAACGGAGAATGATGATGATGGTGTCGACATGGTAAAGTTTCCGGGGGATAAGACAGAGAAGAAGAACCTTTTATTATTATTATTATTATTGTTATTATTATTCGTCACCTTATTTCTTCCTTGGTGAATTCTTGATGGGGTCACTCGGCGGACAAAGTTCGTTGAATGGCGAGCGTAATTTTTTAATTTTTAATTTTTTATTTCCCATATCACCTGATGACGAACTTCACTCAAGTGTGGCCAACGAGGAGAGGACGAGAAAGGAAATCTGTTCCCAACTGTATCCCCAGGAATTGATACAACTCGTATTGATACGCACACAAGGCAGCCCAGTGTCAACAAGAGTTGTTGTTGTTGCCATGGGAGCATGATGGCTGGCTACCTAGGCAGATGCTGTCTTTCTGAGAGCGGAACGGATCCTGCACGAAGAAAGAAGATGGAGAGCACGGATTCGGTGTAACAAGTACGGACTCCGGTGGGTGGTAGAAGCATCATGGTTTCCACACCAAAGCCGAAAATGCCCTCCCTAGGACCAACATTCATTATGCTGCTGAAGAGATTGCTGCGATGTAAAGAACGTTTCCTCGTGTATAAGATAGATCTGTCTGAAGAAGAAGAAGAAGAAGAAGAAGAAGAAGAAAAAAAAATATAAAGATAAAAAAAAAGGGGGGGAGACTCCTTGTCAATAGATAACAAGTAAAAAAGTGTCGCAAAAAGATAAGTAGTTAACCAATTTCTTTTATACTTGGCTAACAATTTCTTTCTATATACTTAGTATTACAATAAAAATTGCATTACCATCTCAATTATATGTGATGTAAACATTGAGCATCAAAATTTATAAGATGTGGTTAATTTTTATTTTTATTTTTATTTTTCTCTTTTTCTCCTCTTTATAACCTGCCAATCGTTCCATTAGTAGTAGTTAAAGCGGCCCCCCTTTCTGCACTCCCATCGCAACCACAGATTCACACACTCCTCTCTTACATAGAAAAGTAAAAAATAAAATAAAATAAAATAAAAAAAAAAGGAAAATAAATACTCCATCTCATGAATTCCCAATTACTGTCGCATTTACTTCCTAAATAAACTACTCAGTGACGCTCAAATCCCCTTGGCAACCGCCCACAGCCTTAATTCACCAACATCGAACCCCCCCCCTTTTTTTTTGGCTGCCAGCTGCCCGTCACTGTCACTCCTTAATCCCCCCAACTTATGCCTAGAAAAGAAGAAAAAAAAATAAATAAACAAAAGAAAAAAAAATCAAAATCAAAATAAAATAAAAATCAGAGGCGCGTTTACTGATTCTTTTCACCTGGAGGAATTGTGGGGCTGCAACTATTTCACGTTCGTCCTGAAATTTCCCTTCTTCCCCTGCTTTCTTCCTCCTCCTCCTCCTCCTCCTCACCACCACCACCACGCAGCTTCGTCTCCCACAATCTACGCACTGCGCAATATCTTAGAGGTATGGAACTTTCCGTTTTGTTATTTTGGGCCTGGGGCATCGCGTCTCTTGATGAGATGTCCTTTGATTTCCCGCCGGCGGCTTAATTCATCCTCCTCGAGCAGCATCGCTACCTCCCATCACCCGTAACCATTAACAAGTCACACGCAGATTCTTTTTTTTTTTCAAGCATTGCCAAATCTCATGCCCTCTCTTGCTAACTGAATCTACATCAGACCACTCGATATTCTACATCCCCTTCATCCCCACGAGCACCGGCGTTCATCCCTTCAAAGTCGTCTCGCAATGGCTGCGCCCAAGATGACCATGGCTCTCGCTAGCCTCCTCCTTTCTGGAGCCTTTGCCATCACCCCGTACTGTAAGCTTTCCTCCCTTGCTCGCGCGTGACGATAACTAATTCTTGATTAGCGGACGGCCAGGCCACCGTGACCGTTGAGCCTCAGCAGATCGGCTCCACCACCTCCAACGGTTCATTCCCCCCCCTTTCTCATGCATTCCCCATAGCCGCTAACTCAGTTCTAGGCATCCTCATCTACTCCATGAACTGCTGCACCGTCGTCGAGAGCACTCAATGCCAGGTCTCTCTCTCCACTGCTACCGACGCTGTTCCCCCTGAGTCCTCTGCCGCCTACTCTGCCCCTGTCGTCGAGCCGACCACTCAGGATGCGTATCCTGCCACCTCGGCGGTCGTAGATACCATCGCCCATGGCTGGCCCGTCCCAACCACGGTCGTGACCGAGGTTGCCCCTGGAGCTCCTCAACCCACCAGCCAGCCGGCCGCCACTGTCGTTTCGGCCACCGAGGGCACTGGCAACCCGACCCTCGAGACCGACTCTGTCCTCGCCGCCACCGGCTCTGCAGAGGTCACCAGTGGCACTCTCTCGGCCTCGAGCTCCATCACGGGCAAGCAGCAGGCCAATTCGACCTCCGTCTTCACTCATGACAGCCCTTCCGGCAGCATGACTGCGCCTTCTGCCCCAGACCGCACCAACGCGGGAGCGGCCCTCAAGGCGTTCCCCAGCATCGCCTTTGGAGTTGCCACCATGGCCGTGGCCTACTTGATCTAATCAGGCATTTAAGCAGCATTGCTAAAAGAGCCCAGGAGCTCTCGGCAACTTTGTCATATAGGTGGTGCTTTCGGTTGGTAGACTCTCCCTGAATATAGGATTGGCAGTCAAAAACGGGTAAAGAGGCCAACCCTGGATTTTGCGCACTTGGGAATTTTTCTTTTCTTTTCTTTTTCATGGCATACCATGTGATAGGCGAATAGGAAACAGATTTGCTCTAGTTCTTTATCTGCACTTGAAAAAAAAAAAAGTACATTTGGCAATGGAATAGAACGGACGTCTGCATGTTATGATCTCTGCTTTTTCTTCAAAACTGTAATACCCCTACGCTTTCCTAAAAACCTGTGATGTGCATTCGTCGGGGAAAAAAAAAAGGAGGGAAAAAAAAAAGGAGGGAAAAAAAAAAGGAGGGAAAAAAAAAAGGAGGGAAAAAAAAAAGGAGGGAAAAAAAAAGGAGGGAAAAAAAAAAAAACTCATCAAACTAACAACTATCAAGTCTTCTATTCCACTCCCCATGCTGGGACGTTGGACTATGAACAATGCCCGGGATATATAAAAACGAAACGCCCAAATAAAAATGTACGTATGCATATACAATGAATTCTAAGCTTCCGCTGGGTGGCAAATTGGACAACCTCCCCTTATCTTGTCCCTCAACAACCTCGCCTTCATAACCTTCATGCCGACCGAATATCGCCCGCCCTCTTCTGGCCCGTGCCCAAGGTCAACGTCGACCCTGTTGCCATGGTGCAGCATCTCAAGCAAATGGCTCACGTGGAATGCGTGCCCGCATACAAAGCCCAACAATGCTTCCATCTCATACTCGGTGAATGTTTCGAGGCACTTGGCGCACTGCCCAGGCTTCGGCGCTGCCCCCTCGCCTTCGGCCTTCTCGTTCTCGGCAGCTTCTCCCTCCGCTGCCTGGCTGACTTCGAATTTGATCCCTTTGCGTTGGCCGGTTCGAAGCTCGTTCTGAGCAGTCGCGACTTCGCTTCGCAAAACTGTTGCCACGCCCCAGCTAATGCTGTGCTGCAGCTCATGCTCCTTCATCATGTGGATCAGTCCTTCTCTTAAACCTTGAATCTCGAGGCCCTCTGGTATTCGCCGAACCAAAGTGATTGGATTTATAGTTGTGCCAACTTGCTCTAGAAGCGCCCGGATGAAGCTAGGCTTGTCCATACTATAGTTGAGCAGGTCCTCCCACAAGTCAGGATCGTCTTGCTCTTTCGCGAAATCTATCGCCTTGTTGACATCGTTTAAACGATCTATGATGAGGTATAACGCGCGCTTCATTTGGCCCGTCTTGGAATACAGGTACACTAGCTCATCGTAGTATGAGAATTGCTCGCACTCTTGGACAGCCTAGGTACGGGTAGTGTAAGCAGCATCAGGATAAAAAAAGAAATTTGAGCACCAACGTACCTTTTCGAATCCATACGAGGTCGACGTCTTCAAGAATTCCATGAGAAGCGGCCTATCAAACGTGGCAAATAACCGAACGGCCAAGTCCGCAAAGTTATCCACGAGGGATTGGCTATCCAGGACCAGCCGCTCGGGGTTCTCGCCAGAGTGCTCTGCAATCCCCTGACCTCTCCACAATCCACGCAGGTAGAAGAATAAGTATAGCTGGAGATTTCTCGCCTGTAGCTGCTCCACCACAACTTCAGGCCGCACAAGGCCGTGCTGAGCCTCATCAACCAGCAACGTGATTGCCTCGGTGGTTGCCGCGACAAGTTCATGCTCAGCCATGTACTTGAGTCGTTCGGGAGAAACTCGAAGTCCGATGAACGCGGGGATGTCGTCTACCACGGCGTCTGCGAGGTGGAAGTCACCAATCAGTCGGAATGCCGAGTCTGCGTCTTGAAGCCTGATGTAGCACTTGAGCGCATCGCGATGCCGCCCACCAGCCTCGTACAGCTTGGCTAAGCTTTCCACGACGATTTTCCAATCTCGACCCTGTTCGCCATCTTCGACGCTGTTCTCGCGAACATCGCGGTACTTGAGCTGGTTTTCAAGCGTCGTCGTGATCGCGGGTATGTCGAACAGTTCGGTTGGCCAGATGTCTAGCAGTTCTCTGAACCGAGGCTTGTTGTCCTGTATGTAGTGGCCCAGGAGCACCTCGTATATGGTCGTCGGCAATGGCGGCTTCATCGGCTTTGTTGGCATGTGCTTGGTGATTTCGTCAAACCTGTTGGCGCCTGCAAAGGTCCACACCCACTTCTCCCAGCGATCGGGGGTCGTGAGAACCTTGCCGCAGACCTGGCCAGCCATTTCCCAGTCGCCGCTATCAATCACCTCCCGGATCCACAGCTCGCCAACCCGCCTCTTCTCTTTTTCCACGGCGGAGTACATATTCTTCTGGGTAGTGTCTGCCACAGATTCGTCATCGAAAAAATCATCGGCCCCAGCCTGGTACTTTGAGGGCGTAGAAGGCGCAGCCGGATCTGCGGCACCATCGAGCGACTCGGCCAAAATCTCGGGGTTCTCGTCCAGGAGTTCCCATGCCTGTCGGTACTGTTCACGCTCCAACAGCCACGAAAGGTGATCGGAAAGGTCTCGCTTGGTGGCCAGGACACAGTCGTAGGGGCTGTGAATGAATATTTTTGCTCCTGGTTTGGAAAGAGTAGGATGGACAGTCGGCACTCTGGTTCTGATGGGGCTCGGCCGGATGGTGCCTGCGATGCTTCCCGATTTAGAACCCGAGGCGCCATCTTCACCACTCTCTCTGCTAATGATACTGGCCCCGGAACTGAAGAGGGATTTTGGATTAATCGCAACATTCCACATTTCCGATCCAATGCCGGCAAGGGCTTCCAAAGCGCTCCTAGTCGAAGCCACTACAGAGGCAGCATTCCGAGCGGGTAGGAGGCACATGTGATAGTCAGCAGCAGATAGCCTATCGACGCGATTAATGGCGAGGCTGTGCCGGTCCACCTCAGCTTGAGACTTAAGATCAATGAGCCTTAGTTCTGGAGGCAAGGCGTTTAAGCGCTGCCGTTGACCGATGTGCTTCTCGCCTCCCGCAGATGATGTAGAGTGCTTAGGCTCATGCTTCCTCGGTGCATCCCGTGCATGCGAAGGCCTGGATCTGTCGTCCTCTGCGGCGGCGTCGCTTTCATCTTCTGGGGAATAAAATGCCAACACCAGCAGTTGATTCTGGGCGTATAGAGAGATTCCAGAAATGATGCAGTCTATATGAAGACTAGTTGATTGTCAATATCACAATACTGGATGTTCTTGGCAAAAACATGGGACAAAAGGACCACTTACATCTTGGCAATTTCGGCGCGCGCAATGGTCTTCTCACCAGCTTGCCTACCAGAGCCCATTCCTCCTGAGTGGACATGGATGATCCACATCGTACCTCCCCAGCCGACGAGAAGCCTTTCGAAGGTCTTTGTGCTTGGTGCCGTGGATGAGGCAGCAGCTGGATCGTGAGAACTCAGCTCCCACTCGTCACTTTCAACCGACTTTTCGTCAATCCATTCAGCGCGGCCTTTCCAGACACCAGCCATGGTTTCCCATTGGCTCGTATGTGGCCTATCGACGTGGCCTATTCTTTTCCAGGCATCTTCGATCTCTGTGCCATCGAGGTGAAGCTTGGACCTCATAATTTTGGTGCCATGCTCATTGAGCCATGCGACATATTTTCCCGATAGAGACCATTTGATGGCGTTGATCGTTCCCTCGCCAGAGTGCAGCACCGTGTCTTTTCCGCCGCTGTTCTTGACGCCTATGGTAGAAAGCCAGTCAGATGCCACGGCAGCCGCAGTGGCGACTGTAGTTGAGGTGCTTCGGCCTGGGCCGCCGCCGACAGTAAGAATGAGTTGTCCTGCTCGCCCGCCAGATAGATATGTTCGATCTGATTTGTAGTCCGGCGACAAAGCAACCGCCTGCACCGGTCTGGCAAAGTTTCGGAGCTGGACATCTTTCATGTCCACCAAAGACTGCACGCAAACATTGCCGTCCATTGACGATGTGGCGATGTAGATGTCATTTGAGGGAATCTTGGGCACTTGCGGGATCTCCCTCATCCGTTTCGACGCTGCCGAAGGAGACATTTCAGATGGCCTTGCGGCCGGCCCAGCCAGTCCAGTTTGTGTTCGCTGAATCCACTCGGCCTTTTCATCTGGAAGGGGAGGAGGGTACGGTGATATCGATATGGCGGTGACGGAAGCCGAATGTGCATGGTATACTCGCATGGCGTTGAATCCAGGCAATTGGATAACGTGCTGGGCCGCTGGTTAGCCACATGAGCCGGGACGTGGCCTCGAAATTACTTACGATGTTGCCATTATGCGTGCCGACAATCTGTGTGGGTATGGTCAGTATGACTTGAATAACGGTGACTGCCAGGATGGCGCATACCATCTTATCGCCCGCGACGAGACAAGCGCTGGTCGCATCGCCATTGCGATAGACTGCGCCGAGGTGTTGAGTCAGCCTCGTTGATTTCAACTGCGGCTCTTCGTCTTCCTCTTCGTCTTCTTCGTCTTCATCTTCGTCTTCGTCTTCTTCCTCCTCCTCCTCCTCCTCCTCCTCTTCTTCTTCGTCATCTTCTTCATCTTCATCTTCTTCATCTTCGCCGTCTTCCTCCTCCTCCTCCTCCTCCTCCTCCTCATCCCCTACCTCATCCCCATCTCCATTCTCTCCCGCATCGTCTTTATCGTCGTCGCTTTCGACCTTGGCGCCTGGTTCGCCGACTTCGTCACTGCCATCTTTCTTAATCGCATGCCCCTCAACGCTTTCCTCCGCCTGTCCAGTCAGCTCGCCTCCCGGCTTTGCATTTTTCGATACACTGGGAGAGGCGGACTGCGCATTGTTTCTGTCTTGCGTCTCGTTGGCAGGCGTGGAGCTGTCGCTGTGCGCATCGGGCGCTGCTCGAGCTTCGGGGAGCTCCGAGTGCCCACCAAGCCGCTGAGGCGACCGTCCTGTCATCATGGCGATCGAGCGTGTGTCATTCTTGGGTATCGACGGGATCCCTGGTAGGGCTCGAGGTTGAGAGCATGCAGCACTCGGCTGCCGCTCGACAGAGTGGAAACTGAGAGCAGCAAAGCAAGTATTAGGCGGTGATGCTGCTGCTGGGATGTTCAATGCAGGTACTCCGCCGTTTGGGTACCTGACGGGGGAGCTATGCCGCAAGCCTGAGGGGAGCTGCCCGTAGCATCTGCGTCACGAGCCGCCTGTGCTCCGTAACGAGCGCTATCTTGGCGCCGCAAGTGCCTGCAATTCTCGGCCGACCCCACTAAAACTTGACCCATTAACGCTGAACCACACCCGAGCATTTCGATAATTTTGCAGATGCTTCCGCAGCGACGGGGAGAGACGCAGATGTCCTGGCGAGAATCTCGGCCGCGTCTTTATCTGGGACTCACTGCACGGGAGGCAAATGCCTCGGCCGAGCCCCAGCAATCAGTAGTCGAGCGGCAATATTGACTGACACGCGACGCTACTGCCCAACGGCTGATGGGGGTTCACCATCTCCCGGCATGGCGACTGTTCAATCTCTTGGGCTGCATCGGCCGTCGGGGCTACGGCATGCCATTGACGAGCAGCTGCTGCCTGAAGACCCGCCGGCTTCGTCGTATGCCTGGGACATCTTTACCGATGACGGGGATGGGGCGCAAGTAGAGGACGAGCTGCTCACTACGGAGAAATGTGTCGTGTGGTGTCGCGGGGGCATCTTCCGCAAAACGTTCAGATTCGACCTTGACAAGGAGTCCATCACACAGGCGCTCCTCACGTATTTCCCGGCTTCGGAGGATGGTGGCAGCAGCCGCAAGGCCTCCGGCCCCAGGGACCACCGCTCTGCCGCTCTCGAAAAGGGCTTGGTGGTTTTCCTCAAGACCCAGGCTCACATCTACATGCTGTCGGGGACAAGTCACGTAGTCCACATGCCGTTCGAAGTCGAATCAGCATGCGCCGCTCCCGTTGGAGTCATTATTCAGACAAAGCAAAAAGCAGAGAACATGGCGCCGATCTCCTTGAGGTTTCCTCGGGTCCCGCCCAATTCTTTCGTGTCGTCTCAGCTGACTGCGTTCAACGGCTCTCAACAGACCGTTTTCTCCCTGGAAGGTCTTGGAAACCTAAAGTCGTTGCCGGTGGGACTAAATATGACGCTGGAAAACATGTGGGATGCACCGTTGGAGCAGCCTGAATCACATTGGCCTCGGCTTGTAGCGCTCACTGATCCGTTGTTGGACATTGGACTTGTGGTGGCGGATTCCGAGAAGTCAACGTCGACGAGAGGAGGTAGAAATACATATTCGAAGCGACATAGCTTCCTGGATCCTGCTGAGGAAATACTCTACGTTGAGAAAGTGGTCATCCCCGGCACCTCCCCTGAACGTCCACACGAGCCCCTGATACTCGGCGTCACCATCAACCGCGAGGCCAATGCTTACACCATCTGGAGATTGGCCTATTTGGACCATGAGGACCACTTCATCAAGCGCCACAAGACTTCAACCGCAAAAGCGGCTCGCCGTCGAAGCTCCATGCAGCCGGGATTCGCTAGTGGCGCGTCAACCCCCGTGCAGGCAAACCATCGAGACAGCCTTGGCGCACCCCTCCCGGGGAAACGACCGCGCAGGAGCGAAAAGGTCGAGAAGCCACTGGATTTTGTATCATCCTTGGAGAAACAGGATATGGAAAGCACTGGGGTTGGGCGGAGGACCTCTCGCAGGCTGAGTTCAATGCTGGCTCGCGCAGACCTCTCAGCCTCCTACGATAGAGCAGTTTTCCCGGACCAATCATCGATCATCGGTGGCGTGTCCTCAAAACGACATGATTCCCTGGGTAACCACGGCCGCTCCAGTTCTTCCTATCTCCACCAAGCCCAACATAGCCTTGGCAGCCTGCTGGAGGCTCCTTTGGACGCTGGATTAGATGAGCGTATTCACAACATACGGCTCGACGACCATGAATTCGATGGGCTGCAACACGAGATGCTGTTCAGCAAAATCCATGTCATCCCGATAGACAGTTCAAACGTTCGTTATTCAGCTTTTGGAGGCGTCGCCCGGAGCCAGGCCAAAGTTTTTGTTATTGCGGCCCCCCCTTTTGCTACGAACGATTGCCATGCGGGCCAGTTACTTATAGGTATCCAAGAAGTCATGGAGAAACGCCTCCTGTTAGCCACCTTTTATCTCAAGCTGCAGCAGAGGCCTTATGTCGTGGCAACCTCTGGGAGACAGGAGTCGCCGTCCGTGGCCACAGTCTCGGTTCTGCCAGGCGGGTTGCGGAGAGCGCAAAACGTAGTTGACTCGTGCAAAATCATCGATGGAGACCAAGATGCCATCCTCGTGTTGTCGGAATCCTTGGATGGCCGGCACGAGCTGAGCACCCAGGCGCCATGGAGCGAGATGGCTAAACTCTCGATTTCTCTCTTCTTTGTTGACGACACGAAAAGTTTGCAGTTCCGTGGGAGGGCGGTCGACAGGGATGTCCAGCAGCGGAAGAGCGAAATCATAGATCTCACAAACGGCAGCATTGTCGGCATTTGCCACCCCAGGCATCGCGGGGTCGTCGACGTAATTGATACCCAAGGACGCCTCCATCAGTTGAAAATCCAGCTGCAGCCATTGTGTGGTCCGGTGTCTAGTATTCTCAATATCTGCAGGAGTGTCTTGGTCGACTCCCTTGGCGAGCGCGTTCATGCTGGTTGGTTTCACGCCATGCAGTGGCTCACTAGACAAGGACAAGCCGATGCCAATGTGGAGTGGTCTGCGTTGACCATTTTGCTCTTGGCAATATTCCTAAACTTGGACCGGCCAGAACTTCGAAATCTCCCATCAGAGAGGCTCCCAGTTCGGAAGCGGAGGCTCCCCGCTGGCTCGTTCGCGTCCATTCGGGATTCTAGCGATTGGAAATCGCTAGAACGGGGCGAAGCTGCCAATTCTCTTGGCTGCCCAGCATGGATGATGAATCGCGGATGGCAATGGGTGCTTGATGACGATGTGGAAGACGCCGCCTCTCAAAACAGCGCCCAGGGCCTCGGCACAAAGTCCCTTTCTAGACATATTGTGCTTGCTAAAGAGTTTATGGCCTCCTCATTGGGGATGAACGTTTTGGGGCCCTCCGGATACCTTCCGACTTCTCTAGGCAGAAGCTCTGAATACAGGCGAAAAGCTGCAGTGGACATATTCATGGCCCTTCACCTCCTATCAGAAGAACAGAAGCTCGACATCATGTCCGCAGAATATTCTGCATCTGGTCGGGCCGACTTCCGGGTCATCTTATGCCAAATTGCAAGATGGTTGAAGTGGCATAGTTTCTCGACATTTTATGAACTTGGGATACAAGAAGATCTCGATCCACGCAATGACCAAGGTATGCTTTGAATCTTCTCCTTGGCCGTCTTTGAATCGTGAGCTAATTCATACCTTGTCAAAGAGCTCCACCTAAAGTCTCCAATCCCTGAGCCGCCAGTCAGGCCAGACATATTTGAATGGATTCAATCTCGTTTTGTTGGGCTTCATAGCCAGCACTACCTCATTCCGGCGGACATATTTTATGCCTCAGCACAATTACCCGAGTCTGATAAACTGATGGACAACCGTTGGAACTCCATTCTCACTCGAACCTTGATGTTCCAGCGGTTCTTCCGGCTTGTAAAGCCAAACACCACAGCGGTGCAAATGGTGGAAGCGATGAGAGATTGCGGCCTTACTCACCATGTCCTCGAAACTCTCCCAGAAGCTATTTTGATACCTCTTCGGGACGCCATAGCTCTCTGTCAGCCTCGTCCCCCTTCGTCGTGGTCGGATGAGATGCTGGAATTGGTAAAGCGTACTGATATCAGCCTAATTCTCACCTCCGGCAAACGTCCACGCCCGGCCATGTCGAATATTTTGGTAAGTGGCTGTCATTACTCCTATCACTTGGTTCAAGGTACTAATAAGACACAACCAGACACCCACGCACACTGCAAGTTGGGAGTTCAAACTGCTCTGTGAGAGCGCTGAACAGACAAATGGCCAGGGCTATGACGAGGGCGAAGGGACTGAGCGTCAGTCTGTGATACGGGTGCTTTTCAGGGATGACCGTCGCCTTCATGAAGCTCGAGACTTGCTGGCTACTCACAAACCGAGGGTCGTAAGTTTGGCCCAGGATCCAGGGTTACCCGAAAGTGAATATCTGGAGAAGCAAAAAGAGCTGGTTTCCAGGATCGCCACTGGAACTTTGGCTATTCCAGCGGGAAGAGGGCTTCTCTATTACAGTCTTCGCTTCCCCCTCATCACTCAGAAATTCCACATCGGTGGATTCAATCTAAACTGTGTCGTAAAGCCCAACAACGTCACCGTGGGTGTGGACAAGGCGTTGTTTACAGAGGAGAAAGTTTGCTGGGGATTCTTCCACCAAGGCGTCGCGGCGGGGTTGGCAATTTCCCCCCAAGCAAAGGGCATTGACACTTCGTGGATCTTGTACAACAAACCTGGACAGGATCTCAGCAACCGTCACGCCGGGTTTCTTTTGGCCCTTGGGCTGAACGGACATCTCAAAGACGTTGCAAAATGGGTAGCTTTCAAATATCTTACGCCAAAGCATACCATGACTTCCATCGGTCTATTGCTAGGTCTCGCTGCGTCGTACATGGGGACCATGGACTCTCTCATAACGCGTCTCCTCTCTGTACATGCCACTCGCATGCTTCCGCGTGGGGCTGCAGAACTTAATCTTCCGCCCCTCACTCAAACGGCTGGAATCATGGGAATCGGCCTCTTATACTGTGGTAGCCAGCATCGACGTATGAGCGAGATCATGCTCTCAGAGATTGAGCACGTCGAAGATGAAGATGAGGAGGAGCCGCTGAGAAGTGAATGCTACCGCCTTGCGGCTGGTTTTGCACTCGGCTTCATCAACCTTGGCAAAGGAAACGATCTCAAAGGCCTACACGACATGCGACTCACGGAGAAGCTCATCATGCATGCCACTGCAACCAAAAACGTTGAGATCGTACATGTTTTGGATCGAGCCTCAGCCGGTGCGGTCGTGGCCGTTGCACTCATCTTCATGAAATCAGAAGATCAAATTGTAGCACGCAAAATCGACGTTCCAGACTCGGTGCTTCAGTTTGACTACGTCCGCCCCGACATCCTTCTTCTCCGAACTATGACGAGGAATCTTATTCTCTGGTCCCAGATCGAGCCGACGTTTGATTGGATCCAAAACAATCTCCCTGATCCCTACCGCTCACATCACAAGTTGAACAACACGACCAAGTTGAAATCCTCGGACCTGCCCTTTTTCAGTATCTTGACGGGTCTCTGCTTCTCCATTGCTCTGCGCTTCTCCGGAAGCGCCTCTCCCAAGGTGCGAGATCTATTATTGCATTATCTAGATCAGTTCATGCGCATTACCGGACTGCCCGCGACGCCGCGAATGCATCCGGATGCTGCTCCGCTCTACGACGAAGAGCTTGCTAGGACAAATGCCCGAATGTGCCAGGATATCCTCGCAGTTTCCTGCTCTATCGTCATGGCTGGCACAGGCGACATTCCTGTCCTCCGCAGACTCCGAGCTCTCCACGGCAGGGATGATCCTGATACACCCTACGGCTCTCATCTCGCGGCTCATCTTGCCATCGGGGCCCTATTCCTCGGCTGCGGGACGGCTACTTTTGGGTCTAGCAATAAGGCAATCGCAGCGTTGCTGGTGGCTTTTTATCCCATTTTCCCTGTAAACGTTATGGACAACCGATCGCATCTCCAGGCCTTTAGACATTTTTGGGTCCTTGCAGCTGAACAGCGCTGTCTCGTTGCCAAAGACGCGCTCACCGGGCAGCCAGTCTCTATACCCGTGCATATCAGGATGCGAGGCAGCTCATCCATCGAGTCGGTATTGCACAGGACCACCCCGTGCCTTCTTCCTCCTCTTGATCAGATTTCTAGTGTAACCACGGCCGGTGGTCCACAATTCTGGGACGTTGAGCTTGACTTCTCCAACGAAGAGCTCAGAGAGACATTTTCGCAGACGCAAAGCGTATACCTCCGTAGGAGACCGCCGCGCGAGGGCACCTTCACATCGACACTGAGAGCTCTCGGCGAACAAGGAAAGGGGGAGAATCCGCTAGAATGGGTCCTCGGCTTGGGTGCCTTGCAAAACTTGAGCTACGCCGAGAAGGCCGCCTTGTTGGACACTGGTGACGAAGAGCAAGGCGGAATCGGAAGCGTTGTAGATGCAAGGCTCGAAATGGAGCGAGGCATCATGGAAGGCGGCGACAGAGAACGCCTCGAAGGCGCAAGGCTGCTCTTCGAATGGGGCGACGCTCGAGATAACCTCCGCCAATCATCCCTGACGGCCATGCCGGATAGCCAGAGCACCGTCAAGCCGGCTGGCTCTCAGAATGAACCGAGGGAGGATGCTCCTGCGCAGCAGGAAGACAAGGGCGATGGAAATGAGGGCGTCTGGTGGATGAGGGACAGCGCTATTGAGGCCCTGAAGGGAAAGGTTTGGATGGCGGCCCGCCAACACGAGCAGTGAGGGCGTGTTGACGAGGGACGAAGTACATATCAGTGGCTGGACGTCGTCTTACGACCGAATCGTGATGAATGATCCCGTCACGAATACTAGTGAGAGATTACAGACGTAGAGTCCAATATTGCAATAAATAACTTGCATGAAAACAAAAATTTTCCTATCTCAACAGAAGCATCATTCACACCTTTGTCATACCAAGCAAGAGAAAGTAGTGAACGGTGGACTCAAATCTCTTATCATTTGCACTAGAATAACCATTGAATTATCAACCCTGCTCCTCCCCCCTCCTCGAGATGACATCCTACCTGTCCCTTTTTTATCCGAATAAACGCCACGCAATGCAAACCGCATCACCAGAGAGATAGAGATATAGAGATAGAGAGATAGTGAGTGGTAGAGAGAGAAAAAAGAGAGATGTTATAAAAAAGGGCCAGTCTACCGTTTCTTTGCTCTTTTGTCTTGATTCCCCACGTGTGAGGAATCTTTGCATTCAAATCGCCGGTCTTGGTCTTCAAAAGCCACATGTACGTGTGCCCTAATATTCTCTTTCTTGCTTCTTCTAAATCAGGGTTAAAAAAAAATCACGAGGCCAAGCACCATCTTCGTTAACCCGTCTCCTTCCTGAAAAAAAAAGGTTTCGATTCCCTAGATGAGTTTCGTTTTTGCCAATTTGATTGTTACGAATACAACCTGCTAGCGGTCTCCATTCTTATTTGGAGACGGCTGCATTGAGGACTTGCGTTCTGAAGAATCCGCCCTTGGTCTTCTCAATGACTTGCTGGTAAACGTTGTTGGGTGGGTGGTTCATGATGACGGTGCCGTCCTGGCTGTCAATCTTGGCATCCAGGCGAGTTTCGCGGATCAAGTTCACAATCCACTTCTCGCCATCATCAGGGTTCAAGCCGAGTTTGGCGCTCAAATCCCGAATGTTCATTCGGCTGAAGATCTTGCAGTAGCTCTCGCAGATGAGGTGTCGGGCGGCATTAACAAATGCATCTGTGGATGCTGCCAAGAAGAAATCGCCTCGGCATACTTCCTCCGACATACGGAGAGCCTCACGCGCAGCGTCGAAGTCGTGGGCGATGTAGAGGGCATTAACAAACTGGGTAATGGGATCGGCATACTCATAGGCCTCCTGTCGGACGTAGCGAACAATGTCCTTGAGCTGCTTTTGCTGGACGGAGCTGTTGCGCGCACGCGTGCGACCGGTGATGACGGCTGCAATCAAATATCGTAGAATCCAGGGGCAAGAAGTCTGGATGGTGTTGATGTAGGAAGCAGAGAAGAACATGTCCAGGATGGGTTCCCGGGCACCCTCAAAGTTGAACAGAGGGAAGAGAGACCAGTGGATAAGCATAGTTCGGTGATCGAGCTGAGCTCGGGGGTTGTTGAAAAGTCTGGTATCGATTCCCTCCCGGACGTTCTTGAGCTCGTCAACGGCGGACTCCCAGTTTGTGGACAGAATCTCGGACGCAAGCTTTCCCCATGTTGCAGCAGCGACCTTGTCGTTATCAGTGGAGAGAACTCGGAATTGGTAGAGCATGTCGGCGGCAGGGCCATATTGGCCACATCGGAACTGGAACTGTCCAAAATCGTACAGAGCATTCACCATTTCAAGAGTAACCTGAAAGGAAAGAGAGAGGGAAATTTTAGCATTTTTCCAGCAGATAGGGAAAAGAAGAAGAAGAAAAAAGCAAGGAAGCAAGCCAAGTTGCTTCTGCTTGGGATTGAACTTACTCCGTGTTGGTTCTTGAGGAACTCCAAGTTGGCAACCTTGTCGCTCCTCAGGCCGTTAACGACCTCATCCTGGGTCAGGAGGTTTGCAATCTTCTCCGTCGCCTTCTCGTACTTGTCCAGCTGTGCCAGCACATCCTGCCTCTTCTTGGTGTACTCGGCTGGGGGTTCAGCCACCCCGTGGAGCTCGCAGTAGAGCGTCGCCACGTAATCGGTCATGTTGGTGTCCTCCAGCAGCTGGATCTTGCCCGACAGAATCTTCTTGGCCAGCTCGGCATCGCCCTTCTCCTCAGCCTGGTCGCCCTCGAACTGGATAAGCGGGAAGAGCAGGTGGCGGCTCAGGTGCGGCGCAACCTTGGCCATGATTGACGCGCCCTCGGCTGGTAGAGCCTTCAGAATATCCTCCATGGTGAAAATGTCCGCAGGGAGAGAGTCGGATCACGGCGAAAATAATATGTCTCGAACGTTTTCTTGGATCGTCGAACGGGAGGGACTCGTTCGTTTGATTCTGGAGGGAAAAAAAAAAAAAAAAAAAAAAGGTCGCCCGTTAATGGAGGGGCAGATTTTTTGGCGAATTTCGCGAATACAACTAAGTGGTTGTGGGGGTTGAACCTTGTTTTTTTTTTTACCCGAGGATCTACCGCTCTCTCCCGTGAAGATACTTAGTGCTACGCACGGAGTACTAGTAGTACGTACTAGTAGTACCTTAGTTAATTGTAATCGGGTCGCATCATGTGATCTGGAGATTTTTGGTGGTAAAAAAAAAAAAAAAAAAAAAAAAAAAGGAAACGTTATTACGCCTTGGAGAGAAAGCAGAGTCGCGAGAAACAGCAAAAAAGGTTGAATTGGGGGCCCATGCGTCATTGAGGCGATTCATCTGCGTCTTGGTTGGTCTGTTTCAGTCTTCTGCCCTTCAATTTACATGGCAAGGCGACCAAAAATACGAACCCATTTGCAAGGATCCATCTCTCCGCCATAACGATCCATTCTCGCCTATCTATCTAATCCTAAAATCGCCAACTCCCAAACAGCGCAAGTCTCTTATAGCATTGCGTCACCACGCTCAACATGAGCTGCTTTGTCCCTAAAGCACTCCCTCTAAGGAGTACGGGACTATGCCGGCCTGCGGTACAAACGGTACAAACGCAAATCAGCTCATTTGCATCAAGGATTCCGGCCCCATCTGCCAGCCAAGCAGCAACCATCTCGACCAAGCCCTCAACTCTTTCCTCTCGACAAAATCCCAACCAGAAGCTCAAGATTCCTCCGCAGTTGCGTCACCTAGGCCGCCCTCCCGTGATTCCACCAACCAAATCTCCAGAGGAGCTTGTCAGCCTTGGCTATCTAGTGCGCCGCACACCTTCCGTCCAGTTGCCTGTATACCGGAGGTGGTCGTCGGGCGGTACTCGCCAAGTGGTCCTGATTAAAAAGGTCGATGGAGACCGAAGACGATTGTTACAAGATCTTATTGATGGCCTGGGTGTTGCCAAGGAAGATGTGCGAATCAACCCAACAACACAACACATAGAATTAAAGGTAATGGCGACAAGATGTATTTTTATTCCTTCTATAATGCTATACAAGAAAATAGTTGCTAACGCAAGTTATGCCTCTGTTATAGGGAGACTATTTCGATAAGGCTAAGGGGTGGCTGCTTCAACGTGGTTTCTAAAGCCCGTGTGGAGAGAAGGAAGAAAATCATTGCATGGCCGAGCTGGAGTGAGCATTGGAGAGAGACGACCCGAGCTTGAAGCAAGCTCACTTGTATATCTGTGCCGTATTTTATGACTCAACATATATATATATATACAACAAACCAATAAACGAATAATCCAGGCCACCAAAAAGAGGTATCAGTGTATGTAACATGCCTATTCCTATTTACACAGACGCCACGAAAATTGCGCGAGAATTCCGCCTTTCCAAACCCGCTGAATTTAACACCTATGCACCATCGCACTTCTGACGGCCGGTTAAAACAAACATTAACAACCCCGGACATAACATGTACACATTGATCATTGTCGACATTGTCAAATGTGAACGCTGAACAGTCCTTCCCCTAATTTTTTTTTTTAGCAGCGGAAGTCCCATCCCGCAGCAACTGCTCATTTCAGGACCCTTTCCGAAAATATCAGGTGTTCGTATCCGGAATTTAGCCTGCCAGGCTTGTGATCGTAGACAAATGTTGTAGCAAACCCTCCTTGGACCACTCGGGACTCTGCATAGACAAGGCATCAAATAGCGTCTGCCCAGTCGGCAGGAAGGGTCCAGCTGCCGAAAAGGTTGGGTTGTTTGGGTTTCTCGACTTTTCCACCAACCGTCTGAGTAATGTGACCGCTAGAACACAGATGTAAACGAGTTCCGGGTCTTTCCTAGAAGCGGCTCGTCCTGTTCCACGACCACTGGTTTGTGGATGTTCGTACATGCGACTCAACTCTTGGCAGAGGCGAAACAGGTTATTCGCCAGGCCATTGCCCGCAGCCAGCCAGCTCCTTACAAGGTTCGATTCCGCTCCAGGGGCTAGAGATGCAATAATCTCCGCCGACAGCAGCCCTTGCATAAGATAAGGCTTCCGAACTTCGACAAGCGAGGGGAAATTTGTTGGTCGATCACGCTCTTTAACTTTGTCTGGAATTGGTGAGATTGCTAGTGCAAATGTCCGAGTAAGGAGCTCGTAGGGGGGAGCGTTCGCAGCATCGATGGCAAAGAGAGTTTTGTAGTGGCCTCTGTTGGGCTCGTCGCGAGCAAGCAGTTTTGCCAGGGCATCAACGGCGTGGGGGAGGTAGGTGTGAATGCTTGGGTCGTAATTGGTGAAGAAGAGCATGTCATTGGTCATTACTGGACTGGGAACCGGGGCGAATGACAGCAAGAATTGTAAGAGACATAAAGCCTGTTCTCGGCCGGGTATTTCGACTGAGCTGGCAACATTAGAAAGGAGGATGACTACATCCTTCATGAAGTCAAGAGTATTATTGTGAGTGCGGAGAAGCATTGTCCTCGTGCCGAGATACCGGATAGCAGTGCAAAGAAATCTTATGACAGACTCGTCGGCAAGCACACTGTGGTTGTCGTTCTGCTCGCCCGGGAATGAGACGTTGCGCAAAATAGTTGAGATGCACACTAATCGATCAACAGCTCGGTCAAGTTCATACTCCTCAGTGCCAAACGCAGGCACATCGCGAACTGCCCAACGCTCGATACGACAAGCTCTGACAACCTCCTCGTACGAAGTCAGCTGGATGTCATCGGATACTTCCGCCGTGTGTTCAATTAACAGCTCGAGCTGCTCCTCTGCACAATCAATGAGTGCATCGACCAAGTCGTCACAATACCGCAGTTGCAAGAAATGTGCCTGGTTTGGTGAGTGCGACACCGTTGCGAGCGTATCCAGAGCAAGGCGAACTTCTCCATGTATTCCACTTTGTAAGCTCCGTGTCAGTGCGGCAATATCAATGTTACCGAGGTCGTTCACTGGCGGCACGGTTGGCTTCCACCTCTCGAGCTCTGCGCCCAGTAAATTGGCTGCATGGAGGTCCACTCCGCCATACGTGGACAGTTCTCGAGCGCAAGGGTTATAGTTTTCTGACTTTGGGGGAAGTCGAGGCATCTGCAGCTCAGCATTCATGGGATCCACTTGTCTGGCTTCGCCTGGGCCCAAAGGCATGCTCCCAGTCCTCGAGTGGGCCGGGGATGGTATTGAAAAGTCATTCGTCCCAGCTGGATCCATGCTCCGCGACAAACTATTTCGATTGTGCCCGATGACAGCATGTTGTTGCTGGTGCTGCTGTGGGGTTTGTGGTGTCGAGAATCCGTTGACGGAGGGCTGGCCAGATTTCACTGGAGTGTGCTGCTGAACATGAGGCGGAGGTGGCGGCTGTTGATGCTGATGATGCTGATGCTGGTGCTGGTGCTGGTGCTGATGCTGATGCTGGTGCTGATGCTGGTGCTGTTGCTGGTGCTGTTGCTGTTGTTGTTGCTGTTGCTGGTGCTGGTGCTGGTGCTGTTGCTGTTGCTGTTGCTGGTGCTGTTGCTGGTGCTGGTGCTGTTGCTGGTGCTGTTGCTGGTGCTGTTGCTGGTGCTGTTGCTGGCGCTGCTGCTGATGCTGTTGCTGGTGCTGGTGCTGTTGCTGGTGCTGTTGCTGATGCGGTTGCTGTTGCTGTTGCTGATGCGCCGGCTGCATTTGACCCTGATTCATTGGCTGGGCCGGTGGTACCTGCTTCTGCGGGGTGCCCTGGTTCGCGAGATTCGCTTGTTGCTGCTGCATCATTCTCTGCTTCTGTTGAGCCACCCAGACTTCTTCAAATTTGAGCAAATTCCGTTCGTAAATCTGCTTGAGCGCCAAGGCAATATTGGGTATTTGCATTGGGAGCCCCAAAATTTGAGCTACATGGGCCCAACCATTCGCAACGGTCACCGCCTTTGAACCGCCTTGGGACTGTACCGCTTGGAACAGTGACATCAGATGGATAACCCTATCTCCGATCATGGGATTCGGGTCTAATGGCAGGCCCTTTGCGCTCATAAGTCCCGTTAGATTCTTCATAAATTGGTCTGGGGTTATGCTGCTAGTAGGTCGGTGTTGAGGTCGCATCGGTCCTTGGGGCATTTGGCCATTCGGCACACCAGGCATCTGCTGCTTCCCCATTATTCCACGCCCCATATTCTGAGCCTGCATTTGGGCCTGCATTTGCATATTACCTTGGAGCTGTTGCTGGAGTCGCATCTGATAAGCAGCCATCTTCTGGCCATCCGTCAAGGCTTGGGGCCGCTGTTGTTGTTGCTGCGGCTGCGGTTGCTGAGGCTGCGGTTGGGGCTGATGCTGATGCTGATGCTGCTGATGCTGCTGCTGAATTTGCTGCTGCTGTTGCATCTGAGCATACATGTTGCCCGGCATCTGGCCCATGGGTTGTCCCATCTGACTCATTTGCTGGGCCATCATAGGGTTCCCCGCCATCGCGTTTGGATTTGGAGACGGACGCGGATTCGACGGTGACTGCGCAAAGGCTGGGTTGTAGCCTTGAGGGATGTTTTGCATGTAAGGGTTCGGCTGAGGTGTACCATGTTCCGAAGTAATGGGCGACGTCTGAGATCCAAACTGCTGGGCGCCCGGGGAAAAAGGATGAGGCGAGGCCGTCGCTACCCTTTGAGGAACACTACCTGGGCGCATCTGGTTCCCCATGATGGGGGACGGGCTAGCGTTGGCCGAGCCGTTGGTTTGAAGGTGTGAGAATTGCCCGGCGTTCTGCTGAGGCATGGCGCCTGGCTGGAAGCCGGGAAAGCTCTGCTGCTGCGGCGTTTCGGAGCGCGACGTCGGGAGCATGCCCGGATTCTGCCTGGGAGAGCCGGAGATGGAATCCTCACGGGGCCGTGGTCGCTTTGATGGAATGACAGAATTGGTCTGGTAGACCTGAGACGCCTGGTAGCCCGCCGGCGATGCGTGGCGCATCGGGCCGTTTTGCATGGCGGCCATCTGCTGTTGATTGGGGAACTGGGCGGCCGGGCTGAACTGGCCCGGGTTGGCCATGAAGGCGGAAGGATCCATAATGGCAGCGCTGGGATCGTTCATGTGCGGGAAGCCGTTGCCATTGTGGTTAGGGACTGCGTCGTTCATCCAGGTGCTCATGGCGATGAGCCCGACAAGCTGTGCGCAGCGACGTCAGCAAAATCAGCAGGCACGGCGGCCAAGAGCCCATTGATGGGCGCAGGGATGGATGGAGACGGGGCCGTAACAAACGTTGAGTCGCGTCGCGAGTTGACGAAGAGAATGATGGTGTGGAAGCGTGTCAGGGTGGGAAAGGGAGGCTGGATGGACCGACGGAATTCCTTTCGCTGAAAACCCTTACTACAATAGGTATAGCTGCTTTTTTTATGTGCATGCCGCCGGGATCAGCAACGTTAGCTGAGAGCAAACCTCGCTTTATTGCATTTTTTATTGTGGCCTATTGTAATAATATAACCCTATAAATGTAAATTTTAAAATAACTATCGAGTGTATATGTATGTATATATATTATTATTATTAGTATTCAAGTCGAACTATATTACGCAATCAAACATTTTTTTTAAAAAAAAAAATTACTAAAAATTAACAAAAATAAATTTTGTTATGTTAATTGATTATAAATATTAATATTCATGAAATTTTTCATTTTCTTTAAATGAATTTCTATGTTATTTTGCATAATGAAATCAGCTTCTAGAGGAAACCCAAGATTACCTCGTGAGACAAAAAAGTAAAGCCTCTGGGAATCTTTACTGCGATCAATGAACAATAGTGGTAAATGAGAGCTTGTCTCCCATGAAAAAAGAACAGAGATGAATATAATTTTGCTTTGCTACCTTGCCGCGATATTCTCTACCTAAAGCGCTTCCCACTCTTCTCCAAGACCATATTTTTCTCTGTGCAACAAGACTCGAAAGGGTGCTCACCAAGCCAGTAGACCGCTTTGCCGAAAAGCGTCAATGCTAGCACAGTATGCTAGCACTGCCCGTTATACCTGCTTATACAGGAAACAGTAGTGACCAGCTATAGCGTTATCTTGTACTACATTGGTATAGGACAATTGTTGTCAAGGGTGCATTCCAGGGTTGGGAGAAGCATGCTCCTTCTCTTGTTTTTTTTAGCCACCTGTTGAAGTGGCTATCTGTATCCATTGACTGACTAATCCAGCACAGTTTTTAGTTATTTTTTTGGAACAGCAATATGTATATATGCAATTTGGACTGGTATGCGCCAGACCTTACAAATAGGCCGAGCTACGGAGTATACTAATGTAGAAATAGGCAGGCAATCTTTCTCTTCACGTGACCAACAAACTCCGCCGAGATTCAGCAAAACGGCCTCAGGCAGCTCAGGCAGACACGGGTGCTGGTGGAGGCGCCGGGGGCTAGGCCCGGAAGGGGGTGGGGACTATGCCGGACACACGGAAAGTTCTTTTTTCTGCCTAAGGTTGCGAATGCGCTTAAAAAACAATCAGATGCTCTAGATTGCTTACGACGCTGGAGGAGTAGCTTTTGGATCAGGGGTCCAGTGGACTTCTGGTATTGTTGAATCTCACGGAGGTGAGTGCAGGAGAAGGACAGAGAATAGAGGAGAGAGGAGAGGACCGGACAACGGAAAGGGAGGGCAGAGAGCAGAGGTGAGAACCTAGAGAGGGGGGCCGGACAGGAAGTGCTGCATCATCAAGACCAGAAAACAAACAATATACCGCGGACATCTTTTATGTCTAGAAGAAGGAAGAGATTGAAAGAGAGAGGAGAAGGAGGTATGAAGAGAGGGACGGGGGCAAGTCACGGGACAGCGTGGTAGTAGTAGTTGTCCTCAGGATGAAGGGCTCCAAAGGATTGAAAGACAGTTGGCAAGCGTAATTGGCCCAGAATCATCAGGCCCGGACTGAGTGGGTAAATAATATAAAGGTAAACTACTAGAAGGTACCTATGCCGGCATCTATAGAGAGTTTCCCTTGCGTGAACGCTCTTAATCCTTGTAGTCGCTCCCTCATACCACGAGAGTGTAAGCTCCTGACCGGCTTCTAAGAACTCACTGAACTAATGAGAAGAGCTTACCGCTGCTGGTGCGTCGTCATTCACAGCTACTCTGTGCTAGCGAAATACGACACCGAATGACTTTCATCAACTATGGGCATTGAATGCTCTTCGAAGAAGAAAACAACATTCCGCGTTTCAAAGAGCGATTATGGTGAAAATGGCATTTTGATATTGCCCAAAAGAAAACTGGCTAAAATGCACAGCAACATAAATCTAGGGGATACGTTTTAATATAGGCTAGCATTAATAAAGAGTTCTGCTATTTTCACCGTAGCAGATTGCTATTTTCACCGTAGTGCTCCACATTACAAGCTACGTTTACCCCCTTGATCGTAATTGCCACGCCTGCACACCAAAATACAGTGCAACACACTGGTACAGGAGATCATCATACAAAATTTCACATTATGGCCTCTCGGCGTATGGAGGCGGCGGCGTCTCCTCATACTCGTCTCTAGGCCGCGGAAACGCCATATCGTCATCAAATTCATAGTGTTGCGGCCACTCTAGGTCATCAAATTCGTCATCGTTAAAAGCAACTTCAGCAGCCGGGTCTGCCGCCGCCGGCGAGTCTAACGGGAAGAAAGCGCGAATTTCATCAAGGCCATCAAATTCGTCATCGTTAAAAGCAACTTCAGCAGCCGGGTCTGCCGCCGCCGGCGAGTCTAACGGGAAGAAAGCGCGAATTTCATCAAGGCCGGCGCCCTGGGATAGCAGCGGGTCAAGGGGATCATCGCCTAAGAAGGAATCCATTGACAATGTAGAATTTCGTAATGTTCAGGGGGAAGGCTGAAGGGCAAGGCTGAAATCGCGATATCGTCAATGGTCTTGTATAGTGTTGTAAAGTACATTACGCGCCAGCGCGCCGCACTGTAATTAGGTGTGGATTGATGGGACCGGTGGTGTGTGTGCATTAATTTTAGTACGGGCACAGGCCACTACGGTGAAAATAGCAATCTGCTACGGTGAAAATAGCAGAACTCTTAATAAATAGTATACTAGTAGTCTAGGCAGTGGCCTCCCCACTCAGCTTTGCCTTTGTTTGCTCTAGCACAGCTCTGAGAGCATGGTCCAAATCCCCCAGCTGCAGATACTCATCTATCCAGGCAGTGGTCTTCTTTTCCAGTGCCGCCTTGCTTGTCGTGGTTTCCAAGTACGATCCTAACCGCTGTAGAACGGTTCCTAGGTTCCGAGGAAACTCTGCCGTGTATGGCGAAACTCCCAAAAGTGGCTGTCTAATATGGCAATTGCAGGTAGAAGGGTCATTGGGGTACTGCTCATCGAGGGCATCTAGGACGTGTTGAGATATCCTTGGTTGGACAGAAAGTTTGTCAAACGAAACAAACATGAAGTAGAACTGCTCCGCAGCTTCAGCCTTGAAGAACGGCTGCTTCCTTGATATGTCGAATATAGCCATCGGAATAGCGCCATTCATAGCGGGGCTTGATTGAAGCTCTTTCGTGGTCTCTTCGTCGATGACCTTTCTCTGCGCTTGCGACGGCTCCGGCAGGGCCAAGTCATCATCCTCATCCTCTTCGTCGCTACCGAGCAAGAGAAGTTCGTCATCGTCATTGGCCGGACGGGGCGCCGATACTTTTTCGCCCTTGGCCTTCTTCTTCTCCATCCTTTCCAGCCATTTCATCTCGCACCTTGCGTATTCGAGCCACAGTGCGCAGTCCGACGAGCAGAATCGGCAACCCCTCATGAAACAATTCCTTGCAGCCGCCATGTCGCCGTTATTTGCGAATCGGTTAGCCGCCACCACCCACATCTCGGGATCCTTGGGCATCATTCGAAGCGCCCTGGTCATGGTCTTCCGCCAGCGCTTTGCCGCCTTGACCTTGGCCGTATACGCAAGGTATTCACGCCATAGCGCGCCGCTTGCGGGGTGTCTCCCAACGCCTCTATCATAGATCGAGAGCACGCGAGCTTGACCGGCGTGCGCAGAGTTGAGGTTGCGAAGCTTTAGTCTCTGGCAGCGCTTAGAGCGAAGAGACTCAACAGACTGCTCCCACTGGGCATAGGACGACCATTCGGACGGTGTGTTCCCCGGGGAAAGCACTCTATGCTCGAAATCGTTTCGTTTCTGGACAATTGAGCGAATTTCATCCTGGCTCATGGCGTTAGTTAGCAACTGGCGAGCCCTACGCAAAAAAAAAAAAAAAAAAAAAAAAAAACAGCTTTTCAACCGCTGATGGGCTGCTCTCACCTTTGAAAATATGGATTTTTCCTCCCACTCTCGCAGCTGAGGAACTGAGCGCTCAAGAAAGAATCTGGCTTTATCTGCGACTCCGGCCATGTTGAGAAACAGAAAAACCCTTCGCCTAGAGCAGTTGAAGCTGATTTGCCAGAGTCTGAACAAAGGCTCAAGCTGTGGTGTTCGCCGAAGTTTTCATGAAGCTGCGAGAAATCTTAGTGGGTCCTGTCTGGACTTGTCCAAAATCGGCCTAATAATTTTTTTTGGTGGGGCAGCCTCGCGGTTCTTCCGTCATCAGCGCTTTTCAGATTCAGCCCCGAGCTGCACAGCGGCTAGTCCCTTTTTGGGGAACCGATGGAAATCCTTCCCATTTGTCTCAGCATTGCGCCGCAGCGTGCGTTCTGCTCAAAAAACCGCGGCAGCTGTATGCTGTGCATGATGTTCGGCCATGTTGGGGGAGTTCTCGTCATTATTTCTTATATATATATCGGAAAAAAAAAAAAAAACTGGATTCAATTTAATCATGCTAGTCAGGCGGCCTCGGCAATGCTGACTTGCATGTGCAATGTCGTTTATCAGTGCAGCCGGCTTGGGGGAAGTTTTCTTGTCGTCACTGCTGAAAATGGACTAGCAGGCTGTGTCTTATTAGTTCGTTGGGGCGACATTTATTGAAATTTTTTGGTTTCAACCACAAAAAGTTCGCGCCGAGACGTGTTCTGCTAACCTCTCCAATCCTTGTCATCCCCACAGATAGCAGGGCGCAGGGGGCCCCAAGTTGCCTGTTGAACACGATCGCGAAAGGCCCTCGGCACAGGCGACTAAAAATTCAATCTCTGATGATTTTTATTTTCCCTCGTTCAACTCCCCCAGTCCCTTTTTCCCGGATGCTCCGGACGCTCCTTTGATCGCGAGCTGCGTTGCTTTTCTTTTGTCGCGATATGGCGTCGAGATTCAAGGATAAAGACGGCGGCATTGTCCTCAGCTTCAATGGGCAGTGGGTTAGCTGGGCGCATACTGCTGTAGCTTATAGTAAGTTTGCTCGTCGAGGACGGAGGAGGCGACAGGGCTGGAAAATCGAGCAGATGCTGATATATATCATGTATTTTTTTTTTAAATTTAAACCCTCGCAGCCGCATTCGTCAGTGCACTAATAGTCGGCGTTGCTTTGCATTACCACAAGATCGTACAAAATGAATTCTATGGATACCCGGACGAGTGGTTCCCATCAGTCTCTGCGACGATTGGCGATCGATATCCGGAGCGGTCGTTTTTCATGATTTTCATCGCCATTACATCAGGTAGAAGCGACTTGGCAGCGTCCCGTGAATACAGGCTTATTTATTTTCGACCGGTATAGGACCTCGTTTTGCGCTCGTTGGCCTATGGTACATTTTGACTCGCAGGTCCAATTCAAATCTCCCGGGCTTCGTTGCTTCCATGGGCTTGTTGCGAACCTTGACTTGTGGTGGCTGGACGTACATCACATCTACGGACGATCACGATTGGCACGATATTCTCATGATATCATACATCGTTTGCACACTGCCGTGGACGACGGGCTGTATTGCCTTGAGCCCACCAAACCCCTCGGCGATAATGTGGCGCAAGCGCTTGGCAGGCCTTTTCTTCGGAACTCTTGTGCCTCTGATCTATTTCTTTATCCAACACAAAGTACACCGTGTAGCTGGAGGTAACTCTTTTCCATCCATGAGCTGGTAGACGCCGGATCGAAGCTAACAGTATTCTAGCTTACACTACCTATGCCTTCTTCGAGTGGGCATTGATTCTCTTTGACGTGGCTTTCGATGCCGTTACGGCCCTCGATTTTGATACATTTGAGATTTTGGTGAGGGATGTCAAGGGGACGAGCAAGGGGTACGTGCAATGGCTCCCAAGATAGAATTTTTTTTGTGTGTGTGTGTGTGTGTGTATGTGTGTGTGTGTGTGTGTGTCAAGTCGTGCGCAATGTAACTATTTTACGAGAACAACATCTCTAATAAGTCCTTTCCTGACAGTGAAAACCATTCCTCGGTCCCGTCTGCAGTTTTGGAGAAGGAGTAAGTTCTCCGTACCAAGGGAATCAACTCTGCATTCGCTTACGAGTGGGTTATCTAGAAAGGAACAGATTACGGGCGGCTTTTTCTCCATCCGATTTACGGCCGCGGACGCTCTAGACACTGCTGCCAGCGTTTATCATGGGGTCAGTTACTTAAAACACGTATTCTTACTCTTTTGCCCAATTCTGTGGATTACTAACCCCTCAAAAGTTTGTCTTCTGGTCAATGCTAACCAGTCTCGGCCTCCTCGTGTGGTGTAAGATTCCAATCCCCCTCCCTTTTTTTTCTTCTTTGGTGTGTGTGTGTGTGTGTGAAACCCCTGTTCTGACGTGCATCAGACTTCCCACTTTGGCACATGGGCATTTCCGGCTTCGAAGCTTTTGTTATGGTGACTGCTGCGCCAGCACTTTTGGGAGTTGGGCTCTTCCGATCATTTGTTGCCAAAAATCTGCGTCTGGTTCATCTTGTGTCGCTATCTGGAGTGGCTGCATATCTCCTCGTCGACCCGGTCATTCGTCTGTGTGCAGTTGGCCTTGGTGTTGGACTGTCATGCCTTGGCTGGGCTAGCTCTCTGCATGCAGACTCCGGTCACTCTATTCGGCTCGAGTCCAAGCTGCTTGGGTGGATGGTTGGCCTGATTCTGTCATCTACGTTGAAATTTGCGTGGACAACGAACAACCCTATCTGGCCTATTATGCATGCCGCCAACGGTGGCTGGAATGGTATCGGACTTGCATTGGGCATTCTGGCTGCTCTCCGATTTACAAGAAAGGCCCCGCTCACTGGTGGCTTCTTGTCAGACGAGCCAAAGCAGCAAGGGTCGAACCTCCTTGCGGCTTGCGGCATTGGCGGCCTATTCTTCGGCTTGCATTCTTTACTGTCCGACACAAGCACCATGATTCTCTGGGTATGGGAGGGATTCCCCATTCGCGGACCGTATTTCTCAACACACGGCTGGTTTACGGTTGCTGCCATGTCTGCAGGTATTTTCTTGGGCATCAACAGACCAGGCCTTGCGGCAAGCTGGCCGCAGTACGCGGCAGGATTCATCGGCGCCACGGTCCTGACCTTGTTCGGCCACTGGTTCGGTTACTATGGCGGTCTCGGCCTGGCGGTATACCTCATGGCAGTCTCTGTGCCACTCATCTCCAACGCCGCCAAGAAGGACCCGGCAGTGACATTTGGCCTGGGTTTCTTGCTTTACAACTTTCTGGTGCTGTTCCACGTCTGGGTTGTCGCTTACGCATTCGTACCCGGTGGCCCACTCGTCCGAGAGCATACCGATTGGGTCATGCTCAGCACGATGCTCTTGATTGGTGCTGGCGTGTATGATTTCCATGGCTCGCGGCCGCGACGCCAGCCCGCCCGCCGCTCGTCCCCCTCGCAGCACAAGAAATACTTTGGGCTTTCAACCATCGCCGTCAACATCTTGTTCATGTGCGCGGCGTTCAGGCGGTTCCCCACGAATGATTACAAGCCTTACCATCCCGAGGATCGCCTCCTGACCGCAGGCATCTGGACGATCCACTTTTCTCTGGATAACGATATGTGGTCTTCCGAGTATCGCATGCGTGATCTGATCAAAGAGATGGAGGTGGATGTGATTGGCCTCCTGGAGTCGGATCTCCAGCGTATCATCATGGGCAATCGAGACACGACCCAGTTCCTCGCCGAGGACCTGGGCATGTATGTTGACTACGGCCCTGGTCCCAACAAGCACACCTGGGGCGCCGCGCTTCTGTCCAAATTCCCCATTGTGGAATCCAAGCACCATCTCCTCCCCAGCCCAGTGGGCGAGCTGGCTCCGGCAATCCATGCTACGCTGGACGTTTACGGCCAGCTCGTCGACGTCTTTGTTTTCCACTCTGGCCAGGAGGAAGATCCAGAAGACCGACGTCTTCAGTCCCAGTACCTTGCGAAACTTATGGGTTCAACGAATCGACCAGCATTCCTACTCAGCTACCTGGTGACAGAGCCGCTCGAGGGCAATTACAACACCTACGTGAGCGAAACATCGGGCATGCACGATGTTGACCCGGCGGATTGGGATCGATGGTGTGAATACATCTTGTTCAAGAACATCAAACGTGTTGGTTATGCCCGCGTTAGCCGAAGCACGATTACCGACACCGAGCTCCAGACTGCGAAGTTTGTGATACCGCGATCAGATGCCGAGATTCAGGAGCTGGCAGCCCAGTCAGCCGAGGAGCGAGATCGTCGTGTAGAAGAAGATGATGTGCCCGAAGGATGGCGCTATCCCACCATGTTTAGAGGAGAAGGTGTGAGAGATCATCGCTATCACGTCTTTGATGAACCACGCTACTACAACTAATTCAGTAACTGGCGGGATTGTAACTTGTCTGGACGGAGTTATTCGACGGCGATGGGGCGGTTGATTTGCTTTTTTTTTTTTCGCACGCGCTGGAGAGAGCTGGGGAAAGGGGCAATGGACTTGATACGGAAACGGCTGTTTATTGATTAATGATCGGAGGGGGGAGGGTATAATCTTGTCACATATCTGTGTAGTTGTAAAATAATTGTGAAGCCTTTCTTGTATGAACATACCCTGGGCAGGACAGGCATAGGGTGTGAGGGCATGCCGTTTCAACCAGCGCCCGCCTATAATAGTCGCAATAACTATTTTCTCCTTTAGGCGCATATGCCTCATAGGCATTTATCTCAATGTCGGCCATTGAAAACATTGCATCGGGTTAGTGCTTCGTACTTGGCGCATGGCTCTGTCTCCTTTCCCGCATCTCCTTTTGCGGGTGGCCGAAATAGCCCCATCACCACACTTCGGATAGCGAACGCACGAGCAATCGCCCCGCCCCCTGGTCATCCTTGCAAGGATTCCCTCCGATAGTAGTAGTAGTAGTAGTAGCAGTAGTAGTAGCAGCAGCAGCAGTAGTAGTAGTAGCAGTAGCAGCAGCAGCAGTACTAGTAGTGATACCCTCTACTCTGAAGCAATCCTTGAATGGTTTTATATGGAGAATTGCCAGCCGCAAAGCTCCACTCCACTCCGGACCGATAAAGTGGGGAGCAGGAGGCCCCCTTTCGCATCTTGGATACCGGCGGCACGACTCGGCATCCGCCTTGTTTGTGTTGCCCCTTGGCTGTGCAAAAAAAAAAAAAAAAAAAAAAAAAAAAAAAAAAACCAAAGCAAAAAACACCCAGGGCAATTTTTTTTTTCCCGCTGCTTGGTTTGGAACAGCGGAACCAGGGCGGAATTGATTCCAAGGCGCGGCTTCAATCGCCTCTTGGCATCAGGTTGGTTTATTTTTAAACTTTTTTTTTTTTTAACTCCGTATTGTCAGTCACAATGATTAATGCATAATAGACGGTGGGCTTGCGAAGACTGGTAGTGGTTTTTTTCTTCCTTTTATTTATTTATTTATTTATTTATTTTTTAATTTCCTCTCCCCTGATTTCTCCGCGTGTGTGGTTACGCAGAAGGAGGCATTAGGCGTGTGACCCTTCATTTCTCATAACTTCAAGTTTCTGACACGCAAAGCACTCACAGTGATGAGAATCAAATGTTTCATTTTTATTTCATTTTTATTTTTATTTTTTATTTCAATTTTTTTTACAAATGATTCTGGCGGTCTTTGTCCTCGGGCCAAACAGCGCTGTGCTCATGACCATGATGTGAAGGGCTCGGAAGCTTAAGATCCAGCGCATCTCACGCGTCCCGTGACCAATGCCGTGCCTCAGGCAGTGACGTGACGCCGGAAAAAGAAGGTTGATACTAGAAACTTACAGGCAGTACGACTACTAAGGTAGGTAGGTAGTAGTACGAGTACGTAGTAGTAGGTAGTAGTGGTAGTAGTAGTACTACTAAGGTACTAATTATGTAGTACGTTAGCAGTTACGGAGTGCCGAGGGTGACATCTGCCTAAGATCTACGGAATAAGCACTCCAAGTTTCCTCCGCAATTCCTCCCCCCCCCCTCCCCCAATGGCACATGGAGCAATAGCAAGCAAATTCCAGCTTCTCTACCCCCCTACCCTGTCCAGAACGGGCTTTTCTTTAGGCTCTCCCCGCACAGACCCGGAGAGTTTGGAGGCTTGAGCTTCCCCCGCCGAACCTAAGCGTCCAGCAGGGCCTGATTGGACCGCCGATGTCATCAAACGTTTGCAGCCAGAGCATGTTGTAATCGATAACGCGGCGCGCTGTGTGTGCCGTGGAAAGCCGATGATCCAATATCGACGAGTCAACACTGTTGGACGAGGGGGCTTTTTTTTTTTTTTTTTTTTTTTTGAGGGTTAGTCGGGGGGGCTCAGAAAAGGTTTTGTGGAATGTTGATTTTATTTATTTGAAGGAGCTGATGTAGGGATTCTTCCGTCGTTCTCTTTTTCAGCAACCCTCAACCCTTTTCCATATTTTTTCTTTTTTCTTTTCACCCTGGCAGGGCTCCGTAACGCGTTTTTGGCTGGCTTGAACTTTTTGCAGAGATGCTGTCGCTCAGCGCACAACATGTAGCTGCATGGCTGGGGCTCCTGCTAGGCGGCGGAGTGTTTTATGTAAGTTGTTGATTGAGCGTATTTGGATGGATGAACTTGGAGGTGATGAGGATGCAGAGTCTTGAGGCGCTGGGATCATGAAGCCGGGGGGCGGTGCTGACGTGAAGAATCAAAGCTTTTTGCCGTCTGCGTCTATCGCATCTTCTTCCACCCGCTTGCGAAATATCCTGGCCCTCTTATCGCCAAGCTCACGGATGGCTATCAGCTCTACCACGCCTGGAAGGGCGACCGCCACCTTCAGTTTTGGCGACTACACCAGAAATATGGTGAGACATGACAAAAGCGAAGAGGAACAAGATTGTTTGGGTTCGGACCTGACGCGCGCGGTGATTTACTTAGGCAAGATCGTTCGCTATGGTCCCAACTCACTCTCGTTCAGCACCAGCCAGTCGCTGAAAGACATCTACGGCTTCAAGTCCAACGTCCGCAAGGCCGAATTCTACAACTCCTTCGCCCACCCTGTCGCCAACACACACAATACTCGCGACAAGGACGTCCACGCCCGCAAGCGCCGTGTGCTTTCTCACGCCTTCTCGGAGAGCGCCATGAAGGAGATGCAGCGATACATACTCAACAATGTGCGCACATTCTGCGAGCAGATTGGCCTTCAGGATGGCGCCGCCGATTCCAAGGGCTGGACCCGGCCGCGAAACATGGCTCACTGGTGCAACTACCTTGCCATGGATATCCTTGGTGATCTGAGCTACGGCAAGGCGTTCCACATGTTGGAGAGCCCCAATAATCGCTTCGCCCTGGACCTGGTGGAAGCCGCTACCACCAGGCATCTTCTCGTAAGCCATCGGAAATTCCAAAAAAAAAAAAAAGAAAAGAAAAAAAAAAAAGGCGAAAACGCCGTCATGCTGACGATTGAAAAAGTGCGGTACTATGCCCATCGTCAACAGCCTCAAACTCGACAGGATCATGTTCCCCAAACTGGCCGCTGGACGAGCCCGCTATATGGCTTACAGCAAATCCCAGTTGACCGAGAGAACTAAGCTTGGAGAAGAGACGGACCGTCGCGACTTTTTCTATTACCTCCTCAAGGCTCGCGATCCCGAGACCGGCCAGGGCTTCTCCACTCCCGAGCTGTGGGGAGAATCCAACCTGCTGTAAGCCATCTCCAAAATGCATCAAAAGGTCTTTTTTGACGAGCCAAGGCTGACGCGAAACTTGATAGCATCATTGCTGGATCCGACACAACGTCAACCGCCATGGCTTCTACCCTATTCTACCTCACGCGCAACCCTCACGCGCTCGGCAAGGTTACTGAGGAAATCCGAGGCAGATTCAACGACGTCGAGGAGATTGTCCAGGGCGCTGCTCTTGCTTCTTGCACGTACCTCCGAGCCTGCATCGATGAAGCCATGCGCATGTCCCCTTCAGTCGGCGGCATTCTGCCCCGTGAGGTCTTGCCCGGCGGCGTTACCATTGACGGCGAGGAGATCCCCGAGGGAATCGTCGTCGGAACTCCCCACTACAACATTCACCACAACGAGGCGTACTACCCCCAGCCATTCCTTTATGCTCCTGAGCGCTGGATCAACGGCGCTGTGAACCCTGCCACCAAGAGGACCACTACCGTGGATGAAGTCGCGGAGGCTCAGAGCGCTTTCTGCCCCTTCAGCGTTGGTCCCCGTGGATGCATTGGCAAGGGACTGGCTTACGTTGAAATGACCCTGACTCTTGCTCGAGCCATTTACCTCTACGACATGCGAAGAGCAGTTGGTGTCGAGGATCCCAGTGAGGGCCGTTCCGACCTTGAATGGGGCCGACACCGTCCCGAGGAGTTCCAATTGGCGGACATCTTCACCAGTGCCAAGACGGGGCCTGTTGTTGAGTTCAAACTGGCTGGAAAGGCTTAACGCTGGCCGCTCTGGGGCTGTATAGATTATGACGCTGTTTGAGAGGTGATGGAAGACTTGGATGTAACAGACACATGAATCGACGATAGAAGACGAAATTGCAGCAAGAGGTAAGAAAATGCGACCCACGTATGAAGCGCTGGGTATGGAAATGTTTATAACAAGGCCAACAACAAACAAATTGGAAAAAAAGAAAAAGAAAAACGATAATGAAAAATTTAAAAATATGTATTTTTTTTTAAATATATATATATATATATATGTATAAAGGCAAGTTGATCCATGATTGAAGCATGTAAAGCTAGAAGATATTATGCTAGGAATGTAAATCACTTTGTGGAAAATGACAAAAAGGTTCAAGTGCATCGCCATGACTGCAGCGGACATGCGCTCTGTGATTGGCCAGTGTCTGCCTGTATGCGCACTAAAACCGACCGAGGCTGCACAAGGCTGGCCATTCTCAGTAGCTGCCTTTACCTTTCTAGCCTATCTAATCAAACCTACATTCGATCGCGTTGACATCTTTTTTTTTTCCCGTCCTCTTTTCTCGCAACAACGTCGTGAGCCGACGTTACAAAGGCTGTTTCTCGCGATGGCATAGCTGCTGTGAATACACTCATAAATATTAAATTTCCACTGACTGCCCACGATGGCGGTGTGCAAATTCTATCAGCAAGGCTATTGCAAGTTTGGCAGTACGTGTGAACCCACTCTCAACGGCGTCTGAGTCGGGTCGCTTGGAATGAGACGACGCATTTCTCTGCCAGGCGCCAAGTCGAGAGAAAGGTTTCTCTCTACAAGAGATGCTAATTGAGCACTTCCTCAGACGGCTGCCGCTATGAACACCCCAATGCTGGAGGCAACCGCAACCAGTCCTCGAACCGCTTCGGAGCTCTGGGAGGAACCAACACAAGTGGAAGCGATGGCGCGTTATGTAAGGTGCATTAGAGCCACCTTCTCCGGATAGAGCTGACATTTGGGGGGGTGGGGAAAAAAAAAGCAAAATACAGCATATCGCCCGATGTTATCGAGAAAGACTTGACAACCGAAGCGCCGCAGTGGATCCTCTCAGCGTATGCACCGGGGCGAGACGCTCCGGATCAGCTCTTTGGAGGATACCCTCGCGAGCAGAGCTTTGAGGAGCTCAGGTTTCATTACCTTGTTGGCAAAGCTTCAGGGAACGAGCAGCAGGCTGTAGGGCTCTTGTTTCTCTATTCTTCTGCGTCGCGCGTGCCGTTGGATGTACTGACCAAGGCGCGCAGCTGAACGAAGCGCAACAGCTTTACCAGAACGCGAAGCAGCAGATGGAAAGTGCGTTGCGAAATCCGATCGAGGCAGCGCGGTTCATCGTGGAAGGAGAAAACCGACATCCGAACAGGCATGATATATGCAAAGAAGGGACCCAAGGCGCGCCGTTTGGAGAATTCCTAGTCGGGAAAAGATCTAACCCATCTGCGAATCCTTTTGGGGGGACCGCGGCAATGGCGACGGCGGCAACGGCGTCAACAACGAGTGCATTTGGCCAACCGTCTGCTCTGGGGCAGCGGCCCAATCCCTTTGGCCAGCTCTCTCAAGCATCGGCATTTGGGCAGCCGTCCCAAACGTCTTCTGCCTTTGGTCAACCGACTCAACCGGCCTCGGCCTTTGGCCAGCCGTCTGCGCTTGGGGCTAAACCTAGCCCGTTTGGCGCACCGGCATTTGGCCAGACGTCCCAGCCAAATACTCAGAACCATCCATTTAGTCAGACACAGCAACATGCCCAAATAAGCGCCTTTGGCCAACCTAACCAACTTGGCCAGAAGCCGAACCCATTCGGTTCTGCGGCAGGCGCTGGCCCAAGCCCCTTTGCCACAGCAGGCAACACAGCTACGCAGGCTGCCAACCCCTTTGCCAGTTCAAACGTCAGCCAAGGGGCCACGGCCTCCAATCCCTTCGGGTCAAGCAATACGAACCAATCCAGCGATGCTGCCTCCAATCCCTTTGGACAGCCCTCTCAGCCGGCTGCGACTCCCTTTGGCCAACAGTCTGCCCCCGCCGCCAACCCATTCGCAACTGCAGCCCAAGGAACAGCGTCAAATGCTGCCAACCCGTTTGCTCAGCAAGCTCCTCAACAGCAGTCGGCATTTGGAGCATCGGCGAAGCAAAATTCTGGAACAGGCTTTGGACAGAGCAACGCGAGCCAGTTTGGACAGCAGCAGCAGCAGCAGCAGCAGCAGCAGCAGCAGGCCAGTGCCAGTCCTTTTGCTCAAGCCCAGACAAACGGTGTCTCTTCCCAGGCCAATCCCTTTGCGGTGGCTCAGCAGCCCTCAGCAACAGGAGCCAGCGCCGCAAGCAGCAGCAATCCATATCCCCCAGGCAGTTCGAAGCAGCACCCACCTATTGAAAGTTACAGCTCGCGGGCCATGAATGGACGGCTTGCCATGTTTAAAGGGAAGTCCGTAATCTATCAAGGTGAGCAGCCTGGTATCCGTGGTTTTGACGGCACCTGGACGCGGATATGGTTCGCCAGCGGACCTCCCGGATACAACAAAGATACGGAGCTGCCCATTGAGGAATACAACGCCGCAGTGAAGACGCAGTGGGCCGCGTTTGCACAAACAGGAGCATTTGCCGATGGGCTTATGCCAGAGCTACCGCCACCCAGAATTTGTACACGGTGGGATTTCTAATCAGTTCGAATAGAGGGATGCCTTGACGCGGTTGGGACTCGAATGGATACGAGAGGGAATTTGAGAATGGGGTCGACATGGCGTTTTATTGTAAATAAGGTAGGTATACGTTCGACGGCGTTTCACAGGCTTTCACTACCATCACTGGCTATATAGAATTTTTGGCCGCAGATTTATATTCGCGCCGTTGGTTTTAGAATATGAATACTTTGGAAAGGAGAAGCTGTTCGCCATTTGATGGGTGGGGATTATATCACAACCTGGAGGCAGAGGAATCAAACACGTCAAAAGGAAAAGAAAGGCAGTCAATACCAATGCTGATAAGCGAAGGTTTTTTTCTTTTCTTCCTTTTTTTTTTTTTGAAAGAGTTTGTGTCGGAAACCAGTTTATTGTTTGCCTATCTGCTTCGAGGGTTGTTTCGACTCCCCTCGACGCCAGGGTATCGGTCACTCCAACATCTTTTACGATATTGGAAACTCGCTTAAGCAGCGATGGTGACCTCAACCTCTACACCAGCGTCGATATTGACAATGATCTGCTTGACGACCTCAGTAGGGGCGTGCAGGCTGCAGACAAGACACAGTTAGCAACACGCGTTCACAACGAAGATGCATCAAAGGGGAAAACGCACTCAATAAGACGCTTGTGGATGCGCATCTCGAAGCAGTCCCAGGTCTTGGAACCCTCACCGCAAGGGGTCTTGCGGGGAGTGACGGTCAGACGCTTGGTAGGCAGACGGACAGGGCCCTTGGCGCGGAGGTCCTTGTTCTTAGCACGGTCAATGATCTCGGAGCACACCTTCTCGAGGACCTGGACCTTGCGAGAAGAAAGTGTGATCCGAATCTTGTGACTCTTCTGCATTCGATGGAAAAAAAGACGTTAGCTTCGAGGTCCTTTGGGGGGGGGGGGGATGTCATATGCCGGGAACGCCAAATCACGAGGACTAAAAACTAACAGCCGGCTCCTGAACGTCCTTGTCGTTCTTCTGGTAAGACATTTTGAACGGCTTCACGACTCGAACGGATCGTTATAAGTGGCTTGAATAGGCGCGATCTGCGTTGCGGCAAAGTGATGAGGCCGTACCAAAAGACAATTGTGCGTTGTTGTTTGAATATGCTGAATGTTTTTTTTGCAAGTGGCAGAAACGGGCGAACTTTTTTGGTGGGGTTTTTGCAAAATTGCCCGGCTAGGGCTTTCGCTGTGCGCGGCGCTAAGCCCGTTGCGGACATGGCGCCTGGTGTGATTCCGGCGCTGTGATTGGTGGGCGGAACTGTTCCGGTCTGGGGGAGAGATTTCTGTGGATCGCTCTTCTTGCCGTTACCAGAACGGGCTGCCAAACCTCCAATGAATCATTCGGCGATGATGGAGACGATGACAGGCAGTGGCTTCAGATCAGAGGGTTACTTAAGGCAAAGCGTTTCCCGTCCCCAAAGCTGCGCGCCACTCCGTCTGGCTGCCCATCCAGGGGCTCTCGTTTCTCGGCAGAGGAAGCCATGGTCTCTCTCCCGCCCTTTGCGCCGTTCCCAAAGGCCTCGTGGCGGCAGCACATGTCAGCCCAGGACTGGGATGCTCTGTCGGAAGCATGGATTGCCTTGTCGCAGGCTTACCTGAGCCTGGACGACTCGGCGTTCCAACGGGCGGCCGCAAATGACGAGGCCCTGGCGGTGTTTGTGTCAACGTTTGTGGAGGAGGCGGCGACGGAGTCTGGTGCAAAGACAATGACATCGCGGCTGCTGAAGACGATATTCCGCCTCGTCTCGCGGCTTCTGGCTGCATCTCCGCCGCCTCGGCTGTTGGACGTTGGCTTCCTGGCCGGCTTTGCAAGGGTGTTCCCGAAGAAACACACGGCGCCTCTGCTTTCACAGCTGTTCGCTGCTCATGCCACCCCCATAGAATCCTCTTTGCTGTCTCTCAAAAAGCTCCTTATTCCGCAGCTCGATGCCGGGACCAAGGGGGATGTCAGACTCGTCGAGTTGGAGCTCACGCGTCTGAACCCGCTTCTGCATGCTTCCCCTAATGCGTGCATACTCCTCCTCGCCGGATCCGACTTCTTCGATGGCCTAGTCACATGCTTCCAGGTCATGAACCCTCCTCTACGCAAGGCTATCGTTACGTCCGTCTACCTGTGTCTCATTGGTTTGATAGAGGCAGAACCCCCGAAATGGTCCATGGTTGGCGATCAATTGTATGCCATCCAGGTCGCCGCGGAAGCACACAGGAAGGGGCCCCTGAATCCCAACGATTCCCTGGCGGCTGATCTTGTGACCAACACACCAATACTCAAGGCCTTGCTTCGAAAAGTAGAGTCCTCACCTGCAGCGCCTTCCAATCTGAAAAATCGCATCACCACCCTAGAGTCGTTCAAAACGGGCATCATTGTCCGGCCAAAGAAGCTGGTAAAGAGAAAGGTGGACAAAGGAAAGGGGAGGGAGGCCGCTGAGGATGTCTACGCGGAGGTGCACGTCCACCGGGTGAGCCAGATCGCTCACGTCCAGGATATCTTCCCAGACTTGGGGGCCGGCTTTATAGCGAAATGCTTGAATGAGTATGGTGACGATGTGGAGCAAGTCATTGCGAATCTGTTTGACGAAACGCTACCATCCCATCTTGCTACTGCGGACAGGAGCGAGACACTGTAAGTTCCGAGTGACTCTCTCTCTCTCTCCCTCCCTCTTGGATCTTGTGATTTGACTAACGTTCTTTTTTTTTTTCAAATTAATGAAAAAAAAAAGATCACATCCGCGGCCCGATACTAAACAACATAATGACTTGGCGCCACGCTCAACACCGCCGCAATTACCCACAAGACGCAATGTATTCGACGATGACGATTTGGATCGGCTAGCAGTAGATGTTTCCAAAATTTCCTTTGGAAAGAACCCCGAGCGGACCGCCGATGATGTCCTCAAAGACAAGTCTACAGCTCCAAACAAGGCCGCCATCCTATCCGCCCTCGCAGCGCTCGATCCAGACGACGACGAGCGAGACGACACTTATGATGCCGCAGACGTGGGAGGCACTGTAGACGCAGGCAACCAGGAAGCCGACGGCGTAAACGACAGCAACGAAGAGTTTCTTTTCCGTGCCTTCCAGGCAGATGTTGGGATCTTCGCCAGAGATGCCGAGACAAGGAGAAGCGCTTCGCGCCAAAAGCTAAGAGACGAAACGGGCATGGCCGACGAAGCTATTGAAGGATGGGCGGTAATGTTACAGAGGAACGCGGCGCAGATGAGGCGTCTGGAATCTAAATACGCATGGAGCGGCCAACAATCGCAGCTCGACCGCACGGCATGGAGAGCCGGCCCCGCCGGTTCAGGCGCCGAAGAGAGCGACCCCGACGGAGGCAACTCCGGCAGAGGCGGCGGCAGAGGCGGTCGTGCAAGGGGAGGACGCGGTCGTGGAGGTCGCGGCAGGGGAGGTGGGAATGTCGCTGGACCGACGGGCGAGAAGGAGACGGATATGGCTAGGAAGAATAAAGAGGCGCACAAGGGAGCGAGGGCGAACCATCATAGAAGGGACGCGAGGGCCAGGAAAATGGCTCGTGGGGGATTTGCTGGGTAAGGGGATGGAGAGAGGCGCGACAAACTTTTCCATTGGCAACATTGATTAGATTCTGGCAATTCCATCTCAGTAGGAAAGAGAGGGAAAACGATGTTTTATGATAGAGGAGCATCGGTTATGAATGACGAGAGACGAGTCAAAGCAAATGTCTAAGACAAGCTTGACTAAATAATATATGAATGGAAAAAAAAATTCATAATGGCAAACAGAGCTCCCATGCATGGAGAACAGCCTCAAAACGCCTTGTCGTAATCGGCCTCATCTCAGTAGAGGGCGAAAAAAAAAAAAAAAACACCAAAAAATCAAAAAAAAAAAAATCAAAAAAAAATATTCAGGAAAAAAAAAAAATCAAAATCCGCCAGGCTGATCAATTGCCTCTCTTAAATGCCTCTCAAATACGCCCTCTTTTTTTTTTTTCAACCTTTCACGCCTTTACAATCCTTCGTACAGTCCCTCCACTACATTTCCAAGCATCTTCAAGCCGTAATATCGCGCCACGCGCTTCATGACCGCCAACTTCCGCACAACCTCGTCCCGCGACAAGACTTCCTTCCATTCGCCGCTGCAAGTGCAATGCTCCATAAAGTCATTGACCCTCAGGGCGCCGCACCGCTCGCATTTGAGGTCCTGGCAAGCCCACTCCGTAGTCCAGCCTTCTACCATGGCGAGCAGCCGCTCCTCGATGCTCACCCTGTCAAACTCGCTGTTGCAAAAGCCGCACTGCCAGCTCTGGCCGCCGTTCTCTCCGGAGGAGCCGCAGAGATCCTCGTCGCGACAGAGGTCTAGATCGCGCGCCATGGTGCAGCTGTCGCACGATACTTGTAGCAGTTTCAAGCTCTCCGAAGGATTTGCAAAAGTTCCCTCCTTGGAGAACTCGCGAATGTCAAAGAGTGCGAGCAATTCCTTACGCAGCAGCCTTGCTTCCAACGTGATATTCTTATCCAGGGACAGCACCTGCATGATTGACTTGACGAGCTCGAGAATCGGATTCCGCAGCGGGAGGTGTGAGCCAGGCAAAGAGGGGAAGCTGTAGTCTTGTGCTAATTCCGGATGCATGAGCTCGCGTTTTTGTTGGTTCATGAGGCCGACGATGACCTTCTTCATCGGCTTTTCGAAAGCCTTGCCCAGGATGATCTGAGCGTCGCCGTTGGTCTCTTGGTTCCGGTTTGGCAGCTGCGTGAGCCGCGGGGTGGAATCGGGGTCGTTGTTGTCCGGCCGCTTTAGTTTATGCATGAGCTGGATAAACTCAATCACCCAATCCTGGAAGATAGGCTGTAAGCGGGCAGGCAGGAACGTTGCCATCTGCCAGTGCATGATGGTCTCCAAGTTCTGCTCCTCAGCATCTACAACCTCCTGGCATGCCCGGCCACCATAGTTGAACTCGTCGTACCATACCAGGTAGTCCCAATATTCTTTGATTTCCAAGTCGATGAAGTGGAATAGGGACTTGCTCTTGATCGACTTGATAATGTACTGGCTGTAGGCAAACGCGTTGCCCACTTCGGCCTTGGTGGTCTGAAGAATCAGCCGGTTTGCGCTCGCAAAGATGACCTGGGAGCCCACGCGTCTGAAGTCCGCCATGAGCTGCTGGAACGCCTTTCGCGACATCATTTGCACGTAGTAGTGCAGTGCTCGGTCGTACATGAACGAGTCTGGGTTCTCCACCCACCGGACAAGGTGCTGAACAAGCACATCGGCCATGGTACTGCCCTTGCAGGCTTCCGCCCACCATGCTTTGACCATCTCGCGAAGGACCAATACGCCGGCGTTGGCAAATCCATTTTCCGAAGCAAGAATCTCCGATCCATCGGCTGTAGGATTGAATGATATGGATTCGGCACCCTCGAGCTCGTTGATCAGGGATGAGGTCAGTATGGTATTGATGGCAAGGTTTCGAACATCGAGGTCGATGCAAACCGACGAAAACGTTCCGGGATTGTTAATGCTAGGCATCCTAACCGTATCAAGCGACCCGGTGATATCGTCTTTTTCGTAACCCGCGTGGTCTGGCCGGGGATCGGGGGACCACCATAGCACCACCCCGTTTGCTTGCAGCCGCCTAGCGTAGGCAATGTCAATCAGGAATCGAGGGTCGTCGCGCTCAAGATTGCACAGCGGAACATCGCCATAGCGCGCCAAGGCTGTGAGATGTAAGATCCAGGATCCAAGTCCCAGGTAATGCCCGACCAGGCGCCGTGCAACAACCGCTTGCCAGCCCAGGGGCGGCAGTGAGCTGTCGGAGGCATCGTATTTGAGGGGCAACACGGGGAACTCGCCCAGTATAGGGACATCGTGAACGAGCAGGTTTCGTTGGGACGACTGGATAACCATCATTTGCGGCCGCGATTCGTCTTTGCGTAGTTTCCGGACAATATCTGCAATCTCCAAATGGGCTTTGCGCCGTGTCGTTACTTGGGTGATCTTGAAGCTGATTTTCTCTTGGTACCCGAAGCAGTCCTGCCAATTTGTACCCGCAGCTTCTTCCGCTCTCTTTGCCAGCAGCTCCGAATACATCCGCGTGATGTTTGGGAGGTCGGAGCCAGAATCTCTCCCCTTCTGCAATATTACAACGTAAGCCTGGCCGCTCGTGGTCGAGAATAAGCCGAAAATCTGGCGATCTCCTGCGGTAATGTGCGATATATATATATAGGCGAGCGGCGATGACTCCAAGTATGTCCTCGGCTTGATAGGTCGTTTTAATCCCATCAGATCGAACCCTTGCTCGAGGCCCTTGCCAAGAACAGCCTCTTGCTCCTCATCAATGGTGCAGAGGTTGCCCAGCCGAAGCACTGCGCGAACGTTCAAGGGCACTTGCTTTTCATACACACCCTCTACGCTGGAATGGTTAAACAAGAGTGAGAACTTTTCTGCCTCGTTAAAGTACACATCTTCCGGCACAGTAAGCTTGAAGAGATGTTTGGATTGATGCCCGTTGGGGAGCGTGTAATTGACTTGCTCAACTTCACACCCAGCAATCTCGACATCTGGTAGCTCCTCCTTCTTCAGATTGAGGAAGACCTGTCGGGGAACGTTTATTTTCAACGTGTGGATCTTCGCGTCGATCAAAACGTACGCGGTCACGATGCCAGGAGTATCGGTGGCTTTGAGGTGAAGCAGCTGCCACGTATTCATGAACGTAAGGTGCGCTTGCTTCATAAATGTCTGCTGAATGTTGCTGCTCACGTTGCCTCTCCTCTCGCCAAACAGCTGCCGCCTACGAACACGTGCCTGTTTTTGTAGTTTCCACTTCACCTTCTGATACTGCAAAAACTCGACATAGTCATCTGACGGATCAGGCATGACATTTGGCAAGGCAGCCATGGGGTTTGGATCCTCTGCCGGCTCGGGAGACTTTCGCTTCTGGGAAGTGGCCCGCGGCTGTGACGATGCGATGATTGCGCTGAGCTGTTTTTGTTTTAGCAATCTGGTGCCAAAGTCCTCCATGTCTTCTGCTGCGCGGGAGCTATTGATATTCGTAATATCTGCCAGCGGCTCTTTGCTGCTGAAGAGGTCCGTGAGCTTCTTTTGCTTCATCTTGTCATCTTTGATGTTTATCCTTCGCTGAAGCCAGTCGGGATGGGGCACTCGAGGCACAGGATTGCGGACTTTCTGCAGAGCCGCGGGAATAGTAATGAGCTTTTGGATAACGGATCCCAGACGCTCCAAGTAATAATCCCAATCCAAAAGGGCTCGAGGGTCAGTATCCGCAGGCTCCTCCTTGAGCCACTTTTTCAGATACGTCCGCTTCACGGTTTCCTCCGCAGAGAAGATGGCAACGGGAACGGCTCGTTCCGTAACGGGAGCATTTCGTGGCCGAGAACAAATGATGAATTTGCAATTCAGACCTTTGTCCTTCACCATCTGCTCGCCTAAAAAGTCGGCAAGGCGTCGTGCGGTTGTGATGCTGGTCGACTTCTGACTGCCGTACTCTTCCAAAGTCTTGGACATGCTTCGATTCTCGGAGATCAGCTCCATCAACTCTTCGTCTGCAAGCGTAGATCCCTTGCTATGCAGTACGTCCAGCCACTGGTTCGCGACCTTCGCCACAGCGGTGTAGCACTGTGTCAAATCTTCTCCTTCCAGGAAGAACTTGAAAATTTGCTGCTGGAAGATCTTGATCAGCTTAAGCTCGCCGCGACGCTTAACCTCGAATCCCTTCAATTCCGCCAGACTCCCGTCGTCATTGAACACGGCATATCGCTTCTTCAAATTCTTATCCTCCTCCTTTGAGGTGGGCAGAATCATTGCCTTGTACGGGCCGTCAACCTCGAAGAAGATGGAGTTATCGCTGTGAGTCTCGTACTTGAACGTCTTGGGGTCCACCAAAGTCTGATACTGGTGATTGGTGAACTTGTCATGCACCAAATGGTTAAGCATGACACAGGGGTAAGATATATTCATCTTCTTGCCATTCTTCAGCTTGAAGGCAAAGTTCTCTGGGAAGGTAGCGGGGAGCATGCACCAAATTCCATCAGTGTCCAGTTCGAGGGGTCTCCCAAGGCGTTCGACTAGCTGGCGAGCAAGCTGAATAATCGTAGCTCCTGTTAAACAGGTAACGCCCGCCATCTCCATGGAGTACCATCGGGAGCCCTTTCTCATGACGTACCCGTAGAACGAATTCAAGATGACCTTGTGCGCAAGCTGCAGAGAGTCATACAGGATGATCATTTTCTTTGCGTCGTCAATCTCGTTACCGGGGGCGCCAGACGACTTCAAGGCCTCCGTCTTTCCTTTCCAAACCTTGGCTTTGCCCTTGTAGTCGTAACGGCGATCGCGGAAGTCACGCACAGTGTTGATGTAGAATGGGTTCTCCCGCTGGCAGATGATCGCCTCCCGAACGATGGTGGTGGAATCGTGGATTTTGTGGTATACTTTCTGGGAATAGAGCTGAAGACGCTTCCGCACCAAATTCGCCTGTTCATCCGTAGTCAAGTCGTGGAAAGTCCTCGCCGGGGCGTTTGGCGTTTTACCAGGAAACTTTTCATTCTCCAGAGCATGCCGAATCATGTTGTACTCATCTCTCTTTGCAGGTATGTACTCTCCTCTCCAAGCCCAATCCATTCGCCGGTCGCATGTCTTTCCCGGCCTGTTGAAGTCACAGGCTGCGCAGTCCGATTCTGAAATCATAGAGTCCGGCTGCAATCGATTGGTCGTCATGATGTTCGGATACATGGAGGCAACGTCCAAATGGTATATGAGCGGCCTTTCGTTACGATTAGGGGTCTCTTTCAAGAGCGTAAGCTTGCTCATAATTTGCTGTTTGACCTCATCGTAATTGGTAACATCGTCAAGGGATTTCTTCTCTTCAACAGTGATGACGAATTTCAGCGCGTTATCCAAGTCCCGCAAGAGCTCGTCTACTGCACCGGGATCAACTGCGAAATTGACGGGGATATCAGACCGAAAGACTCCGGCCTCGATGCTCTCGACGTGGCCGCCGACATATGTCTCTGAATCGAGAAGATGGCCGTCCCAGAAGGCCTCTTTTGGGGTGACATGCTTATTTGGCAACACAATCTCCTTCTGGTATGCCTGCACCATCAGAAGCATCTCGCAGAGGGTACCGGTGCCCTTTCTCAGGACATCGTCTCCTCCCAACGGCAAAATTGTGCAGAGAGAGAAGATGAAAGGGTGTACATACTTCATGTACAAATAATAGGTCGCAACGGCATCGGAAACTGAGTACTCCGCTAACGTTTGTGGTCGCTCCGCCGCGTACGGCGTCATCAATTCTGGGTCGAGTTCGTCGGGGTCATATCCAAGCTTGGCGACTGTAACAGCCTTCAAGCCTCGGGATCCCTGGGGTAGGTAAGAGTCTCGGTTGACCCAGTGGAAACAGTCCATATGCACACTGTAGCTACACTTGAACTGATCTGCGCTGTCCTTTTTCCAACCAATTTCTTGGTACATGTCGATGCCGTTTACGCTTGCCCTGGCCTCGACAAAAGGCCAATCGAAGAAGTCGCCGTTGTAGGTCGCAATGACAGTAGGGCGTGCTTCCTTGATATGAAGAAAGAACCTCTCGATGACGGCCTTCTCATCCGGCTCGTTGAAAATCATGAAAGGACCGGGATATTCAGGCTTTGGCGTGTAGTCAAAATCGCCAATGTCCTCGGAAATGATTTCTCGATTTGTGATTAAAAATCCCTGGCCATCGATCATGTATGATATCATCATAATCTGATCGACAGAAGCATCAGGGAATTTGAGGGGGAGTTTTGTTGTCTCGATATCGTACGCCATAACAACAGGATCGGCTGGCAGGGATCTGTCCTCGTTTGGAATAATTTTCGTGACGCCATGTTTTGCCTCAACAAAGTACCACTTCCCGGCTCGTATATCTGAGAAGCCCCGTTAGCCAAGCCCAAGTCTTGCCGTGGAGTCAAAGAAGTGTGTGTGTGTGTGTTTGTGTGTACCTAAGTCTATCATAACTCTGACGTGGTATGGAACATCGTACTCGCGAATGTCAACAATGAAGTCGCTCGCTTCAGAAATGTAATTACTCGTGTTTCGCTCATCATCTCGGGAATCGTTGTCAAAAAGGTCGAAATCGCCATTGACCCTATATTCGTGTGTTTGCGTGGTTAGAAATCTGCCCCTTCCCCCCCCCCCCAAAAAAAATAGGTACAGTTAGCGGCTCATGATACTCACGTAGCGACCTCGGCATAGGCATCCATGGCACTCATATTTTTTCTATTCTTCTCCGCAATCGGCATGATGTCTCTTCTCGCAGCCATCAGATCGCTGACGTTGGCGAACTTGAGTTCGATAAAAGTCCGTCGATAGCCCAGCAGGTGATTCGGCATGCTGAGATCTTCCTTCTCTATCCTCTTGACTGCCTTCACAACTCCGCCGCCTGGAACTCTCTTCACCCACTCCTCCACCTCAGACTCTCGGCCTTTTCTAACCGCGATTATGAAGTAGGGGTCATATTCAACCGTGGCTTTGAAGGTGCTTCCATCAAGCTCGATGAAGTAGCAGTCTAGCGCCGCTCTACCACCGGGTATCCTCTCATCTTCGACAGACGTCGGCTGAACATTTACCAGCCATCCTTCCTTCTTCTTCCCACTTTCGTATCGAGCAAACCCCATCTTATCATCAATGCTCTGGGCCAGGCGAGTGCGCTCCCATTTTTCGTCAGCAGAGGTACCTTCGGCCCTCGAAGACGCGGCAAAAGTTCGAGTCTTTGCTCCATGATATGCGATTTTCCCTCCTCTTCTGTAGCCCCTTGTTGGGCGGCGGAGAGATGTGTTTGGCATCACAGAGACGTTGTGGGAAAAGGACCGCCGCCAGGTTGGCAATAAGAAAACTCGAACTTAATCGGTTGGTAGTTTCGTCATGGATTATGGTGTCCTGCACTGGCTGCTAGTATTGGAAAAGCCTCTCGAATCAGTTGTCGTTTCTTCTTCGTAGTGCAGAATGTGCTGCTGCGATGGTCTGGGTGGCCGAGCAAAACGTCAAGCAAAGGCCTGGAAGATGATGTGTGCGGGCAGCAGCCCATTAGGGAGACGCGTCTCGACGCGTGATACGCGAACCGACGTTGCTGTTGGAGCGCCACATCTTTAATTGATTTTTTTAGCCACACTTAAAGCTTGCACAGCCACAGCCCACCAGGAGCAGCAATTCCTGGGGCCAAATGGTTCGAGCGTCATGGGCTGCCATGAGTTGAATTTCCTGGGGCCAACTTCGCTTATCGTCCATGCCACCAATTCGACAAAGCAAGGCAGCCAGAAATGGTCCCGACCAACGGCGATGAACGACCCAATCCAAACGAAAAGGTGCTGCATGTGTGGTCCAAGCCGATAGAAGAAGGAGACCAGGTTCCTGGCCTTCAAGGGCCCGACAAGAACCCTGATGGGACTCCCAGAAATCCCAAGTCTGCCTTTTCAGAGGCGGTCGCTCTGATCAAGAGGGAGGATTTCACGAACGTAGCAAACACTCCCTGCGCACGGCAAGGGTTTTTAACCGGAATCGGGGCGGGTGCTGGCTTAGGCGGCTTGAAATTCGTGATTCAAGGTACGGCTGACGGCCGCTTCTCTTCCACACCGAGTCGTAACTAGGAGCCAGGCCAGGCTGGTGTCTAACTCTTCTGTTTGCTATAGGCAATGCCGCAAAGTCTGCCAACTGGGCGGTCGGTTTCTTCATTCTGGGCAGCATAGCCTCATACGAATACTGCCAGTACCAACGGCGTGCAGAGAAGATCCAGATGAAGCGACATATCGAGGTGGTCACGCAGAACAGAAAAGAGCAGGCAAGGAAGCTGGCCGAGGAGAGGCGTGACCAGCAGAGGATGGAGGAAGAGCAGAAGGCCCGAAACCGAGCGTGGTATAAGTTTTGGTGAAACCCAGGCAGACATGCTGCCCTGTACCATTATCTGTATGAATAAAAGATTTTACTTGGATACTACGGCAAAATGTTTCTTTGGACGCAATAGATGAAAGGGGTGTCATAGCCACATATATATATATATATATTGAAACTCTCGAGACGCCAATTGAGCTATTGGTAAGCTTTGGGCAAGCTTTGGGCCAGCCTTGGATTTGTTATTCCTGTAACTGCAGGCAAGCAATGTTGTGAGTCTCCAAAAAAAGGCAACCCCCCCTCCCAATTAAATATCCAACTCCAGGCGGTCTAGGCGCCGCCATATCAAGCCCATGTTGCTTCAACCCTCAAAGAGAAGAGTATTACCGAATTATTTCGCTCGTGTTATAAGGAACTCCCACCAAACGCCCCCATTCCCTGTGACTTTTTTTTTTCTTCTTCTTTTCTTGTCTTTTTTTTTTGGGGGGGGGGGGGGGAACACTGCCCATGCCAAGTATGCTTCCCGAAATTCGCCAATATCATCAATACTTTCATGATCATGCCGTCATAGTAAGGTTTCGACTCTCCGCGTCCATAAATCTGACCCTTCTCGAGGGAGACGACTTGGGATCTCGCCTGGCTGATGCTGTCATCTCCCCTCGGCGTCTCTGGCTCCTCTTGTTTCTGGCTTCGTTCTCCTCCCGTTTCCTATAATCTGCCATTTGCTGCCGCCGTTTCATCACCCGTGCGTGTGCGAGTGCTGGAGTGGGTTTGAATCCAACACCGTTGATGCCGGTGCCGTCATCATCTTTGTCATTAGGGTCGTAGATGGTAATTTCATCCTCATGCCACGTTAGCGAGGCACGCAACGGATCTACGACTTCCGCCTCGTTATCGGCGTCGGACAGTCCGTCTTGAGGATGCCCTGCTTTGAAGCGCAGAGGCGGAGTGCCGGCTCTCTTCTTTCTGGACTGGGACTCCGACAGACGGTCGAGAGAAGGGAATATTGTCCGAGGGAGGCCTTCAGCCGAAGGGGGCGGAACGCTGAGCTGCAGCACGGAGTCACCAGCCATCCCAACCACCGCGGTAGGATCCATCTCCGGCCCCGGCTCCAGCTGGGGCTTTGGCTGGGGCTGCACCTGCGCGGCGGTATGTGCATCCTCGTCCGACTTCTGGCGTTTCCTCGTCGATGCATCGGATTCTACGCCCATCTCATCAGCAGCCCCGGCAGCCCCGCCACCACTTCCACCTCCACCCCCAAGCGCAAGGCCGCGGAACCTGTGCACAACGGTCGCGGAGCGAGGGCTGTCGCCGCCGTCTTCTGCCAGGCCGGTCGCGGCGAGATCAAATGAAAACACCAAAGGCGGGAAGGAGACATCTGCTCCTCTTTTCCGCTTTGGAGTGACGTTTACGACGTCCGCCATGGCTTCAGAGCGCTCTCCTCGGCGGCTTTGGGTGCGGAGGCGAAGCAGGGCTGGCGTTTGCCGACAGGACCAAAAGAAGAGAGCAAGGCAGCGTGAGGCGTCGGCGGATATCATGCAATGGCAAGGCCGGAAAGCGGTCAAGCCAACTTTGCTGCCGGGGAGCAGCAAGATCCGGGCTTTGGGGCCTCTATAGCCAGGAATGAAGGACGAAGCCTTTTCTGGCCACCGGATGAGGCGACGCTGATCAGGCTGTCCCGGCCAATCCTGCAGAGCAGCGTCACAAGACCAGCGACGCCGCTGCGGCCACAAATACGTGTGCAGCGCCACGTGGGAACGAGAGGCGATCTGATGGAACTCTGCAACGGAACCGGGCAGAAGCGCGCGCTGCACCTGTGGCGGGGGGTTTGGGAGCCACAAGCCCGGTGTGAGGGACGCCTCAGCGGGAGCTTAATGCCCTACAATAGAAAAAAAAGGCTCCGTAGACGGTGCGGAGTGAGGAGGAATGGGCAATATAATATGCCTTGGTAATTCCGCAGCTGCACGGCACATCATTTCTGTTTCAGCATGCCAGGCAGATCTACAACTTCATTTTTGCCGGCCCGGCCGTCCAGACTGTAGCTTGAAACCCTTACGATGTGGTGGTATAGAGATATCACTGTTGGGGATTACATACCTAGTAGTATTAGTATAGAGAGGCATGAGAACAGATTCAAACAAAAGCAGTGGCCCTTGTATAATAAGCTAAGCTTCCCTTGGTCATACCCAGCTAATAAAGGATCTGCTAAAGAATCTTACCATAACCTCATTCACCAGCTACATTGCCCTTCTAGGCAAATCCCTATGAAGCTTCAAGGCCTGGAAACAACATTCCGACGGAAAACTCTGAATTTCTCCAATTACCCCGCCGCTGCCCCGCCACAAATCGAAGCGCCTTTCCATACTAATAATCCGCTCGTGTGGTGCGTGACGACGGTTAAAACAGCCTGAATGCCATCCTTGAAAAGAATGGGGGAAGCCCGAGGGCCGCAACGTATCCGCGATTTGGGTAGTTGCCATTGACATCCCTAATTTTTCTCCATCGTCGATGCCACCATAACTCTACTTTGTTGGACTGCCAATTCTGCAACGCCATCAACATCGCCGGCAGGTCCTTGCAGACAGACCTCCCAGACGCCGCGTTCTGCTTCAACAACGCGCCGCATATCATGACCGGCGGCCCTGTCAAATTCCTGCCCCTCGGGGCCGTTGTCCAATCCTTCAAGGTCAAGGACACAAACATCGTGCTTGGGTTCCCAGAACAAGAGCAATATGTGAAGCACAACTCGGCCTACTTCGGAGAGACCATCGGGCGCATTGCCAACCGCATCGAGGGCGCCAAGATCAGCAGCCTGAACGGCGGCAGGGAGTATTCGCTTGCGGCCAACGATGGCCTCAACAGCTTGCACGGCGGCAACCAAGGCTGGGGCAAGCGTATCTGGAAGGGCCCCACGCCGGTGGGAACCAAGGAAATCCCCGGCGTGGAAGGCCTGACGGGCGGCGAAAGCGTTGAATTCGCTCTCCGCAGCGAGGATGGCGATGAAGGCTATCCCGGCGCTGTGGAGGCCAAGGTCATCTACACCGTCGGGAATCAGGTAATCGGAGGAAAGGAGGCCATCGTTCTCGGCATTGAGTACGAGGCGAAGCTGGCGGGAGGTGCGGATGAAACCATCATCAACCTGACCAACCACTCCTACTTCAACCTCAGCGGCGATGAAACCATCGACGGCACCACCGTCACTCTGGCGACCAACAACCACCTCCCCACTGGCGACGACTCCATTCCCCTCGGCGGCCCCGTGCCGTTCCCAGGCATTGATGCCACGAAGCCCTTCGTCCTTGGCTCCACCGGACCAAAAGTCGACCGCTGCTTCACAACCACCGCAGATCCGTCATCCGTACCGATTGATACCCGTTCGCGGCCCCTTGCTCTCAATCTCACCGCGTTCCACCCAAAGACCGGCATTCACCTGCAAGTCCTAAGCACAGAGCCGTCTTTCCAGTTTTACACCGGCGACTTTACCAATGTGCCTGCCGTTGAGGGTCTGCCGGCGAGAGGCGCACGGAGCGCGTTTTGCTGCGAGCCCGGCCGCTGGGTCAACGCATGCAACGTCCCCGAGTGGAAGGACATGGTCATCTTGAAGAAGGAGGAGGCTTATGGTGCTAGAATTGTGTACAAGGCTTGGGCAGAGTGATACATGCAAGCGAAAGGATGTTTAAGAAATCATGAGACTTTTTCGATACCGTTCTCTCTCAAGCTCCTTTTATCGACCATGTATCTCAAGCATGAAAGTATACACAACGAATCCCGCCCACCCCCCTAAAAAAAAAAAAGAAAAGAAAAGAAAAGAAATAAAACAAGTGTACAGTGAATGATATCATGTCATGGTGGCTCGCTCGGTGACATCTCCGGAAACATAATCTTTAGCGCCATATCGCATCATGCATAGATATTACGCCTCGCGCATTGAGCGAATCAAACACACAACTGGCCAGCAGTTGTCTAATCGGAATCGCTCTCGTCTCCCAGAAAAGCCAAATCTGCATGGGCTTTTCTTCGCCTCGCGGCAAAAGACGTAGGTTCAACATCGTCATTACCGTTGTCCTCCTCCTCATCATCTCCGATTTCCAGCTTCGCTTCCTGCTTGGTGGTTTTGCTCTTGCTTCTGCTAGCCCTGCCTCCAGAACTTGTGCCCCAGAGGCGGTCCATCTCCTGGGCCGCCTCGACGTCTGCCCGCAGTTCCCGCATCTCTTTAATCTCACGAGCCTTGGCCTCTGAAAAACGCCCTTCCATACCAACGTCGGCCAGCATCTTCTTTAAATGGCGAATTTTTGCCCCAGCATTGTCTCCGTATTGCTTGAGTTCTATGTGCCACAGTTTGCGAATGCCGCATTTGGCGAGTTGTGATTGCAGCTTCTTGATTTCTGCATCCTTTGGATCATCGGGTGTGGCGGCCTCCTTTTTCGCTGCTGGCTTGGAAGCTCTGGGTTTTGATGAAGACTCTTTCTTTTCGACCCTCTTGCGCTTTGTGGGCTGCGGTTCATCAATCACATCGGAATACTCATCTTCCTCGTTCATCTCTGGTTTTGGTTCGTCCTTGACTGCCGCCTTGGCATCCTCCGCTCCTGAATCATGCTGGGATTTTATGGATGGCTTTATCTCGTCGCCTGGAGTATCCTGCTCTTTAACGCGGGCAACGACACTCCGTCTATCAGAAACCTTTGGCTTCGATTCATCCTCGGATTCCTGCTTCACACTTCGTTTCCGGCCCCCAGCAGGTGACGGACTTCCTTTTAGCTTGGCGCCTTCCTCATCAGAATCATCCGTTTTGGCCTTGCGACGCGATGCGAGCTTTTTGACTTTTACGCTAGATTCCTTTTTAGGAGCATCATCACCTTCCGACTCTTCTTTCTTTTTAGCAGGCTCTGCTTTTTTCTTTCGTCGTTTGGGCTGTGGGGACTCGACTTCAGATGACGGCCGTTTGATCCCAACTTTTGTATCAGATTCATACTTTGGTTCGGATGCATCTTCATCGAGCAGTTTGTCCTGGTTACATTGAAATGAGCGGGGTAAGTCAACAGCAGATGGTTTTGGATTGGAACACCCACAACTTGCTCCTTGATGATTGTCTTGCTTTTTTGCTTCCAGGTCTCGCTGGTGAAAAAGCCATCTTCTAGTCCGAGCTTCTCTTCGACATGCCGTCGGACTTTGTTGACGGAGGTACCGTCAGGTTCTGCTCTGTACACCTCACGAGTCCCCTCCACGAGCGCTTCCTTGAGCTTGCCGGCGGAAGGAGCCATGGCGGCAAAAAGCAAAAACAAAAATCAAAGATTAAACGATGATGTATTTTCGATGGTATAGCAGCAACAACGGCACGTGATGCATCTGGATTACAGGTGAAGCTGTACCTGCCGTTGTCGAACTGCGAACAGCGCGTCTGTGACGCGGTCGGATTGTGACCCTGAAGAAGCTTTAATTGATGGCTGGTGAGCCACGGAGTACAGAGTTACATCGACCATGGATCTTTGCACCGGGCGGGCAAGCAGGGTTCGAATCTGCCAATCAGGCTAGTCCGTTTATGTCGATGCGACCAATGACGTGTGATTTTTGTGTGGGGGCCGAACCTGAGGTACCTATACTACTACGTACTACGTACTACTAATACAATGCACACAACAACTGGCGAATAATAAGCTGGACCTTGGATCCGTCATTCTGGAAGGGAAAGATTTTGAACTCTGCATACCATCATTCGTTCATCTGGCGATATCGAAGTTGTGGCCGCCCCAAGCATATCATATCAGACCCTTGGGTCACCACAAACGAGCTCCCGGTTCCAAACCGTTTGCCTCTGCGCATCAAGATGTCGGCATCGCTTGCGCCGGAGTGCAACGAGGTGAAAGAGTAAGTGGACTCACAACTCTCAATGGACTACTCCGCGCTCATACAGGATCAAAGGCGCTACGACACATGCTTTTTAAAGTGGTATAGCGAGAGTGAGAGATGCCTTTTCGTCGTCATATCCACCGTCAGTCCTTGAGCTTACCCGTGCGCAGAGTATCTTCGCGGTGCAGAGAAGGACAACAAGGAATGCGCTAGCTTGTTCAACGAATATCAAAAATGCCTAAGCGTATGGATTTGCAAGGGGAGAGGGGAATTTTTTTTTTTTAACAATAATACTGTGCTGACGCTTAGATCCAGGTTGCACTAAAGGATCGAGGTATAGATAAGCTTCTCGATGATGCTCGGGAAGACAACAAGGAAAACGACGCAAGGTTAACAGCGCCGAGGAGTAAGTTCGCGAATCAAGCACAAGAAGCACCTCCCAGTTTTGTTAATGCATCTGCAGAGTAGCGATATTTGGTTCGATTCTTTTTGCGGGGAGAAAGGCACATGTCCATGGGAAGAGGGGAAAAAAAAGGCTTAGATGCGTTGGCCTCCAGAGAGGCTTAGACTGGTAACCTCGTATTTGCAGCACAGATCTGTACATGTAATTGTCGCAACGTCGTTTTCCCTGGCATGTTGTAAGTTGAAAGCCCACGGGCTCCCGAGGCAAACCCCGGACCGGAATCGTCCTGTTTCTGGACCGCAGCATCGCGAAATAGTACGCAAGCCGAGGGGATACGTCGTCAATTCCAAGCCACGTGATTCGCTGTTCGCCGCGAGAGCAACCCCCAAAGAGCCTCCACTTCTTGGCGGGCGGTTGGCCTTTTAGCGCCAGGCGCTCGCCTTTGCAGCCTTTTGGCTACGTGCCATCAGGGATAGCTCGACAAACCTCGCGAAACCTGTTGAGCTCCCCATTGAGCGGCTTCAGCATATAATCCAGCTTGCGGCACCGGGCATCTGCTGGGCATCCGCTGGGCATCTCAACCCTCCAGAGTCCTCTGCTGCTACTGCGGCGCCTGCTGGCTCTTTGTAAAAAAAAAAAAAAAAAAAAAAAAAAAAGAGAGAGAAAGAAAGAAAGAAAGAAAAAGAAGAAGAAAAAAAATCCCCCCCCAAAAAAAATCCCGACGCCGAGATTACGCGCGCGCCTCCACTGACCATCGCTCGATCCCGCCGACATCCCACTTTCAAAGCGCAAAGTCTGGGCGTACATATCGATCCTTGCTCCTTTGGCCAGCGGCATGTCCTACCGGCAGCAGTGACGCTCTATGCACCCCTTCTCTACCGTCACCCTCGGCATCTTCGTCGCTGGCTACATCACCGCGCGCTGGGACCTCGTTACTCGCCTCTATGAGCTGGCCATATTTGCCGCGGAATACGGAGTTGTTGTAAGTCGCAATGGCTTGCGCCATGCACATCCGAGCTGTCCGGGGCATGGCTGACGTGTTATACTTGTTCCTTTGCTTCTAGTTGCGCGCAGCCCGCGGCGTTGTGGTCTTGACTGTCATCTTCCTCACCATCTTTGTGCCGGTGGCCCTGCTAGCAAGGAGAGAGACGAGACTTGTATGTTGTACGCTAAACAATAAAATTGCGAAAACACACACGTACCAAAAAAAAAAAAAAAAAAAAAGGCGCACTCGTTTGGTCTGGTCTCGGGGCTGAGCTAACAATAATGGCAGCACCCACGAGAACAGGGAACTGGCATATCCGCACGAGAACAACTCAGGCGACGAGGCTCCTTCTGAGTGCAGTGCCTCGTCTTGTCGATAACTATCCTTTGTCATGGTAGAGCATGATGGGTTGATGAGAGTGTTTTGGCCGACAGACATTCGCAAATCCGACCGCACTGGGGTTGTCGTCGGGTGGAGAAACTCAACACTCGATGTTTTCGTCGTCACTATCCTCGAGGACGTCGATGTGAGCCCCTCTCTTCCTCGCGCGTTTTTGGAATGAGCGCCATCGCTGACGAGTCCGGCATGTAGGCGCACAATGTCGAGTTCCATCTCCGGTCCGGCACTTTCTTCCGGAGTGGCCCCCACTCTCCGAGCCGCATTTACGACCTCTGTGGGCACTCGTCGATGCATGTCCTAGGTGTTTCCAATGCGGCAAGCCAAAGCGCGGTTGACCCTTCATGGGTGTGCGCCAAGACAAGCACCAACAGCCGTTATCCCCGGATTACCTGCGCCAAGGCCTCCAGCATCCAGCTCATCCTATACGACAGGCCTCACCCAAAGGGCATGCAGTACATATCTTTGAATCCAATAGCATTGGCTTTGGGGGATAAGGCATCGCTCCCGGATGATGTTGCGAGCAGCGAAGATGACAGTGAGGAGTCGAGGCACGAAAAAGAGATGAAAGAAAACCGGCGCAGGCTAGCTGAGAAGCTCAAGCAGCACAGCATCATAAGGCGGGTCCCGTCTGCTCGAGACAAGGCGCTGCCCAAAATCGTCAATCAGGTGAACTGGTCTTGGGAGCTGCAGCAAGCCCTGCAGCAGAACGTGGGACGGCTCGGCCCCAGACCGAAGCGAGGCCTTAGTGTCTCCGAGAGGGTGGTAGAGTCCGCCACGACAATGCGGAACTATGTGCTCGTGCAGTTGTGGACCCTGTTTTCGGTATACCTCTTCCCCATTGTGCAGAAGGCCTTCGTGCTGGTGCTGCTCTTCCACAGGGCGCTGGCCGAGATCCTACTCATCGTCCTGGAATTTCGGGCCAAGCCTGGATATGCCGCCCTCAAGGACATATCGGCAACGGCCCAGCAGATTGAGATTCGCCTCCAGCAATTTTGCTACTGGCCGATGCAGTACGTCACTCTCCGCCAGCGCAAGGCCAACTGGGCAAGCGTCACCACCAGCCATCCGGACTACATCCGATTTTATAACAGCCTGTGGCTCGTTGCCAACGACGTGATTATCGGCATGGCTGTGGGCTCGTACATAATCGAGCACAAGGACTGGGTTGCGCATCAGATTCGAGATCTCCTGCGCACATACACGGTGGAGGCTCTGCAGCGCGGCATATCGTGGCTCATGGGCTGGCCCGCAGGCCTGAAGCTAAACGGCGAGCTGGCTGCCTTTCTCGGTGATTTGTTTCTCTGGGTCATTGACTATTGGTCGAGTAAGTTGCAACCCGCTGTTGCTGTGGAACTCCTGCAGGCTGACACAGCTCGCTCGGCATGGCAGGCTGCATCGAGACACTCAACCCCATGCTGCCGCACATCATTTGGTTCATTGGGTTTTCGTCCTTTGCCGGGGCGAGCATGCCAATCGCAATGTTCTCCGACCTCCTGTCGGTTCTAACTATGCACGTCTACTCGTTCTACCTCGCGTCCGCAAGGATATACCACTGGCAGCTCACCATTTTGCGGTCTCTGTTCCATCTGTTTCGAGGCAAGAAACACAACGTTCTCCGCAATCGTATCGATTCGTGTGATTACGATCTCGACCAGCTGCTTGTTGGGACAATTCTGTTTACCCTTTTGTTCTTTCTTTTGCCCACCGTGATGGTCTTCTATCTCAACTTCGCCATTGCGAGGATGATCATCATCTCCATGAAGGCGGGCTTTGATACGTTACTGTCATGTTTAAATCACTTTCCCCTGTTTGCCCTGATGCTGAGGCTAAAGGATCCAAGCCGATTGCCTGGTGAGTACGGGTTGACGCGGCGGTCACACGAACCCGAAACGACGCTGCCGGACCAGAACTAACCCGGGACTATCAGGTGGCATCCGTTTTGAGCTGCGAGATACCCACGCCTCTACAATTCCCGACACTAATGATAAACTTTTTAATGAGCCCCCTACTTCTATCATCTATCTCAAAGTGAGCGCCTTTGGCCAACGAAGCTTGTCTGTCTGTTCACGAGAGCCGGGGCTAATCTCTGCAGAGCATCCCCCTTCCTTTCCGCGCCATGTTCCACCAATACTTTCAAATGGCCCATCGCATACGAAAGCACTACTTGTCGCCACGGGTGTTGCTGTGCCTGGTGACTGGCCAGTTTGTCCCTCCAATCAATAGAAAGAATCTGTATAGTCTACAGTACAGCATGTTGCCGGCAAGGAGGGCGACCGTGTGGGAGATGTGGCGGGCAGTGAATACGGAAATTGAGATTCCGCAAAAGAAGCCCTTTCAGCTGCCGAACATCCCCCAGCTGCAGAATGGAGGCAAGCGACCAGCAGGTTTCGGCAGAACTAGATCATAGGCGGCGATTTTATATATAGAAGAGAAATTTTGAGCAATTGAATTTTGCCCTGTATTGACTGTCACATGGCTCAAGCACATGACAGAAGAATTCTCTGTTCCGTGCATCATTGTAAATACCGTCACGACGTTGGCACGGGTCGGCGAAGGTTGTCTCGTCGGTTGTCGCAAGTAGGATTTGTTTGCAAGGACGCGCAGTCTAACGATGACTTGTTATTACCGACAGCGCCACTGATGTGGAACGAAGCCGATATTGCTACCGAGCCGAAAAGGGTGGAATTTGCCTAGCCGACGGGAGAATTATACAACTTTGGCTTGCATGAGGCGTTATATTCGTTTTTGACGCCTCGAGCACATCACATATCAGCCACATACGGATAGCGGTTATGTGTGTGTGTGTGTGTTTTTTTTTTTTTTTCTTTTTTTTTTTGTCAACCACAAACAAGGGCTATTATTATAATAGGGACATAAAACGCCATACATGCTGCCTACTATAGGTAGGTACTATCGGCAGTCAATTGAGGCTTTGGCTAGCTGGTCCATTGGCAGGACATTTTGAACACCATCAAGGTAGCTAAAAGAGTGGTCAGAATAACGCGGCAGAAATGACATCTGAACAACAAGTGACAACGCCATGGTGTGTGAAAAAGGGGCGAACAAAATCCGGTGCAGAGTGAATCGCAGCACATTCACCTCCTGCCAACATCTTTTCTCCTTCCCACATTCTACAAAGTCCCTGTTTTACAACCCGCCCCAACTTTGCAACGCATTGAGCAATTCCGGACAGCAACGCACTACTTGCCAACAAACTACGAATTCCCTCCCTCCCCCCATCGCTTTCCGCAATGGTCGCCATGATGGATCTCATGTCCAAGATGTCGCCTCGGGCGATAGCGAACAACATTGGACGAGTTTCTGCCCTGGCGCGAGGCAGAGGCTCTCCGCAAGCTGGGATCCGCAAGAAGCCCACCAAAGTAGCAAAGGCAACGCGACCAAGGAAGAGGCAGCTGCTCAAGCTCTCGGCCATGGCGCTCCTCATGATGTTGCAAACCGGCGGAAACGCGCTGCACCTCGTGGTCGACCAGGTACTGAAGCCAGTCTCGCAGCGGGGACTCGGCATGCTGCCTTTTACAACAACAGCAGCGGCAGACCCGACGGCCTCGCCGGCGGTGATTCATGGAGCGGCGCCGCAGGCTCTCGCACGGGATGCGGACGAGAAACCGATCCCAAAGATTGTCGTGACGTCCCCCGGCGGCGTGGTCACGGACGCCGACATGTCGCCCGCGTGGAAGCGCGCAGCAAAGTCGTCGGCTGCGCTGGAGACGATGCAAGCTTGGCATCGGAGCCCACACTTGAGCCCCCTATGGAGGGCTCGACGCCATAGGAAGCCGCCGCGGCCGCCCAGGATGCTGGGGCCGGCTCGAAGACAGCATAGAAATCAGGTTCGAGACCCGTCTGAACGGCCCGTTTGCAAGCGACATGGAGGCCAAGCTCGGGATCATGCCACGGCTCCCGCTGGCAAGCAACATGGAAGCCAAAACCAAAGTCGGCCGCCGTCCAAGGCTCCGCCTCACAAGGGGTCTCGAAACCAGCCTCGAGATCCATCCAGAGTTCCGGCTTGCAGGCGACATCGAGCATAATCGGCGCCTTCTTTGCGTTGGGTCGGTTCGCGGTTGATTGGGCAGACTCGCCCATCACACTACTGCCACCATCAACTCCTCCTCCTCCTCCTCCTCCTCCTCCTCCAACAACAACAATAACAGCAATAAAAACAACATTATCATCATCATCATCATCAATGCAGCCGCCACGGATTGTCCGCTGACAACAGAGAGAACTTTGGTTGTCGTCGCGAGTTAAACACTGTCTTCAGTTTGTACTTATACCGCTTAAAGGAGAATAGGCCCTTTCCGCGCATCGTGCCGTCGGCGTCCCTTTGTTTCAGTTTGCCTCTTGATTTTCTCTCTCTCTCTCTCTCTCTCTCTCTCTTTTTTTTCCCGCTTCTCCCCTTATCCCCACCTCCCTCTGGCCAGTTGGAAGGAGGATGGGGCAAGATGGAAGAATTACTACAATTTGCGTCGTGTTGCTTGTTTGTTTGTTTGTTTGTTTGTTTGTTTGTGTGATACCTGGGCGGGTCATGTATCAGATTTCTGTGACGCTGCCCGCCGGCTTTCAAACTTGGGTTCTTTCTTTCTCTCTGTCTCTCTCTCTCTTTTTTTTTTTTTCTTTCTTTTGCTTTTTCTTTTTTTCCTTCCCGCTTCTTCCAGATGCTCCAATTGAAAAACAAACTACTCGCGACGCACAAGTTTTACCACAATTGTGCATCTGAGCTTGTGCTGTATTTCAGAAATAACTACTGGTACTCCATACTCTGTACTCCCGTACTTCCGTAAGACGAAATCGTCATCGCTTATAATCATGGCAGGGCAACAAAAAGTTTCCAGTTACGCACAAGGCGAACCCCCAAAACAATCCCCAACCAAACTTGGCAATGACGTTCTCCCCCCCCCACACACACTTCCCCAACCCCACAAGGCGCAGATCCCCTGACTCGGACCACCCAGATGCTTTCTCTCGAACCCCTCATTTCTGGTCCCCCGAATATTAGGTAACCAATAAATCCCTGTCCAGATTCTACTTAGTGCTATGGGAATATTGTTGCGTGGGGTTCATTCTTCGTGTCGTTGCTCTGCTTCTCGCAGCTCTCCCGGCTTTGCCTCTTCCTCTCGCCTTTTTTTTTTTTTTTTTTTTTTTTTTTTTTTTTTTTTTGCTTCTGCCCAGAGCCGCGCTTCGACGATACAAAAAAAAGACTCGCGACTGTCGCAGGTTTAGACGTGATTTCCAGAGGCCGGCACGGCGGCATTGTGTCCTGCAGCTTCCGTGTAATTGCCGCCTCGTCCGATCGCGTGTTGCGTTGCAAGGCAAGACCACATGACAGGCCTTGGTGTAAAGAGCCGATTAGTCGCTATTGCCTGATTGGAAGCTAACGAAATAATGAGAAGAGCTCGGCCAGGCAGCATCCATTCCTCCAGAGACGACAATAAATACCCGTACGTGTTTTCGTCCAAGCCCCAAGGGCTGACTCCCTCTGGCGTTTACTTACAAGCATAAGACTAGCAATCATACCAATTAGCGTGTATCGGGGTTGGCCGCTACGACTGTTTCATCATGGATCCCAAAGAAAAGTTCTATCGTCACTTTCGCGAAAGCATCGAAGGTGAGCCGCCTCTGGCCTGTGTGGTAAACCATTCATGACTGTATAATTTGCTAACGCCCCCCGTCTCTCTTTCTCTCTCTCTCTCTCTCTCCTCCTGCACCAGTGCTTCAAGATCAGATTAGCCAGTTGGCGCATCTGTCTGCAATCGGAGGCGAACGACAGGAAGCTACCGACCACATCCTTGCTGGTATCAGCAAGCTCCAAAACGAGGTTGCCGATGCCGCCGAGTACACCCCTGCATACGATCGACGCCAATACTCAGAAGTCTGTCACACTTGATAACTCTACATGGAGAGACGCCCCGACTGATTGCGAGTAAATGGTGATAGGCAGTCAAGGGCCTACAGGACAAGCTCCACGAGACGCTAGCCAAGGTGACTCCAAAGTCGCGCTTCCAGTTCAAGCGCACGGGTACAGACCATGTCGACATGGGCGCGCCGGAAAACGACCCGCGGTTGAACCCGGGCAGCTTGTCCCGGCGCCCCCATAGCCCCAGGAGCGCGCCAGGAGCGGCGAGAAGCGTATCGGCGGAGGCCGAGGATACCATGGGCCATCTGCCATGCAAAGGAAAGGATTACAATGAAGAGCTAGCCGGCTCGGATCCCTCGTCCGTCCAGAAGCCCAGCTTCTCTGCCGCTCAGAGCATTGGCATCTCAGATCAGACTGGCCTTCACATCATACTTCCATCCTCGGCCTCGCGAGCCACCGCCGCTGGCTGCTTGCGGGATCTCAAGGACTGCGTTATTGACCTCTCCATACCCACGGCCCAGGGAGTGCCATTCCCGGGTCTTATTCTCAAGGATATCGACAGATGCCTCATCGTGGCCGGTCGTGTCAACGGCCCCATCCACATCAACGATGTGTCCAACAGTACCTTGGTCGTCATAGCGCGGCAGGTTCGCATCCACAACTGCAGAGACGTCAATATTTATCTGCATTGCGCTAGTCACCCCATCATCGAAGACTGCTCCGGCATGCGCTTTGCTCCCCTCCCTTCGTGCTATGTATGTATTATCTGCGGAGAAGCCGTGTTTTGTTCAGAACCGAGCAGCACTAACCCCTACTCTACAGCTGACCGAAGCCGATAAATCGACCGAGAACCAATGGGATCAGGTGGACGATTTCAAATGGCTGAAAACAACCCAGAGCCCGAATTGGACCACTCTATCCGAAGCCCAGAGGCTTGGCGAGGAGGTGTGGACGAAGATTGTGCCGGGCCAGCCTGGCGTCAGTGCGGAGGAAATACTGAGCAAGGTTGGCATTCCGCCAAAGTAGGTCGTTGTAGGAAGAAAGCCTGGGCGTGCATGATTAGGTCATTGCATGGTGAGGGACGGCCCAAGCGGTCGCGGCGTGGAGTATCGAGAGGTGTTCAACATGGATTTGGGCGCGGGTGAGATTTCGAACCTTGGCAAGAGTTTCTCCCTCATAGTTCCATCCTATCCCCACCGGCGTATGCGTCTTTGCTAAATTGCACGCCCGTCTCGCGAAGCCTCTCCAACAAGGCGCGCTGCATCTCGATTCGCGTTTCGAGCTCCTTGACTTCGGCCCTCTGCTCTTCGATGGAGCGGTCCATGTCTGGCAATGCGCGAACCTGTGCCCTGGCATGCTGTATTTTGTGCTTGAGCTTGTCAGTGGCGCCGGGGACGTCCTTGAAGGAGAGCTGCTGGCCGCTGCTGCTTGGCCCGCCAGGAGTAGCCCCCGTCGTAAGGCCGGTAGAAGACTGGAGTCCGGCGCGTACTTTTGCCAGCACAATGGACAGCTCGGAGAGAGCGTCGAGGTCGTCCGGGGACAGGGCGGAAGGCAGGGCGAGTGCTGGATGCTCTGAAGCCATGGTGACGCACGGAATGAAAACAAAACAAAAAAAAACAGAGGCGATGAAACGAGCGCCTCGAGTCTTTTTTTTTTTTTTTTTTTTCTGCGACAGAGGCAACACAAACAGCGTCTGGAAGAGGCTCCCCGGCAGTCGGCAGATAAGGGCAAAGATCAGCAGCGACGGGTAATAGTTTAGCTACCGACGGTATGTAGCAGAGTCTGGCATGCGCTGATTGATCGGAGCTCACGGAGGCTTTTTATTATTATTATTTTTTTTTTTTTTTAATTTCTTCGTCGCAGGCAGCATTGACGGCGTAATTGAGGGGGAGGGGAATTTGTTTGGCAGAGATTAATTAATAGACGGAGGCCCTTTATGTAGCGGCCAGGGCGAAAAAAACAAAACAAAAAAAAACGGCCCGATGCTTCTTTTTATTAGCGCAGCCGCCGCCAACAAGCCACTGCTATGTATGTGCATGATACGCAACTGAACTGCTGCTACCTGTATGTCTACGCCGACAAATCACGGCGGACGGAGCGCTATAGCAACAAGCTTATAATGGGCACCATCGCCTGTGTGACACCGGCCCGCCCGTTCAACTCCCCCACCATCCAGAGCCCCCCCCCTTTTAGTGCAGGTGGAATGTTTTTCTGGTTTTGCAGTGGGAAAAACGCTTCGTCTGGCCATCATCAAATCACGCACCTGGCGTCTTTCCTCCGTCCTCCCTACACTGCGCTCTCTGTGTGTGCGATCACAATCTGCCATTGAGCCTGCTGCCACGCTCACTCTGTCTCGCCATGTCCAAGACCGAGCAAAAGGCCTGCCTCAGTAGGTTCCCCCCCTCCCCCTCCCCCTCCCCCTCCCCCTCCCCCTCGATCAACGGCCATGGCCCCGCCATGAGTCTCCCAGCCTTCGAGGCCAAATTCCGCGTGGAAAATCGACACCGGCCACGGTCCGGGACGGGCATTGGTCTGCCGCCCAGGAGCCCGGACGGCGTTTCCTTGCCTGTGGCCTTGTCTCCCGGTGTATCTTGAGCTTGGGGTGGCTAATTCCAGTTGCTGTTGCGCGCTCTTGCAGTCGTCATTGATGGGTGGGGTATCCCGTCCGAGGAGAGCCCAAAGGATGGCGATGCCATTGCGGCCGCCGAGACGCCCGTCATGGACGAGCTTTCCAGGAGCGAGACTGGGTTCACCGAGCTCGACGCCTCATCGCTGGCGGTGGGACTGCCCGAGGGCTTGATGGGCAACTCCGAGGTCGGCCACTTGAACATTGGCGCCGGACGCGTTGTCTGGCAAGATGTCGTCCGCATCGACCAGTCGATCAAGAAGGAGGAATTCGACGACAACGAGGTCCTCAAGAGGACGCTCGAGAGTGCGGCAAGCGGCAATGGACGTCTGCACCTCTGCGGTCTGGTTTCTCACGGTGGCGTGGTAAGTGGGCTACTCCATCCGTCTTTTCTTTTCTTTTTCTTTTTTTTCCCCCCCTTTTTCTCCTTCCTTTCTTCCCGGAGAAGTCTTCCTAGAGAAGCCATAGGCTTGGTGTTCTGATCCCCTGCGTAGCACTCGAAGCAGACACACCTGTATGCCATCCTCAAGGCCGCCAAGAAATACAACGTCCCCAAGGTCTTCATCCACTTCTTCGGCGACGGCCGTGATACCGACCCCAAGTCTGGTGCTGGTTACATGCAAGAGCTGGTTGACTTCACCAAGGAGCTCGGCCTCGGGCAGATTGCCACCGTTGTCGGTCGATACTACGCCATGGACCGCGATAAGCGATGGGAGCGTGTCGAGATCGCTCTCAAGGGCCTGGTTCTGGGCGAGGGCGAAGCGAGCGAGGATCCAGTTGCTACCGTCAAGGCGCGGTATGAGAGAGAGGGAAACAAGAGCGGAGATGAGTTCCTCACTCCCATCATCGTCGGCGGTGACGAGGGCCGCATCAAGGGTAAGCTTGCTACTGTAGTACTTGCCATCCATGAGCCGTGTGCATGGTGCATGTCAAATGGCGGCTTAGGTAAGGCTAACGCTCTGGGGCCCAGACGACGATACCGTCTTCTTCTTCAACTACCGATCCGATCGTGTGCGACAAATCACCCAGCTCCTCGGCGATGTTGACCAATCCGTCCTGCCCGACTTCCCTTACCCCAAGATCAGCAAGCTCATCACCATGACCCGATACAAGACCGACTACCCCTTCGACGTCGCCTTTGAGCCCCAGAAGATGGACAACGTCTTGGCCGAGTGGCTTGGAAAGCAAGACATTGAACAGGTGCACGTCGCCGAGACGGAAAAGTACGCCCACGTCACCTTCTTCTTCAACGGCGGCGTTGAAAAGGTCTTCCCTCTCGAGACTCGCGACCAGGACCAGGACCTTGTTCCTTCCAACAAGTCGGTGGCAACCTACGACCAGGCTCCCGAGATGTCCGCCGACGGAGTGGCCAACCAGGTCGCCAAGCGCTTAGCGGAGCAGAAATTCCCCTTTGTCATGAACAATTTTGCTCCCCCGGACATGGTGGGCCACACCGGTGTCTACGAGGCTGCCATTGTCGGCTGCGCCGCCACCGACAAGGCCATTGGAAAGATTCTGGACGCCTGCAAGAAGGAGGGCTACATCCTCTTTATCACTTCCGATCACGGCAATGCCGAGGAGATGAAATTCCCCGATGGAAAGCCCAAGACCAGCCACACCACCAACAAAGTGCCCTTCATCATGGCCAACGCCCCCGAAGGGTGGAGCCTCAAGAAGCAGGGCGGTGTCCTTGGCGATGTTGCCCCTACTATTTTGGCCGCCATGGGTTTGCCCCAGCCTGAGGAGATGACGGGCGAATCGCTCCTTGCCAAGGACCTTAAGAGGAGTGCCGAGTAAGAGAGGGGAGGGGAGGCTGGTTGCTATAAACGAAAGGATAATACAATTGAAATAAGAAGAAGAAGAAGAAGAAGAAGAAGAAGAAGAAGAAGAAGAAGAAGAAGAAATACCAATACAACGAACGACTACGTGGGCATGGCTAGAGGCGAAGGGTGGAGATAAAGCAAAGATGAACAAGGGGCATGAAAAGTTGCACATTGAAGAAGATTCATAGAAACGATAAAATGTGGATATTACGATAAACTAAAATCTACATGCTACTATAAATTGTATGTAAGAAAGGGGTTATTTTTTTGCAAACCATTGGTGGCTGCTGAGGATCCTGCAGCTGGAGCTGGGCTGCCGACTGTTGAAGAGAGAGCAGAGACGGCGACATGGGAATAGCTACCCCACCTGTCGGGAGATGTGACATTGGCAATCCGTCAAAGGACTGAGTAAAGCATACAGGGCATATCTCGGACTCCCCCTCGACGTGTGTTGGTGATTTGGCAGCTGACGATGGCTCCTCTGGAAGTTTTGATAGCATGGCGATGAATGTAAGAGAGGGCTATATAAGTTGATGTATGTACCTCCTAAAAGAGAATGCCCAACTGGGCAGGGCTCGACGAAACCAACGTTCCAGTTTTTAATAAGCAATAGTAGTTGGTTTTCCCATGCAGAACGAGCACATCTGCGCCTTTCCCGTCCTTGGACTAATAGGACCATGGCATTTCTAGAGAACGAATCTGGCACCTTGGCGGCATCTAAGCACATTGATCGCCGGGGGCGTGGAATTTGAAGGGTTGGTTACCTTGAAGGTCGAGTGACTTGGGTATAAGTGGCTTTGGGTATGGTGGTAAAAAAAAAAAAATTAATTTCTTTAACAAGGAGGCGGGAGTGCCTTGAAAAAAAAAAGCCCTTTTGTCGAATACTCTACGGAGTGGAGATGTCTACTATCCTCTTGTTGGCAATCTGCCAATTCTCTGCCAAACAAGGCCAATCTTCTTCATCTTCCTCTCCAATCTTCTGTTGTGCAGCAAATATCGTTATCGTTGTACTCACGCACCTACTAGGTGGTAGTAGTACTAGTAAGCAGTACGTACTACAATACATTGTGCGTGGAACCGGTTTCGGACGGCGCCACCACGTGATTGCCGGCTGCGGAACCAAGCCACAAAGGCTACCTAGGTAGTAGTACTAGATGGAAACCAGCAAAAGAGGAGTTTGCTGCAAGCCGGTCTTGCAAAACGTCATTCATTGCCTCTCTCCGAGGTTGGAGGGTTGAAGGTGGCAGACAAGGGAATCGATTGTTGGAGTAACAACCGTGCCAATGGCTGAAGATGAGTATCGTTTTTTTTTTCCTTTTTTTTTTTTTCTATTTTTTTGGGGATCATGATTTGGAGCCGAAGCGAGAAAAGGGAGCGTCTAGCGGGCCAACTCACTCACTCACCACCCACACACAAAGCTCCAGTCCCAACTTTCTCACCATCACACACCAGAAGCCCTCGCCGTTGCGAGAAGGGATCCGGTCCAAGGCCCATCCGGGGCAGCCCTGGGAGCGCGCATAGAAGTCGTAAGGGAGGGTACGTCATTGTTGCTCCAACGAAGCAACCCATCTGAAAGGGCTGACCCTTGGCCGGTCTTTGGAAGAAGAAGAAGGGAGGGCTTTTCCGTTCTGTACGTTACATATAAGTACCTATTAGTACTCCGTAGTATGTTTTTTTCGAAGGACGACGCAGTGCTTGCTTCACGGGACTGTGGAGCGTGGGACATGCCTCGAAGCCTTTTGGAGGGGCTCCAGAACACGCATGCCTCTCCCATGGTGCAGATACAATAAAGGTACGTACTAATTTATATTTCGAAGTACTACTAATTAGGTAGGTACCTAGTAGGTGTACTGCTAGTAGTCTGCTGCCAAGGTAAGGCACCTAAGTAGCTGACTGGGTAGGTTCGCCACCTTTCGTGTTGCTTCGGGGAGCAGATACAAGGAACTGGAAACAGAAGGAAAGAAACGGGTCTTGTTGCTTCTGGCGTCTCGGGCCACGGTAACTCCGAGGGGACTGGAGGACCCCGGGTAACGGTCTTGGTCGATGACGACCAAAAACCAAGATCGTCACCACATCCCAGCCTCGTGGCCTGGGCCCCCGCAAGGTGGGTGGCTAGACCCACAGGTGGAGTGATGGTATCAAGGGACCTAACGGCTAGGGGCATGACGGCAGTAGAGGTGCTACGTAGATAGTACATAGCGGTAACGTTAGGTAGGTACTATACCTTCAAGTTGGTAGGTTAGGTTAGTAGTTACCCAGGCATTAGGTAGTAGCTAAACGGCGCTCTTCCGTCATACCAAAAGGCAGTACCTTAGTAGGTAATAGAATAGGTCGGTACCGACTTGCACTGCGTACCTAGTTTACAGGTATACCTACCTAGTAGTAGTTCCTTATAAGCTATAGGTGCCCAGTACCTGGTAGGTAGAGGTCTAGTAATCCTTGGAACAAAAGAAAGAAAACCCCGTTTTGATGAAAAGGCTTGTCACTAGCTGCACACCCTCGCCCCCCCCCCCCCCTTTTTTCCCCTCCAGAGCGAGAAACAATGTTCCGCCCCCCAAGAAAAAAAGAAACCCTGATTTCCGTTGGTTTTGCGCCCCGATCGCAGCACAGTTTCCCGACCTGCGCGAATCGAAGTCTCTCCAACGAACGCGAACCCGGCCAAGGGGGGGGGGGGGGGGTTTGTCCTCCGGCCCTGTGGCGAATGGCTTCGTTTTGCATTACATCGCCAACCCTCTTGAAGGTTTCTTTCTTCTTCTTTTTTTTTCTTTTCTTTCTTTTTTCTTTTTCCCAACTCATCCCACACGATCAATACCTTTTCTTTTCCCTTGGTTCTCGCCGCACAAAAAGAAACAACTTGGCCCCTCAGGGTGCTGTCGTCCAGGACGAGCTTTCCTTGACTCCCTCCCTACTTACTAGTTAGTCATCGTTCGTCCTCGTCTCTCCGTCAGCTTCCTCACTTCCCTTCGGCACGCAGGCTCTTGACCCAGTTGCATTTTGAGCGCGCCTGCAGCCCAACCCCCTTGAATAGTCCCAATTCCCGCTACGCCATCATCAGATCTAGGACCCGTAGAGGTGATCCAAATTTTGGCCAAAAAAAAAAAAAAAAAAAAAAAACCCCTTCCTGGCCACGGACAGTTGGCAGCACGCGCGACTCGGTGCCGGCGAGCGAGGGAGAGAGACCACACACGACGTAGCTGGTACTCCGAAACCGCCCTCTCAATCAACCGCCCTGCCATCTGCAGCCTAGTTTTGACGACGCAAATACTGAGTCTCTCTCAAGGGGCTGGGACTTGATCCAACGGCGGGAAAACAGATTCACAAAAAAAAACTATTATTATTATTTTACTCGATCTAAACGGCTGCTGAACAAACCCGATTTCTGGCGACCGTGAGAGGACCACGTTACTTGTACAAATTTTGGATTGAGCCGGCTATATTTTGAAAAAAAAAAAAAAATTCATTGTTGATTTTTATTTTTATTTATTCATCCATTTATTTATTCATCTATTCTTCTTGCTTGATTTTATTCCTTCACATTGGATCGATCTTCTTACACCTCCCATCACCGGCTAAAAGCGTATAACGAGGCTCATTCCTTCCTGAGGTGAGTTGTCCGAGGTTGTTGCGGCCCTCTTTGCTTACCCGGCTCGATCGATCGACCGCCCGCAGCGCCACGGCTAATGACGCGCTCGCTACTCTTTTTTTGCCCCATAAACTCCCCTTCTCCCCGTTCCGTTGCCCAATTCCCTTCGTCTCAGAGCACGCGGTTTCATAGGGGGTTTCCTGTTAACATTTGCTTCTTACAGCGTGTAGGCGATTGGCGAGGGGGTCCCGCTTCTCTGCGTCACAAGCCGTCACATTGCTTGGACCCCGAGAGTTCTACGCTCCATCCGCCGCATTTGGGCGAGAAGGCTTCGTCCGGCAGCTAAAAGTGAAAAAAAAAAAAAAAAGGGAAAAAAGGAAAAAAAAAGAAAAAAAAAAGAAAAGAAAATGATTCATTATTAGAACGGATGAACCAATTGCCCACTTCTTACATGTTCTCCGGCTAAACCTACAATGCAACTGACAGGAGGCAGACCTCACGAACCACCTCAGTCACCGACGGGCCGCCCTCCTCCCCGGCGGGCGTCTGCGGAAAACTCAGCAGCGCTGCGGCACCTCCAGCTGGCTCACGATGCCTTCCTGGAAGCAAGCCGCGGCTCGGTTCCGCCGACTCAAGGCAACGACGATGCTTCGTCGTCGCCCCGCCGGAACTCCTCGGGCGAGAGTCACGGAACCGGCCTGAGCGACGCCAAGAAGTGGTTCAACCAGTCCAATCGGAATCCGACAGCTACTTTTGACAACAATTCCATGGACGGTAAGTATCGAGTCGCCGTCCAGAGGACTCATGGATCAAGTCACTCATGCCCGCCACAGTCGATCCGCCATTCTTCCAGAAGGAGTCGGACTCATCCAACGAGGACAAGCCGTATCCGCGCCGGCCAGCCACGCCTCCAAACCTCTCCAAAGCCCGCAGCAGCAGTGCCGATGACTACCGAAGCGTCATCGACGATCTCACCGTAGAGATTCAGAAGTTGAAGGAGGAGCTGAAGCGCTACAAGCAGCGCGGCCCTGATATGCTCCGAAAAGACAAGCTCTTCGAAATCAAGATCCACGGGCTGCCGAAGCGGAAGAAAAGGGAGCTGGAGGCGACCCTCCGGGAATTCACGGCGAGCCTGGGGGACTCCCCAGATACCTCTTCGTCGCATCGGAAGCAAAAGCCGTCGAGGCATGCCGCCCGCGATCGGATGTACTCTGGTTCAGGCTCCATGTCGCAGTCGAAACACGCCTCGTCGTCGTCTGGATCCCAGGCACGGCCGGTCGATTCGGCCTACGCGTCGATGTCGATTGGCGCCGGCTCGTCCGGCACCTCGTTGGACAGGCCACAGGGAGGCTCGCGATTCAAGACGAATGAGCAAAAGGTGGAGAATTACTTGCGCGACATTCCCGAGGGGCTGTATCCCCGGTTCGTCTCCATGACGGAAAAGGAAAAGAAGAAGCTTGTGGTCCGACGCCTTGAGCAGATATTCACGGGGAAAATCGTGGGCCGGCATGCTCGCCGGAGCCAACCTAACCAAATGCCCGCTGCATCCGTTGTGCCGCCGGCACAGGGAGCTTCTGGGGTTCCTTCTCCCCAGCGCTCGTCATCGGTGCAGCAACCAAATCCAAATCCAAATCTTCATCCCAATCCTAATCCTAATCCTAATCCTAATCCTAATCCTAATCCTGCATCCGAGCCCATGCGCGAGGCTCGGATTCTTCCCCAAGAACACCAATCCGGACATGCAGGGAAAAAGAGCAGATCGCAGGACGTGGGCTCGGCATCCAACCCTCACGGAGATCGGACCGAGTCAGGGGGTAACGGCCAGGGCAGCGGCAACGGAAACGGCAACGGAAACGGCAACGGCAGTGGCAACGGCAGTGGCTCGAGAACAAACCCGTCTCCGCCCATGCCGCCGCCTCCCGAACAGCGACCCACGAGGCCCAGAGACCTCGACCCGGATCGCGCCCAGGTTCCATCCGAGAATATGGAGTACATCAGACATCTGGGCCTTGTCCCCCCGGAGCTGATACCCTCTCCTCCAGAGCGCCCAAGCGACGATGTCCACCCCGATGCCGAGGGGTGGGTATACTTGAATCTCCTGTGCAACATGGCGCAGCTGCACATGATGAATGTCACTCCGGACTTTGTTCGCAACGCCGTCGTGGACCTCAGCGCCAAGTTTCAGCTATCGCCAGACGGCCGAAAAATAAGGTGGCGCGGTGGCATGAACGGCACAAAGTTTAGCAGCGACAGCTCGGGTGATAATTCGCAGCGGAGCCCAGAGACGGACGACGCGGGGAACGCGACAGGAGAGCACCGCAAGAGGCAGAAAACAGGCCGTTCAACCGGAAACTCTGGGGGCTCGGGCAACACCGTATCCAAGCCCGGGCCGCGAGCCCCCGCATCCTCCGAAAGCTTTCATTACAAGCCACTGTTCCTTCGCCAGCAGTCGCCTAACGCGCGCTCGTCGGTGGAAGACGGCACGTTGTCGTCCTTTGGCCCCGTTGAGGAGAGCAGCGCAGACTCGCGGTGGGGTGAGAGCGGCTCCGGTGCATCTAATCGTCGCAAACGCCGTCGCGATGGTGGTGCTATCATCTACTACAGCGGCGCTCCGTTCTGCACCGACCTATCGGGCGACCCGGGGGACATATCGCCAACGGTGTATATGCTGTCGAGCGGCAGGGAGCAGGTCGGCCGGCAGGCGCAGCTTGTTCGCCCGCTGCCATCCCGGTCTGGATCAGGGTCTTCCACGACGAGGCGACCCCTAAGCGATGGCGATCTCGGCTTGGGTTCCTCCTCCAAAATGGACGTAGACGAAGGGGCCGGCGTGCCCGAGCTAGAGATCGACTCGGGCGATGAATCCGGCGAGCCCAACATGGAATGTCCCTGGAGTGACGAGCAGCAGATGCTCGAAGTTCAACCGCTCGAGCCTTGCGGTCTTGGTGGTGTGCTTCCGGAGGATCACTTCATGGTGGTGGTCACGACTAGGCGATCCAAGCTTGATGCTTACACTGATGAGCGGAAGGCATGTGGGGAGTTGGTGACGGATAGTATCAGCAACCGGCTGGCCACGATGTCAACGTCGTCGCCTCGCCCGTTCGCTCATCGACTGCCGACGCAAGGCGATGCGCCCGAGCTCGGCATCGAATATCTGTCAGGCCATGTCAGGCTCTTGGAACCAGTACCGCTTCCCCCGCCTGCCGTATTCTTCCCACCCTTCAGCGCGGATACGTGGTCTGAGGACGGATTCGGATCAGACGGAGACGACGAGTTCAATTCCTCTGAAGAATTCATGAGCCGACGGGCAAACCCGCATCAGTCAGATGATTATCCCGACGGAGTGGACTTGAGCAGCGGCGACGAGGATGGCGAAGAGCCCGACGAGGATGTCAACACGGCGAGAAACGACGAGCGAGAGAGCGGCGCGGACGATGTTTCACAGCAGGGACTTCGCCGGGGTCCACGTGGATCACGGGGCAGCATCGAAGCGGATCCAGAGGCCACTCGTGGACGGAGCCACAGCGCCCGTGCGGAGCAGTACGCGGAGGTATTGCTCCGCACCGCAGGAAGCTCTGGGGCAAGTGCTGGAGGCTTCGGCGGTTTGATGTCACGACAGTTTTGACATGCTCATCCACGCATGAAGCGGCGTGAAGCGGCGCTGCGTAGCGATACGAGGTGTGATGCGAGGTGCGAGAAGAACACCTGCTGCGTGCGGACTATAGCATTTTGCGTCCACACGGCAACATTCAGTTTTTTTTTTCTCGTGATTTACCAGCACTTAAGTAACCCTAACCCTGCACTGGCTGAAGTAACTGAAGCAACAAAGACATTTATGCACTGAAAAAAAGGGGGGCGGAAGAAGAAGGAGAAGAAGAAGAAGAAGAAGAAGAAGAACAGGGCGGATTTTGTCAAGTACACTCGATGGACCATCGACGAAACGCCGCGGTGCAAGTTTGAAATTTTATAACCACGACTTTCCCTTTGATATTGAATGGCGTTGCCGAAGGCTGGATATTTCAACAAACAAAAAAGCCCCCGATCCCCCCCCCCACGCGCGCGATTGATTTAACTGTATAGCATCTCTACTGCTATGCGGTGCCGAGCTTGGTCCAAATAAGTTTTTATAGTAGAATAGCCTGTACTCTGTATGCTTTTGTTTTATTCGTGCTGTCTAATGAAGCAACGTACTAGATCTAAGAAAAACATTCGCGATGTTGGCGCCTTTTATCGGGACCGGTCTGCTGCTACATACATAATTTACTGTACACGCGATCCTTGGACCTGAGAATTTGCTTTCGAGCCTCTGATTGCCCTGGACGATGGTCAGCCCCACCACCCGCATTCGTTGAGCAGCAATAATAATAGTGTGGCTGTTATATTGTGGCTGGACCTCTTGATCAGACCACGGCCCACTTCATCCTGCAGGATGCAACGGTTCCAACTCCCCCCCCCCTCCTCTTTCTGAGATCACACATCAATCAGGCTGGGGGTTGCCAGTGTCTCCAAGAGGGGTTTTGGGCTTGATTGCGCGTAACAAAGCAATCGGAAAGGCTTGGGGGGATTTTCGTTGCATCTGATGGATGGAATCTTGACGTCGCCACATCTGTTCTGCGCATAGAATTCTTTGTTTCTGTTTACTTTGGAAGGGGGTTTTTTTTTTTCTTTCTTCTTCTTCTTTTTTTTTTCTCCCTTCTTTCTTTTGAATTGCTGGCTTTTTTTTTTCTTTTTTTTTTTGCCGAGTCTGCCGATTTGAATTTGAGCTGTGGTGAAGATGCGGCTGCAGTTGGGCTCGGCATTGGTGGCGTGGTTGGCCATTGTTGAGGGGGCTTGGGCTTCAAAGGAGGAGGAGGCGAAGCCAAAGGCAGTGAAGAATATTGCCATTATTGGTGAGTTTTTCAAGATTTTATGAATCGACTGGTTGGATTGGTTAAATTGGAGAAATGAAATGAACAAACCCTTCCCCCCCTCCGGTTGAGCAGAAAAACGGGAGTTTGGATTTTCAAACTGGATATTTTATTATATATATATAACAAGGGAGACGAGACCAAAGACAGCCGCAACGACTAACCGCATGGCACAGGGGCTGGAGCTGCCGGGTCTTCGGCCGCATACCATCTGCGGCAATTTGCAGAGGAGTCAGACGTCAAAGTCAACATTACAATCTTTGAGAAGACGGACCGCATTGGCGGCCGAAGCCTCACCGTGAGCGCGTTTGACGACGCGTCCCAGCCCATTGAGCTCGGCGCTTCCATCTTCGTTGCCGTCAACCACATCCTCTGCAACGGCACCAAGAACTTCAACCTGTCCGTCGGCTCGAATTACAGGGTGGCCAGCGGCAAGGACGACGTCACTGCCATCTGGGACGGCGAGGGCTTCGTTTACGAGACCACGGACGGGACAGCCTGGTGGTGGGATGCGGGCAAGCTTTGGTGGCGGTACGGGATGAGCCCGTACCGAGCCGTGAGCCTGGTCAAGGAGGTGGTGGGCAAGTTTCTGAAGCTCTACGAGCAGCCGTATTTCCCGTTCCGGTCGCTGACGGCCAGGGCGTACGAGCTGGGGCTGGTGGAGATTACTGCTGTGACGGGGGAGCAGCTTCTCGCGCAGAACAAGGTAAGGAGGGGGGATGTTTTCTTTCTTTCTTTCTTTCTTTCTTTCTTTCTTTTTTCCCCTTCTTCCTTCTTCATTTCTTTTCTCTCATGGGCGGCTGGCAAAAGTTTAGACTAATGGCTCCCTCTTTCTCAATCGCGGCCAGATTAACGAAAATTTTTCGCGGCACATTATCCAGGCTGCTACAAGAGTCAACTATGCCTCGAACCTAGCGTATCTTCATGGGCTGGAGGCCATGGTAAGTCTCCCTCCGCGCCCCTTTGGTTTGGCCGGCAAAAAAAAAAAAAAAAAAAAAAAAAAGCCACCGATTTGCGTGCTCATGGCGGTGCTGATGACGGCTACAGGTCTCGTTCGCCACAGATGGTGCAATGTCCGTGAACGGCGGCAACTGGCACATCTTTGAGGAAATGGTGAAGAGCAGCGGCGCTACGGTATACCGAAACACCGCCGTCTCGGCCATTGCCTTTGCCAAGGAGGAGATTTCATCTTCGGCGCCCAAATACGTGATCTCGGCGGCGACGGCCGGCTCCTCGGCTGCCGAGCCGGAGGTGGTCGGCACGGCCTTCGACGACGTGATCATCGCCTCGCCTTGGCAGTTCAGCAACATCGAGGCGGGCGAAGGGGTCATCAAGCATAGCATTGAGGAAATCCCTTACACCAAGCTCCACGTCACGCTCTTCGCGTCTCCCTTGACGCTGCACCCCGAATTTTTCAAGCTGCCGCCAGGAAGCAAAGCCCCCAGCAACGTCTACACGACTCTCGCGGAGGGCGAGGAGCCGAAGGAGGGGGCTGAAGGCGTTGGCAAGACGGGCTTCTACTCGGTCAGCACGCTCAGGACGGCAACCAACCCGAAAACGAACAAGGCGGAGTTTGTGTACAAGATATTTTCGCCCAAGCCGGTGACCCCGCAGTTTCTGTCGGATCTCCTCGGCGTCAAGGTGCCGGAGACTTTTACGGCGGCCGCAGCGGAAAACGGGGGCGGAGACGACGAGGAGAGCGGCGCGGACCCGATTTCGTGGTATCACCCGCACTGGTTCTACTCGTACCCGATTGAGCTCCCCCGGGTGACGTTCCAGGACCCTATTCTGGGGAGCGGGCTGTACTACACGTCGGGCATCGAGAGCTTCATCTCGACGATGGAGACGAGTGCTTTGATGGGGATGAACGTGGCGAGGCTGATTGTCGATGACGCGGCCGGCGTTTCTCGGGATGAGGTCCCCGGCGCTGCGAGCGGAGAGGATTCGAGGCTGCAAAAGCTCAAGGCAGAGGCGTTTCTGGAAGAACCGGGAGAGCTATGATATGATGAAGAGTGGATCGCGTAAAGGCGGTGTAAAGGAGATGTAAAGGCGGTGGTGATTTTGTGTGTTTTTTTTTTTCATGACGATTTTTCATGGTATCCAGGAATACTTGGGAGTGGTTTTTGTTGAGCGAGCGGCATCTTTGTTTTTGACACTTTGATGTTTGATCGAAGGGATTTGGCATTTGGCATTTGGCATTTGGCATTTGGCATTTGACATTTGGCATTTGACATTTGGCATTTGGCATTTGGCATTTGGCACCAGAATGATGAATTTGCACCGTCGTCCGGCATCCCAGAGCTGAAGCGCATTCCCGCCATGATCCCGACCAACCGGCTAATACATAATGTCGCAATGTCCCCTCGTCCTTGACACAATGCCAACATTGAAACGTTGGGGGGAAAAAAAACCCCTCGAAAAAAAAAATTCTTAACAAAAAAGAAAAGAAAAAAGAAAAAAAGAAAAAAAGAAAAAAACTCGTTTCATGCATCTAGGGTTAGACAGGGGCATCGATATCAGAGTCCATATCTCGTCGGCCTTTTTTCTTTTTTCTTTTTTATTTATTTTTTGTTTTCTTTGTTTTTTTAGGTTATCGGGTCCATTTGTTAGCTCGAGCACGTGTAAGCCAGCCAGTCACCACGGGAACCGCTATCGTCATCCCGAGAGTTCTAACCCGGGCGGCCAAAAAAAGCAATGCGATAACATAGATAGCGATGGCTCGTGTTAGTTGTGTACATACTTGGTTGGAAGCCGTTCCTCTTACTGTATCAACGTGGGGGCCGCCAGATTTTTTTTTCTCTTTTTTTTTCTCTTTTTTTTTTTCCTTTTCTTCTTTTCTTTCTTTTTCTTTCTTTTTGGTTGGTTGGTTTATTTTCCCCCCCAACTGAGGGGTGATACATGGACTCGGGAGAAGAGGTGAGGGGGGTTCCTCCTTTCTTCCTCTAGGTATTGCTTCCATCAAGCACGACCGGAGTGCCATGCATGCACGTACATGGCAGTTCCGTATGCTGCCGATAATGTTGGCATGTTGTATTTGCATTAGTACATACTTTCTTCGAATGCTTGCGCTTCTCGCCGTATCATCACGGCATGTGACGCCGACGCCGGGCCAATGGGGAAAAAAAAAGGGGAAAAAAAAAAAAAAAAAAAAAAACCAAGGCGGAATCCCGGGATCCCGTCGGAAACGTTGTTTGTCACGGCCGGCCTCCATCGGCATCTGCCGGTTGAGCCACACTTTGCTGACCGGCTCCGGCGGAGGTTTTAACTGCTTCTGGACCGTCATCTATTTGCTAATAGAATGGCAGGTTGGAACTTTTTTTTTTTTTTGTTTTCCTTTTTCCCTTTCCGGGGGCCGGGCAAGTTCTTTTGAGCATGTACCAGGGGAAGAGCCGGGGGGGAATCTTGGTAATGGATGGAAATTTTCTTCTCGACTCCGGCATTGGGGTCGTTTTTTTTTTTTTTTTTCAAGAGCCATGGCGATGGGATGGGGTTTAATAAGCCTGCCGCTGCTTTGTTCATTAACCATTAGCTAATGGCCATGCGAGGTTAGTTGTTGTTAGTAGTTGCCTTGGGATCGACTAGGGAAACTGTTCTGGGACCTTTTTTTTTTTCCTCCTTGCAAGAAACTGCCATTGTCCGTTAGAAGCCTCTGTTGGATCTTATTATACACACCATCACTAGAATTGCCGTTGCCATTGTCTTGGTTGGATTGTTCACCACAACGAACTCGGACTCTCTCTTTTGGTCATCTCCCCGCCTTGCAGCCGAATCTCCCGTCCATCCCTCCATCCCTCCATCGTCATCATCATCGTCATCATCATCGTCATCATCATCATCATTATAATGCCTGCCACGGGCCTCACAACGACAAAGACCAGATACAGCTTCACCGACGACTACAGCGAGGGAGCCCATCCCGATGTCCTCAACGCTCTGCTGCTGAACAACAACACCCAGGAGGTTGGCTATGGCCGCGACACGTACAGCGAGGCGGCTCGGGATCTGATCCGCCACCACCTCGGCCGTGACAACGTCGGCGTCTTCTTTGTCCCCAGCGGCACGTCCGCAAACGCAATCTCCATCGCCGCGTGCCTTCGCCCGCACGAAGCCGTCATTGCCTGCAGCTCCGGCCACATCGTCACGCGAGAGACGGGAGCCGTCGAGTCCAGCGGCCACAAGATCATCAACGTCGCCCCCAAGGACGGCAAGCTGACGCCGGAAACCCTGACAAAGGCCCTCGACGACAACTGGCACTTCCCCCACATGGCAAGGCCTCGCCTCGTCTACATCTCCAACGCCACCGAGATCGGCACCATCTACACAAAGGCCGAGCTCGCCGCTCTCAAGCGCCTCTGCGAGGAAAACGGCCTGCTGCTCTTTGCCGACGGTGCTCGCATCGGCGCTGCCCTCACGTCGAGTATGAACGACATGACTCTGCGTGATATGCTCGAGCTCACCGACATCTTCTGGATCGGCGGCACGAAAAACGGCGCTCTGCTCGGCGAGGCCGTGGTGGTCAAGGACCCCAAGTTGGCGGAGGACTTTGAGTTCTTCGTCAAACAGCACGGGTCTCTGCTCGCCAAGGGCCGCGTCATGGGCGTGCAGTTTGCGGAGCTGTTCCGGGAGGACGACAGCCTGTACTTTAAGCTCGCTCGGCGAGCCAACCTGGCAGCCGAGAAGCTCTCGCACTCCATCATCGGGGCTGGGTATCAGCTCAAAGCCAAGACGGAGACGAATCAGGTCTTCGCCGTGCTGCCCCTGGCCCTGATCCAAGCCCTCCAGCAGGAGTTTTCGTTTTACGTGTGGGAAAGGTACGGCGAGTTTGCGGTGGTAAGGCTGCTGACCACTTGGGCAACCGACCTGACCCAGTTGGAGAGATTTAATCAGATGGTGCTTAGCTGGACGCCAGAGACAGAGCAGAAGACGCCTTGAAGCCTCTCTCTCTCTCTCTCTCTCTCTCTCTCTCTCTCTCTCTCTCTCTTTTCTTCGTCTTCGTCTCCTTCGTCTTCTTCTTCTTATTAGCGCAGTTTGAATTGTCTTTGTTTCTTGGAAAAAGGTTGGGTGGTGTCGCATTGTCAGGCACGCGAATTGTGATTTGAGCGAGAGTGTCGATGGCACGGCCACGGCGTTGAGGGTTCCTCTGTTACATTGAAAAATATAGACCTACACGAGATAATATTAAACAAGGCACAGCGGATCAGCATTTTTCTCTTTTTTTTTCTTTAGGACCATGTATTAGATGGGCTCACCATTGCTAGTATTTGCTTGCGGTTTTTTTTTTCCCCGTCAATTTTGCATTCGATTCACACGTTTCTGCCAGAATGTACCTTGTTTTCCTCGCTGTTATATCCATCTTGGGCGGCGTGGAGGATGGACTCCCTTAACTGCATATCTGCGTCACCGAGTGCCCCTTTGCGGCATTCGACAGACCCCGGCCATTGCAATTATCGAAAAGCCGCCGGCGAAACGGGGCTGACCGATCCGATTCGGGATTGGGTGAAAACATTCCGATATGAACTCCCCCGTTTCCTAGAGAGCCTGAAGAGCTGATGCGAGAATATAACTATAGATGGGGAGAGAGAGAGAGAGAGAGAGAGAAAGAGAGCGTGGCACGAGTAGGCTTGGAGTCGATAAAATACGGTATTCGTCTTGTTCCAATTATGTATTCGTCACATGATTCCATCAAGGAGTGTTCATGCATCCAAGAGTAAATTGGGCAGATCTAGAGCCATCCTCGAGGCAAAAAAAAAAAAAACTTATGCCAGGAAGATGCTATGCTGCTCGATAGAAATCAACATGGCCGGCTCACTTTCTATCCTGCGAATGATATAGTGAGGAGAGAAAAAAAAAGAAGAAATAAAAAAAGAGGAGGGAATGGAAATGGAAATAGAAATAGAAATGCAGGTAGAAAAAAAGCAATTAGACCCTCGCAAAAATCCATGCGCAAGCCCTGTCCATCACTGTATTCGACCGCTCACCTCCTACGAACAGCATCCTTGCCATCCGTTGCCCTAGTCATCACATGATTATTGACATTCACGGCGCCAGATCTATTATTCCCCGCCTCGATCAAAGCTTGCGACATTGCACCTGATGGCGACGCCTCTCTATGCCGCAACGGGAGGGAAGCACCCGCGATGAAGCCGCGAGCAGGGGAAGGCGTTCGAGTGGCATGGGCGGGGGGTGTCATCTGTAAAGCGAACAAGGCCAAAAGAAAGGATATTAGTCATGTGCGGTATGCCTCTTCAAGAGCTTGTTGAAGAAAAGAAGAAGAAGAAGAAGAAGAAGAAGAAGCGGGAACGAGAAAATCTTACCCATCCCGACATGCGCTCCTGCACCTCGTACTGCATGCGGGCAGCCTTGTCGCGCTCTTCCACATCCCATCGCACGGCGACGAAACCCGGTGCTTCGAGAACCCACTGTCGGATATCCGTAGACAGGGCGCGGAAGCCGGGAGAATTGGCATTCTCGAATTTGCAGAGCTGGGCATGCGTGGCTTCAACGCCGTAGTAGGTGACGCCTGGTAATTGGGGGCTGGCCGAGCTGGGGTCGACGACCATGATTCTGGTTATTACGGTGGTCCATTGTTAGTCAATGATGTCGAGTTGGGGAAAAAAAAAAAAAAGGAGGGGGGGAGGAACAAAATCGTTCTTGGGGAGGCCTCGCTTGGTTCCTTTGATATCAGTCTTGTGGTTCTCGTGCACCATGTGGATCTTGAACCGCTGATAAATGTCCAAAAAGTGACTGTTGATGTTCGCCAGAGTCTCATTGTCCTTCTTCAGCGTCCGGAGCAGCACAGACTCGGACTCGAAGAACTTCCGGGGCATGACGGCATCCGACATGGCCTGCAGCACAAGGGCCCACGACGCCGCATCAGACCCCGTGTGAGGCGTGCCCAGAAACACGATGCCGTAGGTGGACACGAAGATGGAGCGGTAGTCTTCGTGGTGCGCCGCCCGCAAGTCGTTGGAGTAGAGCAGGGCTCGCTTGACGAGAATGCCGCCCAGGCTGTGGCAAACCCAGATGATGGGGTTGTTGAACGTTCCCTCGCTCTTCCGATACAGCGTGAGGCTCGTCACCAGAGTCTGAGCGTGTTGATGGATGAAGTTGTCGCTCGCGCTGTTGTCGTTCCTCCCACAGTAGACGTCGGCGTTGTAGCCATAGACAAGCACGTTTGCTCGGGCTCCCTTGAGAGACTCGGGCAGGAGATCGGTAGGCCAAAAAGTCCCATTCTTGGCTGTCCATGTCTTCCCGGGGTCGCCGTTCAAGCCGTGAACAAGCACGATGTCGACAGCAGCGTCTGGATGCGTATACACGGCTGTGGTTTCGTATCGAGCGATGGCTTTGTTTATCGATCCCTATAAAGCAATTCCCCCTCCCCCCGCCTGTTATTTAAAATACCAAAGGGAGATCGAGGTGCTCCGCAATACGCCGAGGAGAGAAACCTACGTACCATAATATTTAGCAATCAAGCTGGCTTCGAAAAAAAAAAAATCCTAGAGTTTTTTCAAAAACAAGTGTGAAATATCACGTCGGCTTGCTCTGGCTCTGATCCTCCGACTTACTTCGTTGCTTTCCAGAAGACGGAACGACGACATTGCTTTTATAACACGCCGTGCCCTTGCCCCCCTCCGCAGACAGATGCCTGCTTCCCGCTTCCCAAAAGGGGCGAGGGCCGATCTCAGCCTCAAGTTTTATGTACTCGTATGTCCATCACACCGGTGTATCGAGGCGAGCTTCCAGATTCGCGAAAGCCATCCCTAAATCGGCACATCGTAGCAGAAATGAGGCCCTCGGCACATACCACCGGAGAATCCTTTCCATGGCTGTGTGCTGTTCTAGAAATACTCTCACCCTTGGACGAAGGAGGGAAATTCCACCGTTGCATCGTCGGGGCTCAGTTACTGACTCACGACAAATAAGCTCGCCTCCGCAGTCAACGTGGAGGCGGTAAAGAAAACTTGGCCGACGCCAGGCGAGCCACAGATATGACATATGACAACTCGCGCTTTGGCCGTGGTCAGCTTTGAAAGATGAGAAGGCGTCAAGTCGGACAAGAGGTAAACAGCCGTTCTCGTGCAACGGGCAGCAGAGACGTAGGACTGCGTAAGGCCGACTACACGTGCTTGTAAATCCGGGCCCTTCTTGGGCTTCCTCGCATTTGACCGGGAATCGAGATTTTTATTGACATGGGTAGCCTAGGCCAGATCTCTCCTAATTCCATCGCCTGACGCACTTAGCCTTGACAGTCACGAGTATGGAGATGATTTGACGATCCAGACCATTTAGCAGCACCCTTCTGCGAGGTATCTTTTTTTTTTTTTTTTTCTTATTTTTTTTTCCCGCTGCCTTAGCCATTCTCATCATGAGTAATAGCGCTCACGATACACTGAGGTGGCGTTTGAAGGTCGGTGGTAGTCTATACTTTGACATGCGTGATAGGAGGGAGGTGATGACGCAAACAATCTCCCCTAGCCACACCTTTGATCATCCGTAACACATAAGCGGATATTCATCGTAGAATCCCCCCGTCGGGCATGCATTGAAGCCTGCCCCGGTAGGGTTTACCATACTACCACCAAGCGGCTGTTTCGATGAAGTTGTGGGCATGCCAGCGCCCTTCGTGGCGGTGCCGTGTCGTCGTCCTCTAGGACAGCCCCGAAAACTTCCCTAGTCTTTGGGGGCCAGCATGATGACATATTCCCGTGTGCTGTGCCCAAACAATATCACATCCTTGTTCCTGAGCTCGAGATACCGGCTCTCAGGAACCTTCTCGTCGTTCAGGATGGTCCCATTGGCGCTCGCCAAATCGATCAAGTACGGCTTCACTTTGCCAATCTTGTCGCCAAATTCATTTCTCTTTTCCGTGTACCGGAACTGTATAACGGCGTGCTGTTTGCTGATGCTTGGGTGCTCGGCGGGGAGGTCAACAACGGCCATTTCCCTTCCTACCAGCCAGCAGCTCCTCGCGCTCAGTTCGATTGCATCGACGATATCTCCGCCCTTGAATACAAACAGTTTCCAATGGTCGCGTGGTGGTGGTTTCCGCGCCTCCGCCGGCTCGTGGTACTTGAGCACGATTGATGTGCCGTCTGCCTGCGCAACCGAGTTGGACATGGCAGCCAGCCGGCCTGTGTTCCCCATATTAGGCTTCTCTTTGGGCTTTCCGGGGTCGCCGCCCTCCGCTGTAGTCACCGCGAATGAATCCTCTTGGGAGGGCAGCGGCCCCGATCGCTTCACAGGAGGGCTGGCTCGACGCCGAGCCAGCGCGCGGCTGTCACGCCACGAATCTTCATCGCCAGAGCGATGCTGGCGCGGGCGTCGACGACCATCTCCTTCTTCAGGCGAACGCCTGCGTCGTCGCTCACGGTCGCCACTCCGGTCGCCACTCCGATCGCCACTCCGATCGCGGTCTCGGTCTCGGTCTCGGTCTCGTCTCCTTTCTCGATCCTTATCACGGCTGCGATGCCTTCGGGAGGAATCTTCTGGGGTTCGGGACCGCCGTCGGTCGCGATGTCTTCGTCTGTCTCGATCATCGTCACGGTCTCGGCGAGATGCTTGTCGCTGTTAGGCTCTGCAACCAACTTTCCGATGCCTAGAATCACACTCACGGTCGCCATTTCGGTCCCCTTGTCGGCGAGAAGAGCTGTGGTTGGAGCCGTGGTCTTCCTTGGAAGCCATGGCTTTCGGTTCCGAGCCTTGGCACGTAATGTGAAGACGCAAATGTAGTGACGAGCAGGGGGGAAGGGGAAAAAAAAGTTTAGCAGATTCACAAAAAGAAATGCCTCGTCCGAGCTCGTGGAGGCGCCTTTATCACGATGATGGAACACGATGATGGGAAAAAAAAAGGACAGGAAAATGCAGGTTTCTGTCTTGGGGACAACAGGCGCGGCGCGTATCGATAGTGGAGGCGGATGTCGCTGCAAAGCGCCTATCAAAAGCCTACATATAGCGAGCGCCCCCCTAGACGAACTACCAAGCAAAGCAATCGGGAATAACGGCTGGCTTCAAAGCAACTTTTTCCATGTACGCATTGATTGGAGCGGCTCCGGCGCGTTTCGTAGCCATAACCAAGTTTGCTCTAGAAGCGAATGCCGAGGCAGTTGCATGCAGCAGTTTAAGCTTGATCGGACGCTGTTGTACCTTCTGGTGCTGTTACATACTACTACTAGGTAACTACTAGGTACCTAATTGCCGGCAACTCGCCATTGAATCAGCCATCCCGTGATGCCGGCAAGACGGAACTGGACGGACTTGGGCTGGCGATGGCGACGCGCTGGGAAATGGAGATCGCGTCCTGCTTCTCCACCTCTGGAAATGTTGTCGAGGCCATTGTAGGCATCCCATCACACCCCTTTTCCCTCTTGCTCCGGCGACGATTTCTCGCTTGCCTCCGCAGCACCACGCCGAAATGACCATCTCGCCAACTTGTCATCTCCAAACCGGCCAACCAGCTCCCTCGCAATAGAATCGGCGGATAGCATGGCTCCGTCGAGATCAAACGCAATGAACTTGTTGGTGCCACGGATGGCCTCAGCTGTCCAGGGTAACGCCACGAACTCAGGCGAGGCCGATGAGTCAGGCGGCGACCGACTTTTTTTTGTCTGCGGCTCGACAAGGGATTTGATTGGCAAGGACAACAAGACACGCTCGACGGTATTTTGTTGCAAGATTCTACCAACGAGAGCAGCAATGCCGCTTTGTGATTGCACTGCCCCTTTCCTACTATAACTTGATAGAAACCCTCTTCCCCACGATCCGGCTCTGCCAAGTGTCGTCTGTAGAACAAAGTTACCCGCAACCTCCTCAAAACTACAAAAGGGAAGAGCCGTTAAAAAAATTTCCCCAATCTAATTCATAGGAGGCGCCGAAACGATCCAATCACGTCACCCACTCGTCGTCGAGCAAAGAGCTGAGCTCGGCTCCTCGCATCCCCCGGCCGCTGAGGAATCAATTGCGCAAAGCGAACAATGGCCGACGACGAAGGCCTCAACTACCCGCTCTTCCGAGACTGCCTCTCCGCCACGATTCTGCAGTCCGCGGCCCCCGCGGCGGGGCCGAAGCGCAGGAGGCGAGCCAAGGCGGGGCCGGCGTCCCCCACCACGGCGCCGGACCCGGAGCGGGATGCCGAAGAGCTCGCCGACTTCATCGACTATCTGGCCGACGGCATCTTTCAGAGTCTTCCGCGCGAGCTGCAAGACTTGGACTACCGCGCGTGGAGAGAGTCTGAAGCGCTGCAGGAACAGTACTCCCTGCCGCTGACGGCGGACCGCCTGTCGAAGCTCGACCTGCCCTTGTCCATCCGCGAGACTCTCGTGACGTACGACCTCGTCTCCCCGGACCCGGCTCTGTCTTCGCCCCTCCCATCCACGCCCGGAGCGTTCCTGCTCCCCATCCTCACGGGATACCTCACTCCGCTCATTGAACCGCCACCAGCCACGTCATCCACGCGGACGGACGCCTGCGAGATTTGCGAGCGGTCCTGGATCCCCCTGTCCTACCACCACCTGATTCCTCGGTTCGTGCACGACAAGGCCGTCAGGCGCGGGTGGCACCGCAAGGAGGATTTGCAAAACGTCGCGTGGCTGTGCGGCGCGTGCCACAGGTTTGTGCACCGCTTCAAGAGCCACGAAGACCTGGCGAGATCTTACTACACAGTGGAGCTTTTGCTGGAGGAAGAAGAGGTCAGAAAGTTTGCCGACTGGGTCGGGAGGCTGCGCTGGAAGGGCGGCAAGACGAGGAGTAGAAAGTGAGGTTATTGGGCGTGGTCGAGTGCTGCCGCCCTCGCTGTAGGGCCTGCACGGAGCATCTACCCTTTTCGCACGCACAAGCAAGACCGGCGAATGTGAAGACGGTCATGACGATGAGCGCAACTATCTATCAAATTTCAAAATTATATATATATATATATATCAAATGACATGCCTTGATTAGGATTTTGCGTAACGTTATGATGAAAAAGAGTCTAAAAAGTGCTGGTTCATAAAATGGGTACGTGTGACTGTGATTTTTTCCCTCCCCCCCCCCCCCCCCCTCCCAAAAAAAAAAGAAGAAAAAAAAAAGGAAAAGAATTACACCCGCAAGTCGTCGTATTCAAGCTCTCTCTCTCTCTCCCTCTCTTTAGCTTGAATGTTGTGACTTATGATCCAGCTCGTCAGCCAGTTTTATGTACTCGCCACTATGCCTATATTCGGTCACAGTGACCTCCTTCGTCTGCATGATACCTCCGCTCGGCTTGCGTTTCGCTCCTCCGCCATGGGAAAAATTGCTGCCGCCTATCGTTTCCATGGCAATACGATCACTTCCATCGCCATGCTGGCAGCATCCTTGTTCGTGAGGCGGCGGCTTTTCCCGCTGCCTCGTGTTCCAGAAAGAGTAGAGCGTCGGCGCATTGACGACAATGGCAGCCGTCAGGAGCTCGGTGCTCGCCCAGGTCGTGCGGTTCACTTGGCTGTATGGGTGAGAGGAGTTGATGGGCAGCCGGATGATGGTAATGGCGATGATGAATATGCCGAGCGTGAAGAGCGTGAGCAGCTGGGCTTTTCGAGCCGTTGGCGCTTTGAGCTTGATGATGACGGGGATCGGCATGACAAGCAGCATGAAGTCGGTTACGATGTTGAGGACGCCCAGCACAACGAGCTGAAGCTGAGCCTGCGCACAAGGGCCTACGTCGTGCATTAGAGATTGAACAGGTGATTCTTGAAAGAAAAAAAAATAGAGAGAGAGAGAGAGAGAGAGAGAGAGAGAGAGAGAGAGAGAAAAGGGAACAAAGGTAAAGGAAGGGGGGGGTCAAATGTCAACAAGACAACGGGTTTCAACATCCAACATACCTGGGTCAGGGACAACCTGCCAGTAGAGGTAAAAAGGCCTGCACTCGCTAAACGTAAGGACCTGGACAACCGCATACGTGGCGAAGAGGACGAAAAGATAGGACCGGATGAGCCACTTTTCGTACGGCAGATTGAGAATCAGTCGTCGATAGAGATCCATCAGCACGAGCTTCTGCAACCAAAGGCTAATACATTGAATCCCCCCCCAAAAAAAAGTCAGCGGCTCTGGTTCACCCTCGTTGCGAAAAAAAAAAAAACCACCCTTTGCGAGAAAAGGGTTCCCAGGGTGAATACTGACTAAGAGTTGTAGAAGACGCGATTGGCGACGGACAGCTTGCTGCCGACCTCCCGCCGGTAAATCTCTTGGGAGGTGAAGTGATGGACCTTGCGCTCGGCAGCGGATATGTTGTTGGTGCCCCAAGTCAGGACGATATGAATCAGGCCGAGTCTGGTGAGGGCACAGACGCAGGCAGCCATGGTGAGATAGTCGCCCGTGTTGAACGGCTGCCGAGCATACTTTCTCCCACAGAGCCGGACTCCCATGATGAGGAGCGCTAGGATGCTGAAGAGCCAGTGGATGAGAAGTGTGGGATCCATAGCTGCGTCGGTATCCTCGCACGCATCCTATGCCATCGACCGGCGATCAATGTTGATGCGCGCGCAAGAGAGAGAGAGAGAGAGAGAGAGAGAGAGGAAGAGAGAGAGAGAGAGAGAGTGAGCAGCCGCGAAAAAGAAAGATGCCAGTCAAGATGGACGCGAGTAGTAGAGCGAGAGCCGGCGCAAAGATGGGAGATTTGCGTCCATCAGTTGATCACCACTCGGCGGCGGGCTTCGGCGGGTTAAAAAGAGTGGAGTGTTGGACGATCAACCAAGACTACGATCAACCAGGACTGATTTCCAGGACAAAGAGCAGGAATTTGGTCTAGAAGCCAACACAGCCAGTAGCATCGCCGGGAGCGCCATCGGCCAGGCAAGGATGCTTGCTTGCTATTCTTTTACGGAACGAGGCGGTACGAGGCGGTAATACTACTCATCACACACCAAAAGTACGGCTACTTGCAAAGGGGGTCAGGAATCGCGTCAAGTCAACGATGAGAGGAGGAGGAGGAGGAGGAGGAGGAAGAAGGGGGGGGGGGGGGGCGCAACTTGGACAGCACAAGCACGCTCCTGCTTGCCTGGAGGCGGCGTCCTTGGGAAATAGTAGTAGTAGTACAAGTAGTAATACGGCGCATGGGGATAATTTGCTTCGTCAAAGTTGCCCACGGAAGACTAGCATCAGCTTACCCGCAAGACCCGGCCCCCAGCTAATAAAAACCAGCTAAAAAAGCATAAAGAAAAGGGCTTTGGCTAATAAAGAGCGAAAATTTGCGGGCCGCAGCCGTCCGTGATGTGATGGGTCGATACAGTGCGGCCATTGTCGTGCGCAAAAAGGGGGATGGCGTTTTCTTCCTCTTCTTTTTGTTTTTCTTCTTCTTCTTTTTCTTTTTCTTGTCCTTCTTCTTGTTCTTGTTCTTGTTCTTGTTCTCCTTCTTCACCTTCTTCTCTCTTCGTTGTCTCTGGAGCGAATAGGAACGTGTTCGAGTGGCAGGTTTTAGGCGAGTTGACGCGCAGGGTTCAATGCCGCCACGTCGTCAGTGGCCCTTAGTAAGCAGTATTTCCGGGTTGATGACTGGCTGGGTACCTGGACAAGCAAGCAAAATGTACGGGACCTCATGCCGAACAATGCAGGAATGTCGCAGGTACCCCGTGCCTACTTACCTAGTACCTACTAGGTAGGTAGCCGTTACGATGCTAACCTTTTATCCGGTAAGAACTGTCAGGGACGAAGGTGGGGGGTACCTAGGTACCTAGTAGTACGGAGCAGTACGGAGCAGTACGGAGTGCTAGTACCATATAAGGGGATTGGGCCGTGGGCCGGTCCTTTTCGTCAACGCCACCACGACAGGTACCTAGTAGGTACTGGTACTACTGCTCACTCGCTGCTGGGGTAAGGCAAGGCACCGTGGGCACTGCGACTGCGAAATGAGCCCGAGCCCATGTGTACGGATACAATGCAAATATCAACGCAGTGCTGCCTTGGGTATAGTATGATTGGCTCCGAGGGAAAAAAAAAAAAGGAAATGCAGGCGGCATGGGGATAGATCCAGGTGCCTGGCAGAAATACACTACATGTGCGTAGCACTGTACTTCTCTACCTAAGGTAAGTACAGGTAGTAGGTAGTACGTTAGTACTAGGTACTCATAGCATTACCACCAGCGAGGTACCTACAGGTAGGCAGCGGCAGTGCTTGGGCTGGAGGATCATGGCGCCATGCGCTACTTATCCCGGCAGCGAGTTGATGACAGCCGTACTACCTAAGTGATACCTAGTGGTTGGTAGTGGTTACTTAATGCGACTCAGCGGTTGACACGCCGCTAGCAATGGAACATGCAGGCACTAAGGTACCTACCTAGTAGTAGGTATCAGTAAAGTAAGTAATCAAGTAGGCCGACTGGACGCCGCGATCAATCTTGTGATGTGCACATAGCTTTTTGCATACCAGGCGGCTGGGAGAAGCCGGTGCCGCCTCATGTCTGAACCGTTCATGTGGTGTCGTGCCTGTTCCCATGGGCGAGGCCGTTCGTCGATGTAAGCCAAAAGACCCCCCCCCCCCTTCCCCCATACCAAGCGTCCGGGGAACCTTTTATACTACCTGTCACATTGCCCGACAAAAGCAACTATTACTGCTAGCAACCACTGCTAGCAACCTTTGGCATGGCCAGTTTAGCATGACACTACTGGTAGTGGCACTCCATGTGCCAAGGAGAGCCAAGTCCGGGGTGCTGTCAAATCCAGGAAACCTGACGCCGCCGTCCAAGTTGGCCGCCGGCGGGGCCGTGGAGCCCCCCTTCCAAAACCCATCGCCACTCTCTCACCATTGCCTCTTTGGGGAAGTCAGCCCTCCCTCTCCCCCCCTGAGTCGACCTGTGCAGCTTCGAGACGACGGAAGGATTTGGCGACGAGGCCCAAGAGGCAAGGAGGCAGCGGTCCCCGCGTCGAGGCAGCCCTCTCCTACAATCCTTCATCTCGTTTAGACGAGTCGCTTCCTCTCCGTGTGCTTTCCCGGCTGCCACACGCTCCGCACCTTTTCCACGTGGAAAATCACACGCAGCCGCATCGTCGAGCACGTTATCCGTTTACGTACTTGTGTGTGCGTACTTGTGTGCGTGTGCGTGTGTGTGTGTGTGTGTGTCTGAGTGTGTGTGTGTGTGTGTGTGTGTGTGTCTGAGTGTGTGTGTGTGTGTGTGCTCCGTACGGCCTGTCACCTTTCCATCCTGCAACCTCGATCCTACCCTCCGGAAACACTGACGCCGACACCGACAGGCTGGTTTTTGGTTTCATCCCGGCTGGGGCTGCCTAGATATCACCATGCGGCTCATACAGACTGTTACCCTCTTGGCTGCTCTTTTGGGCCAGGCTTATGCCGACGATGCCGACGACCTCACCGACAGCGCGGCAGCCGTTTCCTCAGAGGCCGCTGCCATCCGCACATTCTTCTACACCGGCGGCGGCTACACGGACGATGGAGTCGGCGGCCACATCTATCGCGAGCAGATGTATGTCGAGCGCCTTCGTCCGGCCCGCGGAGTCAGCCGAGCAACGCCCATCGTCTTCATCCACGGCCAGGCCCAAACCGGAACTGTAAGCCTCTCCTCCTCACGCCTTGGTTACAATGCCTTGGCCGTGTGCTTTTTTTTTTCTTTTACCTTTTCGCTTGTGTGAAATCGCCACCTTTGCCGTCTCTCTGTTTCCCGCTCGTGGTTGTGTTTTTGTATTGGCAGCGCCTCCGTCCAGATGGCGCGGCTGCTGCGTGTGAACAAGGTGCTGCCTGAACCAGGGCGGAATACGTGTAACGCATACGCGGGCCAAGCCGTTTGATGCCCCCATTCTCTCAGCCGCCCAACGATCAAGAGACCCTGACCTGTTCTCTGCGCCACAAAGAGATAGCCGCTAACCGATGGCTTCGCCTGCGTTCTCTAGAACTTCCTGAACAAGCCTGATGGCGGCCGCGGCTGGGCATCCCAGTTCCTCGACCAAGGATATGAGGTCTACATCGTGGACCAGACGCTTCGCGCGCGCTCTCCGTGGCAGCCCGCCTACGTGGTGGCCGTGCCGTCGACATATTCGGCCGAGATCATTGAGCAGCGCTTCACCGCGCCCCAGAACTACAATCTGTGGCCGCAGGCCGCCTCGCACACGCAGTGGCCGGGCAACGGCTCCATGGGCGATGCCGTCTTCGACACCTTTTACAGCTCCAACGTCCAGTTCATCAGCAACGCCGTCTACCAGCAGACCACGGTCCAGAATGCCGGCGCCGCCCTGCTGGACAAGATTGGGAAGCCCGTCATCCTGGTCGGCCACAGCCAAGGCGGCCTGATGCCCATCGTGATCGCTGATGCGCGCCCCAAGCTGACCAAGGCACTTATTCTCCTCGAGCCCACCGGCCCTCCTTTCCGGGAAGCCATCTTCAGTAGCGCTCCGGCTCGCGCCTGGGGACTGGCGGACATTAAGCTGACCTACACTCCCCCCGTCAGCGTCCCCGTCCTGGATCTCGTGCAGCAGGTGTATCCTGCTCCGGATCGGAACCATACCGATTGCGTGCTCCAGGCCTCTTCCCCGCCGCCGCGACAGCTCTCGAACCTAGCCAGCAAGCCCATCCTCTTGGTGACTTCCGAGGCGTCCTACCACGCGCCCTATGACTACTGCACGGCCAGCTACCTCAAACAGGCGGGCTGCTCGAAAACCACCCATCTCGAGCTTGCCAAGGCCGGCATCCGCGGCAACGGCCACTTGTTCTTCATGGAGAAGAACAGCGACCAGATCCAGCAAAAGGTCCAGGGTTGGATTGCGAGCTTGTCCTGAGCGCATTAATCAAACGAACGACGTGCCACGTTTGTGGGCTATTTTTCTTCTTCTCCTCCTCCTCCTCCTTCTTCTTCTTCTTCTTCTTCTTCCGCGTTTTGTTGTTGTAGAGAAGCCAGGGAAGGCAGAGAGGATCTGTTCCTCGTTGAGAATTATGTACCAGGTAGATATGATAGAGGACTGGTGGCAGCTGCCACCAAGGAATACTAAATGCCACTACTGCTGCCACTATTGCCGCCACTGCTGCTACTAATGCTGCAATATCAATCAAACTAGAATCAGCCCTGCGACTTGCCGAGCACGCACCTTCGTGATTGAGCCTAGTGGCACATGTGCCGAGTACGTTTGTTAGCCTGAGCATAAGTTGGGAAAAAAAAAAGAAAAGAAAAGAGAGAAAAAAAAAAAACTCACTATAGATAAACTATATGCCGCCACATCATGTCGGGATGTCGGGCGAAAGGCCCTAGTTTCCAACAAGTAGCTCGATGGTGTTGTTAAACGCCCCCCCCCCCTTGAACAGGGCCTTGCGATTGCCAGCCCGTGACAAATCACGACCAGTGGCCGGGTCTCAGAATCCATATTCCGCGTGTACCGTAGAAGGCATTTGGGAGGGGGGGGGGGTTAAGAGAGGGAGAGGGGCTGGTACGACAGAGAGAGAGAAAAGATAAAAAAAAGAAAGAGAAAAAAAGAGAGAGAAAAAGGAGAGACAAGGAGAGACAGAGAGACTATTAATATACAGCGTATTCGAAATGGCTTGCAATAAACGTTTGGTAAATTTTCTTTGGCTCCCTCGCTCTTGTGCTTCCCCTGCCCCCTCCTCCTCCTTTGCTTTGTGCGCCCACCACAAAACCCTTAAGTCCCAACGCTCAGCTAGCCAACTCATCCATTATATAACACAGTTGGTGCGGCATCCAGCATCCGGCCCTCCCCTCCCCTTCCCTCCATTTGTGTATGCGCCGTTCGTAGTCGTGATTTTGAGACCTCGTCGCTTTCGTGACGCCAATGGGCATGCTACTTGGACTGGTTTCTTTTTCTTTTTCTTTTTTTTTTCACCCCTTTCGGCCTTCCCACAAGTGTAGTCCCCCCCTTTTCCTTCTTCTTCCTCTTCTTCTTCTCTGTCTGCCTCTCCCTCTCCCCCTCCCTCTCCCTCTCCCTCTCCCTCTCCCTCTCCCTCTCCCTCTCGCTCTTCCTCCTCAATTCGCCCATATCTTGACCGTCATGTCGACGCTGCCCGTCGCAATAACACAGCGAATCTGCGCATCCGATACGTCCAATGCGGCCGCCGCCCTTCTAGGTGTGCTCTCGCTTTCGTTATTCGCCGTGCCGTTGCCCGTAGGGGTATCTTTGGTCTTCGCCGGGGCCCACCTCAGGGACGATATGAAGTGCTCGTGGGCGCCGGGCACTGTTCTTACGCACTTCCCGTCCTGGCTGAGATCCCAGCATCGTAGAGACTTGTCGTCTGCCACGGAGAGCAGATACTTGCCCCCCGGATGGAACAGGACGCCAGAAACCCAGTTGTCATGGCCGACAAGGGTCTTGATGCAGTTGCCGCGGGCGTCCCACAGCTTGATCGTCTTGTCTCGCGACCCGGTCGCCATGAACTCCGACGTGCTCGTCGCCGGCGGAGGCTTCTTCAGGCCCGCCAAAGCGGCCAGGTGCTCGTAGGCGGCAGGGGGCGCGAACGCGCAGCAGCCGACGACGTGCTCGTGGCCTAGTAGGGTGACTTTTGTCTCGGGGTTCGCGACCGTGAGCTCCCACAGCCGGCCGGTGTGGTCGCCGCCCGTAGATAGGAGGTAGTTTCCGTCGAGCGAGGGGCAGACGTCCCGCACCCAGCCCGCGTGCCCGTTGAGCGTCTTGACGCAGTACCCCGTGTTGGCGTCCCATATCTTGAGCGTCTTGTCGCCGCATCCGCTGACGAGCATGTTCCCGGAGGAGAAGAACCCGGTGCCGCCGGAGGGGATGAACCGCACGGCGCTGACGCTATGCTCGTGGCCCGAGAGCGTGCGTATGTTCTTGTAGCCGTCTGCCGGGTCCCACAGCTTGATCGTCGTGTCGGAGCTGCACGAGGCCAGGAGGATGCCCGTCTTGGGGCCGCCGTAGTCGAGATCCAAGACCGGCCTTGTGTGTCCCTTGATTGTCTGCTCCAGGTCGCCGAGCTCCCAATCCCATATCTTGATCGTGCAGTCCTCGGAGCCGGAGGCCAAGGATGTAAACCTCGGGTGGAAGGCCACGCAGGTGACGGACGCCCGGTGCGACTCGAGGGTGTGCCGTGAGGGGGCTTTCGGAAGCCAAGAGACGGGGTCCCTGTTCTTCTGCGAGAGCGACGACGGGGTCGCGTTGTCGACCTCTGACTGCAGCTCCGCGTTTCGAGTCTCGAGGTCCATAATCTGGGGATGGGGGAGGGGGGAGGGGGGAGGGGGTCGCATCGGTTGTTAGACAGTCGTCGGGTAAGCGCTTGGGGCAGCCAGGGTAAAACGGACATGCCTTTTTCTGTAGCCGGACAATGCTCGTCCATTTCTTCTCCAGCAGAGTCTCGTACTTCTTGGTCGTCGCCGCATCGAACACGTCTTCCCCGAGGCCGAGCTCCTCCCTGAGCGCCGCGGCGGTATTCGGGAGGTTGTTCGCCGAGAGATACGCTATAATCGACTTGTGCCTATTCGGACAGCGTTCACGGTCAGCGAGGGGGAAAAAAAAAACACACACACACAAAAAAAAAAGGCGGCTCTGGTGTCTGGTGTCGGTGTCTCGAGAAGTCCTTCCCCCCCCCCCCCCCCCTCCCCAATTGTCCGCTGCCCCTCCGCCGCGCAACCGTTTGTAAACAGTGGCCATATACCTACAGCTCCTCGGCCTGCCGGACGGGCAGTGTTCGACTCATGTTGACGGTGTTTGGGGTGCGCCTCTGGCCACGCGTCAGCCTTGCGCAGCTCCAGACAATGGGCTAGAAGCCGCACTCGACGCTCGACATGAATGGGTTGGGCGCGCCGTTTCGAATAAACTGCCTAGGCGGTCTGGGGGGCGAAAGGTGGGATGGTGGTTTAGCCGTGGTCGAGTTGGGAACCCTTTCTGGCGACTCTGGAGCTCTAGTCAAACGGGCGGGAAGCCTCCGGTGTTCTCTCGATCGGGGCGGGATGAGATTGAATCCCACCGACCGCTATCGTCAAATCCGGAATGCGTCAATCGTCGCCAATGAGGAATCGCGGATAACTTGTGCCTTTTTTGAAGATGATTGCCTGGATTCACGTGACCCGGGTTCCAGCCCAATGACACTATGGTTGCATCTTGAAGATCTCGGTGGGCTATTTCCCTCTCTCTCTCTCTCTCTCTCTCTCTTTTTTTTTAAAAAAAAATTATTTCTGCAAGTTCTGCCGTTTTCTTCTACACAAAAACGAGGGGATTGCAACTGAGCCTGGAATTACTGCTTCTTCTACGGATCGGATCCGTGATCCGTTCAGCTGCAATTCTAACGACGAAGCGCCAGCCAAAACTTAGTCCCATCTTTTGCGACTCAGCAGCATCAGGATGACGAGAGCCATGCGCGTTTCGTTAGCTGAACGGCTAGAACGAAAAGTCGCTAGTCTCGCCTTGTATTCTATATGCTTATATCCAGTTCATTTCTCTACATTCATTCATAGGATCAATGGCGGTGGTGGTAGTGGTGGTGATAGTGGTGGTGGTGGTGGTAGCATCTCTGTAATTCCCACCCATCTAAACGCCAGAACCAGACCGCGTATCGCACCGCCATTTTCGAGGGGGGGGCCAAAATCCCTCCCTCGGCTCCGGGTATCATTGTATCTTTCGCCGCCGCCAACCAGCCCTCCCAGCCAAGCTCCTCGGCATGCGCGTTACGTTTGCTCTGAGCCAGTTCAGTTCTTTGTTGCCTGGGCATTCTCCCTGGCATCATCGCCTTGGGTCTCCCAGCAAAGCCTCTTGGTCCGGCTTGTGATTTGCTGCTGCGTCGAAGGCCTCCCCCTCTTCTTCCGGCACCGCAACCAAGAGGTGATCGCTGGCGTGGCTCATCGTCTGTGATACACTCGACCCTCTGGACCGCGAATGGACGGCGCCCATTGTGGTTAGCGAGTCCCCCAGCGATATTTCACTGGGAGGGTTAGATGCGGCCGGGTCGAACTTGTAGCCGCCCGAGGCCCTGCGGCTCACGTATTCTTCAAACTGCGTGTCTCGCTCGTGGCTATACCGTCTCGGTCTCTGTTCTGCCGGCTGGAGCCTCGCGGCAGATCCAATGCTGAGGCGCTCCGACCCGAGTGACGACCGTTTATCCATGGAATTCCCCACGCCCAGCCGGCTCGAGTACGAAGTCTCGGCGTCCAGCCCATCCTTGAAGCCGTACGACTTGGCATTGACGGGACGGACGTATTCGTCATATTGGGACAGCCGACGATAGGCGACGATGGCATAGATGGCAAGCGAAATAGCAATGACCCTGTGCGCCTATTAGCTTTGCAAGCCCATCGCACCGCCGCGATGACAAGGCGGCCCTACATCAACAAAGCATCCGCTCCAAGGCCGGCCAGGGAGTAGTGAGAGTCGCTTCGCCGCACATATACGACGACGTCTAAGGCGAGAATGGCAGATGCGCAAGCCAGGTTGACAACGTTGGTGAAGAGCATGGTCCACGGGGTCAGCGACTCGGAAATGTATCTGGCGATCTCGAATATGGTGCAAACCGCCACGACACACGACAGCACAATATTGGTGGCCTCCCAGCTTCGAGTTGTGTCAACACCCCATGCCCACGCCGCCGTCCAGTTCCCGGCCGAGAGGGGGCGGGCGACTTACACATATTCGACGGTTGGAGCTTTGCCGGCCTTGTTCCTCTCCTCAAAGTGGTGAATGGTATCGCCAAGTCTCCAGGAGAAAAGGCCCAGCATGCCAAACGCCAAAGTCAGCTGCAACGACCAGGCAGGAGCAAGGAGCAGCAGCCGCCACTTTGCACGTTCAAACCGTGCTTGCGCTCTGTGGTTGGCCATGATTGGACGGTGCAGCTTATCTGCTGGCTCCTCTTCCTTCTCTCTTCTTGGACGCTTCCGCCTATGTGTGGCTGGGATAGAGGAAAGCAAAAAAAAGAAGAGAAAAAAGAAAAAGAAAAAAGAAAAAAGAAAAAGGGTGTCGAGGCCAGTTGCTGTCTATCTAGACTCGGGCTGCTCAGATTGGCATGTCCCCTTTCGTGTTGAATGGCTTGCTCGGGTATGTAGGGCTGTTTTAGGCTCACAGGTAAGCGCCGTTGGGTTCGTCCGCCTCGAGTCGAGTCTCGTGCGATAGGGCGGACTGCCACAGGTTTATTTATTGATTTGATCATTGTATCCATTCATGTCCAGCCTCATCCAGTCCGCCCTGCAGCCCTGGCTTCCCACTCCCATTTCAGCCCATAACCGCGATCTCCCCACCCGCAAGAGACCGCTTGTTTGGAAACACGCCAGAGGCTTTGCCAAAGACTAGCCGAGCCGCCCACGGCGCCTCATCCGGCATCAGACAGGCTGGCGACTGAGCCACCACCGTCTCACGAACAAGGTAGAGAGAGGGGGACTAGGCAGCCTATTATGTGGGCACATTGTATGTAAAGACGCGGGGGGGGGGGGGAGCCTTTTTTTTTTTTCCCCTTTTTGCGGCTGAACGAGGGAGCTGAGCGTTGCTTCTTTGTAAATAACGCAGCCCTTGGAGCTCCAAGGCTCTGGCCAACAAAGCAATATGTTGCACGAGCCCGAGGCCATTCATTTCACACAGATCGGCAGACCACCGCTCGGGTCGCCGCCTGGTGCGACTCCCGAGCAGTCAGTGTTCCTCACAGTCCTCTGAAAAGGGCACCACGCCACCCACGTGCGAGTCTCGCCAGGCCATCCGGCGTCAACGTTTTGCTCCCTCGTCCTCTCGTCTCTCTCTTCCATGATGCTCACTATGGAGCAGAGAAGGGTGAGGGTGAGATTCTATTTTTTGCCCAATGGAAGCTGCGGGGGGGCGAACAGAGGAAAGAAGCATTCTTCCGCATTTGGTCGCAACCGTCGAGGGTTTCTCTTTCGGATCCCTTTCCATGTATGTCAGCAATGTAAGATGCGCGTCTTGCAGAGTCACAGCAGGCCAAATTTGCCAGATCGAACCCGCCACATGGCGCCGGTACCCAGGCAGACCACCGGGCAGGGTTGAGGGGGGGGCTATTTTTGGGCTCCTAGAGTGGAGGCTCGCCTCCCCCCCCTCATCAGCTCGAGGAGAATCCAGAGAGCGGTCGGTTCGAAGGCTTACATATTACGGTTGTTTTTAGGGCTCGGCATTTCTCACGCCTATGTGCATATGCGTTATACCCCGTATGTACGTGCGGAGTACTAGTACCTTATAGTAGGTAGTCAACATCATCGTCTTCTTACGATCGTGCAAGAGCGGCGGTAGCAATGCCATTACGGATTCCTCCAGTATATACAAGTAGTATATATATATGTGTGTATGCGTATATGCACATTATATATATAGTGGTTGGTTATATATATATCCAGAAGGCAAAGCGCTAAAAGGGGGCGTGGATGAATGGAGCCTGGGGGTAAACGGCCCTTGCAGGGTAGAGAGAGGCCGTGCAACCTCGGTGCCACTGCATCTGGCCATCTCTGGCCTGTCTTGGATCAACTCCAGCCAGCAGACGCTTTTGGCACAAGTCATAATCATACTCCCCCAACCTTGTTCCTGAGCCGAAGATGTACAACTTTTTTTTCACCAGAGTCTGCTCTACTCGGCTGCTGCCCGTTGCCCATGGAAACTGGCATCTACGACAAAAAAAAAACTCACATCTTGCAACACAGATTTTTATATAAACACCGGCTCGATGATCATGAAAAAAAAAAAAAAAAAGATTGACACGTCTCTAGCGAGATGTGCCGTTACATTGAAATGTTGTTCACATCCTGCGAATTAACTATTCACTCCCCCCAAGTGTCTATTCACTGGCTCTCCTTGCACATTCTCCTTCTATTCGCTCCAACCCCCTTTTTTTTTTTTCAAAAAAAAAAAAAAAAAAGAAAGAAAAGAAATATCCATAATGCAATGATGTGTCTGTAATCCATCTCTTACAAGGCATCTATTCCGCCTCAAAAAAAAATGCCGTTTCGTTTGTTGTTTTGCGAAGACGAAGAGATCCGGTTAGTTGGCCCGGGGTAAGGTGACACCCTTGGAATTGAAGGGCACAACGTTGCCATTGGCGTCTGTCATGGCAGGGACATTGGCAGGGATGGCGTTGCTGACCACCTGACGCTTGACAATGTCTGTAGATGGGAATTAGTCGCTGGTTATAGTACCAAAAAAGAAAGAAGAAAGAAGAGAAGAAAAAGAAGAAGAAGAAGAGAAGAAGAAGAAGAAGAAAACCCGGGTGATTGGGTAGTAGAATGCTGGAGCAGACACACCTATGGGACTGGCGATGGCAACAGCAGCCAGAGCGAAAACAGTCAAGAAGGAGAATTGCATTTTGACTAATATGGATATATGTCTCTCTCTCTCTTCTTTTTTTCTTGGGGGAAAGACAAATGTGAAAGAAGAAGGAAGAGATTGAATGAAAGTCGACCGGCGACAAGAGTCAAGAAGATAGAACCAAGAAAAGTAACTAACACCAAAGAGTGAGTGAAGGATGCTTGAAAGGAATGGAGAAGAAAAGGCAAACATCGAAGGAGAGAAAACAGACGTTATTTGTAAAGAATAAAAAATTAAAATAAATAAAAAAAAGAAAAAAAAAAAGAAAGAAAAAAGAAAAAGCCGCGGTGCCCCAGGATCGGGCTTCTGCAACGAACATGTCAAACGCGCTATTCTCCTGTCATCGGCAAGAGGGAATCCATCTCAAACACGTCGAGGTTGAGGCCCGAAACAAGAACATCCCCTCCCAAAATGATAATCATAATAACAATAATAATAATAATGAAATAATAATAATAAAAAGGGTTACTTCGAGGTCACCCTTGCTAATCGACTCCATCGCTCTACATGCGTTATTGGCTGTAGCCTCTTGGGAAATGCCCCCCCTCCCCTCTTCCCCCAAACTGCATACGACGGTTCGCAGACAAAAGGCACGTCCGGTCAATTGTTTTCGATCGGTAGCCTCGCCTCCCGGGCGCGCGAAAAAGCACCATCACGGAGAAAGGGGGGAAGGACCTGAAACGCAGGCGTGCTTCAGGATCCGTTATCCGGGTCGAAAAAGAGGCGATTGAGCGGCGCGTGCTTGGCGTTCCGGTTACAAAAAAAAAGAACAAGAAGAAAAAAGAAGAAGAAAAAAAAAGAAAAGAAAAGAAAAGAAAAGAAAAGAAAAAAAAAGGGGGGAGGGGGGGGGGAATAAAAATACCTAATAGATGATAAATTTAGAAAAAAGGGCTGGGGCGAGGGTGACAAAACGTAGTATGTAGTAACAGTAGTAGTAAGTAAGTAGTAGTAAGTAGTAGTAGTAACAGTAGTAGTAGTTGTGGTAGTACTACCTTAGTAGTAACGAATCTCGGACATGAGTCTGCCGTAATGTGCTGGTAAGTTGCTACTTTATTTACTGAAACATTATTGGGATTTTCAATATGGCGGCTATTTTGAGAACCAATGAAGTTCTGGGCGCTCAATGAAAAAAAAAAGACAAAACAACACACTATAATGCTGGCCGGAAATCCTCCCAACAGCAGTTTCACATTGTTGGAAATGTTTTTCAAGAGTCAAATATTCAAACGAGTTACACATATGTATATGAGTGTGTGTGCTCCGTATATAACTTCTAAAGACGAACCAACTTACAAAGACCAGTTCATTCAGGTTCGAAACGGGAAAACAAGGGCGGCGAAACGACAACATTGTAACTCAAAAATACTTCTATAAAACACGTTCTCCGTTGCCCCCCCCCCCAAAACACGGAGCAACTCTCTCTCCGCAAACAAAGGCTTGCGTAAGACAAAAAAAAAAAAAAAAAAAAAAAACCTTGTTCTGAGATGGTCATGCGCCACACGCTGATTAACTTGCACCGCCCAAAGAACGAAAGTGGCTGATGCGCGGGACATCTCGTCATTGCCTTACAGAGGCACGGAACGGAATTGAAAAAAACTTCTCTTACAGAAGCAAAACTTCCTTCCTTCAGCCCCCTCCTCCAGCCACTTTTCAGCCGAGCATCGCGGGGTATATTCCAAGGTCGGGTGGGGGGCTGTTCGGGAACCAGCACCAACGCCCGGCTCTGAATCACGACTCGTACTCGCATTCTTCTTTTTTTTTTTTTTTAAAAAAAACATCTGTTTCTTTTTTTTCCAGCTTCTTTCTCTTTTTCCCCCCCCTCCTTTCCTTTTTTTTTTCGCATGTGCTTCCGCCTCTCTTCCCTTCCCTCCAGCCTTGCCTCGCGGTGGGATTTTTGCCTTGTGTGCCTCTCTCTCTCTCTCTCTCTCTCTCTCTCTCTGATGCTTCCATATCCCACCAAGCGGCCTCTCTCCTGACCCTCATATAGCCTTTCTCAGTCGTGGTCTTTTCGTTTGTTGTGACGTCCTCTTGATCCCGTGCTTCGTCTCCGCGTCTCCTCTCCAGCCCGTCATGGCAACCGTCGAGCATTGTGTCGTGTGTTTTGAGGCTCTCGACGCCGACCTCAACAACCGCAAGCCCCTCTCCCTCGACCAGATTCAGTCCTCGTGGGCCGCGTACAAGGCCGGCGGCTCCGCTTCCTTGTCCGGCCCCGGCTCCTCCGAGGCTCCCTTGAACCCGGCTCTCCGCCGACTCGCTGCCGGCAGCGCCTCGTCCTCGTCGTCGTCTTCCACGTCGTTGTCGGCGGCGGCAGGGGCTTCCACTCCAGCAACGTCCACGTCCTCCCTCCCCGATGCCCCGCCGACGGCCGCTCCCCTCTTCGTTACCTGGAACACTGTCGACCCAGTCGATCACGACGTCTCCCTCCGCGGCTGCATCGGCACCTTTGAGTCCCAGCCGCTGTCCGAAGGGATCCACGAATATGCCCTCATCTCCGCTCTGCAAGACACCCGCTTCCGGCCGATATCCAAGCGCGAACTCCCCTCGCTTCAGGCTGCGGTGACGCTGCTTACGGATTTCGAAGAAGCAGACGACACGCACGACTGGGAGATTGGCACGCATGGCATCCGCATCTCCTTCTCAGATCGCGGCCGCCGCTACGGAGCGACCTATCTCCCAGACGTAGCGCTCGAGCAGGGATGGACCAAGGACGAGGCGCTCTTTAGCCTGATCCGCAAGGCAGGCTGGATGGGCAGCCGATCCAAATGGCAAGACCTGGACGTCAAGGTGACGCGCTATCAGGGCAAGAAAATCAGCCTCGACTATCCAGAGTTCAGGCAGTGGAGGGACTGGGTCGACGGAACGCAGAGCACGCAGTCGTGAATGGGCCCATCTGTTGTGATGCGGCTTTGCGGGACGGGGGTTTTTTTTTTTTTTTTTTTTTCATAGACAAGAGAGGGCAGGGCAGTATAGTTATTTGGCCCGACGGGGGCATACATGCGTAATATTTGGGATTATTCTAGGGGATGGGTAATTGATTTTGATACATGATGAAAAAAAATGAAATAAAAATGAAAATAAAAATAAATAAAAATAAAAAATAAAAACCCCTTAATCATCGTCATATGGTAGGCATGAGAGAGATGTGTAAGACCACAAAATCGTTGGACCCTCTTTCATTTTATTTTGTGGAATTAATCAAGTTGTGCAGGCAAGCACTACTAAGGTATATAATATATGCTGCAATACAAATACACCAAAAAGGTACGTGACACTCTCTCCATACATGACGTTCTTTCATAGCAAAAAAAAAAAAAATTATACAGACCACGTCCAACCTTTCTCCATTACCTGCTATGTATGCTCAAGACGCTGTTTTGTTCTTGTCTCTCTCTCTCTCTCTCTCTCTTTTTTTTTGCCACTATTGTTGTATTTCTTCCCTGACGCCTCCCGTACGTGGTCCCATGGTATCTGTGTAAAGAACAAACAAGGGAGACTATATATATATATATATATATATAGATGTGTGTGTGTGTGTGTGTGTGTGCCCTG